>CM053029.1:111676988-112272243 GCA_028564925.1 Lithobates sylvaticus | reverse complement strand
TTTCAGGCGTTTTTCAGGCGCTTTAGCATTAAAAAAAAGCGCCTGTAAAGCGCTTGAAAGAAGCTTCATCTGCAATCCCAATGTGAAACCCCAAGTGCTTTAAGAGCCCTTTCACACTGCCAGCGCCCGAAAAACGCTCGTAAAGCGCCGCTTAAACTAGCAGCGCTTTACCAGCGTCTTTCGAACGCTTTTAACCCCTGCTAGTGGCCAAATAAAGGGTTAAAAGAGCCCACAAAGCGCTTCTGCCAAAATCGCTTTTCGGGCATTTTTCAGGCGCATTTCGGGCGTTTTGCAGGCGCTTCCCATTGATTTCAATGGGAAGGGGCGCTTTAGGAGCGGTGTATTCACCGCTCCAAAAGCGCTGCAAAGAAGCTGCTTGCAGGACTTTTTTTTGACGCCCTGCCAGCGCAGCGCCTCAGTGTGAAGGCACTCGGGCTTTCACATTGGGATTGCAGTTGCGGCTTCTTTCAGGCGCTTTACAGGCACTTTTTTTTAAGCTAAAACGCCCCAGTGTGAAAGGGATGTCAGTGTGAAAGCACTCGGGCTTTCACATTGGGATTGCAGATGAGGCTTCTTTCAAGCGCTTTACAGGAGCTTTTTTTAACGATAAAGCGCCTGAAAAACGCCATAGTGTGAAAGGGGCCTTAATGTTGCTGTTTGTTCCCTAAGATTTTCTAACAAACCTCTGAGGGCTTCATAGAACAGCTGTATTTACACTGAGAATAAATTACACACAGGTGGACTCTATTGACTAACTAGGTAGATCGCTCATAATAAATATCCATTATGTTAAAACCTAACTTCAGGAAATTTCTAAATGATCTCTTGTAGTGGGGCTGCACCTGCATTGTGATGGTTTATTGCTCCTTGTGTCTTAACGCCCGTACACACGATACGAAAATCGAAAGTAAAATTTTGTCCGACGAACGATCTGCCGATTTTCAGATTGTTAGTATGGTGCTTTCGATTCTGTCGATTCTGTTTTTTCGTCAGACAAAAGCTGGATGTTCAGACTATAACATTTTTGCCGTATGTGAACTCAACGTCCAATTTTCCTTTAATTAGTACGTTTTTTGTGCGAAAAAAAATCATAAGAGCAAATCCACGCATGCTCAGAGACGCAAGAATACATACAAGACTATTGAACATATGACGTCACTTCTGAAGTTGTATTCTGTCGTATGAGAATTTTCGTATGGTGAGTAACCTCTTCACTTTCGACATGAGACTAGCATGCAACAAAAAACGGACGAACGGTCATCCGAAAATCTGATCGTGTGTACGAGGCTTAAAAGAGAGGAGAAACACTTTTACTTACCAGATTCACTGCTCCCCCACGCTCCGATGATGGACTGTCACTCATTGTCAACATGTCCAGTGCAGGAATATGGACCCTGCTTTGGTCTTGATGACATCAGGATCCTAGAATGCTACAATGCAGGGGAGAAGAGGCTGCGGGGAGGAACAGAGGATCGTGAAAGTAAATCTTTTTTCCTGACGCCAACATGGCAGCATACATACAGTGGTGTGAAAAAGTGTTTGCCCCCTTCCTCATTTCCTGTTCCTTTGCATGTTTGTCACACTTAAGTGTTTCGGAACATCAAACCAATTTAAACAATAGTCAAGGACAACACAAGTAAACACAAAATGCAATTTGTAAATGAAGGTGTTTATTATTAAAGGTGAAAAAAAATCCAAACCATCATGGCCCTGTGTGAAAAAGTGATTGCCCCCTAAACCTAATAACTGGTTGGGCCACCCTTAGCAGCAACAACTGCAACCAAGCGTTTTGCGATAACGTGCAATGAGGCTTTTACAGCGTCCTGGAGGAATTTTGGCCCACTCATCTTTGCAGAATTGTCCTAATTCAGTTACATTAGAGGGTTTTCGAGCATGAACGGCCTTTTTAAGGTCATACCACAACATCTCAATAGGATTCAGGTCAGGACTTTGGCTAGGCCACTCCAAAGTCTTCATTTTGTTTTTCTTCAGCCATTCGGTGGTGGACTTGCTGGTGTGTTTAGGATCATTGTCCTGCTGCAGAACCCAAGTTCGTTTCAGCTTGAGTACACGAACAGATGGTCGGACATTCTCCTTCAGGATCTCTTGGTAGACAGCAGAATTCATAGTTCCTTTTATCACGGCAAGTCTTCCAGGACCTGAAGCAGCAAAACAGCCCCAGACCATCACACTACCACCACCATATTTTTACTGTTGGTATAATGTTCTTTTTCTGAAATGCAGTGTTCCTTCTACGCGAGATATACTTGGACACACACCTCCCAAAGAGTTCCACTTTTGTCTCATCGGTCCACAGAATGTTGTCCCAAAAGTCTTGGGGATCATCAAGATGTGTTGTGGAGAAATTGAGACGAGCTTTGATGTTCTTTTTGCTCAGCAGTGGTTTTCTCCTTGGAACTCTGCCATGCAGGCCATTTTTGCCCAGTCTTTTCCTGATGGTGGAGGCATGAACGCTGACCTTAACTGAGGCAAGTGAGGCCTGCAGTTCCTTGGACGTTGTTGTGGGGTCTTTTGTGACCTCTTGGATGAGTCGTCGCTGCGCTCTTGGGGTAATTTTGGGCGGCCGGCCACTCCTGGGAAGGTTCACCACTGTTCCATGTCTTCGCCATTTGTGGATAATGGCTCTCACTGTGGTTCGCTGGATTCCCAAAGCTTTGGAAATGGCTTTATAACCCTTTCCAGACTGATAGATCTCAATTACTTTCTTTCTCAATTGTTCCTGAATTTCTTTGGGTCTCGGCATGATGTGTAGCTTTTAAGGATCTTCTGGTGGACCTTACTGTGTCAAGCAGCTCCTATTTAAGTGATGCCTTGATTGTGAACAGGTGTGGCAATAATCAGGCCTGGGTGTGGCTAGAGAAATTGAACTCAGGTGTGGACAACCACAGTTATAGTGTGTTTTAACAAGGGGGGCAATCACTTTTTCACACAGGGCCATGATGGTTTGGATTTTTTTTCACCTTTAATAATACACACCTTCATTTACAAATTGCATTTTGTGTTTACTTGTGTTGTCCTTGACTATTGTTTAAATTGGTTTGATGTTCCGAAACACTTAAGTGTGACAAACATGCAAAGGAACAGGAAATGAGGAAGGGGGCAAACACTTTTTCACACCACTGTATGATATAGCTCTGCCCCTATATCCACCCACAGGACCTGTTTAGCTCTATAAAAGTCTGAGAGAGAGCTACCTCCCCCATTCTCCTTTTTGTCCTCAAAGATCAACACCTACAGACCGTTATTATCAGGGTAAGCTCTTACCTGCCAACTATGTCAGAGTCTGCCTGGGTTCAAGCCTCTCCCAACATGCAGTCCCACACTTAGGCTGCTAAATGCACCAACAAGATGGGGGACCCCTTCTGGTGGTCTTTTGGGGTCAAGGTGTTCTCTAATCAGAGACGATATCCCTCTTGTGGCATGCCTGCTTTGGAGTCCGGATCCAGCAGCTGGGACTGTATGATGTCTTCTCTCCTATGGAACTCTTTCCAGATCTATCAATCTCTATAAAATGTTTTTCTTTTTCTTGCTCTCATGTCTCTAAAGACCCCATGCACACTGTGCGGCTTTTGTTGTCTGATTTACTTTAGATTTGCCGGGACCATGTAGTGCAGGGGCCTGCCTGATTGCATACAAATGGAGGCTCTTTAGGTTAGGTTTGACCTCGTATTGTGTGGTTTTGGTAAATCTGAGGGGAAAAATCTGTAGAGGATTGCATGAGTCGATGGGCGTTGGCTTTCCTCCTAAGTGTACTAGCCCTTTTTTGATTAGAAAAGAGGCTTCGGAGGACTCAGTCTCTCTCTCAGATGGCACAAATGGGCAGGTAATGGATTCCTTTAGGATTCAGGCATGCAGAGGGACAGCATCTCATTCTGAGGAACAGTCAATGACAGGTAAGTCTTGCTATTCTAGTAATGGGGATAGAAGGGAGAGGGAGCAAGGAAGAATGTATTACTAGGGTATTGGGGGGGGGGGGGTTGCCCAGATTTATTTTATTTAAATTTGTTTCTCTTTGCCAAAAAAAAAAGTGGGTGTATTTTTTCCCCTCTCTCGCTTCCCTTATTTCTCCCCCTTGCACCTTTCGGTTCTTCCACTAGCATGAGCCTAACACCACATAACAAAGAACACCGCAATACCAGGTAAGGGCCAACTTTGGGTAAATAAGAAGATACGGGAAAAAGAGTGCATTATGCCTGGACGAGCACGTCTTCTTGTCTATTGCAGGCCCGGCCGCTCACACTCCCGCTCTAGGAGGTCCAGAGGCCCTCTGGATTGTCATAATTTTTCCAGGGCAGAACGTGACTCCTCCAGTCCTGGCAGACCCCAGTACAAAGGACGCAAATGTACGCTTAAGAGAAAGCACACAGCTTCACCTCTGAGGGCTCAGCGCCCAAAAGGCAAATGTTGGTTTACCATTTTATTTTAATTATTTTTTTTTTTTTTTTACAATTTAATTTTTAATTGTTTATTACAATTTTTTTAGGAGCCAAGTTGGGGGCTATGGTAAATTATCAGGGGCCTAAACAGACCTCTGATGCTCCACATTTGAGAGAGAGAGAAAGGAGATTGAGGACACAGCAGCCTCAGCTGCACAGAATGAATGGACAGGAATAGCTCTGTACAGAGCTTTCCATTTATTCACAAACTGAAGCATATTAAACACAGTCACTGAATGGTACCAGTCACTCCCTGTGTCCTTTTAGAAAAGTAAGAGGCCGGTAAATTACATGTTTATGAACCCCTTCCCCTGCTCTCCATCCTGACATATCCCCTGCAGCAGCCGACAAGAGAGGGGAGGGGGGGGAGCCAGCAGCGCTGCAGGGGGGGGTGGCAAAGGGGGCCTGGAGAGCACACAGGTGCCTGGGGGTTGCAGGACCTGGATAGGATTGGCGACGGGGCGACATATAGAAGAACCATAGAAACAAGATATATCTGTGCTTGGATCCCAATAGCTTGTCCATGCATATAATCTATCAGGTGCTAAATGGGTGTGACCACATATTAACACTAACAATACTGGATGAACCCTCTGCACACTGCTATACCCTTTCAAGCAAACTTTGCAATAAGAATAGGATATTAAGTTCACACATATTGCAATACATGTTTAAAGAGGAAGTAAACCCTGATGGTTTTACTTCCTCTTTTGCTAGCTGTTGCAGCCTGCAAATAAAAATCATAATGGGCTAGTATACATTGCATACTACCCACACCCAAATCCGGCGAGCCAAAAAGACGGCAGCCCTAAGGGACCGTGAGAGTTTGCTTCAGGCAAAACCAAGACATGATCTAGCTTCAGCAACTCCCTGCCAGGCTCCCGTCGAACCAGCCAGAATCATCACTACCTTCGGCTCACAATGGAACGAGGTCCGTTCGGTGTTAGAAAAACATTGGAACATCCTGACTGGCTCTCCGGGAATTGGCAAAATTGTCGGTAATAGCCCAAAGATGGTCGCCAGACGAGCGAAAAACTTGGGCGATGTCCTAATGCAGTCCGAGTTTGTTAAAACACCGGATGCAACATGGCTTTCCGACTACCCACGGACTAAGGGCATGTTCCCTTGTACCAAATGCCAAGTGTGCCCGTATGTGCACCGCACTGCCACCTTCTCTGACGCCTTGGGAAAAGAGCAATTTAAAATAATAGATCTTATTAATTGCTCTAGTACCCGGGTTATCTACATGATAACGTGCCCATGCCCTAAGATATACATAGGCAAAACTAAACGTTCTCTTAAAGTCAGGTTGGGTGAGCATTTGAGAGAAATAAGGGAGAAAGGTAAAATTCCGGAGAAGCCCCTGGCGAAGCACTTCTATACACATCATGGCGGTGATCCATCTGGCCTAACGGTCAAAGGGATCTACTTACTCAAGTTACCGCCCAGACGCGGGGACTTCGACCGAATTTTACTTCAAAAAGAAAAATGGTGGGTGTATCGCCTTAAATCTTTGGCTCCCGTAGGCCTGAACACGGAACTCAATCTTCAGGCCTTTCTTGACGCCTAGTACCCATGGCCCACCTCTCCCCCCCCCCCCTTTTTTTCTTAAGGGGGGTAGAGAGAGAGGGGGGCATAATAAATAACACACTATACACCACACATCTAAACGCATCGGTGATATCACTTGTGAGGAATAAAATCAATTAAAAATAAAAAACAAAACACATTATTGGTTAATTTTGTTACCTTCCGTGCCTCTATAACTCCCTCTTATTGCCATCCGAGCATTAAATGAAACATCTTACTATTGCCATACATCGATAACGCTCATAGGTCCTATAGGTAGACCCGGTGGTAATATAGCCTAAATCCGCAACTAAAATAGAAACGGGCATTCTAGTTCCCCATGCATTAGTGGTCGCTACTTGGAGAGACTTTCCATAGGCTTCTATAAACGTGCGAGACCTTACAGCCAATATGACTTAACACTACTAAATTCCTAGCCCCCCCAAATGGCCACCACCTACATTGCCTGTGTATGTCCACACTAGCCCCCAACTCTACCGCTAAGTGCACTAAAGGGACCAACGCGTGAGGTGCTTGAGTGTACCAAGCACTAACGGATCAAACCTTAAGCTATATGTGATTTTGGGTTTTTTTCTTTGCATGGATGCATTCGTTGCGTGGAATGCATTCCCCCGCATCCTTGCTATAATTGCCATGAGCCCCGGGCCATCCCGACCTCTCCTGACCGGCCTCTCAGCTGCTGCGCTCTGACACCATAGCGCGGCTTCTGCTCCTTCTAAAAATATCTGCTGGTCAACACCCTAAATATAAATAAAAATAAAAACGAAAACAAAACTGCATATAAAAAATCTTGATTTCTCTCACTTCTCTATTTTCTCATCACAATCACTGTTGATCAAATTTATCAGATAATGTTTATTTCTCCTTCATCTTTCTGAACCTTACGTACAGTAACTGTACCAAAAAGGGGAAAAAAATCTTTTTCAATGTTCTATGTGAATGACAATATGCCTTTTGTTCAATACTTGTAAAGTGTCCCTAAATGTTAGTCTTCTAGTAGGTGAACTCTTTCTCAGTATGACTTCTGCCAAACTGCGCACACCAACACAACCCTGCAAGCACAATCTCCTTTCCCTAATTTAAACACCTGCCAATTACCAGAAAAAACGCTATTTCAAGGGATCCCTGGTACCTTTACAACACACGTCAGGAAGAAGCTATTGTGACTACGCCCCTAGCGAAACGCGTCACGTGACGCATCACGTGACGAGCAGAGCACGGCGATCTCCAGCAGCAGCAATCTCTGAGAACCGGGCTGCTTTGATCCGAGCGACCACCGGACCCGGCAAACTCTTGCCCCCCCTACAAGGACATGGGACTCCTTTACTCCTAGGAAGACCCTTACCCCCCAAGGTTACCGGGCGGTCACCACGATCTTTGCCAGCAGCACCAGCAACTGACATTCCTTTTTCGGAAAGATTGGACTTCTCATACTGCCACTCCTATGACATCTAACGCCGGCTGGGTAACGTTATAAAATTAATTACTCCTTTACTCTGACCAGATTGCTTAAAGAACCGTCTGGCAATCTTTGAAGTTTGTATTTACTCTTCATTCATTAGCCTGATTGCATGGTGTCATAGAAAAAGTTTTCCTGATTATCTTGAATTACCTGAACTGTTGACATATGAAACCTCCAATGACTGAAAACGTTGTGTTGAGTTGAGCAGTACATTTACCTTCAACACAGCACATATGTCTAAGCAGATTGTTACCACAACCGGATATTTAAAGCTGTACACACAGAGCTCTTTTGACCAATGGTTTTGATACACCTGCAGTTCTGAAATGGACGCATGGCTCTAGACTCAGCCTATTACCAACTGGATACAATAAGTACCTCTACCATTATCAATACTGTTGCCCTCAGTGTGTGTGACTACAAGACAGTCAATCAGGAATTCTTATAGCACACTTCGGGTTACCTGGCAAGTCGTCCAGATCAGCTGAATTCACTAAATTAGTGCAGGATTTTTTCTATTAACCAATCTGTTCCACTTTTGCTGCTTCAAGAGTCGCTGCTATTACCAAACGTGAACTACACAAGGTCTCACGACCACTTGAATATATTTTGATACATATCTTTTTTTGACTGGACTTTGATCCACTCCCTAAATTATACGTCTGAATAATTTTCACTGCTCTGCTTCACGTGATGCTTTTGTTGTCTATATGGTGTCTTGTTTGTCTTGTTGTGTGTTGTCTATAATTGTCGGTCACAGATCTCCAGAAAGTCTGGAATTTTTTATTCTAATTTAATGAAAAATATGCAAGTACTGTTTAATAAAGAATTTATTTTTTGCAAAGTATTGACTTTGTCATGATCAATATTTGTCACCATATAGTAGCCCTCTTTTTCTCTCTGGGTTCCTGTCCTTAGGACCCAGGGTTTGCTCTCCCCCTTTTTTCCCAATACGCTTAGGCTACGGTGACAACTCAGCCAATAACTTGGCCTTTGATCAATAGCCGTACGATCCAATCGGCTACCTTGACTTCCCTTGCCACTCCCTTTCCCATTCCCCTTTCCTAATCCCTATCCCCAAATGTGTTTAGCCCATTATGTGCCACTTACCTGCAAAAGAATCCAGCGACGTCCCCTGTGTGGGCAGCGTCCATCTTCTGGCCCTCTTCCTTCCGGGCCGCAGACTCCGGCTCTGTCATTCGCCTGAGCCGTGTGATGTCACGCCCGCGCATGCACGCAGGAGCCGCGACTAGCGGCATATGCTAGGGAAGAAACGG
This sequence comes from Lithobates sylvaticus, assembly GCA_028564925.1. Lineage (NCBI taxonomy): Eukaryota > Metazoa > Chordata > Amphibia > Anura > Ranidae > Lithobates > Lithobates sylvaticus. Next base: position 112,263,457 of record CM053029.1, on the reverse strand, counting down.
CCTTTAGTTTTGTTTCTTCCCCGCGAATGTGCCGTAGATATTTTCGGCGGACTATAAGTTAAATATCTCCTAAACGGCGCACATTTAGGAGAAATTTCCACTACCTATAGGTAAGCCTTAATCTAGGCTTACCTATAGGTAAAAGTCCAAAAAGTGGGTTTACAACCACTTTAAACTTACCAACTGCGTCAAAGTAATCCCTTTTTAGCCATTCTACTCTGCTCTGCCATTTCAAATGCTACTGTGGACACAATGGGGTTTATTTACTAAAGGGAAATCCACTTTGCTCAAGTGCACTTGCAAGTGTAGTCGCTGTAGATCTGAGGAGGACATGCAAGGAAAATAAAAAACAGCATATTTGCTTGTACATGATTGGATGATAAAATCAGCAGATCTTCCCCTCATTTCAGATCTTCTCCTCAGATTTACAGTGACTGCACTTCCAAGTGCACTTGCAGTGTACTTGTAGTGCAAAGTGGATTTACCTTTAGTAAATCATCCCCAATGTCAACCTGGGGCAAAAAAAAAAAAATGGGGGAAAGCTACACGGTTTAGGTGTAAAAAAACAGAAACAAGATATACCTGTGCTCAGATCCCAATAGCTTGTCCATGCATATAATCTACCAGGTGCTAAAGGGGGGTGACCACATATTAACACAAAAAATACTGGATGAATCAGTTAAAAAAAGGAGGATGTCTGTTGCCTCCACAGCATCCTTGTTTGACCCTCTTCTGCCGCTTTCCCTCAGCACTGGGGTCACATTAGCTGACCGATGGAGAGAAATTGAGGGAGAAGAGAAACATGGAATACTAGTCAGTACCAGTGTGCAAAAGTGTATTTGCTTTGGAATAATAAATCATCTATAACGCTGGGTGTCTTACGTGTGGATGTTGCTGCATTATGTAAAATTTAATAGTAATAGTTTTTTACATTTTAGAATGGGATGCCTTGACTGAATAATTTTAAAGGGTGCCTTGACTGAAAAAAGGTTGAGATACAATGGTCTGATGTATACTGCTATAAAAATATACTAAAAAGTGTTATACTGTACTAAACACAGGGTCAACGGCAGGGGCAGGTGACGCCCAAGGCAGCCATTTTTTGCACTCCCTTGCAACACAGATAGCCAACGTATGTGTGTGCCCAGACTCACATCAATAAGTGACATGGAGCCTAGTAAAAGTAAAAGTTCAGTAACACTAAGCCGGTTTCCTGTATTGTCCCTGCATATCTGGCACACAGGTAAGTGCAATGGCTGGTAGCACTATACTCAGTGACACTGAATGACCACTTATAACATACTCCATGTTACTGAAGAGGCTCAGTCGCTGTGCCTACTTGTGTGATAGGGGCAGTAGCTGGGCAAGGGGTTCAGTAATGCTCAGCTTGTGGTTTACCAGGCGCATGGTTATTGAGCTGCACTGAGAACAGAGTGTCTTGTCAGGCCACTGTGCCGCCCCACCATGCATCCATGAGTTCCACCTGAGGCAGCTGCCTCTATTGGCCTCACGTCAGCCCTGACTAAGTTCATCCAACTTCTACACAATTGCATTTGTTATTTTGAAAAGCCAAAATAAAAGAAATGTAGTGGTGAATTTGAGTGGTGATTTGTGTTCCGTGGACAGGAAGAATGTAGCAGAGCATGTTGATTCCACTATGTGAGCTTCCCTAACTTTGGGTCTTGGACTGAAACCTGAAGTGCTTTTTTCACCTTGCCAATATTTAGACTATATATTCTTTATTACAAGTAAAGATATTGAACTTTGATTCTGGCTGAAGTGATGCTATTCAACATGACTCGTGTAGCCTAGTAAAGACCACCCCTTCTGTTGTGACCCCTTTATTCCAAAACCCCCTTTTTGCTACCCCTCTTAAATAATGGGCCACACCGTGCTTCTTGTGGAGTAAATGGCCACAACAGCCTTTATTAAACTTAACTCCAAATATAAATAACCATATAAAACCGTATAAATAACCATATAAAATTAACCATAAATAACCATAAACATTTTATTGTAAACATAAATAACCATCGGTTATACCCTCTTATGTTGGTCAGTGACGGGGCTAACACTTGTAACACAACCATTTTAATTAACCAATATATATATATGACTATATATATATCTACCACCAGGGGGCACTGCAGGATTAACCGAACCAAGTAGGCCTCCATTTTAACCGCCCGGAGACAAAACCCTATCCCGCAGTGCACACAGAGTAATCATCGACTTCGATGTACTACACCGGAGGGGCCATCTCATGACGAGCCCCCCACACACTCACCAACTACATCACTGCCACCGTCACTGACCAACCTAAACACCGCCAACCCACTTTCTTCCAGACATCCATCTTGATTTCCTGAAATGATAACAAAAGCATTAAAACCTTCACAACAAAAACTTAACTATTGGGAGGGTGGGTGGGAAAAACTGCCTCCTCCTGTGAATTCCATACAACAAGTGTTCCCGCTCGGCCACGCCCCCTTTTTATAATGCCGCTCCCCCTGCCTCCTATTTGCTGCCCCCTGCTAACCCCTCCCTGCTACATTCCTTTTTGGTGTGTCACTAGACACACAGTCATGTCCGGCCCTCCCTATCCTCATTGCACTCGTTCTGTCCGGCCCTCTCTTGACTCGTGTAGCCTAGTAAAGACCACCCCTTCTGTTGTGACCCCTTTATTCCAAAACCCCCTTTTTGCTACCCCTCTTAAATAATGGGCCACACCGTGCTTCTTGTGGAGTAAATGGCCACAACAGCCTTTATTAAACTTAACTCCAAATATAAATAACCATATAAAACCGTATAAATAACCATATAAAATTAACCATAAATAACCATAAACATTTTATTGTAAACATAAATAACCATCGGTTATACCCTCTTATGTTGGTCAGTGACGGGGCTAACACTTGTAACACAACCATTTTAATTAACCAATATATATATATGACTATATATATATCTACCACCAGGGGGCACTGCAGGATTAACCGAACCAAGTAGGCCTCCATTTTAACCGCCCGGAGACAAAACCCTATCCCGCAGTGCACACAGAGTAATCATCGACTTCGATGTACTACACCGGAGGGGCCATCTCATGACGAGCCCCCACACACTCACCAACTACATCACTGCCACCGTCACTGACCAACCTAAACACCGCCACAGACTGAAAGGGTGACCCCTTACCCTTGAAGGCACCTCCACACCCGCAGGGCCGTATGTATCCCCTCCTGTAGACCCAACGACCACAGGTCGATCCCGACATCCGTCAAGTGAACCCCATCCCTCCTCAAATAGAGGCCCACATTTTTCTCAAGTTCCCTGTGGCGAACCACTAAACCCCCTTGCCATGCCAGGAACCTCCCCACTACCTTATTTACACGGATCCTCGCCTTGTTAAGGCGATATACTGATCTAGCCCTCCTCCAGGATGTTCTAGCGACCATATCTGACCATACCAACAGCGTGTCTGGATATGTCTCGTGCAGGTAGGTCAGATCCCTCTTTATGTCAGCAATAAGATCCCTTACTGTCCGCATTCCCAAATCGTTCCCGCCCGCATGTATGACCAGGACCGCCGGTGGCCTGTCCAACCATGCGAAACGTTCCATTTCGGGCACCACCCTCTCCCACAACATTCCCGGCCTGCCCAGCCAACGTATGGTGGCCTCTCTCCTAGACACCCCCAACTGCCTCCCACCTGGTCTGGCATCCCCTCTCCGTGCTCCCCAACACACATATGAGTGCCCCAGGATCCAGACGAGGCGCGGAAGCCCTCCATCTGAAATGACAAACATAGTGTAATTGACCAGCACTATAACTTAACTACTAAGGCCACCATACTAACCATTACAAACTATAACAACACAGTAAAACTCGCCCTTTATTTTTTATTTTTTTTTTTTTTTTTTTTTTTTTTTATATCTATCCCCATTATTCCTGAATCAACAGTGGTCTAACGTAAGTCCGAAATCGCTTCGATTCCCACCTCCCCATTTTTTGCACATCCACCTCATCCAACCCACACCTGGCGGCTTCGGTGGCCGCCCCAATGCGGAAGGAGTGTGAGGCGTAGGCAGAACCTTCTAAACCCATACTATTTAAGCATTTCCGCAGAACCGCCCCAAATTGGAATCGCGACAGGTATGATCCATCACTGTGCACCAACAATGGCCCCCCAACCTCTGGTCTCACCCCCATGAACTCCCCTACTGCTTTTACTGGGCATACCGCGCAACCTTGTAACCTATGCAACGAAATCAGAACCCCCACACCTTTTTGATCAGTCTTGGACTTTTTTAAATTCACCAGCACCCTGTCACCCAAAACTTCCACGTCCCCCAACATTAAACCTCCCCCTTCCTTTTTTGATGGGCTAACCAACTCACCAATCCGAAATGCCCCGAAAAACGCCAAGGAAAAAGCCGCTGTAAATAATAGCCCCTCGTACCCATCTTTGCACACCCCACTCAACTGCTCCCTTAATGCCAACACATTGGCAAAAGTAATCGGCCGCCTCTCATCCCTTGTCCTGTTTGCTTTGCGATACCCTTTTACTGCCTGTTTCACCCAAAATTCTTTTGTCCAATCCACAATGCCTTGTAACTTGAACAAAAAGGCCAACCCTGCCAACCGTTTTTCAATGGCGGACACTGACCTGCCTTCCTCCATATTTCTGGACACGTAATACAGCACTAACAGCCTAAATTGTGACACATCCTGCCCCACTCCCGATTCCAGCAGCAACTCACCCCACTCCTTCCAGACCTTCTGGTATGCCAACCAAGACGACATACTCACCGACTTCTGGATCCATCCCGCTGCTACCCTAGTGCCAAATCCCAGATCCAGGCCGGGCAAGGAACGCCCTCCTGCTGAGCCTCCGGTGCCAGAGTCCTGAATCTGTCCCACTGGAACCGAGACAAAGAATCAGCCAGCGTGTTCTCTACCCCCGGGATGTGTACCGCATAAAGAAAAATATTCAATTGCATGCAGCGTAACACTAGCTGTCGCATCAGCCGGATGACAGGTTGTGAAGACGCCGACATACTATTGATTATTTGCACTACCCCCATATTATCACAGTTTAATCTAAGCTTTAAATTTTTACAGGCCTTGCCCCACAGCTCCAATGCTACCACCACCGGAAACAACTCCAATAGTGCTAAATTCTTTGTAAACCCCGCCTCCACCCAGGATCGTGGCCATGGTTCCGCACTCCAACACCCTTGGAAGTACGCTCCGTAACCTGTGGATCCCGCGGCGTCAGTTACTAGCTCAACATCGAAATTGCTAACTGGACCTGACATCCAAACCGACCTCCCATTAAACTCCTGCAAAAACCGATGCCACACCTCCAGATCATCCCTGTGCTCCCTCCGAAGCCTAATATAATGTGTGGGAGCTTTCACCCCCGCCGTGGCCGATGACAATCGTCTACAAAAAATTCTCCCCATAGGAATGATTCTGCATGCAAAATTCAACTTTCCCAACAGGGATTGTAACGTGCGCAACTGCACTTTTTTGCACCCATGAATCTCCCTAATTTCCTTTTGTAAGTCCCTCAACTTCTCTTCTGGTAACCTGCATTCCATAGCCATGGAATCGATCACTATCCCCAAAAAACTCAATTCTGTGCGCGGGCCCTCCGTCTTGTCAGGTGCTAACGGCACCCGAAAACTCTCCGCAATGTGCTGCAACGTGGACAACAGTATCGCACACACATTGGAAGCTGGAGGGCCCACGCAGAGGAAGTCATCCAAATAATGGATGACGGAATCAATGCCTGTCACATCCCTAACTACCCATTCTAAAAACGAACTGAACGCCTCAAACATGGCGCACGATATGGAACACCCCATGGGCAAACAACGATCGACATAAAATTGGTCTTGCCAACAGCAACCCAGCAAATGAAAACTGTCTGGGTGCACTGGCAGCAGTCGAAATGCGGATTCCACATCAGACTTTGCCATCAGTGCCCCTCGGCCATATCGCCGTACCCATCGCACCGCAGCATCGAATGACGTGTACGATACCGTGCATGCCTCCGGGTCAATAAAATCATTTACCGATCCCCCTTTTGGGAAAGATAAATGATGTATTAAACGAAACTTGTTGGGTTCCTTTTTGGGAACCACCCCAAGTGGTGACACTACTAAGTCCGTCAACGGCTTAGCCACGAACGGCCCCGCCATCCTACCCAACGCAACCTCCTTGGCTAATTTCTCCGACACAACCTCTGGGTGCAACAATGCTGACCTCAGATTCTTTGCCACCGGAGGAATTTCCGTCAATGTGCACGGGATCCTGAAACCTTCCCTGAACCCCGCACTGAGCAAACCCGCCGCCGCCCTGTCAGGATACCTATTTAGGAAAGGCTGCATTCTTACCCACATCACCGGCGTCGTCCCTCTTGTTGCCAGGCTCTCCGGCGCGCTTTCCTTTTTTGAAGCATCGCGCCAACGAGTGTCCCCCTCCCCCGCAACCTGAACACTCGTGCTTAAACTTGCACGTGTTTCCAAATTTGCAGGCTCCCTCGTTGAACTGCCAACATATTCCAAATTTCTTTCCGGCTGAGGATCCCGAGGAGTGGCTACCCCCAGCCCCCCCGAGAAATGTCTGTGCCGGCGTCTTTGCCGAAGCCATCAATCTCATCCATAAGCTAATGTCCTTATGGTCCCATCGCAATGCTGGGCGAACCGCCCTGCGCTGCCTAAACTGCTCGTCATATCGCAGCCAAGCTGTCCCTCCATAGACCCTATGCGCCTCCCCTATAGCGTCCATATAGCAGAATAACGCCGAGCAGTGCTCGGGGTTCTTCTCCCCAATTACCCCGGCCAATATGGCGAACGCTTGCAGCCAGTTTGCAAACGTCCGTGGAATTAACCGATACCGCCTCTTCTCCTCATCAGCTTTTTTGGTGTCATCCGGTTTCACCCTGTCTAAATTGAATTTCTCCAATGGCAACAGGGAAAAAATCTCCACATACTCACCCTTCCAGATTTTTTCCCTCACTTCCTGTTTTAAATGGGCCCCCAGGGGGCCCTCGAAGCAAACGTATACCTCACATTTTGCTGCATCTGCCATCCGTACAATGTCGGCCCTTACCACTTGCTCATCCCCACTCTTCTCTGGCGTACTCACCTGCTCTCCTGCGCCCACCGAGGTCGATGCCTCTCCAGCTGTTGTGACCGAAGCCCCGCTTGGGGGGTTCGCTACCCCACCCGCCTTCTCAAAACGCCCCACCAGGGCCCTTAGGCCCTCCAGCAACTCCTGCACCTGACCCCCTGATGGAGACTCCCTCCCAGCCCGCGGTTGGTCATGGCTTGCCACCAGCGGAGCCGGAGGCCCTAATTCCCTCCCCCCCCCTGGTACAATTCCCAACAAATTCTGTAAAGCAGTTGTAAAAGAGTTATTACTACTGGACTTACCGGGCCGTCTTGGCACCTCCACCGGGATTACCGGCCTGACATCAACCGACACTTGTGGGCGGCTGGGCACCTCATCTTCTTCGGACAGCTCGCCTTCGGACCTGCTGAACTCCTCCTGCTGAGAGAAAGACGCTGTTCCCCTCGGGGAGGGACTCCTGGACAACTCCCGGCTCCTTCCGATCACCACCCCCGATGTTGGCTCCCCACGTCCTGGGCGGACAGGCCGGACCCGGCACTGCTCCTGCCCACTGGCCTTCTTGCTTCACTTCCTGGTGGCGTCCGCCTACCCTCTGCTGTGTTGGCCCTTCCGGCGGCCCGTCGCGCTGTACTAGCAGACATATGCACCCTACTGTCCTCCCCCCTCGGCTCGTGCAGAGCTGCTGAAGGGTCCGATGCCGCACTCCTCCGGGGTGTATTACCCCCCATCCTGGCTGTTCCTCCAGACTGAGCTGACCGCCCCCCCCTCAACTCGTGCAGAGCTGCTGGGGAGGACGCCGCTGTGGCAAGGGCCGATGTGCTTCCTGACTGCCCCCTCTTCCCGGCTCCCGTCCGCTGTGACCTCCTCTCCGCTGGTTGTCCCCCCGGTCTGTGCAGATCTGCGGGGGCTGGTGGGTCCTGTGAGGGCCCCCTTCTAGCTGCTGGGGATGGAACTCTGAGTAGGCCCGAAGCCCCGCCCCCCGCATGGCGCCCGCGGCGTGCGTTCCGCCTAGGCCCCATCGGGGTCTCTGTCTGGGCCCTCTTGGCAGGTGGTGTGGATAAATCCCCCCTAGGGCTCCTGGCTGGTCTGGATGGGCCTGCAACCCCCCCTGGAGAGTACCTCACAGGTGCCCTGGGCACCCGGCCGCTTGATCGGTCACCACCATCCGCCGAACGTCCCTCCGGTCTTCTGCTCTGTCCATCCCTGGAAGCTGCTCCAGCAAGTATAGCTGCCACCTGTGCCTGCAGCCATTCGGCCCCATTCGTCTCTGCCGCGGCCCTCAGTCGCTCCACGAGGTCGCTGTCGGCCATTTTAGCTGGATGTAGAGGAGCAGTGAGAAAAACTGCCTCCTCCTGTGAATTCCATACAACAAGTGTTCCCGCTCGGCCACGCCCCCTTTTTATAATGCCGCTCCCCCTGCCTCCTATTTGCTGCCCCCTGCTAACCCCTCCCTGCTACATTCCTTTTTGGTGTGTCACTAGACACACAGTCATGTCCGGCCCTCCCTATCCTCATTGCACTCGTTCTGTCCGGCCCTCTCTGGATGCCTGACACCTGAGTGGACGAGTGGAAGGTGGGATGGTGGTGGACAAGATCCTGGATACAAAGTACACTGTGTAATCCTGGTTGGGTCAGGAGTCGTGGTGGTCAAGTAAAGAAGTCACCCTCTTACAGGTGAAGGGAAGACCCCTTTACAGAACATCCACTAGGTGACCCCCATATTACACGAGCCTCAGGTGTTCACCTGAACCATCAGAACCCTGACCTGGAATCATGAAACAATACATTGCCCTACAATGTGAGTACTGCAAGCACTTATGGGTCAGTGCTATGGTTGACCGAGGGAGTGCTGTACTGACGAGCTTTGAACCCAGCCACCATCCATACACATGTTGAAAGAAAGTGTGGTCTGTGTGGTTTGTGAGGCAGTTGTGGGCTAAAATGTTAGGCCCCTGGACAGCCTTGTATTTAGGTGGGCCACCTAGCAGAGTCTTGAGTGCTTGGGACTCGCCAACAGATTTAAGCAATTGTTTTCAATGTATTAATTCTACATGAGCCACGTAACCAGGAGGGTTGCAGGGGCATGTATTTTTCCTACATACTTTGTCCTAAAATGTGTCCCTTTTTCTCATCTCTGAGAAGCTGGTTGGTATGTCATTTTGCAGTATCTATATAACATGGGAGTGGGAGTGTGGGTTGCCTTTTCCAAGGCACTACTGCGGAAAACCTTTCCCCTGAACTGCAGCTCTCTCCATTTCCACACCCCAGGACGCTTGATACTCACCATACACCTTATATCATTACATTCAGAGCACAGACATCCGCAATGAGTGTAATGAGGCATCCTGTAAGCACAGAATAAAAATGTTACGGAGTCTCAGTGCAGGGCCGGAAAAAAGAAAAGAGACTAAAGAACATTACTGTGGTTATTATTAGCTAAATTATGAGCACTCACAGTGGAATTAGCCAGGTCACCTAACTACAGCATTGAGCCATTGGTGGGAAATGCAGGGTTAACATCCCCTCACCTGCCACTGGTTCCGCTCCATTAAAAAAGTAACTGTAAAACACACTGGGTATTTGTAGGAAAGTTTCCTCAGGGCAGGATGTGAAAGTGTCCAGGAACAGCTGCCAAGATAGGTGCCAACCACAGGTGTGGCACTCTATCAGGGAAGTTCATGAATAAAGAATGGGCCGATGGGATGATATGTGCATACAGTGGATATAAAAAGTCTACACACCCCTGTTAAAATGTCAGGTTTCTGTGATGTAAAAAAATTAGACAAAGATAAATAATTTCAGAACTTTTTCCACCTTTAATGTGACCTCTAAACTGTACAACTCAATTGAACAACAAACTGAAATCTTTTAGGTGGAGGGAAGTAAAAATAAAAAAATAAAACAATATGGTTGCATAAGTGTGCACACCCTTAAACGTATGCCCTGTACACACGACCGGTTTTCCCGTCGGAATAAACTCTGAAGGTTTTTCTGACGGAATTCTGCTCAAGCTGTCTTGCATACACACGGTCACATCAAATTCCGACCATCAAGAACGTGGTGACGTACAACACGTACAACGGCGCTATAAAAAGGAAGTTCAATAGCCACTGCGCCACCCTTTGGGCTCCTTCTGCTAATCTCGTTTTTATCTCGTGTTAGTAGAAGTTTGGTGAGAGACAATTCACGCTTTTCAGACTCGTGCTTTTCAGATCGTTTTACTGCTGTTCAGTGTGTGATCATTTTTCAATAATCCCAAAAAAAGGAGATCTTGATGAAATAAAAAAAAAAAAAAGATGACTATAAAAAATAATTCTAAACATTATTATGGAGTATCTGGCTTTAAAAAAATAAAAGATTATTTATGAGATCACGAGAAATAATAAAGAAATAAGTTTATCAGAACTGTGTAAATATCAGCAGCAAAACAACTTCATTATTCTAGCATTATAAAGCACAAAAGAATGCGTTGCATTAAAAGATCACAGAATTTGCAGTGTGAGGAATGTGCTATCTCCATTATGAACGCTAGTTTTACCAGACCGAGCGCTTCCGTCTCGTACTTGCTTCAGAGCATACGTCATTTTTGGTACGTCGGAACAGCTTACAGACGAGCATGTTCTCTATCTAAGTCCGTCGAAATTTTCGACTGAAAAAGTCCGATGGGGCATACACACGGTCAGAATATACGATGAAACACTCCAATCTGACTTTTTCTGTTGGAAATTCTAACCGTGTGTACGTGGCATAATACTTTGTTGAGGCACCTTTTGATTTTATTACAGCACTCAGTCTTTTTGGGTATGAGTCTATCAGCATGGCACATCTTGACTTGGCAATATTTTCCCACTGTTCTTTTCAAAAACACTCCAAATCTGTCAGATTGCGAGGGCAACTTATGTGCACAGCCGTCTTCAGATCACCCCACAGATTTTTAATCGGATTCAGGTCTGGGCTCTGGCTGGGCCATTCCAAAACTTTAATCTTCTTGGTGAAGCCATTTCTTTGTTGATCTGGATGTATGCTTTGGGTCGTTGCCATGCTGAAAGATAAAGTTCCTCTTCATGTTCAGCTTTCTAGCAGAAGCCTGAAGGTTTTGTGCCAATATTGACTGGTATTTGGAACTGTTCATAATTCCCTCTACCTTGACTAAGGCCCCTGTTCCAGCTGAAGAAAAACAGCCCCAAAGCATGATGCTGCCACCACCATGCTTCATGGTAGGTATGATGTTCTTTTGGTGATGTGCAGTGTTGTTTTTTCGCCTAACATATCTTTTGGAATTATGGCCAAAAAGTTAATCTTTGGTTTCATCAGACCATAACACATTTTCCTATATGCTTTTGGGAGACTTCAGATGTGTTCTGGAAAAATTTAGCCAGGCTTGGATGTTTTTCTTGGTCAGAAAAGGCTTCCGTCTTGCCACTCTACCCCATAGCCCAGACATATGAAGAATACGGGAGATTGTTGTCACATGTACCACACAGCCAGTACTTGCCAGGTATTCTTGCAGCTCCTTTAATGTTGCTGTAGGCCTCTTGGCAGCCTCCCTGACCAGTTTTCTTCTCGTCTTTTCATAAATTTTGGAGGGACGTCCAGTTCTTGGTAATGCCACTGTTGTGCCATATCTTCTCCACTTGATGATGACTGTCTTCACTGTGTTCCATGGTATATCTAATGTCTTGGAAATTCTTTTGTACCCTTCTCCTGGCTGATACCTTTTTACAATGAGATCCCTCTGATGCTTTGGAAGCTCTCTGCGGACCATGGCTTTTGCTGTAGGATGCGACTAAGAAAATGTCAGGAAAGACCTACAAGAACAGCTGAACTTTATTTGGGTTAATCAGAGGCACTTAAAATGATGGCAGGTGTGTACTGACTCCTATTTAACATGAGTTTGAATGTGATTGCTTAATTCTGAACACAGCTACATCCCCAGTTATGCAACCACGTTATTTTTTTTTTATTTTTTTACCCCCCCCCCTAAAAGATTTGAGTTTGTTTTTCAATTGAGTTGGACAGTTTATAGGTCACATTAAAGGTGGGAAAAGTTCTGAAATGATTTATCTTTGTCTCATTTTTTTACATCACAGAAACCTGACATTTAACAGGGGTGTGTAGACTTTTAATATCCACTGTATGAAATGGAAATCTGACATCTCTGCATCATGTATACACTATACTATACACTATATAGGCATCGTGGGATGTGTAGTTCTACAGCAAATGAATGTTGCCTCCACCATTGCATTCTATGCACATCCTGTGGTTTCATATCCCAAATCGGGTTCTAAAATCAATGTTGGAAGTACACAGAATAATTTTGGTATGACATTTAATCTCCTATATTTATTTAGGGTCTCAGATTAATGTGCGGCAAGTAGTTGTCTATGCTTTGCAGCACTGAAAGGTTGGCGTCAAATGACACCAAGACCCAGCAAGATTAAATAATCAATTTATGCTAGAAAAAACACATATGGCCCTAATGCAATGGCCAAATGAAACACAAAGATAAGAGTTGGATGTTTAGGGCTCATATAAGAGTGAAAACAGACAACGATTTCCAGCTAAACAAATCCCTGTTTGATGGGTCTGAGCAAAATAATCCACTACTGGCGTGTTTTTTTTTTTTCTTTTTTTAACCAGGGTGTTGAAAGAAAAAAACTGATCCAATTCCCCCATCAACACACACTTGATGTGGATGGGGGAATCCCCCCACTGTGTCTTTGAAGTCTGACAGTGGAAGACTTCCCCACTGTCAGAATACACTGATTAGCCTCAAGGGGAATTTTTCTAACAGTCTGTTTGAAGAGAAATTGATCAGTATATTGACCTCTCTTCGACTACAGTGGCCGTATATGGATCAAAACTAATGTGAAGAGGGCAGAGACAGATGGCATGTGCCACTTCACTGCATTGGAAATAGGATACTGCATGGCACCTTGTGGCACAATTGAGGATGGGCAGTCATTATCCCCTGTAGTTCTCGGAAGATATATTCTTTTGTATGGCAACCCTTAAAGTAGAACTAAAGGCAAAACTTTTTTTTTTAGTTTGGGATAGAGTGGAGAGGGATTAGAACACCTGGCAGGTTTTATTTTCTGTTTATGTCCTTTTTGGGGAGATTCATCCTCTCTATTTGTGACCAAAGGTGAAAGTGAATGAAAATCCCAAATTTGAGCGGACATCGGAACAGAGATAGAAGGGAATTCTTCCAACAGGGACACTAGTTATGGTGACTACTAGGGATTCCCTTACTTTGGAAGTATTTCCTCTCACTTCCTGTTATGGCTATGGGACAGGAAGTGATGAGAAATTTCCCCAGTTGGACACAGATAGCAAAAAACATGACAGCTGTTATAACCCTCTTTTACCCTCTTTTACTTCTCAGTTCTACTTTCAAGCTAAACTCCAGGCACAAAAACTTTCATTCAAATATATTCCTAAGTAACCACAAAGCATATAAATCAATGTTGTGTGCACCAATTCCTTTACAGACCCAGATATTACCTTGTAAAAGTAGCAGTGACATTATCACTTTGCTGTACATAGCATGTGCGGCAAAGCTGTGGGAGGGATCCAGCAGGCCCCACCCACTACAGACTGCCTTCAGGAAAATACAGAAGGGGTGGATACAAGACCAACCATCCCATACAAGGAGAAAGAGCAGCAGTGACCGGTCTTTATTACAGGAAATAATGGAATTGTTTCAAGCTGGATTGCTGCACGAAGCTGAAAGAAATACACTGAAAATATATATGGCTCTTATATTTAGACAATATTTGTTTAGCCTGGAGGTCACCCGAAGAATCATTAGCATCTGACACCGTCACTGGGTGTCAAATGCCTGCATCTTGTATGGTGGTGCGAACCTACCTGAGGAAAAGCGGCTTGGACTACAGATTGGGGAGAGAGAGGAGGGATCGCTGGTACGCTTTGTATAGTCCTTGTGCTTTGAAGGATAATGTAGGGAGGGAGGCAATGTGGATTTGGGGAATTCTGTATGTGACTATGGGGTTGATTTACTAAAGGCATATAGACTAGGCACTTTGCAAAGAGTAGTTGCACTCTGAAAGAGCAAGTGCTCCGGAGCATAGTAAATGAGCAGAAGCTCTGCTGACTTCCATCATCCAATCATATGCAAGCAAAACTGCTGTTTTTTTTTTTCTTTTTTTTTTTTTTTTTTCCTTGCACATGATTAGGTATTCTTTGCAAAGTGAAGCTTTACCTCATTTAACCCTTTAATGTCTAAGCATATTTCTGACATTTGTTGCTTACAAGTTAAAATATGTATTTTTTGCAAGAAAATTTCTTAGAATCCCCAAAAATTATATATATATATTTTTTTTAGCAGAGAATCTAGAGAATAAAATAGCGATTGTTGCAATATTTTATGTCACACTGTATTTGTGCAGCATTTTTTCAAACTCAATTTTTTGGGGGATACATGTTAGGTATCTATTTACTTGGCGTAACATCATATTTCACATTATACATAAAAATTGGGATAACTTTACTGTTTTTTTTTTTTTTTTTTTTTTTTTCCATGAATGAAAGTGTCTTTCATTCATTGAAAAAAAGAAAAAAAACAGTAAAGTCATCCCAATTTTTTTGTATAACGTGAAATATGATGTTACGCCAAGGAAATAGATAGCTAACATGTCATGCTTTGAAATTGCGCACACTCGTGGAAGGGCGACAAACTATGGTATCTAAAAATCTCCAAAAAAAATAACAGTTACCAGGTTAGAGTTACAGAGGAGTTCTAGTGCTAGAATTATTGCTCTCACTCTGATGATCGCGGGGATACCTCACATGTGTGATTTGAACACTGTTTACATATGCAGTCGTGACTTACGTGTGCGTTTTCTTTGCTGTGCGAGCTCGCGGGGACATGGGAGCTTTGAAGAGAAAAAAAATATTTTTCTTATTTATTTTTATTTTTATACATTGTCACTTTAAAAAAAAAATGTGATCACTTTTATTGCTGTCATAAGGAATGTAAATATCTCTTGTGACAGTAATAGGTGATGACAGGTACTCTTTATGGAGGGATTGGGGATCTAAAAGACCCCAAATCCCTCCTTTTCACTTCAAATTATTCAGATCGCCAAAAACTGCAATTCTGAATACTGTATTTTTTTTTTAAAACAGCGCCATTGGCAGCCGAGTAAACCGGAAGTGACGACGTGACGTCGCTTGAAAGTGCACTTGGAAGTGCAGTCGTTGTAGATCCGAGGGGGACATGCAAGGAAAATATAAAACAGCATTTTAGCTTGCACATGATTGGATGGTAAAATCAGCAGAGCTTCCCCTCATTTCAGATCTTCCCCCTTAGATTTAGAGCGACTGCATTTCCAAGTGCACTTTCAGTGCAAAGTGGATTTGCCTTTCATAAATAACGCCCAGAGTGTTCAATAGCACTGAGATGCAAAAAACACTCACTAACTCGATCCTGCACTGTGCCTGTCTATAGTGGCTTTTCCTGCTCTCACAGCCTTTGATGAGGCAGTGGGAGCCATGCACCTCCATTGCTGTCAGTCAAATCCTGTGAGGAAGGAGCAGGGGTCGGGCCAAGCTGCACTGTATGTGTCTATAGATGCAGGCAACAAAACTCAGGAGTGAGCCCACAGGTGGCACCCCATAGGGATACCACCTAGAAGAGGAGGAGCCAGGAGCACCGGTGGGAGACCCATAGAATAGGTTAGGGTCTGCTCTGTGCAAAACCATTGCACAGAGCAGGTAAGTATAAACCTGTTTGATAGTTAAAGAAATATATTTGTATTTATCATCACTTTAACAAATGAAATATCACCCAATTAAGGATTTGATTGTCTTTAGGAATAACCAACAGTGAATTGATGGTACTTAGGACACCAGGCTGTGTGCATACACCCCTGCTAGTTTATTGGGATCATACATAAGGGTCAGCATACACAGGCAATTGTGTTTTACATCTGTCATGCATTTACTAAGTATTTTTAAAAGATGTGGCTTTTATGCAGCGATATACTCTGCAAATTACGTATGTATTGGAGGCAGATAAATGGACATGAGGGAGGGAATTAAAGAAGAGTTTCACCCAAAGGTGTGGGGGGGGGGGGGGGGGGGGGGGGCATCAGGGTTGCAAGCCTCAGTAAAACCAGGGACAGTATGTAAAAATCTGTGTTTTTTTTTTTTACATCTGTCTCTGAAATGTCCCTTACCGACATCCTTTTGGTCTAAAAATCCCAAGTTTATAGCTGCCCCACCTCTACAGTACCTTCTCAGCCAATAGAAACAACTCTGTGTATACTGTGCGTACATGTATGTGTATACTGTGTGATTGTATACTGTGTGTGTGTATACTGTGTGGCCCCATAATCTCTGATTGCCTAGGGGCCCCATAATCTCCTATTGCCCGGGGGCCCCATGAGTTGTCAGTCCGCCCCTGGGGAATGGGCACCTGTTTTTAACAGGTACCTTTCCCCATTTTCGGGAGACTGCGCCATGGTGCGGTCCCTCAGAAGTCCCCCCCCCTCCTCCTTCCTCTGTCGCCGAGCCAGATAGAAAGCGCAGTGTGCTTCACGCATGCGCAGTAGGGAACCAGCTCTGAAGCCAAAAGGCTGCACTGCCAGTTTCCCTTACAATGAATGGCGGTGGCAGCACCCGAGAGCGGATCCGAAAATCGGCTGGGGTGCCAACATCACGGGATCCCTGGACAGGTTAGCGTCCTTATATTAAAAGTCAGCCGCTACAGTATTTATAGCTGCTGACTTTTCATTTTTTTCCCCCCAGGCTGGAACACACTGGAACACGCTTTAACAAAGGAAAAAACATCTTTGTACACATCAGTGTAAATATCAGTGCCCTTTACATGTTCCAAATGAACAATGCATAAGTTGTATGCGTTGTTTTGCCAAAACAGCGCACCACTGTCATGCAACAAATTAACAAATTGTCATTTAATATTTTTATTTATTTAGTACATAAAATGCTAAACAAGTGTGCATATAGAAATTGGTGCATTTTTCTCCATGCGCCAATCATAGTTAATCTCCCTGGGAGTGTGCATATGTAAAAAAAGCTGAAAGTTATTCTAAAGGCAGAAGGATTTTTTTACCCTCATGAACTCTATGTGTGAAGGTACAAAACCTTCTGTGTGCAGCAGCCCCCCCCCCCCCCCCTTCAGCCCTCCTAATACTTACCTGAGCCCAATTGTGATCCAGCGCACAGGAGCCTCGGCTCTCCAGGGACTTTTTCTCTTCATTGACTGAGACAGCAGCGGGAGCCATTGTCAATCACAGCCAGTGAGCCAATGAGGAGAGAGAGGGGTGGGGCGAGTCATGGCTTTGTGTGTGGATGGACACACAGAGCAGCGGCTCAGGAGTGAGCCTGCTGGGGTGCCTCTATAGCAAGCTGCTTGCTGTGGGGGCACTTGGCTGGAGGGAGGAGCCAAGAGCGTTGGCAGGGGACCCAAAAAAAAGAGGATTGGAGCTGCTCTGTGCAAAACCACTACACAGAGCAGGTAAGTATAGACATGTTTGTTATTTTATTTCTTTTTTTAATTGTCTTTAATTTGATTGTAAAGTCTCATTTTTTTTTCCTATTAAAATAAGGTCAGAGCTTAGTAAATGAGCAGAAACTCTGCTGACTTCCATCGTCCAATCATGTGAAGGCAAAAATGCTGGATTTACTAAGCTCTGGAGCAACTGCACTTGCAGAGTGCCCAGCCTACTGGATTTGCTTTTAATAAATCAATCCTTATGTGTCCAATGCCCAGTGTGAATGGACTGCTTAAAGTGCAGGGAAAAGTCCCTGCATCAAAAACGCAGGCGCAGAGAATTTTGATGCGGCTGTCTGTGGTTGCTGGAAGACCTTCCCACACCCACAATAGTGTGACCCTAGCATCAGCCA
Source organism: Lithobates sylvaticus (assembly GCA_028564925.1). Classification (NCBI taxonomy): domain Eukaryota; kingdom Metazoa; phylum Chordata; class Amphibia; order Anura; family Ranidae; genus Lithobates; species Lithobates sylvaticus. Next base: position 112,245,424 of record CM053029.1, on the reverse strand, counting down.
AACTAAAACATTACAAAGTATACAAAATCCAACTCTATTTGGCTACATAGGAAACATTTTTATCATTGCAATTCGTGCAAAGAACCCCTAAATAAAAACATACCCGTCAGTATTTCATCTATAGATGGTTGTAGAAGTATTGAGCAGTATGTTACCATTTGCACGAATTACAATGATACAAATGTCTTCTATGTAGCCAAATAGAGTTGGATTTTGTATACTTTGTAATGATCTTGTGAGATTGGTGCTTTGCTCATCATTATAATCACTTTCGGGTTTATTTGTTTATGTTTAATGTAGAAGTTTGTTGGATGAGCTACTAACACCAGGATTGTAGCTGGAGTGCTACTATGTGAATTAAACAAGTAAACAGGAAATGATTACAGACACATAAATACAAAATATAAGAATCTGAACCAACCTACAGCAGACTGCCAGCTGCACCCATCCCCTGTATATCTATGTATTATTACTGGAAGACACCCCCCCCCCCCATAATATGTGTCCCACAGTGACACATGACCCTCCCCTTCCTCAATGATACTGTATAGTGATACATGCCCCTCATAAAGACACATTTACAAAACAACAAAACAGTGACACATACCCCCCCCCCCTCCTGACCCATGTTCCCCCCAGTGACGTATGCTACTCTGCTAGAGACACATGTCCCCCCCCCCCCCCCAGTGATACATGTCCTCCCAATGACACATGCCCCCTCCAGAGACACATGCCCCCCCCCCCCCAGTCATACATGTCCACCCAATAACACATGCCCCCTCCAGAGACACATGCCCCCCCCTCCCCCAGTGATGCATGTCCTCCCAATGACACATGCCCCCCTCGAGAGACACATGCCCCCCCCCCCCCAGTGATACATGTCCGCCCAATGACACATGCCCCCCCCCCCAGTGATACATGTCCTCCCGATGACACATGTCCCCCCCAGTGATACATGTCCTCCCAATGACACATGTCCCCCCCCAGTGATACATGTCCTCCCAATGACACATGTCCCCCACCCCCAGTGATACATGTCCTCCCAATGACACATGCCACCCTCCAGAGACACATGTCCTCCCAATGACACATGCCACCCTCCAGAGACACATGTCCTCCCAATGACACATGCCCCCCTCCAGAGACACATGTCCCCCCCCCCCCCCCCCCCCCCCCCCCCCCCCCCCCCCCAGTGATACATGTCCTCCCAATGACACATGCCCCCCTCCAGAGACACATGTCCCCCCCCCCAGTGATACATGTCCTCCCAATGACACATGTCCCCCCCACCAGTGATACATGTCCTCCAAATGACACATGCCCCCCCCCCAGTGATACATGTCCTCCCAATGACACATGCCCCCCTCCAGAGACACATGCCCCCCCCCCCCCCAGTGATACATGTCCTCCCAATGACACATGTCTCCTCCAGAGACACATGCCCCCCCCCAGTGATACATGTCCTCTCAATGACACATGCCCCCCTCGAGAGACACATGCCCCCCCCCCCAGTGATACATGTCCTCGCAATGACACATGCCCCCCCCCCCCCAGTGATACATGTCCTCCCAATGACACATTCCCCCCTCGAGAGACACATGCCCCCCCCCCAGTGATACATGTCCTCCCAATGACACATGCCCCCCCCCCCCCAGTGATACATGTTTTCCCAATGACACATGCCCCCCCCCCAGTGAAACATGTCCTACCAATGACAAATGTCCCCCCCAGTGATACATGTCCTCACAATGACACATGCCCCCCTCCAGAGTCACATGCCCCCTCCCCCAGTGATACATGTCCTCCCAATGACACATGCCACACTCCAGAGACACATATTTCCCCCCCAGTGATACATGTCCTCCCAATGACACATGCCACCCTCTAGAAACACATGTCCCCTCCCCCCCAGTGATACATGTCCTCCCAACGACACATGCCACCCTCCAGAGACACATGCCCCCCCCCCCCCCATTGATACATGTCCTCTCAATGACACATGCCATCCTCCAGAGACACGTCCTCCCAATGACACATGCCCCCCTCCAGAGACACATGTCCCCCCCACCCCCAGTGATACATGTCCTCCCAATGACACATGCCCCCCCCCCCCAGTGATAAATGTCCCCCCAATGACACATGCCACCCTCCAGAGACACATGTCCCCCCCCCCCCCCAGTGATAAATGTCCCCCCAATGACACATGCCACCCTCCAGAGACACATGTCCCCCCCCCAGTGATAAATGTCCCCCCAATGACACATGCCACCCTCCAGAGACACATGCCCCCCCAGTGATAAATGTCCCCCCAATGACACATGCCACCCTCCAGAGACACATACCCCCCCCCCCCCAGTGATAAATGTCCCCCCAATGACACATGCCACCCTCCAGAGACACATGCCCCCCCCCCCCCCAGTGATAAATGTCCCCCCAATGACACATGCCACCCTCCAGAGACACATGTCCCCCCCCCCCCCCCCTCCAGTGATAAATGTCCCCCTGATGACACATGCCACCCTCCAGAGACACATGTGCCCCCAGTGTCAGGGGGAGCGGTGTCAGGTGCTGGTGATTTCTGGGAATAACCTGTGGGTGAGAGGATCAGAATTCTTTTTTTTTATGAATGAGCCTGGTCAGTGATTGGCTGCTGGGAGGAGACTGCTGATTGGCCGCTGATAAGAGTAGTGTATAAATTGTGTCCGATCCATCACTGTGCATAGACGATCGGAACACACAGGCAGAGGATGAATGACAAGAGCTTCCTCCTCCTCCTCCTCCTCCCCCTCCATGTACACTGCCTGAGCTCTGCCTATGAGACCGACCAGAGCGACTTCCTTGGAGCCAGGAGGAGCAGAGGACAAACCCAGAGCTCAGGTGAGAGGGCATGGCAGTGTGATATATGGGCAATGTGTGCTGACTTCTGTGATATGGGGGTACACTGGTATGTAGAGGTGTGATTATGGTACATTGATGGGGGTCTGTAGGCTGACTTCTGTGACACAGGGGTACACTGGTATGTAGGGGTGTGATTATGGTACATGGGGGTCTGTTTGCTGATTTCTGTGACATGGGGGTACACTGGTATGTAGAGGTGTGATTATGGTACATGGGGGTCTGTAGGCTGACTTCTGTGACACAGGGGTACGCTGGTATGTAGAGGTGTGATTATGGTACATGGGGGTCTGTTTGCTGATTTCTGTGACATGGGGGTACACTTACATGTAGAGGTGTGATTATGGTACATTGGGGTCGGTGTGCCGACTTCTTTGACATGGGGGTACATTGGTATGTAGGGGTGTGATTATTATACATGGGGGTCTGTGGGCTGACTTCTATGACACAGGGGTACGTTGGTATGTAGGGGTGTCAGTATGGTACATGGTGGGGATCTGTGTGCTGACTTCTAGAACATGGGGGTACACTGGTATGTAGGGGTGTCAGTATGGTACATGGTGGGGATCTGTGTGCTGACTTCTAGAACATGGGGGTACACTGGTATGTAGGGGTGTGATTATGGTACATGGGGATCTGTGTGCTGATTTCTGTGACATGGGGTACATTGGTATGTAGGGGTGTCAGTATGGTACATGGGGATCTGTGTGCTGATTTCTGTGACATGGGGTACACTGGTATGTAGGGGTGCCAGTATGGTACACAGGGGTTTGTGTGCTGACTTCTGTGACATGCGGCACACTGACATGTCAGGGTGAGAATATGGTACATGGGGGTCCTTGTGTTAACAGCCACACAATATTATTTCCTTTTATTTTTTATTTTTTATTTTAAATAGAATGTAGAAATTTACAATAAATTGTATCAGGTTGCACTTTATTTACCTAAAGTAGAAAGTATTGAAAGAGAAATATTGGGGAGATTACTATTTTATCCTGTACCTGTATCTGAAATATGATAGAATTGAACTGCTATTGGTAACACTGAAAAGAAAAACAGAGGCTGCCACTACTGACCTCTCCTTCTGAAAATGCTAGTTGCCTGACTGTCATGCTGTCCCGCTGGTTCCAGTTCTTTCTGAGTCACTAAGCTGGAACAAGTATGCCCCTTAGGAGTGATGACTTCACTCTGACTTTACTGGTTGCACGTTTGTTCCAGGTCTGTGCCCCGTATACAGTATAATTTAGTTTATAGGCATTAGGCAGCCAGGCAGCTAACATTATCAAGTAAGCTACGGCAGCCTCCATATTTTTCTTAATATAAGGTCCTTTGTTAGTTTATGTTTTAGATCCCAGATGCCAGGCCGCCATGGCAACTAGAAATTGCATCCTAGCACCTAGGTTCAGACCTGTGTACTGAAATCACAAGTTTATTCTGTTTGATTTTAGTACAGGTGTGATTGTGTCTTTCTCTCTCTCTCCTTCCACAACTGCCTCCTATTGGCTTCAATGCTTTGACTTCAATGCAAAATCGCATCCCCTTGACTTCAATGCAAAATCGCATCCTATTGACTTCAATGCAATAATGCCTTCCACTGACCTCAATGCAAAAACATCTCTCATTGACTTTGTTTACCCTTATATCCGCATTCCACTCTACCACTTGCAAGTCTGAAACACACTGCTACAAACTCGCATAGGACCCTTTTCGGAATGGCACTCAAAATGCAATGTGTGTGGATCACATCTGTGTGAACTGCCTCATTAGGAACACAATGGGGGTTATTTACTAAAGGCAAATCCACTTTGCACTGCAAGTGCACTTGAAAGTAAAGTCCCTGTATATCCGAGGGAGATATGCAAGGAAAATAAAAAAAAACAGCATTTTAGCTTGCACATGATTGGATGATAAAATCAGCAGAGCTTCCCCTCATTTCAGATCTACCCCTTAGATTTAGAGCGACTGCAATTCCAAGTGCACTCTCAGTGCAAAGTGGATTTACCTTTCGTAAATAACCCCCATAATATCTAGCCTGTCATGTGAATCTGTGAGTTTCAAAATGCATCCAGAATCGTATATGTGGGAACCAGGGCAGCTCTATTTACACCTGGGCATTTTGGGATCACAAAACGCAGGTTTAGGTGCCATTATTTTCAATGGCACCTACAACGTGGTGCATGTTTGCTGTGATTGTCGTGCGCATCTCATGAAGCTTGTCCCCCAAAATAAGCTCCTGCTCCTTTTTGGGTGACAAGCTTCATGCAACAGTCGTGGCAAAATCGCACCGTGTTTTAGGGGCCATTGAAAATAATGAATCCTGAACCTGCGTTTTGCGATTGTAGTACGTTTTGAGATTGCATTTTGAGATTGCAGGCAAAATCGCAGCGATTCTGCCGCAATCCCAAAACACCCAGGAGTGAAAGGGGCCTAATGAAGTGGAGTTTCCTCCTATAACAGGTTTTTATTGTCATTATTTCCGGCCAGTTTATAACCCTGACATAATGGTTATAGGGTTGTTGGCTGGCCACTCTGCTGTAAGTAAGTTAGGGTTAGGGTGTGCAAATGACTTACCTTGCCAGGGGCACTGACAACCCATGCTACGCTAAATAAACTGGCTTCTAACTTTTTTAGCTGGTTCCTAGATTCAAAGCAAATTTGTCAAGCCCTGTTTTAGAATTTAAGGGTTTACATTTAGCATTTAGGTAATTATATTTGTATTCATATTATAGAGTATATGTAACTCAGATAGTGATATTTGCCCATTGCCTATGTAAGCTCTGCATAGTAGTGCTACCCAGTGTCTGTTCTTCCTTGCTCCTCTCTCTTACTATTTAATAATCACATTCCCTGATACATAGTGGGGGGCCTGGGGCCATTAAAAATCTGTATATAAAAGCAAGCAATCCAATATTGAGCAGCAAGTACCGTATATACTTGAGTATAAGCCGAGTTTTTCAGCACATTTTTTTGTGCTGAATGTGCCCCCCTCGGCTTATACTGGAGTCAAGCACTTTTCTGCAGCAAAAAATGTCATTTTCCGACCTGATTTTGCGGCCCCATATCTCGGGGCCACTTGATTCTAGGAACCCCAGATTTGGTGTGCAAACCCAGTGAAACCAACACTACAACATATCCAAATTTGGGGTTCCTAGTGGCCCCGAGATACAGGGCCCCAAAGTCGGTTCGGAAAATATCATTCTCTGCTGCAGAAAAGTGCTTGACATTTTCAGACCAGAATTTGGGGCCTCATATCTCGGGGCCACTTAGTGCTAGGAACCCCATGTTTGGTGTGCAAACCCAGTGGAACCAACACTACAACATATCCATTTGGGGTTCCTAGCACCAAGTGGCCCCGAGATACAGGGCCCCATAATCAGTAAACTGTGTCCATCTGCAGCAATGTCATTTCGGGACCCTTTGGCTGCAGATAGGGGGCATCTAGGAACCCATAACTACCAAGTTTGAAGTTCAGGGGACCTATGGCTGCAAATGGGCACAGTGAGGCATGCAAATGGGCACAGTGAGGCTGCAAATGGGCATTTTTGACCCTCTTTTCAACTTCCAGTAGCTGTGCATTTCTCACCCTAGGCTTATACTCGAGTCAATAAGTTTTCCCAGTTTTTTGTGGTAAAATTAGGTGCCTCGGCTTATATTCGGGTCGGCTTATACTCGAGTATATATGGTAAGTAAAAATTGTGAAGGTCATAATATTTATTTTGAAGGGTAAATGTACAGTTATCCTTACTAGGCTCTGTCACTCTACCCCAGCACCCTTTCCATGTTGCCAAGTTCCCGTTGTTGTGTGTGTTACAGCAATATGAGTAAAACACTCATTTTGCACAATAGACCTGAATTGCAGTACATCAAAATGCACATTAAAGCTCAGCTAAGAAAAGTAAAAGCCCCCCTTGCAGTTAAGCTTCTCCCGCTCTGCAAGGGTTAACTGCTGGTTTCTGTCCGGGGGACAGGAAAAGCATTTTTACTTAACTGATCCTCTGATCCCCAACAAACAGAGCTCCCCCATGCTCTGACAGTGGAATATTCCTTGGTGTCCTTACATCCAGTGTAGAGTTATGGGCCCTGCACTGATCCTAAAGACATCAGAGGATGTTAGAACACTACAGAGTGCAGAGGAGAAGATGCTACAGGGATCTAAGAGAGCAGAAGAGCCTACAGAGGATGCAGTAAGTAAAACTGCTGTACCTGGTCCCCCTAGACATAAACTAGCAGTTAACTAGATGTGCAATTAGTTTCGGTCCAAATACAAATTCGGACAAATTTTTTTCAACCGATCCGAATTCTAATCGTTCTGGAAAGTTGGAATTCATTAGAAAACATATAAACACAATACATTTCAACAAAATTCGTTACTATTTCATTCGGAGATTCGGACACATCCCAATCTCCAAATGAAATAGTAACAAATAGTAACGAATTTTGTTGAAATCTATTAAAATTTGTTTTGTTTATATGTTTTCTAATGAATTCCAACTTTTCAGAACGATTAGAATTTGGATAGGATGAAAAACGATGAACCAATTAGAATTTTGTGTGAAGAAATAGCTGGTTGTTAAGCAGTGGGCTGGGAAGCCGCCCGCCCGCATCCTTAATCAGCAGGGTTCCCCACTGACAGATGAATGTAAAAAAAAAACAGCATAGGGTCCCCCCAGTCCATATCAGGCCCTTTGGGTCTGGTATGGATTTTAAGGGGAACCCCACACAAAAATTAGGGGGAAAAAAACGGCGTGGGGTCCCCCACAAAATCCATACCAGACCCTTATCTGAGCATGCAGCCTGGCTGGTCAGGAGAGGGAGGGGGGAATGAGCGAGCACCCCCCTTCTTAATCATACCAGGCCACATGCCCTCAACATGGGGGGGGTGGGTGCAGAGCCCTCCCCCACCCAAAGCACCTTGTCCCCATGTTGATGGGGACAAGGGCCTCTTCCCGACAACCGTGGGCTGTGGTTGCTGGGGTCTGCGGGTAGGTGGCTTATCGGAATCTGGAAGCCCCCTTTAACAAGAAGGCCCCCAGATACCGCCCCCCCCCACCTATGTAAATGAGTATCGGGTACACATTCACCAAAAAAAGTGTCAAAAGTAATCCTTTATTAAAAGAAAAAAAAATAGTGTCCCTCGATGTCCATCCACCATCAATCATGCTGCCTGCCGACCCGAAAAATTTTAAAAAATGGAAAAGAAGCCTCACCTCTTAAGAGGTCTCCCAATGAATGATGAGCTCTCTTCGGGTTTGACAGCTCTTTTATAGGCAAGGGCGGGGCCACCTGGTGGCACCGCCCCCTTCTGACGTTACACATGGCGTCATGTGGCATCATGCTTTGGGGTGGGGGGAGCAGAGCCTGGTTGGGAGAAGTCTGAAGAAGAGACTGTCCACTGCTTCTCCCCCTGTTGTCAGAACGAAAGAGAGCCATGAGTAGCATTTTCTCCAGGAAAGTTAGGAATGTCCTCCTTTCTATGAGTTGTTTTTTTTCTATTAATACATGCAAGAGTGATGATATACTTTGGTTCACATCTCAATGCAGGTCATTCTTAATTTCTTACAATTTAATTTTAACATTATTCTGTAATGTTAGATGATATACTATGTGTATAATAATACAGATAGTTTGTAATGTGCCCTTTCGGTATTAGGTTGCCCAGGGCCAGGACATGAGTTGGCCTGGGAGGGGAGGATGCCCTGGGCGCAATGGTTTATTGTAGGGATGGGGTTCCTTCCTTCTGTTACAAGGCTGACAGGAGTAATGACAGCAGCATCACTACTCCTAATAGTCCAGTACTGGGAGCGGAGAGGAGAGAGGGAAGCCGTGCGGGCTGTGTTTTCTCTCCCCCTCCTCCTTCCTGCCAGGGCAGGGCTCCTGTATTCAGAAGCCGGCAGCGGTAGTCACAGACCTAGGAACTCTGCACTGGAAGGGAGAGAGAGCACAGCCCACAGCCAAGTGCAGAAGTGTCCAGGACAAAGCTAGGAGCGGAGGCGAGAGCCAGGAGGAAGCTGGGCTGTGCTCTCTCTCCTTCCAGCTCCTCCCTCCTGACAGCTCGGCACTGTTTCTAATGTTATTATACACCCCCGGACCACCTCCTCCCAGCCCTGGAAGTGCAGTTTGGAATCTTTGCCCTGGGCATTGGGGTAACCATTCTTTGTCCAGTATAGACATGCAATTGTGAAAATGTTTTATCTGCTGTAGGGCTGTGGAAATTAAAGATTAATTCCTCGATTAATCATTCATTTTTTTGATCGATCAAAATGATTTTGATCGGTACTCACCTCTCCGCCGGCTTCCGGGTCTTCAGGGAGTTCCGTCGGAGATCCGGTGAAGTCACGGACATCGACGTCACCGGACTCCTCCCCCCTTCCCCAAGTGCCTCCTTCTGTTAACGAAGGGAAGGGGGGAGGAGTCCGGTGAGGTTAAAGTTCTGATTGAACGCAACGTGTACGGGGGGGAGCTACGCATGACGTCACCCGCTGCTGCCCTACGGAACTAACACGATTGTCGGCTTTACATGCTGTGTTTTTATCATCTTTATGTGAGTAGTTTGTGTTTGAACACAAAAATTAAATCTTATACTTAAGCGGTGAGCACTTAGATCTTTTCTTTCTACCCATGACCTGGCGTCCTTGCTGAGATCTAAGGAGACGTGAGAGAAGTTTATGGTCCGTGTTAACCCTTTTGATACCCGCTTGCATGACCACCTGTTTGCACAGGGGTCCATGTCATAAGGTGAGAGTGATTAGTTAGACCGGAGGTGGAGGGATTCTCACGCTACTGTGGAAAAAAGAATTACTTATGTCAGTGCTACAGTTTGAATTTAAAACTTATTTGTGTGAACTGTGAAGTTAAGTCATGGATTGTGGAAACTAACTAGTGTCGGGTGATTGTATATAGTGCATACCACATTTATCACTGACTAATGCAGAGTTGCAATGCAAGGAGATCAGCTAAAAGTAGTTGGATCTGTGCGTTATAATTAATCAAAATTAGTGGATTAATCGATTAAAAATAAATCGATTAATCAAATACGAAAATTTTAATCAGTAACAGCCCTAATCTGCTGTATTCTTCAATAAAACTATGTGTACCAGTAATAAGGATAAGTGAATCAATTTGTTGTAGGTGATATAGGTGATTTAATACTGACACTGCATTCTTCTCTCTCCCATTTAGTAGAAGTTGTTCGCTGCTTGAATGGGGCATTGCAAGTTGGCTGCGGAGCCTTTGCCTGCTTGGAGAATACCACCTGTGACACCGATGGATTGTATGACATCTGCAAGTCTTTTCTGTTCAACGCTGCCAAGTTTGACACTCAGGTACAGTGACATACCTACACCAACCAGTGCTACAAGGCATTTCTGCAAATAAGAATATTGCTCATCCCAGATTGGTACACACAGTGCCATCTAACCATTTGTCATAGGCTCTCAGAATACTCCTGCTTCTATATATCCATGCCACTTTGTATTTGTTTTCTTCATCCATGGAGTCAGGAAAAGAGAGTGCTTGCATTGTTCAGTAGACGCTTGGATCAAGTTTGGATCAAGCAGCATTTCAGCAGAAAATGGTATGTCACTCTGCCCTGTAAAGAAGCAGTACAGAGAAAGTGACATCGGTATAAGCTTATACTTCATTCACATGTAGTTAAAATCTCTACCAGGAGACCTTTATACATGTCCTAGCAAAATTAAAGTGTCTCTAAAGCCTTAAGGTTTTTCACCTTCCTAATGCATTCTTTTGCATTAGGGTTAAAAACTTTCAGTGCAGATGATCCCCCCTCTCCCTCCTTATAGGGCAGATTGATAGCAGCCGGCGCCATTGGCTCCTGCTGATGTCAATCAAATCTAGTGGGCTGGGGCTGAGCTGCACAGTCTATGTCTACACATGCAGGCAGCCTGGCTCTTGATTAAGCCATAGACATGTGCGATTCGTTTCGTACGAATTTTTCGAAATTCGTACGAATTTACGAATCTGTAGTACGAATTTTTTTTTTTTACGAATTCCGTACGGAATACGAAATTCCGTTTACGAATTTCGTCGCCGAATGATTCGAATGAATTCGAATGAATTCGAATGGATTCGAATGAATTCGAATGACAAAGTGTCATTTTTGCAGGAAAAATTCCGTTTACGAATTTCAGCTCCAAATTATTCGAATCCAACTACCAATATCAAATTTCAACTAATTCAAATGAAATTATTATAGCAGATATAACGAATGAATTCGAATGCATTCGAATGAATTCGAATGCATTCGAATGAATTCGAATGACAAAGTGTCATTTTTGCAGAAAAAAAAGCTATTTAAAAAACAGTCATTCATTGATATAAAAAAAAAAAAAAAAAGCGTAGGGGTCCCCCAAATTCAATAACCAGGCCCTTCAGGTCTGGTATGGATATTAAGGGGGACCCAGCCAAAAAAAAAATGGCGTGGGGTCCCCCCCAAATATCCATACCAGACCCTTCAGGTCTGGGATGGATTTTAAGGGGAACCCCGGCCAAAAAAAAAAAAAAATGGCGTGGGGGTCCCCCTCAAAATCCATACCAGACCCTTATCCGAGCACGCAACCTGGCAGGCCGCAGGAAAGGAGGGGGGGACGAGAGCGGCCCCCCCTCCCGCCTGAACCGTACCAGGCCACATGCCCTCAACATTGGGAGGGTGCTTTGGGGTCCCCCCCAAAGCACCTTGTCCCCATGTTGATGAGGACAAGGGCCTCATCCCCACAACCGTGCCCGGTGGTTGTGGGGGTCTGCGGGCGGGGGGCTTATCGGAATCTGGAAGCCCCCTTTAACAAGGGGACCCCCAGATCCCGGCCCCCCCCCCTGTGTGAAATGGTAAGGGGGTACAAATGTACCCCTACCATTTCACCAAAAAAGTGGCAAAAATGGTAAAAATGACAGGAGACGGTCTTTGACAATTCCTTTATTAAAATCTTCTTTCTTCTTTCTTCTGGTCTTCCTTTCTTCATCTTCTCCTTCCGTCATCTTCTTCCATCTTCTTCTTCCTTCGATTCGCTTCTTCTTCCTCCGGTCTTCTCGTCCTTCTCGTCCGGCATCGGCGTCTCTTCTCGCAGGCCGCTCCTCGCAATGGGAGGCTCCCGCTCTGTGAGGCTCCGCTCCGGGTGACAGGTCTTTTATAACGAAGGCACCTGGTGACCCCGCCCCCTCTGACGCACGGGGACGTCATGTGGAATTCCCTATGGCTTTCCCCATGACGTCAGAGGGGGGCGGGGTCACCAGGTGCCTTCGTTATACAAGACCTGTCACCCGGAGCGGAGCCTCACAGAGCGGGAGCCTCCCATTGCGAGGAGCGGCCTGCGAGAAGAGACGACGATGCCGGACGAGAAGGACGACGCCGGACGAGAAGACCGGAGGAAGAAGAAGCGAATCGAAGGAAGAAGAAGATGGAAGAAGATGACGGAAGGAGAAGATGAAGAAAGGAAGACCAGAAGAAAGAAGAAAGAAGATTTTAATAAAGGAATTGTCAAAGACTGTCTCCTGTCATTTTTACCATTTTTGCCACTTTTTTGGTGAAATGGTAGGAGTACCCCCTTACCATTTCACACAGGGGGGGGGCCGGGATCTGGGGGTCCCCTTGTTAAAGGGGGCTTCCAGATTCCGATAAGCCCCCCGCCCGCAGACCCCCACAACCACCGGGCACGGTTGTGGGGATGAGGCCCTTGTCCTCATCAACATGGGGACAAGGTGCTTTGGGGGGGACCCCAAAGCACCCTCCCAATGTTGAGGGCATGTGGCCTGGTACGGTTCAGGCGGGAGGGGGGGCCGCTCTCGTCCCCCCCTCCTTTCCTGCGGCCTGCCAGGTTGCGTGCTCGGATAAGGGTCTGGTATGGATTTTATGGGGGACCCCACGCCATTTTTTTTGGCTAGGGTTCCCCTTAAAATCCATCCCAGACCTCAAGGGTCTGGTATGGATTTTGAGGGGGACCCTACGCCTTTTTTTTTTTTTTTTTGGCTGGGGTCCCCCTTAATATCCATCCCAGACCTGAAGGGCCTGGTTATTGAATTTGGGGGGACCCCTATGCTTTTTTTTTATCAATGACTTCAATGAATGACAGTTCTCTGTATTACGGATCCAACAATTCATTTGCCGGCAAATAGCTGCGAGTGATTTTAAATAGTTTTTTTTTCCTGCAAAAATGACACTGCAGGAACAGTTCTCTATATTAGATATACTGAATCTCGAAGCATTCGAAGCATTCGTTATATCCGCTATTATAATTTCTTTCATGTTAGTTGAAATTACATATTTGTTAGTTACAATACAACATTCGAATTGTTCTCTGTATTACGGGAATCGGCAATTAGCCGCGAGTGATTTTAAATGTCTTTTTTTCCTGCAAAAATGACACATTGTACAGAGAGAGTTCTAAACACGGGAAACATGACCCCCTTCTATATACTATATACTCTATAGTATGTCTATGAAGGGGGTCATGTTTCCCGTAGGGAATTCCACATAGGGAATTCCACATGACGTCCCCGTGCGTCAGAGGTGCCTTCGTTATAAAAGACCTGTCACCCGGAGCGGAGCCTCACAGAGCGGGAGCCTCCCATTGCGAGGAGCGGCCTGCGAGAAGAGACGACGATGCCGGACGAGAAGGACGACGCCGGACGAGAAGGACGAGAAGACCGGAGGAAGAAGAAGCGAATCGAAGGAAGAAGACGATGGAAGAAGATGACGGAAGGAGAAGATGAAGAAAGGAAGACCAGAAGAAAGAAGAAAGAAGATTTTAATAAAGGAATTGTCAAAGACCGTCTCCTGTCATTTTTACCATTTTTGCCACTTTTTTGGTGAAATGGTAGGGGTACTTTTGTACCCCCTTACCATTTCACACAGGGGGGGGGGGCCGGGATCTGGGGGTCCCCTTGTTAAAGGGGGCTTCCAGATTCCGATAAGCCCCCCGCCCGCAGACCCCCACAACCACCGGGCACGGTTGTGGGGATGAGGCCCTTGTCCTCATCAACATGGGGACAAGGTGCTTTGGGGGGGACCCCAAAGCACCCTCCCAATGTTGAGGGCATGTGGCCTGGTACGGTTCAGGCGGGAGGGGGGGCGCTCGTTATAAAAGACCTGTCACCCGGAGCGGAGCCTCACAGAGCGGGAGCCTCCCATTGCGAGGAGCGGCCTGCGAGAAGAGACGACGATGCCGGACGAGAAGGACGACGCCGGACGAGAAGGACGAGAAGACCGGAGGAAGAAGAAGCGAATCGAAGGAAGAAGACGATGGAAGAAGATGACGGAAGGAGAAGATGAAGAAAGGAAGACCAGAAGAAAGAAGAAAGAAGATTTTAATAAAGGAATTGTCAAAGACCGTCTCCTGTCATTTTTACCATTTTTGCCACTTTTTTGGTGAAATGGTAGGGGTACTTTTGTACCCCCTTACCATTTCACACAGGGGGGGGGGCCGGGATCTGGGGGTCCCCTTGTTAAAGGGGGCTTCCAGATTCCGATAAGCCCCCCGCCCGCAGACCCCCACAACCACCGGGCACGGTTGTGGGGATGAGGCCCTTGTCCTCATCAACATGGGGACAAGGTGCTTTGGGGGGGACCCCAAAGCACCCTCCCAATGTTGAGGGCATGTGGCCTGGTACGGTTCAGGCGGGAGGGGGGGCGCTCTCGTCCCCCCCTCCTTTCCTGCGGCCTGCCAGGTTGCGTGCTCGGATAAAGGGTCTGGTATGGATTTTGAGGGGGACCCCACGCCATTTTTTTATTTTTTTTTGGCCGGGGTTCCCCTTAAAATCCATCCCAGACCTGAAGGGCCTGGTATGGATATTTGGGGGGGACCCCACGCCATTTTTTTTTGGCTGGGGTCCCCCTTAATATCCATACCAGACCTGAAGGGCCTGGTTATTGAATTTGGGGGGACCCCTATGCTTTTTTTTTTTCTGCAAAAATGACACTTTGTCATTCGAATTCATTCGAATTCATTCGTTATATCTGCTATAATAATTTCGTTCAAATTAGTTGAAATTCGATATTGGTAGTTGGATTTACTAACGATTCGTAACTATTCATAACGATTCGTAACGATTCGTAACTATTTATAACGATTCGTAACGATTCGTAACTTGAAATTGAAATTTGATATTTGTAGTTGGATTCGAATTGTTCTCTGTGTTATGAGAACCAACAATGCATTAGCCGCGTTAACGATTCGTAACGATTCGTAACGATTCGTAACTTTACTAACGATTCGTAAAAAAAATTACGATTCGTCCGAATTTCGTATTTCGTACGAATTCGAACGGAATTTCGTACACGAATTACGAATTACGAATTTTTTTATATACGAAACGGGACGAAATGAAACGAAACGAATTTTTTGACAGTTCCCATGTCTATTAAGCCAACACAAGAGCCTCCATAAGAAGCAGCTTCCTAGGGGGGCACTCGCAGAAGTGGTGGAGCCAGGCGCACCAACGAGGGACCCCAGAAGAGGAGGTTTGGGGCTGCCTTGTGCAAAACCATTGACATGCTTATTATTAAAAAAACACACACACCCGAAAGTTTTAAATTACTTTAAATAAATATCAGAGTGTTCATCAATTGTGGTTGATACAGTCATTATACAGCCAACAATCTTCCACCTTCAATTTTATGAAGCCAGGGCCACCCACAGCTCACTTTTCAGCCAAGCAAAAATCAACCAACATTCAAGCCATGTATAGCCAATGTAAAGACTATAGCCAAACAGCTTAGCATAATAATAATTTGGAACTTGACCACTAAGGGGCACTGTGTCATGTCTGTGATGGCTTATTTTGCATGATTGGGGGGATGTTGCTTCTAGCAGTTTATTAGAATAGTTGTCATTTTGGATTCTTTCCTAAATGTACATAATATAACTGGATACTAACCTTTTATAGGTAAAGTTGATCCAGGGAAAATCCAATTGTCTCTCGGGGGATCAGGAAGGAATTTTTTCCCCTGCTGTAGCAAATTGGATCATGCTTTGCTGGGGTTTTTTGCCCTTCTCTGAATCAACTGTGGGTGAAGGATTGTGTATATGGGATTGTATTTTTTTTTTTTTTTTGGTTGAACTAGATGGACTTGTGTATTTTTTCAATCTAACTATGTAACTATGTAATATAATCCTGTAAATTAAATAATAAATCGTAGAGTTTGCTCAAATAAGAACAGGCAATATACATCTAATTATCTAATGGTGGCCAAACATGCTTCAGTAAACAATCAGTTTCTTTTCTGATTGATCTCTTCTGAACAGAATAATCAATCCATAGTCGACAGCTAATTCAATTTTTAGGCCACACACAACGTAGATTTAGATCAATAGTTAAGATAAGATCATAACTTACAATCATAAATCATTGATTGTTTCCATGTTTCCATCATGTAATCTAATTATCTGATTGATTGAAATATGATATTATTCATGAATAAGGTATCTACTGTAAGGGCTGCCGAGCAATGCAAAATGATTGATACATTTCGGGAAGGGAAGTTATGGCTATTCAGTTTTTTGCAGATTTGATTGTTTTGATCTAACCACAAATCAATTGGATTAAAAAAAAAAAAAAGGCGTGTATGACCACCATTAGGTAAAATAATTAAACATGGAGTCGTTTTTTTAAGAGTAATATTAATTTCTGGTCAGTTACTAGAACAAACAGTGAAAGGCAATTTATCACAGTTTAACTAAGTGGAAAAATGCATACATACAGGTGAATACTTCATCAAATAATAATTCCGTTTGTTTAGTGGCTTCACTGTAATTCAATAATACTAATGTAGACAGGGTAATGAAATAAAAAAAGAAGAGAAAAAAATCTGTGAATTGTTTCCAAGTAAAATTAACTTCATATGCATTTAGGCTCGGTTCACACTACTGCGACTATTAGTAGCACCAAAGTAGCACAGGAACCTTTACCAAAACCATACCATTCTGAGTTCCATTGATGTGGACATGCACCATTTTAATTTTTTCACCACTACCGCAAGGCATTTTTTCACTTGATACATTGTGAGGCTCCTTTCACACAGGCGGGCAGATCAAGTCAGTCTGCCACTTTTTAGGCGGACCCGATCGGACCATCCATTGCCCTATACAGAGCAGTGGATGTCAATGAACATGTGTCCGTTCACACCCGCCAACATTCAATCTAAAAACAAACAGATGGGGGATCCATTCCCGATCCGTCTTGTGGATTGGATCGGATGACACTCAGATGGAAATGGACAGGTGGTCTTTTTCCATCCGACCGCCCATAGAGGAAAGCAAGCATTAGCAGAACGGACACAAACCCGTCATCCGCCTACTCAGTGGGGATCAGTGGACAGATTCCCCATTGCGCAGGTGGAGTCCACCCCTCTGAAATGGGCTTTATGCATTTTGCAGTGTGTTTCAAAGCAGAACTTCACTCTTTAAATTAACATTGACTGTTTTAATCCTTGTGCTGCTAGCATTAGTAAATAGATAGCAAAGTATATCATATTTACTTAAACTTTTTTTTACATTTCTTCAGTTATTCTCTAGTTTCCAGGCCTAGGCAAATGGTGTCATAAATCCCAGCAGTCCTCAGGAGGGGAGGGAGGGTTCTCAGCCCAGCCAATGCCTTAGCTAAGGGCAGATGAATTCCAGAAAGTAAATGCTACATGAATCATCTGCCCTTACTCAAGATGGCCACTACCAGAAATTTTAGGAGGGTGTTTTTCAAAATGATTTCACAGCAAAATAAAGCTTAGAGACCTGAATGGATGGATGAGAGTTTGCTTTGAATATTAACAATGAATTAAATAGCATTTTTGGTTTGTGGTGCTCAGATACAGTGCAGTTTCACTTTAAATACAGGCAAAATGTACAAACATGAGAAAGAACATGGTTTACAGCAGAGGTCCTGCTTCCAACAATTTTGGTGGAATGACCTGTACTTTACAATACAAGTAATTTGAATTGGTTCCTTCAAAAATACAATGGGGGGGGATTAACCAGAGCCGATCGGCCCTATAGGCACACTATGCAAGCTGCTTAGGGCCCCGCCACTGTGGGGGCCCCCAAGACCCAGCATCCCCCCCTGCACCTCTGGCTGGCCGTTTAGAGTGCAGTGAGGAGAGGTGGGAGGAGGTGGAAGGCGGCGATCGGCAGCTCTATGGTGCCTGAGTGGGCGGCGGGATCTCCCTGGGGTTTGTAGTACTCTCAGTGTATACAGTGGAGAGGAGAAGGGAGGGGCCTCTGACCCAGGCAGGTATCAGTTTCACTTTCACTCTGCTTGAACACTGTTGCTGATGCCCGGGTCAGAGGCCCCTCCCCTCTCCGCTGTATACATTCGGAGATAGAACTCCTAGCCCCAGGGAGATCCCCCTGACTGTGATCACCATATAGCTGCCGATCGCCGCCTCCCACCTCCACCAGCCAGGTACAGGGGAACCTCTGCAAGGGGGGGAGTCAGCTGTTTGGGGGCCCAAATGTAAGAGGGGGGCTTTCTGGGGACACTAATGTAAGGAAGGGGGCCTCTGGGGACACTAATGTAAGAGGGGGGCTCTCTGGGGACACTAATGTAAGGACGGGGCCCTCTGGGGACACTCATGTAAGGACGGGGCCCTCTGGGGACACTGATGTAAGAGGGGGCCCTCTGGGGACACTGATGTAAGAGGGGGCTCTCTGGGGATCCTGATGTAAGGGGAGGCTCTCTGGGGATCCTGATGTAAGGGGAGGCTCTCTGGGGACCCTAATGTAGGGGGAGGCTCTCTGGGGACCCTGATGTAAGGGGGGGGCTCTCTGGGGACCCTGATGTAAGGGGGGGCTCTCTGGGGGACCCTGATGTAAGGGGAGGCTCTCTGGGGACCCTAATGTAGGGGGAGGCTCTCTGGGGACCCAAATGTAGGGGGAGGCTCTCTAGGGATCCTGATGTAAGGGGGGCTCTCTGGGGACCCTAATGTAGGGGGGGGGCTCTCTGGGGACCCTGATGTAAGGGGGGGCTCTCTGGGGACCCTAATGTAGGGGGAGGCTCTCTTGGGACCCTGATGTAGGGGGAGACTCTCTGAGGAAACTGATTTAAGGGGGGCTGTCTGGGGACCCTTGTGTAAGGGGGGCTGTCTGGGGACCCTTGTGTAAAGAGGGGCTCTCTGAGGACCCTGATGTAAGGGGGGCTCTCTGGGGACCTCATTCTGTTCTATATTGTTGTACTTATTCTTTGACTGTTTTGTTTAAAAGAGGGAAGATTGTTTTGGGAGCACTGAAGTGTCAGGTGTGACTGAGTGGCAATGGCAAATGGTTTACATAGCTCACGGCATCACGGGTCAAGTAGAGGGCCCCTTAGCAGAATTTTGCTTAGGGCCCCAGGGAGGTCAGGATCGGCACTGGGATTAACTAAAACTGGAGCACACAGAATCTGGTGCAGCAGTGCATAGTAACCAGCTTTCAGTTTTTTTGTTACAGTTTAACTGAACAAGCTAAAGTTAGAAGCTGATTGGCTACCATGCACAGCTGCACCAGATTCTGAGTGCTTCAGTTTTAGTAAAATTCCCCAAATGGCCAAATGCCTCTGAAAGACTAAGGGCTCTTTCACACTGACGGACCGTATGTCCGTTTTTCATCCTTCCGTTTTAGGATGAAAAACGGACATACATGTATCCCTATGGGATAGCGGGTGTCAGCTATGCTCCGTTTCTGCAGATGGAGGAAAACCCAATTTTTTCATCCGTCTGCAGAGCGGATCGGATGACGACGGACTTTACGGTCCGTCGTCACCCGATCTCCCATAGGGGAGAGCGGCGCTCTGACAGGTCCGTCCCTGCACGGAGTGCAGAGACGGACCTGTCATCTTCCTGCTCAGCGGAGATCGCTCTGGCGATCCCCGCTGAGCAAGCGGCTATCCACGGGGCGGATCTGCACTGATCCGCCCCGTGTGAAAGAGCCCATAGTGATGCAGGAACTGTTAACACATGCTTTTCCATGTGCGTCTGGTGACACAAACCCACAACAATAAGTATATCCAAACTCAAAAAGAAAAATGTATTGTATTCTGGGCTGGTCCTTAGGTGTGGTACCTGTGTTTGTTTTCTTATTTTTACCATTCCCACTGAGATGTGGTTCTAACTAACTTGTGTTCATCTCTCTCCCTTTTCCCGCAGGGTAAAGTGTTTGTGAAGGAAAGTTTGAAGTGTATAGTGATTGGAATAACTTCCAAGATTTTCCTGGCTATCCGCAGATGCTCCAGTCTGCAACGAATGATCTCCGAAGTCCAGGAGGACTGTTATTCCAAATTAGAACTCTGCAGTGTCGCCCAAAATAATCCAGAAGCAATTACAGAGGTTATACACCTGCCACAGCAGTTTTCCAACAAGTATGTATTTTTTTTTTTGTCATTACCCTATTTCATCTCTTGACTTTTTTCTTTCATTATGGACAAATGTTAAGGCAATTGGCAAATGTTCTGGACAAATGTATACAGGTAATTGTTTTTTACATAAAATTAGTGAGGATAGGAGGAAAATGTGTGTGGCCCAATAATTTTCTGAGCTGCATGATGAGATTGGTTACAGTATGTGTTTTTTCCTTAATTGTTATAAGTTTTTTTTGTTTTGGTTTGACTTGGAAGAGACTGTATCGTTTAAAATACACTGCCCTTGCGATCTGCAGTTGGTGTCAATGTAATGCCAAGGCCCCAAATGAAGGTTGCAATTGCATTGCATTTGCCTGCACCAGATCCAAAGAAGTACCAAGCAATCCACTTACAGTACATTTTTTAAAGTTTTTAAAACTACTAACAGGTCTATATGCCCTTCCACAACTTCTTAGCTACCCCCCCCCCCTCCCAATTCTAGTAAAATCTCTGTGGCACCCATCTATTTGAAACACTAATGAGAAACACCTTTAACACAGGTGGCCAGTTGCCTTTATTATCACCCATTTATATTTCCTATCTACTGATTTTGGGGGTGGCCTAGGTAGCCTTCCTATTTTCTATTCTTGATGGCCAGAGGACAACCTGTCTCCTAATAAAGGCCACCTGTACACTGATAGCCAGTGAAAAGGACCAGACCTCCTATTAAAAGCCCCATTTACACTGGTGATTACTTTAAATGCCATTTACTTTAAATGCCTACTTACATTTGTGGTTGGTGGGAAAAGTAATGCCTCCTTGAACTGGTGGTGAATGGAATCAGAAATGGCCTTTTACATACCCAGCAAAAGCAAGGTCATTGTTGAAATTATTTAGTTATCTGAAACAAAGAAGAGAAAATACCGCACTGGTACCTCTGCCTCTAACTCTGCCAAATGACATTGGCACCAGAACTAAGTAGGCAGGCACTCCCAGGCGGGTGATCAGTCCATGCAAAAGTCATGGGCTAGCACAAAGGGATGCTTAAACATAAAATAATGACCAACACATATCTTCCTTTTAATAATTTTTTTTTATTAATCTTTGGCAATAATTATAGGCCATGGTGTTGTTTAAGGGTTACCTGATAATGCATTAATGATAATTAAATTAAATTAAGAAGCCATCCTGGCTATAATAAATTAAATAAAGTCACGGTGTCCATCCAGCCAATGCTGGACGACTATTCCCCACTAAACAACACCTATGACAGAATGCAGAAAAAGGGGGAGGGGGGGGGGGGTGGGAGTCCCGGTCCTGTCCTGAGGGGTCTGAGGGTAACAGCCGGACTTCCTCCTTATATTAGCTCTTGATTCGCGGGCTTCAGCCGCCCGCCACTTTTAACCAATCCACCGCCTGTTGCTGTGCAGGCACCGATGTAGTAACCAATGACAACCTGCTAATGATAGTAAATGGGAAAAACCATCTCCCCCTTTGAACTATCCCATGTTGGTTCAGCATAGTGCCTGAACCTTTCATGGGCTAGCACAAAGGGATGCTTAAACATAAAATAATGACCAACACATACAGTGGTGTGAAAAAGTGTTTGCCCCCTTCCTCATTTCCTGTTCCTTTGCATGTTTGTCACACTTAAGTGTTTTCGGAACATCAAACCAATTTAAACAATAGTCAAGGACAACACAAGTAAACACAAAATGCAATTTGTAAATGAAGGTGTTTATTATTAAAGGTGAAAAAAAATCCAAACCATCATGGCCCTGTGTGAAAAAGTGATTGCCCCCCTTGTTAAAACATACTATAACTGTGGTTGTCCACACCTGAGTTCAATTTCTCTAGCCACACCCAGGCCTGATTATTGCCACACCTGTTCACAATCAAGGCATCACTTAAATAGGAGCTGCTTGACACAGTAAGGTCTACCAGAAGATCCTTAAAAGCTACACATCATGCCGAGACCCAAAGAAATTCAGGAACAATTGAGAAAGAAAGTAATTGAGATCTATCAGTCTGGAAAGGGTTATAAAGCCATTTCCAAAGCTTTGGGAATCCAGCGAACCACAATGAGAGCCATTATCCACAAATGGCGAAGACATGGAACAGTGGTGAACCTTCCCAGGAGTGGCCGGCCGCCCAAAATTACCCCAAGAGCGCAGCGACGACTCATCCAAGAGGTCACAAAAGACCCCACAACAACGTCCAAGGAACTGCAGGCCTCACTTGCCTCAGTTAAGGTCAGCGTTCATGCCTCCACCATCAGGAAAAGACTGGGCAAAAATGGCCTGCATGGCAGAGTTCCAAGGAGAAAACCACTGCTGAGCAAAAAGAACATCAAAGCTCGTCTCAATTTCTCCACAACACATCTTGATGATCCCCAAGACTTTTGGGACAACATTCTGTGGACCGATGAGACAAAAGTGGAACTCTTTGGAAGGTGTGTGTCCAAGTATATCTGGCGTAGAAGGAACACTGCATTTCAGAAAAAGAACATTATACCAACAGTAAAATATGGTGGTGGTAGTGTGATGGTCTGGGGCTGTTTTGCTGCTTCAGGACCTGGAAGACTTGCCGTGATAAAAGGAACTATGAATTCTGCTGTCTACCAAGAGATCCTGAAGGAGAATGTCCGACCATCTGTTCGTGTACTCAAGCTGAAACGAACTTGGGTTCTGCAGCAGGACAATGATCCTAAACACACCAGCAAGTCCACCACCGAATGGCTGAAGAAAAACAAAATGAAGACTTTGGAGTGGCCTAGCCAAAGTCCTGACCTGAATCCTATTGAGATGTTGTGGTATGACCTTAAAAAGGCCGTTCATGCTCGAAAACCCTCTAATGTAACTGAATTAGGACAATTCTGCAAAGATGAGTGGGCCAAAATTCCTCCAGGACGCTGTAAAAGCCTCATTGCACGTTATCGCAAACGCTTGGTTGCAGTTGTTGCTGCTAAGGGTGGCCCAACTAGTTATTAGGTTTAGGGGGCAATCACTTTTTCACACAGGGCCATGATGGTTTGGATTTTTTTTCACCTTTAATAATAAACACCTTCATTTACAAATTGCATTTTGTGTTTACTTGTGTTGTCCTTGACTATTGTTTAAATTGGTTTGATGTTCCGAAACACTTAAGTGTGACAAACATGCAAAGGAACAGGAAATGAGGAAGGGGGCAAACACTTTTTCACACCACTGTATCTTCCTTTTAATAATTTTTTTTTATTAATCTTTGGCAATAATTATAGGCCATGGTGTTGTTTAAGGGTTACCTGATAATGCATTAATGATAATTAAATTAAATTAAGAAGCCATCCTGGCTATAATAAATTAAATAAAGTCACGGTGTCCATCCAGCCAATGCTGGACGACTATTCCCCAACGACCAAAGCCGGAAGAGAATCTTCCGGCTGCGGTCCCCCCAACACCAAGGCCTTTTCTATCAGGGATTGAAGACCCATATTGAAAATGTCAATGCCCACCTCTGATAAATGAACTAAATCATTCCTGAACAGTCCAGGTAAGAAACCTTCAAGTTCCGTATGGCGAAATGATAAACCACCCAATGAGACAATGAAATTATGGACAGTCCTATTTAGACGTCTTCTAATTTTGTCAACATAAAACAAATTGCTAAATGGGAACCAACTAAGCCTGGGAATTATTTCAGAGAAAGCCAGAATTGACTGAGGAAATAACAATTTAATTGAAGAGAACTCAGTCTTTATTTCACATAAAAGGTCCCAAGTCCTAACTTTCCCAATGTCATTGCCACCCGCATGGATAATTATAATATGAGGGGTTGGCCAAATACTAGACAAAAATAACAAATGCTCTTTAAGACTACGCCATCTAAGGCCCCTTATACCTGACCAAAAAACCTGGAACTTATTAATGTCCAAACCAATATTGCTTGAATAGGATCTGGTTGCTGCCTGCTTCCCCGCCCAGAAGATGTAGGAATGTCCCACTATCCAAATGTTCATTGATGAATCTGAAAAAGAAATCTGACAATCAATAATTCGGGGCGGACATAAAGTTTGTACCTACTACTTTCCCAACGACCCACTTTTCTTTGCACATCTGTAGAGAAACCTAAAGAATTAGCCGTAGTAGCCGCTCCAATCCTAAATGAATGAGATGAAAATCTAAGACCTGAGAGGTTCAACTGTTTGAGGCAAGAGGCTAGCACTGCTGAAAACTGGTATCTAGTTAAGGGGGAGAAATCCTGATGGATAAAAAATGAATCAGCAAAAGATGGTCTGACTGCTAGATATGCTATGGGGGATTTACCCAGAGAAAAACATAGCCCCGCGCCCCTTTTTGAAGTCTTAGATCTACATAAATATAGTTGAACGTACTCATTTTCCAAAGAAACGTGAGAAAAAAGGAGGAATGAACAGGAAGATCTATTAGGGGCAGTGAATTCACCCAACCGAAAAGCTCCAAAGAATGCCACCGAGAAAGCTGCTTTAAAAAGTGCACACTCATACTGGGTAAAACAGACTTTCTCTAAAACAGACATTAATTTGGGCAACAAACTAACCGAAATTGGGCGTCTTGTGTCCCGAACAGGGAATGAATTCCTGAGGCCCTTTAAGACCTGTGCAACAAATGATGTTAAAGCAGGAAGACCAGCCCATTTCAGAAAAAAGGAAACACCGGCTAAGATCTTACCTACTGAAGCAGAACTAAGATCCGCTCTCAATAGGAAGGATACAAATGCCAGTGCTGTATATGCATTCACCTCCATAGTATCTAGAGACATGCAAGAGCAAAAATGACACCATTTAGACCAGGCTAAGCCATAGGCCTGCCATGTCTTTGGGGATACCGAGTTCTTAAAGAAAGTAGATATCAGTCCCAAATCAAGCCCCAGAGGGAATCCGGGCAACGTGTGCTGCATAGGTCTGCCGATGGGGCCAATTCTCGGAATTTCTTGAACTGTAAACGAGATAAGGCATCAGCTATGTTATTATGTATTCCCGCTATATGTTTTGCTTTTAACCAAATATTAAACTTCATACAATGTAAGACAAAGAAACGTAATAGCTTGACCACCATTTCAGATTTGGATGACAGCATATTGATAGCAAAGAGCACGCCTTTGTTATCCGTATGCAGTAATACACGTTTGTTCGTGAATTTCTCTTTCCAGATGACCAAAGAGACTATTACCGGGAATAGCTCTAACAGAACTATATTATGTAAGATGTCTTGATGTTGCCAACTGGCATGCCACTCAGAGGCACACCAGTGACCATCTAGAAAAGCACCAAAACCAGAGGAACCTGCCGCGTCTGTGAAGAATTTTAGATCAAAATCCTGAATAAAAGCTTGTTGCCACACCAATGCTCCATTAAAGTTGCAAAGAAAAGAGTCCCAAATCCTCAAATCTTCTTTGATACTTTTGGATAGCCGAACGTGTGAAAATGGGGTTTTAAGGCCTCTAGTGGCCAGGGCAAAACGCCTTGAAAAAACCCTGGCTACAGGAATAACTCTAGCTGCGAAGGCAAAGAGTCCCAGCAAGGACTGAGCCTCTTTAAGAAAAACCTTTCGTTTACCTAAGAATAATGATATTGTAGTTCTTATCCGATGAAGTTTGTCCAGGGGCAACCTAAATTCCATTAATGAGGAGTCTATAGCTATTCCTAGAAATTCAATAATTTCCGTAGGAAAAACAGTTTTTTCCTTGGCCAGTGGAACTGAGAAGTCATCACATATATGAAAAAATGTATTTAAAGCCTCACGACAAATGTCTGAGTCCGCAGGGCCTATAAAAAGAAAATCATCGAGGTAATGGAGGACACCTCCAAAAGGAATTTGAGACTCCACTACCCAATGAAGAAACTTAGCAAAGGCCTCAAAATAAAAACATGATAGTGAAAAGCCCATTGGCATGCATTTATCGAAATAAAAAAGGCCTTGAAAATGAAATCCCAGAGAATTAAAACCTTGGGGGTGAACCGGGAGTAGGCGAAAAGCAGATTTAATGTCTGCTTTCGCCAATAAGGCATTCTGCTTAAAATGCCGTAACAAAACTAGCGCTTCATCAAATGATGAATAAGAAACTGGTGCCTCGATACCTGCAACTTCATCATTGAGTGAGAACTCCTGTGGGAATGACAGGTGATGAATCAGTCTAAAGCAACCTTGCTCCTTTTTTGGGACTATTCCCAAGGGAGAAAGACGAAAATTTTGAAAAGGAGGGTGAAGATAAGGACCAGCAACCCTCCCTTCTTTGACCTCCTTATTAATTTTATCTGCAACAATAACAGCGTGACACGAAACAGAACGTACATTTTTGACTAAATTGCAACCCTCCCCAGAAAAGGAAGGAACCAAAAAACCTGTTTCAAAACCTTCAGTTAATAGGTGTGCCATCGAGCGATCTGGGTATAGCTCTAGCCATGGCCGCATTTTTGATAGTTTCATTGGGGTCAAGGCTTTTCCCACTAGTGTCCCTGGAAACTGGGGTGACATTACCTGCTGCAGATTTACGAAAACATCTAAAGGCTGGGTGGTTGCCACCACAGTAGGAACACTCATGCTTGTATCTGCAGTTGGACAAAAACTTGCATTGAGCCTCATTAAAGGCGAAGCAGAAGCCTTTACGAAAGGTACTTTGCAAGGCAGAGGGCGCCCTGGGTGTAAATTGTGGCCTCTGTGGTAACATGAGGTTCAGCCATAGACCTACGTCTTTAGATCCCCAACGAAGAGTTGGATGGACCGAAAGCTTCTGTCTGAAGTTTTCATCATATGTGAACCACGCTGTACCACCAAAATGGCGGAAAGCCTCTGAAACTATGTCCAAATGTTGAAACAAACCCGAACATTTCTCAGGGAATCGTTCCCCTAAAACTGCAGCATAAATACAGAATGCTTGTAACCAATTTTGGAAAGTTTTAGGAACGGCCCTCCTCCTATCCTCTTCTGTACGGTCCTCAGTCCTCCTTTCAGATTTTGAAAGGAATTCCTTAGATGCTGGTAATAATGATAACAAATCAATGAAATCACCCCCCCAAATCCTTTCCTTAACTGAATTGGCTAAATGGAAACCTAATGGGGAGATGTCACATGTCATTGGTTCCTTAAATGAGGATTCTGCCACTACAGAATGGGAGAAGCGAGGAACCGCTGATTTGGTAATAGGAATAGTTTCTTTTGAAATGTTATTCTTGCTTTGTAAAGGTCTATTTAAAGGGGATTCTGACAAATTTTGCCATACTGGGCAAATATCATCCATTGCATTCTGCTGGAGTAAAACATCTTGAGTAAATAAATCAGCACCATCAGTATGTGCTCCCATATAACTAGTTCCAATATCAGCATAGTTTAATGCACCAGAATTCTGTGCTCCTTCAGCCTTTCTTTTACCACAAGCACCAACTGTGTGTGTCCCTTCAATATTTTTTAATAAAATAGATAAAGAATTAACCATTACTTTCAACTCAGCAATATCAGTATTAGCATCTGACATATTAATCTTACATGTAGTCTCACCAACAGGGGGCTCCTGTGCTCACTGCCTGCCGCCTCAGAGGCTGGCTGAGTAGCTCCCTTGTATTGCAAAGGCTGCGCGCTCCTGACAGGAATGCCGCTTTCTCACTCCTGGCCGTTCGGCTGTGGAGAAGCCCCTTGTCTCATTTTCTTTTTCTTCCTCCCGGGTTGCTGGCGCGTACTGCGCATGCGCGTAGCTTCAGCCTCCATGTTACCTAATGGTAACTGAGGCGGAGCCGACAGCCCGCCTTCCTCCAGGCAGCGGACAAGCCACTCCTCTCCCCCGCAGCTCTCCGCTCTCTCTACCAGGCGACGAAGAAGACTCTCTCTCCTCTCAGGCGAGCGGCGCTCCATCCCGTCCGAGTCCCGGTCCTGTCCTGAGGGGTCTGAGGGTAACAGCCGGACTTCCTCCTTATATTAGCTCTTGATTCGCGGGCTTCAGCCGCCCGCCACTTTTAACCAATCCACCGCCTGTTGCTGTGCAGGCACCGATGTAGTAACCAATGACAACCTGCTAATGATAGTAAATGGGAAAAACCATCTCCCCTTTGAACTATCCCATGTTGGTTCAGCATAGTGCCTGAACCTTTCATTCTCCTGCACTCAAATAGTGAACTACGAGGTATATGTGGTGTAGGAATCTCTTCCTTGGTGCTTATGGCCTTGCTGTCCCCTCAGGACAATGGGTATCCTTATAGACTGCAAAATATCAATAAGAAGAGAGGGGCACACTGACCTAGTGCAATACCACAATACATTTTATTTAAAAATAAAATAACAGTCATTATACTCACAATATCAGGGTGATCAGTTTACCCAATCTGGATCCTGGCTGAGCCCTGGGGCACCATTTTATTAAGTTTGGGTGGGTAAGGAGTGCCATGCATGGTTGCTACTTCCTTATTAAGCCATTGTCAGTGGGGTAGGGAATCTTCCCAGCCATATTGTACATTCAACAAAAAAACAGTATCCCTACTGGATCACACTGGGTAACCTCTAGTTCTCAGGCCAGGGTTTCCTGTTTCAATATACTCAATATGCAAAAGTGAATTGGTAAGTGGTCCTGTGGAAATTTGAACAGTTCACTGTGCAGAATGGTTTTAAAGTGACACAACCTAGCAAACCTCAGCTTGGAGTTAACCAGCCATATTCATGCTAGTCAATATATTCATCCCTGCTGGCAATAGAGAGGTGCCAACTAAGGATGAGCCCGGTGTTCGATTCGAACCCATGTTCGAATCGAGCACCGGGTGTTCGCTCGCTCGGCGAGCCCAGAACTATTGGGACCGCTCGCATCAAATTCGTGTGATGCGAGCGGCCCCGCAATGCATTGCGGCCCGCGCAGTGCAATGCTGGCTGATGATTGGCCAAGCATGCACTGTGACCCCGCATGCTTGGCCAATCACAGCGCCGGCAGCGAGGAGAGCCATAATTGGCTACAGGCAGGATGCCTGTAGCCAATTATAGCTCAGGGGCTTTAATACACGCCCCACGGTATAAGAGGCCGCCGCGGCGGCGGCCTCGCATATTATGTTTCACTCACAGTGTCAGCGTGTCAGTGTGCTGCTGACTGCTGACAACAATATGTTCTTTATTTCTGGGGATATGTGTGTGCATGCTGTTAGAACAGCATTGCAGTATCACATCTGGGGGGTGTCTATAGGTAGCCTGTGAAGGAGGGCAGGTTTCCTGTGCTTAGAACTTTCCCTGCAAAAAAGTGTCATTTTTGCAGGAAGAAAGCTATTTAAATCACTCGCGGCTAATGAATTGATGGCTCCTGTAACACAGAGAGCTGTCATTCATTAATAAAAAAAAAAAAAAAAAAAAAGCGTTGGGGTCCCCCCAAATTCAATAACCAGGCCCTTCAGGTCTGGGATGGATATTAAGGGGGATCCCAGCCAAAAAAAAAAAAAAAAAATGGCGTAGGGTCCCCCTCAAAATCCATACCAGACCCTTGAGGTCTGGTATGGATTTTAAGGGGAACCCTAGCCAAAAAAAATGGCGTGGGGTCCCCCTCAAAATCCATACCAGACCCTTATCCGAGCACGCAACCTGGCAGGCCGCAGGAAAAGAGGGGGGGACGAGAGCGGCCCCCCCTCTCGCCTGAACCGTACCAGGCCACATGCCCTCAACATTGGGAGGATGCTTTGGGGGTCTAAGACCCCTAAAGCACCTTGTCCCCATGTTGATTAGGACAAGGGCCTCTTCCCCACAACCCTGGCCGGTGGTTGTGGGGGTCTGCGGGCGGGGGGCTTATCGGAATCTGGAAGCCCCCTTTAACAAGGGGACCCCCAGATCCCGGCCCCCCCCCTGTGTGAAATGGTAAGGGGGTACAAAAGTACCCCTACCATTTCACCAAAAAAGTGGCAAAAATGGTAAAAAGGACAGGAGACAGTCTTTGACAATTCCTTTATTAAAATCTTCTTTCTTCTTTCTTCATCCTTCGGTTTCTTCATCTTCTCCTTCCTTCATCTTCTTCCATCTTCTTCTTCCATTTTCTTCTTCCTCCGATCCGCTTCTTCTTGCGCTGGTCTTCTCGTCCTTCTCGTCCGGCATCTTCTTCCGTCGGCGTCGGCGTCGGTGTCTCTGTCTCTTCTTGGGCCGCTCCGCGCAATGGGAGGCTCCCGCTGTGTGAGGCTCCGCTCCGTCTGACAGGTCTTTTATAATGGAGGGCACCTGGTGACCCCGCCCCCTCTGACGCACAGGGACGTCATGGGGAATTCCATGATGGCTTTCCCCATGATGTCAGAGGGGGGCGGGGTCACCAGGTGCCCTCCGTTTTAAAAGACCTGTCAGATGGAGCGGAGCCTCACACAGCGGGAGCCTCCCATTGCGCGGAGCGGCCCAAGAAGACACCGACACCGACGCCGACGCCGACGGAAGAAGATGCCGGACGAGAAGGACGAGAAGACCAGCGCAAGAAGAAGCGGATCGGAGGAAGAAGAAAATGGAAGAAGAAGATGGAAGAAGATGAAGGAAGGAGAAGATGAAGAATCCGAAGGATGAAGAAAGAAGAAAGAAGATTTTAATAAAGGAATTGTCAAAGACTGTCTCCTGTCCTTTTTACCATTTTTGCCACTTTTTTGGTGAAATGGTAGGGGTACTTTTGTACCCCCTTACCATTTCACACAGGGGGGGGGCCGGGATCTGGGGGTCCCCTTGTTAAAGGGGGCTTCCAGATTCCGATAAGCCCCCCGCCCGCAGACCCCCACAACCACCGGCCAGGGTTGTGGGGAAGAGGCCCTTGTCCTAATCAACATGGGGACAAGGTGCTTTAGGGGTCTTAGACCCCCAAAGCATCCTCCCAATGTTGAGGGCATGTGGCCTGGTACGGTTCAGGCGAGAGGGGGGGCCGCTCTCGTCCCCCCCTCTTTTCCTGCGGCCTGCCAGGTTGCGTGCTCGGATAAGGGTCTGGTATGGATTTTGAGGGGGACCCCACGCCATTTTTTTTGGCTAGGGTTCCCCTTAAAATCCATACCAGACCTCAAGGGTCTGGTATGGATTTTGAGGGGGACCCTACGCCATTTTTTTTTTTTTTTTTTGGCTGGGATCCCCCTTAATATCCATCCCAGACCTGAAGGGCCTGGTTATTGAATTTGGGGGGACCCTACGCTTTTTTTTTTTCATTTTTTTTTTTTTTTTTCAATGAATTTTTTTTTTTAATGAGTTTCAATGAATCAATGTTCTCTGTGTTACGGGAGCCGTGAATTAACATTAGCCGCGAGTGATTTTAAATAGCTTTTTTACTTTCAAAAATGACACTTTGCGCAGAGACAGTTCTAAACACGGGAAACATGCGCCCCTTTACAGGCATACTATAGACACCCCCCAGGTACGAAATTTAAAGGAATATTACACTTTTATTGTTTCAATTTAAGCATTATTAAAATCACTGCTCCTGAAAAAACGGCCGTTTTTAAAAAAATTTTTTGCATTGATACATGTCCCCTGGGGCAGGACCCAGGTCCCCAAACACTTTTTATGACATTAACATGCATATTAGCCTTTAAAATGAGCACTTTTAATTTCGAACGTTCGCATCCATTATAACTAATAGGGTTCTAAAGCTCGCACGGACTTTAGGTCCGTTCGCGGGTTCTGGTGCGAGCCGAACGGGGGGGGTGTTCGGCTCATCCCTAGTGCCAACGGTGCATAATACATCCTCCGTAAGATTGTAATATTGAATATGTATGGTAACAGTGGCGTTGTTAGCCGGGTGCGGGGGGTGCGCGCCGCCCCCGGGTGACACCCGCCAAAGGGGTGACACCCGTGGGTAGCGGCACCGCTAACACCGCCCGCCGCCGTGTCTCACCGTCGCCGCGGCTGTGTCCCTCAGCGGAGCGGAGCGGAACGAAGCCGCCTCCCCCTCCTCTGTTTACATCCACAAAGGAGGAGGAGCTCGAGGGACACACACCGCTATCTGTATCTGAGGTCTGTGAGGGGGGTGTCTGTATTGAGGGATATGTCTGTACTGGGGGGATTTGCACTGGGGGGGTCTGCACTGGGGGGTGTCTGCACCCGGGGGGGTGTCTGTACTTTGGGGTGTCTGCACTGGGGGGTCTGTACTGGGGGGGGATATCTGCACTGGGGGGTCTGTACTGTCTGTCTTTTGGGGTGTCTGCACTGGGGGGGGGGGTGTCTGCACTGGGGGGTCTGTACTGGGGATCTGCACTGAGGGGGGAAATCTGTACTGCTGGGGGGCCTGCCCTGGGGGGGATGATCTGCACTGGGGGGGGGGGGGTCTGCACTCAGGGGGGATATCTGCACTGGGGGGTCTGTACTGTCTGTCTTTTGGGGTGTCTGTACTGGGGGTCTGCACTGAGGGGGGAAATCTGTACTGCTGGGGGGCCTGCCCTGGGGGGGATCTGCACTGGGGGGGTCTGCACTGAGGGGGGATATCTGTACTGCTGGGGGGCCTGTCCTGGGGGTGTCTGTACTTTGGGGTGTCTGCACTGGGGGTCTGTACTGGGGGGGATATCTGCACTGGGGGGTCTGTACTGGGGGTCTGCACTGAGGGGGGAAATCTGTACTGCTGGGGGGCCTGCCCTGGGGGGGATCTGCACTGGGGGGGGGGGGGGGGTCTGCACTGAGGGGGGATATCTGTACTGCTGGGGGGCCTGTCCTGGGGGTGTCTGTACTGAGGGGGGTCTACACTAAGGGAGGGGTGTCTGTACTGCTGGGGGGGGTCTGCACTGGGAGGTCTGCACTGAGGGGAATGTCTGTACTGAGGGGGGGGTGTCTGTACTGCTGGGGGGTCTGCACTGAGTGGGGTTTCTGTAATGCTGGGGGGGGGGGGGGTCTGCACTGATAGGGGTATCTGTACTGCTGGTGGGGTCTGCACTGAGGGGGGTGTCTGTAATGCTGGGGGGGTCAGCACTGGGAGGGGTATCTGTACTGCTGGGGGGGTGACTGCACTAAGGGGGGGTGTCTGTACTGATGGAGGGGTCTGCACTGAAGGGGTGTCTGTACTGAGGGAGGAGGTTTATACTGAGGGAGGGGGGTCTATATTGATGGAGGGTGGTCTGTAATTAGTGTGGGGGTCTGTACTGAGGGAGGGGGATCTATACTGCGGGAGGGGGGTCTGTACTGAGGGGGGACTATAGTTGGTGGGGGGGGTGACACCATTTTTTTTCGCACCGGGTGACACCAACCCTAGTGACGCCACTGTATGGTAAAGCTTGAGCTTAAATACAGTTAACAAAGTTTGAGCTAAATAACTATACCATACTGAAAATGTCCCATAGTGTCCATGAGTGATGACTTTTCTCTTTATTTTCCAGGTATCACAACAACCTGTTAAGCAGCATAATGGACTGTGATGAAGAGACTGTCAAATCCATCAAGAATAATCTAATGACCCAGATTGGCCCTAATTTAGCAAGCCTCTTCAAAACCCTGCAAGGTGACAAATGTTCCCAGCAACAGCCCAAAGCAGACTTTAACCGAAAGAGAAATGTCGATCCACAGAAACTTCGGGTGTATCTGCGTAGTTTCCACAATGAAGGAACCATTGCAGGTTCCTCCACCCAGGACTCCTCTGAAGATGATTAACTATGTCTATGACCAAAGAGTTGGATATAGATTTAATATTTAATACCAGTTGTTGTATTGTTTGTCAGAGCTACTTTCTAAAGACCTCTACTGGGAAGCTGAGCCTCCTTTAATATAAAGTATTTTGTCTGTTTATTTGTGTCAGGGATTATATAGTGGTTCTCCCAGGCCCCTTTCTCATAGGGAAATAATATTTTTATGACTATAATGATTGAGCTGTGTTATACATATCTGGTAAATTTATTAATGGTTATAGTCACTCACTACATATAATATTGAGCTACATTAATATGACTATGTGCTCTGTGTACACTGCGTAGTTGTAAAACACTTTTTAAGGTCAAACAGTATATTCAGGTCCTGTCTCTGGTGTAATCTGCAAACTATGCACTTATCAAATTGTATACAGTGGCTGCCCTAATTGCATGTGCCAAATACTGACTAAGAAGTCCAGACTAGCATTTACACCATGTATTCTGGCCTTGGTTCTGGCAGCTTGTACATTTAACCTTGCCTATGTGTAGCCCCTACCACATTGCATGGTGGTTGTGAAAGCACATGCACCAAAAGTTCATTGGAACTTATGCTGGAGCCGGGGCTTGCCCAGTATTTTTGGGCTCATCTCCAGCAACATGCAACAGAGATGGCCAATATTCCCTATAGCTGGTCATTGCCCAATCCTTTCATAATCTATAGGGTGCTCCAGGCACAATTGGAAGGCTGATTATGAACTAATCAATTGGCTGTATTCAATTTGTTTGGTATGTCTATTGCTAGTAATGCCTTAGGTGTTTGCTGGATACATGGAAAAGACACATGCAGCATTTCTGTGTAGCATGTGGAGAGGGAAATTTGATTCAATAGTTTCATAATATGTGGACATCCAACCATCTACTACCTGTGGCCACTCCTAGATTGCAGAAATGTGCTATTGTAAAGTTGGCCAACAGATGTGACATGCATGTCGTGCTTTCATAAGCGATCTCCTACATGGTGCACCAAGCTTGTCTAAGGAAATTTCAACTTGAGTGGTAGGTGTTTCCTGAAAACAATGAGCTAGGACTATCTGCTGGAGTCTGAGGTGCCCATGGACGCATTGGTAGCTGAGGAAATTGGATCAACTAACAGCAATTGTCTTGTGACCACAGAGCGCACTGCAGAAGGGTCCTGTGCGTCTTTGGATCTGTTTCAGGTCCGAGCTCAGGCACAAATTTGGACCTAATTTGGACCTGAAACAGTGAACGGGGACTCACCGGACCCCCTGCTGCGAGCCGCTCCGCAAAAAGTGTGAACCCAGCCTATAGGTGAAGTTATAAGTGAATTCTTGAATATATAGTGCAGATATATGATGAAAAATAATAAAAAATGTCATAACAATAACGCTTATGCCCCATACACACGGTCAGATTTTCCGACGGAAAATGTCCTATCGGACAATGTTGTCGGAAATTCCGACCGTGTGTAGGCTCCATCGGACTTTTTCCGTCGGATTTTCCAACGGACAAAGTTTTATCTCCTGCTCTCAAATTTTCCGACAACAAAGTCCTATCGGACTTTTTCCGATCGTGTGTGGCGAATTCTGACGGACAAAGTGCCATGCATGCTCAGATCACATTACAAGACCAAAGCTATTGGCTACTAGCCTCTACGTAGTCCCGTCATACGCAACGAACGTCACCACATTCAGGATGATCGGATTTTCCGACAACTTTGTCCGACCGTGTGTATGCAACACCAGTGTCGGACAAATCCGTCGGAAAAAATCAGACGGATTTTGTGGTCGGAATTTCCGACCGTGTGTACGGGGCATTACAGATGCGATATTGTTAACAATGAAAGTGCACATGCATAGTACAGTGCAAATAATTCATAAGACATTGAAAAAGTATAAACATTTAAAAATAAATAGTGCTTTGAATAAAGTTCATTTTTACTCTTCTTAAACAAACGCTTGTTTTATCTCCTAACGTGAAATGTCATTACACCATCATTATCATTTTCCTTTGCACCCAATGTGCTCTACTGGAAAAACACTCACCAGATTGCCATGACCTCTTTTTTAAATATTTTGAATAAAAGGTCATGGCAATCTGGTGAGTGTTTTTCCAGTAGAGCATATTGGGTGTGAAGGAAAATGATGGTGATGGTGTAATAACATTTCACATTTGGAGATAAAAGAAGATTGTTTAAGAAGAAGAAAAGTTTACTTCATTTAAAGCACTGTTTATTTTTAAATTTTTATATATTTGTATACCTTTTCAATATCTTATGAATTATTTGCACTTTACTATGCACGCGCACTTTCATAGTTAAAAATATTGTATCTGTAAGCTTTATTGTTATGGAATTTTGAATTATTTTTCATCATATATCTGCACTATATATTCAAGTAAAGTGACCCCTCACTTTACGCCTTGTGGTTACAAATTTGGGGTTAGCAGCTATACCACCAACATATTATTTTTAGTATTTGGTGGGGGGTTTAATCTAATTTATTGTTTTTTTTCAAGGTGACGTTGTCGTTTGCATACTAGAGCATCACAGGTTGTGGAGGCTTCTGGGGAGCAATATTAATAATCTTTCTGTACCTGCATTTATATTATGCTGGCAGAAGGTTTATATTGGTACATTTCACTGCAGGTACACTTTAAGCCTGTTGCTTCTGTCAGCTGCCAAGTGTAAAAAGAGGAAGTTCTTTGTAGGTCACAACTTAGAGATTACAAAGAACTCACTCCCTGTCACAAAGTTGTTGAATTGGGTGCCTGAGAAAGGGGAGTGAATCACATGGTCCCCAAACCTGGAAGAACCAGATATGGCTTATCGCTCCAAGCATCCGAAGCGAGCAAATAGTTAGTTAAGATGGTGAGGGCATAAATTAAGTTAACCTGATGTTTTGCCTTAAATGGCCCAAGCTCAGGTTTACTGTAAATTTGATGTGATGACCCATGCCTTGTCTACATGCAATAATTCAGCACCAAAAATATAGTTTAGTTCATTGTTATACAACATTATGAGGGACAGATTATATGTGATTTTGGATGTGGAAAAAATGTTCTATTTATAAGTGGTAGTTCTCTGTTCTTTTTAAATTTAATGTTAATATAAAATGTACTCTGTATGACCATTTGCTTTTATTAATATACGGTATGTAAGAAATGTTGTCTGGTTTGTCTTTGTAAAATAAATTCACTTCCATTAAATGTATTGAGGATCTGTGATATTATTCAAAGTGCAGAGAATGATAAATGTCCAGAATGCATCTTTAACCATTTCTTGCCCCTAGATCAGCCTACCGCAACCAATAGGAACCTCTAAAATAGTTTCCAGGTCTTTAGGAAACCCTTACTAAAACCAATTCATCAGGAGTCATTGGGGAAAATGCCCCTTACATGTGGTCATTAGAAAAAATCATACCCTTACAGTGATAATTAGAATCCCATCCTTACAAAGAGCTAAAAAAAGATAATTGAGTCATGGTGATTGTTTTGCCAAGTAGTATTGGCTCTGGGACTATGCAGGCACCATGAGATGGTAGGTCAATCAGCCACAGCTAAAGAAGCCCCTAGCAATCTCTGGAGGAACCCTGGTTGAGAACGGCTGGTTGACGGTCTTGAAAATTTGATTAAATTTTTTGGCCCAAAAGGGGTTCCAAACTTGGGCGCCCCGGGCTGCGGGGGTTTGCCTGGTTTTTCGATCGTGGGGAAAAACCTGTTAAATTTTTAAACCCCTGTGAAGAAGGGGCCCCCTGCTAAACCCCGAAAAAAGGGGGACCGGTTTTAATGAACCGGGTTCAAATTTTTAGGGGGGGCGGGGACTTAAAAGGGGCCCTTATTTTTTTTTCCCTTTTGTCAATTTGGAAAAAAAATTCGGCCCTATTACCCGCTGCGCAAAAACCCCCAAGGCCCCACTTAAAATTTTTAAAAAAATTGGAATGGGAAATCTTTGGAAAAAGGGGGTTTGGTTTCAAAGCTAAAACCAATTTTTTTTTTTTAAAATTTTGGCCCCGTTTTTCAAAAAAATCCAAGAACCACCCCCCTGGTCTTTGGTCGAATTTACCCCAAAGTGCCCCAATTTTTTTTATGAATTTTTTAACCAAAAAATTAGGAAATGTGGTACGGGGTTTTGGGGGGGGCCCTTGGGTCTTCCCAATTGTTTTTTTTCCCGGGGAAAATTTTTGGGGGGCGTTTTATTTTCATGCAATTTCTTTCAAGGGGCCCAAAACGTTTGGTCAAAAAACCCAAGACATTCTAAAAACCCTAAAGGTGTTTTGAAATTAACCTTTCAACGAAATTTAACGGAAAATGGGAGAACTTTTAAAAAATGGGATTTTTAGCTCTGGGGAAAATTTGTGGTTTTTTCTGTGGAAAAATTTTGGGTTGGCTTTTTTTTTCTATTTTTGATTTTAAGCTTGCAAAAACCATTCAAAAACCAAGGAAGGATCAGTAAACTATTTTTGTTGGGAAAAAATTAAGGTTTAATAAAAAAATGCACCAACTTTTTTTTAAAAATAAGGAAGTTTTTTTTTTATGTGATTAAAAAATTTATTAAAAACTTTTTAAAAATTTTTTTTTAGTGAATTTTAGTTTTTTTTAATTTTAACAACACTTTATTTTTTTAAAAAAAAAAAACATGTTGTGCCCCTTGCTTTTAAATTTGGTTTTTTTAAATGAAACCCCTTCCGTCTTTTGAAGTAAAAAAAAAAGGATTTTTTTTCCACTTTTTTTTTAAATTGTCTTTAAAAAAAAACAAAAAAATTTGCAGATTCTCTTCCAAAATGACTGTTCAAAAATATAAAAAAATAAAAATAAAAAAATTTTATCCAAAAAAAATTAAAATGTTAAAAGGCCCCCCTTTTAAAAGGGGGGGGTAAAAAGCAAAGGGGGTTTGGAAAGAGGGCCAAAATAAGAAAATAAAAATTTTGGATTATTTTTTACTCCACAAAAAGGGGGAAGGGGCAAAGGGGTAGAAAAAAAAGCCCCCATTTTTGGGTCCAAAATTCCTTTGTTTATAATTGGGGCAAAAAAACTAAAGGAAAAATTAAAAAAACATTTTTCCCCCAAAATTTCCGAACTTTTTGTTCAAAAGGTTTAAAGAAATAACTGAAAAAAAAAAAAATAAAGTAAATGAAAAATAATAAAAGGAAAAATGAAAATGAAAACCAACAAAAAATAAAACTTTTAAAAGGGAAATTTGCCAAAAATAAAAACACAAGCATAAGTTTTTTGGTTGCAACAATTCCCTTTTTGAAAGAAAAATCCCCCCAAGCCATGGCGCATTTTTGCGGGGAAAAATTGCTTGGTTCGGTTCCCAAAAAAATTAAGAGTTTATTTGTAAATATGTAATTTTTTTTTATGG
Organism: Lithobates sylvaticus; assembly: GCA_028564925.1. Classification (NCBI taxonomy): domain Eukaryota; kingdom Metazoa; phylum Chordata; class Amphibia; order Anura; family Ranidae; genus Lithobates; species Lithobates sylvaticus. The sequence continues at coordinate 112,206,302 of CM053029.1, read as the reverse complement.
CCCTAAAAATGCCTTTGCTAAAAGGAGAGGAATTAAAACATGTTTTTTTGGCCTTTCTAAAAACCCCAAAAACCAGTTTAATTTAAAACCCGGGCAACAAAAAGACCCTTAAAAAAATTCCCCTTTTTGGCCAAAGTGAAAATTTTTTTGGGCCCCTTTTTTTTGAGGGTTTCCTCTTGGGTTTGACACCAATGCCCCCCAATTAAAGGGAGGTCGCTTGTTATTTCACGAAAAGATCACTTTTTCCCCTCAAAAATGGGGGCCCCTTCCCCCCAGACTGAAATTTCCCACCAACCTTTTTTGAAGCCCACATTTTGCCTTGAACCTTTTTACCAGAATGTTTTTTTTCCTAAACCAAAAAGGTTGAACCCTTTTATTTTCCCTTTCTTAAATTTTTGCATTTTTTTTTTTTTTTAAAAGGAGGTTTTTTGGATAAAGCCATGGACCTTTTGACAGTTGAGGGGGGAAAACCAAAAAATCCCCCCCTTTCACCCTAAGAACTGGGACACTATGTCTTTTTTGAAACCTTAAAGATGGAAAATTTTCCAATTTTTGGCCAATGGGGGTGCCTGATTGTCCGGTTAAAACTTTATGGTTTTGGGGTTTTTTCGACCCAGTTATTTGGGAATTTTTACAAGGAATTTTAAATAAAAAATTTTTTTTTAATCTGGAGTTTTTTTGAAATCCATGGGAGTTTTGTGGGGGGGGATGGGGGCTTTAACACCAAAAAACCCAAATGCCCCCTTTCCCCAAACAAAAAACTTTGTACATATGATCCGCCGGGGGGGGGAAAATCAAATTGGGGCCCTTTAAAATTTTATTTGGGGGTCTTTTTTTTGCTCCCTTTGGACAAAATTTGGTTTTTGGGGGAAATTTTTAAAAAGGAATTCTTCGCAAAAATTTAAAAAAAAAAAAAAAAATTTTTAAAAAAGGTGGGGGTTTCATTTTTGTAATCTTGGAATATTGGGGACTTTTGGGGGGGGGGGGTTAGTGGGTTCAGAAATCCCATTTGGATGGTTGAAAGTTGTCAAAAATTAAAAGTTTTGGGCCCTTTATTCCCCTGTGGGACCCTTTCCCCAAAAACACTGTTTTAAAAAGCTTAGCCGGAGTTTCAAATTGGCTTTGGTATCGGGGAAAAAAAAACCCCATTTAAAATGGGGACTTTTAAGGCAAATTTTTATGGGGGATTTTTTGAAAAAAAGGGGGGAAATTATTATTTTTTTGAATTCAATTGTTTATTGGATAGATCCATAAAGTTTCTTGAAATTATTTTCGAAAAATGTCATGGGGTAGAGGTTTTTGCAATAAAGGGAACAGGTTAATTTTCCCTGTTATAGGGGCCCCCCAAAAATAAATCTTAAACGTTAGGGCAAAACCAATTTAAAACCCACGGCTTTTCATCTCCCCCCCCAAAAAAAAAATTTTTTTAAATTAAAGCTTTTGCAGTGTTAATGCTATTAGGGTTTCGAAAAAAATTTTCGTTTTGTTTAAAAATTTTTTTTTAATGAAAAGAAAAGATTTTTTCGCCTAAGATCCCAAAACTTTTGTGTTCCCAAAACTCTCAATAGGGGTAAAAAAAAAAATTTAGAATACCGTAGTTATTTTTCCAAAACATGTTAATTCAATTCCCTATTTTAAAATTAAAAGGGCCCCCGGACTTCTTTTTTTTCCCCTTAGCGGAAAAATTAGTCTAATAATCCTCTCCCCTTTTCTGGACCCTGGCCAAAGGGGGAAGAAGCGGGATAAAAAGGGTAAACACCAAAATTTTAGTTTTAATCTAAAACGGGCTAAAAAAAAAGACTTTGCCCGAAGATAAAAATTTTTTTTTGTTTTTAAAAACCAAACACTAATAAAAAAAAAAAAAACAGCTTTTTAAACCAAAAAATTTATTTATTGGGCAAAATTTATTTGCAAATTCCCCTTTTTTTTTTAAATAGAATTTTGGTAACCACCCCCCCTTCCTTTCTTGGAAGGGGGGCAGGGGGGGGAGGAGGGGGTTGTAAATTGGGTGAGATTCCCGTAAACCCCCTTTTAACCCCCAGAACCCGGGGGGGGGGTTTTACCTAAAAAATTTTTAATCAAAATGTTTTTGAAACGGGAATTAATTTTTTTCCCCCCAAAAAAATATTTTTTTAAACGGGGCCAATTGGTCGAAATTGACATTTGTTTTTTCATTTTTTTTTACAAATAAAAACCCCAAAAATGTTTTTTACCCACAAAAAAAGGGTGCTTTTTTTTCTTTTTTGGTTTTTTTCCCCTTTTTGGCCAAAACGCACTCCTATTAATGCCCATTTATTGGGCAAAAGGGGAAGCAAAAACCGTTGTCCTGGGGAAGAAAAGGGGAAAAATCCGGGTAAATTTTTTAACTTTTAAGCCGTTTTTTTTACCTTTTAGGAAAAATTTTTTTTAAAAAAAGCTGATTTGAAGTGGCAGGGTAAATGTTTTTTCACCTATTTTTTCTTTTAATTTCACACCCTTTTGGGGGTTTTCTCTGTTGCATTCCCCAAGGGGGCGAATGCACCCCGTCGGCCACTCCGCGGTTCAACGCAAAAAATCAGCGGGTCTGGGGATAAACCCCTCCCCCGAATTCCCACGGAAAACCCTCAATCCAATGTCAGAATTCTTTAAAAGGAAAAGGCTTTTCCCGTTCTTCCCCGAAGCCCATTCAAACGAAAAAAAACCCGGGGGAAAATTTTAAAAAATCCCGATTTTTGCGGCGGGCAGCGAGTCAAGAAGGATGAAGAAAAATCACATTCAAATTTTAAAAAAAACATTCTGGGTTTTTGCCTTAAAAAAAAAAGAATTCTTTTGGGGGGGGCCCACTTCCCCTTGGGGCATTTTTAATACGGGCCCAAAAAATTTGGCCCACATGAGGTTTAAATGCCAGGTTGCGAGTGGGGGAAGGGTCCTTTTCCCCCGAATTTCCCCAAAGCCCCAAATTGCACATCGGGGATTTCAGATTTTTAAAAAAAAATTTCGTAAATTTTTAAAATGGGCCAAATTGCGGTTTTAAATTTTTCCAAATTGAAAATTTTCAATTGTGTGTTTTCTGGGAAAAAGGGAAATCCGGGAAAGTTAAAAAAAAAGGATTTTGGGAAAAGGAAATAATTCAAGGTAATAAAAAAAAAAAAACCTTTTTGTTTTTTGTTTTTTTTGGGGAGGGGGAATTTATAAATGAAAGTGGCAAAATTTAAATTGGGGCGGGATTTCGGGGCAGTGTTTTTCCCCGTAATTTAAAAAAAATTCCTGGGGGCCAAATTTCGTTAGGTGTTTCCCCGAAATTTTAACCCCAATATAATCACTGAATTTCTAGTAAAAAATTTAAATAAAAAACAATAATTTTTTGAATTTTATACTTCCAAAAACTAGGTTAGGGGATTTTTTTTAAAAAAATGTGAAAATTTACATGTTATTGGAAAAAAAAAATTCGTTTTTTTCTTATTTTTTTGCGAAATAAAAAATTTTTTTTTTTTAAAAAAGTTATTTTTTTGTTTTAAGGCAAAAAAAATTGCAAGGAATCTAAAAAAAAATTTTCCACGTTTTTTTGGGTCTGTAGAAATTTCATTTAAAAAGTAGGGGGCATTCGAAAAATTTTTCGGGGGGGGAAACTTCCTTAAGTTTTTTTTTTTCCACTAAAATTCCCCTTACCATTTCTCTTTTAAAGGGGGCCCCCCTTAATCCTCTTTTAAAAAATTAAACCCTTAAAATTTTCACTTTAATCTAAAATCAAAGACTCCCCTCGGCAAAATTTTTTTCCTTTTTTTTTGTTTGGGGGGGTTTAGGGGCTGATTTCTTTTTTACTTTGTTTAAATTTAAACAGCTTTTCCTTTTTGGTTAAAGGGGTTCTAAAAAATATGTTTAAATTGTTTTTTGGGCTGGAAAATTTGTTCACAGAAATTTTCCCTTTTGTCATTAAAAGGGCCTTGAGAAACTTGATTTAATAATTTTGGGGAAAAAAAATCCCCCAAGAAAATAAAGGCGCTTAAAATAAACACAGGAAAAAAAACCCCAGGAGCGGTTCCTTTTAAGAAATTTTGGGGGTTTTTTCCTTCCCATAGTTTCTTTTTGGGCAAAAAAACCCTTACCCTTTTCCCTTTTGTTTTTTTTAAAAAAAAAAATTTGGGGGGGTTTTTTTGCCCCAAAGGGAAAATAGGGTTCACTAACCTTTTTTGTTTTAAATGAAAAGGGGGTTGAGGTTGATTTTAAGCCCAAACTTGGGGTATAAAGTCGGGGATAAAAAGGGGGGTTTTTTAAAAAGTTCAAAAAAAATTTTGACCATCAGAAGGGGGAAAAAATGCAAATTTTTGGGCTTTCCCGTTCCTTCCCCAGTTTTAAAGGGGACCCCGGAAAACCCCCGGGGGGCCCTTTTTGGGGGGTTTTTTTTCACTTTTTTTTGGCTCCCGGGGGGTCCCGCCCGCGATGGCCGATGGGGCAAAAAGGGGTGGCGCTTATCCTGACATCCCCCGGTCCCCCCCCAGGGGAAAAGGGGGAGGGAGCCATAGGAATTCGAAAAGTTTTTTTTGGGGGTTTTAAAAAAAAAAGTTCTAAAAAGGGGGTGTTTGGGGGTCAGGGATTTAAAACCCCTTATTCAGGGGCCTGGGGGGCCCGGCACAAAAGGAATTTGGAAATTTTAAGATTTCCGATTTTCCCCGGGGGGAGTTGGGGAAGGTTGCTTTTCCCCCGTTTGTCGGGTTACGGGTTCATTGGGGTCGGGCGGGGGGGGGGGGGGCTTCGGAAATTGCCCGGGGAAGGGGGGGGGACAAGGGGAAGTAACTTTCTGGTCATTTTTTCATGGTTTGGTCCAGGGGGTTTCTTTGGGGGGGTTCTTTCCAGGGGGATTTTTTTGGGGGGGGTTCCTTATGGGGGGTTGTGCCCAGCCCCCATGTGGACTCGGGGAAGGGGTCTATGGGGCCCTTTCATTTTCGAGGGTTTTAAAAAAGGGCAGTGTTGCACACAGGGGGGGGTTTATAATTTTATTTTAATGGTTTTTTCCTCTTTTTGGGGGCAGGGTTTTTTTACAATTCCATTGGGGCGGGATCCTACACCTTTTTCCTTAGGGGGGGGCCCCCGGGGGGGCGGTTCAAAATAAGAAAAAAACTTTGGGCTTTTTCTCCCAAATTTCATTTTTTTGAATTTATTTTAATTGTTTTATTTTTTATGCGCTTAAATGGGGTTTTGAAAAATTGTTATTTGGGGCTTTTGGATCCAAATTCATCGGGAAAAAAAAAAATTTCCAGGTCCTTTGGTAACCTTCTTTTTTATGGGCCTAAACCTAGTTTTGGGGGGTCACCCGTTTGGGTCCTACTTAGGGTTTCCCCTTGCCTGAAACCCAAGCCCTTTGTTTTTTAAAAATTTTTTTTTCAAATATTTAAATAATGGGGCCCGGACGTTGCGTTATAGAGAGTTTTTTTTCCCTGTAGCCTTAGTGTTTCGGCCCAAAAGGTTTTTGCATTTTTTTTGTCTTTTACTGATATTTTTTGTGTTATTTTTGCTTTTGGGGGTAAAATTTATTTGGGGGTGAAACAATGGGGATGATTTTTTCTTTTTGGGGGGCATGCAAGTCTTCACTTTTTATTTTTCCTTTCGGTTTTATGATCTCATTTCTTTGGGGCCCCAAAACTTTCGTTTCATCGAAATTTTTGTTTTTCTCCCTCTCCTAGGGGGGCCACCCTGAAAATTTCGGGGTTTAAGTTTTATTTGCCTACTTTTTTTTGGGTTGGGCCTCGGAAAATTTGGGGCCTTAAAAAAAATTTTTAAAATTTTGGGGGGGCATTCGCAAAAAAATTGGTTTTTTTTGATTCCCCCCAAATGCCTTATTAAAGGGTACCAAGGGTTGGGAAACTTTTAATTTGGGGGTGCTCGCTCCCACGCCATAAGAATACGTTGTTTAAACGTTTTTTCGCATATATTTTTCCCCGCAGTTTGTCAGGTTCGACCTAAAACATTTTTTAAGTAACCCTTTTTGGCCTAAAACATTAAACACACCCATTAAACCCACCACAAATTTGCCAAAAACCGGGATTTTTTTCGGATTTACCAACTTTTTTGTATCCCAATCCCCAAATTTGGCCAAAATTAGCTGCCGGGGTGAATCAAAAGACAAAGAAAGGGAATTTAAACCCTTTGGGGTTTTTGTTGAAAAATAGATGGGAATTTTTTGCTCAATTGTTTAACGTCAATTTCTAAAAACAATTTTTTTTTGGGGGGGAAATTTAAATGTAGCAAAATTTTAACCCCGGTCGGTTTTCACCAAAATTAATCAACATTTTTTAAGAAAATATCGGGGTACGGGGATTAAAACATACCCCTTTTTGAAAATTTCAATATTTTATGGAAATGGAACCTAGTTTTTAATATGAAAAGTTTTTAAGGACAAAAATTGGGCCAAACCCCTTATTGGGGAAAGGGGGGTTTTTAAAAAAATTTAAAATTTTGAGCTTTAAGAAATTTGTGTATTTAAATGCTTGCATTTAATTTAAACTGTTAAGTTTTGTAGTGATCTGTTATGCTAGAAAAAACCCCCGGTCAAACGGGCCTCAAAAAGAGAGAAAGCCTTTGAAGCAATCTGGTTTAATTGGCACAAAAACAGTTGGGGGTTAAACATAATTTATTATTTTCGGTTATTTATTGAAGGGGGTTTTTAGGAGGGACCAAAATTTTCTAAACCCTTCCCCCCCGTTGGGTTTTTCTGCCCTTTTAAACCGGTCTGTTCAAGATCCTGGTGGGGAATCCCTGTTATTGTTTGGGTGTTTTCAAGGCGGCTATGTTTATTCCTAGGGGGCTTAGGTTCATTATAGCAGACTTGCCCATGGCGGGGGCCCCAAAAAACCCAAAAAAAAATCAGGGGGTTTGCAAGTGGGCGGGTTTGTTAAAATCAATTTGGAAAACCCCTTTTTTGAGGATTTTTCCTTAAAAGGCCCCCGGGCATTGGAATCCAATTTCCTCCATCCTCTGGTATCAAAATGGAAAACCCCTCCAGAAACTTGCCCAAGATCTTGGGGGGAACTAAAAATTTATTTCTTCCCGGTTTGGGTAAAAAGCGGGGTTTTTAATATTACCCTTTTTTTCTAAACTAAGGGGTTTCCTTTCCCCTGTTTTAAATTTTAGGGAAAAAACAGGAAACCCTTGTGGGATTTCCAGGTTATTTTAAAAACTCGGGTTTGCCCCGGGGGCCAAACCTTCAGGGACAAAATGGGGCCCCTTTGTACCATAAAATTATTTATAAAATAAAGGGTTTTCCCATTTTTAAGGGAATGGGGTTTAGAAAACCCTTCCCCCCAAATTCCTGAATAAAATTTTTTAATTTTTACTTTTTTGCTTAAATCAAGGGAGGGAAAAAGTGGGGGGTTTTATTATTTTTCTAAAACCCCAAGTTCAAATCTAAGGTTTAAAAAATGTGGAATAAAAAACCAAAGAATACTTAGGGAAAAATACCCCGGGAAATTAAAAAAAAAAAATACTGTTGTAATATCCCAAGGGGCAACCCACATTAAAATGAAAATACAAAGGGGAAAAATAAAAAAAAAAGGAAAAAAGGGAACGGCAAGTTAAAAAGGGGGCTAATGAAAAATTAAGGGAGGGGGGCGCTTTTAAAAATCCTTGTTAAAAAAGAGATTTTATCGCCCCCCGGGGTTGGTGTTTTTTAAAATTCGGAAAAAATTCCCGTTTCAAAAAATGCTTTATCTTGGGACTCTTTTCATCCCCCAATTTTTGTTTCCTTTTTAAAGTTTTGTCTTTTGACTTGTAAATAAATTTTGGGGTTAATGTAGGAACCCAATCAAATGGGTTTTAAAACCAACTAAGGATACCAGGAAATTATAGTTTTTGTGAGGTGGGGCAAATTTTTTAAAAGGGAAAAGTGAAAAAATTTTTATTAAAGGTTTTTTCCCAAAAAGTTCAGGGGTTTAAGGGTCCGGCATTTTTCTTCTCAGTCGCAAATCCAGCCCAGTTTTGGGAGACCCCCCTAAATCATTCCCCCGGGCCTCCCCAACTTTTTTGGGGGTTGGTTCCCCCAAGGATTTCCCCCCAAATTTGGGCTTTTTTTTTTTGAAGTTGCCAAGTAAAATTTTGGGGGCCCAAAGGATTGAGGGATCCCAATAATTTGGGGGGGGGGGGGAAAATTTCCCCCAAAGGAGGGGTTCCCCTGGGGTTCCCAATACCCCTGTTGGGGGAGGGAAATTAAAAATGAGGGAAAATTTTCCACGGGCAACCCCGATTTTAAATTTTTCCCGCTGGACGAACTCGTTTACACCCTTCCCCCTAAAACAGACAAATTTGGGGGTTTTTTGAGCCCCCCCCGGGTTCATTTGGGGCCCCCCCGCGGGAGTGGGGGGAAAGATAGGGGGCCCCCGGCCAGGGGTGGAAAATGGGGGCCGCGTGGGGTGGGGGGGGGGGGGGGGAGGGCAAAATTTTGGAACAAGGGAAAAATTTTGGGGGATGGGGCGAGGAAAAGATGTGTAGGGAGTCGTAAAGGGTTCCCGGTGGGTTCTTTTGGGAAATTAATGGGAAGGGGGGGGCGGAAAAAGAGTAGGGGGAAAGGGGGGGAAAAAACCCCGGATGGGGGGTTCCGAAAATGGGTTTTCAGAAACTTAAAAGTTTAAAAAATTTCCCCCCCAAAAAAAAAAGGGAAAAGAAGGGTTTTTTTAAGTTAATTTTAAAAGGATTTGAGGGGGAGAGGGGGGGAGGGGGTGGGGGGGGAGAGGAGTACGTATAAGGGTAAGATTAAAAATTGCAGGAAAAAAAAATTGGGGGGGATACTTGGGGGAAAAAATTGAGGGGCAAAGAACAAAAGCGTTTTGGGAAAATTTTGAAAAAAATTTTTACCTTTTTTTCTTTCCCCCTTCCCATCTCCTTTTTTGGGAAAAAATTTTCCGCCTTTTATTTTAAGGCCTTATAAGGCGAGATAAATTTGTAAAGGGGGGCTTAATAAGGATCAAAGATTTTCAATGATTATGGAAGCCAAAAAGCTAGGGCCCGTTTTGAAAATTAAAAAGAGACCAAAAGCCCTTAAAAATTTTCCCCAAATTTTTTGGGGAAAACAAAGCAAACCCCTTCTTTAACCCAACCCTTTCCATTGGCTGGAAATTTTTCCAGGCCCTCCTAAGTCTCAATTAAAGGTTTTCCAATTTTAAAAATCGCAAAAAAATTTTTTAGTAATTTTTTTTGGCTTTTTATCGGGGTTTCCCCTAAAGTGCGGTTTTTTACCCCTAGGCCAATGGGGGAAAACTGCCCTTATTTTTTTCCACTTTTTTTTTTTTTAAAATTAGGGTTATTTTATTTTTTTTTTCCCCCCGGTTGTTGCCATCTAAATTTGAAATTGCAGTTATCCCAAATTATATTTAAAATGGCCTTTATTTTATGTAACGGTTTCCTAAAAAATTTTAAAAACGTTTTGTTAAAGGTTCCCCGAAGGTTCCCCTTTTTTCCCCCATATGGGGGATGTTTCCCCTTAAATGGGGTTAAAAAACCGTTTTAAAAGTATTGAATTTCCCTGGGTTTCCACCCCTAACAGAGTGCATTTAAACATTTAAATTTTTAAACTTTTTTTCAGAAAAAATTTTTTTTTTACCCACAATTGGTCGGGATATTTCAAAAATTTTTCCCTCTCTTTTGATTTTGGGATTTTTTTTCATTTGGGAAACCCCCCGTAGGAATTAAAAGGGGAGTTTTATTGGTTTTTTTCAAAAAAATAATTATTAATTTTTTTTCTTTGGGGTGAATAAATTTATAAAAAACATACCAAAATTTTTTGGGGGGAAAAAAAATTGTTTTTTTTATCTAATTTTGGGGGGTTTTTATCTTTGCCTTTTTTTAAAACTTTTTTCCGCACCAAAAATCTTTTTTTTTACTTATTGGTTAAACCTTTGTACTCATTATTTTTTTCAAATAAATTTAAAAAGGGGAAAATAATTAAAAATTTGAAGGATTTATTTCTTTTTTTGTATTTTCATTTGAACAATTTTCTTTTTATTCAACGTTTGTTATTCCCCCGGACACAGTAAAAAAAAAAAAAAAATCTCCCGGGGGGGGGTTTTTTAAGTATTTATTGGGAAAAAAGTTTTGTGGTAAATCCATTCCTTTTTTTGGGTTAAATTTTTTTTTCTGTCTTAATTTTTTGCTTTTTTTTTTTTTTGTTTTATTAAAATAAAATTTTTTTTTTTAAATTGAAAAAATTTTAGTATTAATTTAAAACCCCCCCCTCAAGGGAACTTGTTTTAATTTGTTATTAAAAGGGGGGGTTAGTTTTTTGTTTTTCTTTAAACTAATTTTTTTCGTTTTCGCGTGTTTTCGCCAATTTTAAACTTAGAGAAATCAAAACCAAATCCGAAAAACTGATTTTAGTTTTCTTGGGGAAGAAATTTGTTGAGGGGAATCACTCCTGAAATTGATTATTTTTTGCCTGTTAATTCCCTCCTTTTTATTATTTTAAGAATTTTTTTTAAAAAGGAAAAAATTCAAGGGGAAAAAATTACGGGGAGAAATGAAAAAGGTTAAATGTCCAAAACCTAATTTTTTGTAAATATTAACTAAGGGGTTTTTTCCAAAATATTTTCGAAAAAACCGGGGGCCGAATTTGGCAAATCCCCCCAAGATGAAGTTTTTAATTTTATAAAATTGTTTACAGATTTTAGGGGAAATTGATCGAAATGACGATTTTGGTCTTGTTGCGTGTCAAATTTTTTAAAACTTAAACCCCTAAGCTTAAATTTAATTTTCCCTTAAAATTTGGATTTGGAAAAAATGCATTTTTAAAAAAACAAATAAAAAAAATGTTTTGGGGGAAAAATAATCTTTTATTTTTACAAAGAAATTAAAAATAAATATTCGGACAGGGCAAAACATTTTTTTTATCTGGCAAGCAAAGTCCTTCTACAAAATGATATCGGTTTTTGGCGAAATCCTAAAAAATTTCTGGGGGTTACTTTTGCGAAAACCCCGGGAAACCGAACCCACGTCAGACGATTCTTTTTAAAATCGGAAATTGTTTTAAAGGAACATTTATTTTTCAAATTTTGTCTTCTATTTTCAACCCATCCAACATTTTTGGGCAAAATGTTAACCATTTTTGTAAATTGGCAAAGGGCTTTCCCCCCAAACAATTGATTATTCCCCCGTCCCCAAAAACCAAAATTTGGGGTTTTTTCCTTTTGAATTTCCCAGGGTGAGAAAAAGGGGTCCCCTAAAATTTTTTCCAAAAAAGGTTTTGTTTTCCCCTTATTTTTGGAAGAAAGCGTTTTGGTTTTTAATGGCAGTTAAAACTCAAATAAAATTTTTTTTCCCCCCCCCAATTTTACCCTGGGGTCAATTTACAAAAAAGTCCTTAAAACAAATTTACTTTTTTTTTCTATTTAAAATTTTTTGTGAGGGAAAAACCGGGGACATGCTACGGTTTGAATTAATTCCCCTCAATTTTTTTTAAAAAAAAATTTTTACCTTCTATGAAGCGGAAATTTGGGGGTTTCCATCAATCGCCAAGGGGTTTAAGGAAATTTAAAACTTTTTTTTTTAGCCAAAGATTCCTGTCAAGAGGATTACCGAAAATTTTTTTCAAAGGGATTAAAGGGCAGGGGGAAAAAATCCCAATAAAAAACCCCGGTATGGATTTTCATCCAAATCAAATTATCACTTTTCCCCCAAATTTTTTAAAGGTTTTTAATAACCCCAGATTCTTTTTCCCCTTTTTACCGGGCATATCTTGGTTTAAAAGGGAAAAAATTAGTTTGCCCCCTAATTTTCCCCCCCCTTTTTACTTTTAAATTTTTTTTAATCCTTTAAAGGGGGGGAATTTTAGGGGGGAAAACCATAAACATTTGGTCCCCAGAAATTTTTTTTACCCTTTAAAAAATAAATTTTAAATTTTAATTTACTTCCCAAAACCCCCCCCGACCAAATAATGGAGTATCCTTTATGAACCCCAAAGTGTTGAAGGGGGGAATCCCTATCCAATTCACTTTTTCGGGCGGTGGTTTTTGGGATTTTGAAAACTAAATGGGAAAAAACAGGTACAAAATAAAATTTTTTAAAAAATAAATAAAAAGAACAAACTAGAAAACTAAAAATTTTCGGAACCAAAATGCAAAAAAGCACTCAGGAACGGAATTTTGAGTTAAAAGGCCATCTGGAAAAAAAAATTTCGAAGCGGGTTTTGGAGGCGGGAAAAAAAGTCAAAGGAAAAGGGAAGCGAATAAAAGGGGGGGGAAAAGGAAAAAGAAAAATAAAAACGGGAAATCTCAAAGGTAGTCAGGGGGAGAGAGGATGGAATAGTGAAATTTGAAACCAACTAGAAAGGGAAATTACCCCACCCTAAAGGGAAAATTTGTATTTCCCAAAGGAAGAATTTAATTTTCCTGGAACTTTAGTAAGAGAATACGCGGGGGTATCCCTTTCTTCTCTTTTCCCCTTTTTGGGCCCCAAATTAGAATTTTGGGAACCACAAAAAAAGGTTAAAATTTTTGTTCCCCTTTCAAAAAAATAGGCCCCAAATTTTTTTAAATAAAGGGAAGGGGGGGGTTTTTCCTCTCTTTTTTTTTGGGGCCAAAAAAAAACCCCAAAAAGGGGGGATATTGACCCCTGACTTAAAAGGGATTTTTTCCGTAAAAGTTAAAACCTCTAATTAGGGGGGCTAATTTTCTTTTTTTGTTTTGGGGCAAGGTCAAAATGGGCTGGGTACCACAATAAGTTTCCCCTTTGGGAATGGAAGCGGGGTTGGGAAAATTCACTTTTCAAATTGATCCGGGTATTTTTTCCCAATATATGGAAATAAACAATAAATCATCAAAATAAAATTTTTTTGGTTTTTCCTTTTTAATTAAATTGCGGGGCCCTTTCACCCAGGAAGTTGCCTTTAAAAGATAAACCCTAATCCTTTAGATAAAAATGAAAAAACCCTTTTCTTTCGGGGGCTTTTCCACCAAAAGGAAAACATTTCTTAAACGGGAGAAAATAGCTTTGGACTCTGAAATAAAAAAATTGGCAGGTTTTAAATTTCCTTTGGGCCCCTTCCCTACCCAAAATTTTAATTTTTTTTAAACCAAGAGCCCAACATCCTCTTAAGAAAAAGGGTTTCTGGAAGAATTCCTGTGGGTATAACCTCCTTTTTTTTGGAAAATGCCTTTGGATGGTAAATACCTTTTTTAAAAAATTTCAATGGCCCTAGATTTATTTGGTTTGGGATATTTAAAATTTTTAACCCCTGTTGAGGGTTATTACTACTTTTTGCTTCAATGCTGTAAAAAGGAATTTTCCGAAAAATTTGAGGAGGGGGCAACAAAAAAGTTTTGGTTAAAAAAAAAATTTTTTGGGGCATATTATTTGTTTTTAATAACCCCCCTAGGCGGGCCCAAAAAGCTTTTTTAAAAAGGGACCCAAAATTTTTGGGGAACCCATTGGGTTGTTTTTAAAGGAATGGGAAAAAATGGGGTGCCCCCTGTTTTTATATTACCAAGGGTTTGGGGATAAAAGAAATTTTTAAAGTAAGGTTATAGGGGGGATTGTTTTAAAATAAAAAAAAAGGTAGGGGTGGGGGGGGGGGTTTGGCAGAAAAAAAAGAAAAACGGGAAAACCCCCTAAAATTAACCATAATTTTTTGTTGGGACCAAAAAGAAAAAAGGGAAATACCCCTTTTTAATTTCTTTTATAGTTTCCCGCCAATCAGACCAAAAAAAAGGGGAAAAGAAAGGGGTAAGTGTTAACATTGTGAAAATTTTCTGGGGAACAGGAAAAATAATTTTTGGGCCCAAAAATTAATAAAAACAAAAAACCCCCTAGAGAAATTTATTTAAAAACCCTTTTTTAAAGGGCAACCCCCGGGGAAAATTTTAAATTCTAAAAAGAAAAAAAGAGGAACCCTGAAAATTCAATCTTAAAAAAAAAAGCCCTAAAGGGGGGAATATTTTATTTAAAAAGTTTTAAGGAAAAAATTTCCCCAACCCTTTGGAAAAAAATTCCCCCAATTTATTTTTTTAGGCTTTTTTTTCCCGTGTTGCGGTCATCACCGAAGACATCAGGGATCTGATTATCAAACATCCAACCATATCTACATTTTATGTCTTTGTACACCAAAATTCGCCAACCAGACACCATGAATGCAGTTAAATGGGCCCTAAATAAGTTCACTTATTTAAAATATAGACAAAAACAGTTCATCCTCAAGAGCTTGAGACTCGCCATGACCAACAACTTCTTTTGGTATGGGGGACAATGTTATAATCAAACAAAATGTGTCTCCATGGGGGCTAAATATGCCCCAAGTGTTGCCAACATTTTTCTCAATAAATGGGAAGAAGAGGTAATTTATGGCAATCTTTGGCCAGAGTTGCAGATGAACCGCAGGTACATAGACAATATTTTGCTGGTGTGGAAAGGAACAGAGTCCACTATAGAAGCATTCATTGAACACATCAACAAAAACATCTATGGTATGAAATTCACAGTAAAAGTCCACTGACAAAACATAGATTTTTTGGACCTGCATATTTTTAAAACAGAGGGAAAGCTGAACACCAAAACATATTTCAAAAGCACAGACAGAAATGGTTACATTCCTACTAGTTGCCATAATTCCAGGTGGAAAATGGCCATTCCTAAAGGTCAATTTGTGCGTATAAAAAGAAACTGCAGTCTATATCGAGACTATATAGAACAAACGGATATCTTGATCAAACGGTTTATAGACAAAGGTTATCCTCACAACAAAACAAAGAACAGAAAAAGAACATGATATCACAGGTTTTAATAAACAATTCAAATTTTTGGAACAAAGTATTAAAAAATACTGGCCCGTTTTACAAAAGGATCCCGTTTTAAACAAAGTACTACCAAGTAAACCTAGATTTATATATCGAAGAGCACCAGGACTAAGAACAAGAATAGTAAAAAACATACCCGACCCCCCTAAGAAAATAGCTGCCACTATGTTTAATCTAGAAGGGTTTTATAGGTGTAGAAGATGTGGACCCTGTAGAAGTACACAGAGGGCTCCTAGGAAAAGGACATCTTTCACCTCTCATCAAACTCATAAAGAGTACCCCATTAAACCATTCATAACATGTGGTAATAGACATGTTACCTACGTCCTGGAATGTACATGTGGCTACGAGTACATAGGCAAGACCTCCAGGACATTAACTACAAGAGTTAGTGAACATATAACGAATATCTGTAGTGGATTTCCTAAACACTTCAGGATGGTACATAATAAAGACCCAGCTGGTCTGTCATTTTTTTTGCTATTGACACCATCAATAGACCCTGGAGGGGTGCCAATATGGGTCTTTGAATTACAAACTTTGACACCATTAGGGTTAAATGTAGAATTAGACTTAAATTGTTTCCTCACAGATTATTAATGGTGGAGGTCACCTAACTTATCTATTTAACACTATATAATATGTCACGGTTTAATATTCAATATTGTACCACTGATTTTCACTTAGCAATTTGTCCCAAAACAACCTTTATCTTTTCACTTTATGTCTAATGTAATATTATATCACTCCACTAGATGGCCTCTTTAATGTGGTTGAACAAGAGCTCATTTACTGCTTATGACCAGCAGAGGGCCTTGTGTTTTTTACTATCCCACTCGCCCTATTTTCATTTTCACTTTTTTATTTTTATTTTGACTTGTTTTATTTTTCATATGGACGTACATATTTTAAATAAATCTTCGTTTGTAGACATCAATGTCAACCCAGTCCATATAGACATTGTTTAAACCAAGATTGTATGCTCCCTGAGTATGCAGCAGGTTTTTATATTGATTCAACCAATCAGACCTGTAGTAAGGGTATAAATGCCCACAACAAACATGGCAGATTGACCACTTCCTGATGATGGCTTTATGATAGGCCAAAATGTCGAAGGTTACACCATCGCGTTACTTCCGCCCATACGAAACTACCCGGGAATCAAGCTGAATGCCGCAAACGGCGGCTTTTCCTATCAGGGCTGATTACCCTTAATAATCACCTGCTACACACGCCAGGTGCCAAGACTATAAGGCACTTTTAAATGTGAGTGAATTATGTTAATTTGTGTATTTAATAAACCTGGTTTTACGGCAAAGGCACTAAAGTCTATATTTTTCTGTTACATTTTATGCCCTCCCTAAGACGCACAAGAACTTAGAAAATCCTCCTGGATGCCCTATTGTGTCAAGGATAGGGAACATCACTTCCAGAGCCAGCATCATTGTGGATGATTATTTACGACTACATGTTGAAAGTCTGCCTCCCTACCTCAAGGATACTATACATCAATTGAAAATCCTTGATGGCTTATGCCACGTACACACGGTCGGAATTCACGTCGGAAAAAGCTCTAATGGTTTTCCCGTTGGAATTCCGACGGAATTTTGCTCAAACTGTCTTGCCTACACACGGTCACACCAAATTCCGACGGTCAATAACACCACGCCTTAAAAAACGTTTGACTGCACCATAAAAGGGACGTTTAATGCTTCTGAGCATGCGTCGAATTGTTTCCGAGCATGCGTCGGAATTTTGCGTGTCGGAATTGCATACACACGATCGGAAAATCCGATAGAAAGGTTTTCCGTCGGAAAAATTAAGAACAGGTTCTCAATCCAAAGTCCGTCGGAAATTCCGACAGAAAAAGACCGATGGGCATACACACGGTCGGAAAATCGGACTGTTTCCATCGGAAATTCCGACCGTGTGTACACGGCATTACACGTAGACACCAATACCTTATTGGTGTCTATTGATGTTGAAGCCCTCTACTCCAGCATCCCTCATCATCATGTGCTATCAGTAGTTAGATCTTTTCTGGAAATTTGTTTATTTTTGAATTATTGTAATTTATTTTGATGCACAATGTGTTTATTTTTGACTGTTTCCACTACCTCCAGATGCAGGGGGTAGCTATGCCAACCAGTATCTGGGGGGGGGATGGGAATGGACAATCTTTGGCGCTGAGGACTTGTCAAAGCACTTCCGCCACATATCTCTGTGGCAGAGGTACATCAAGGATATCCTCATCTTCTGGAATGGCCCCAGAGATGTGCTCTTCGAATTTATCAATAGACTCAACATTAATGATTTGAGTCTTCATTTCACATTGAATGTTGATGAAAATGTATTACCATTTTTGGATCTTACCATCACGAAATGCTCAGATGGATGTATAGCTACAAGTCTCTTTAGAAAACCTACAGCTTATCCCCAACATCTCATTAAGTGTATACCCGTAGGGCAATACCTACGGGTTTGGCAAAATTGCACTAGTGACAGTGACTTCAAAATACAAGCCCAAGCTTTAAAGGAGAGACTCCTTGAGAGGGTTATAGCCATAGAGCCCTCAAAAGAGCTTAAAAAAGGGCACTAGAGAGCCTGCGGGAATTGTTACTCTTCCAGGGGATTATCGCCCATAAGAAGTAAAGATTAGACCAATCCTCAAATATAATAAACAACAAATCTGGAGAACAGCCAGCACCTGGAGAATGCCAACATGGACTACTACCCTGCTACCTCGCAGAGGTATGCTTTGCTATGAGTAACTAAGCACTATTTCAGGACACAAGCAACTAGCTATTAAGCATGGTACCTGGTAAAGGTGACAGGTCTTCTGGTAGCAAGGGGTCAATGTCTGGCTCCCTTCCTAGCAGTCAGTTTCCAGGACCAACTGGAACCAAACCCTTTTGTTATGGAGATCCATTGCCTGGTCATATGGGTATGGGAATGAAGGAGTTATGTGCACACATGAGGTACGTGCTATGTTCACAGTGGGACACACCTGTTATTGGGAGTGAGGTAACAGAGGTATGCTCAGCATGTCTCTCCCAATGCAACATACAAGTTACAGTGTGTAGTGACATGGAACAGCACTTTTCAGAGGAACTCTGTATTTCTACTGTCATGGCTTACTTCTAAGTCAGGGAACTGCCTTAATGCTAGCCTTCTGTGGCTAATGGTAAATCTGGCCCTGATTATAGACATTGTAAGCACGTGCCAATATACACCATTGGCTCTTAATTAGGTTTTAATAGGCACATGTTATTTAATATAATAACTGTGATATTTCATACATTGAGGACAGCAGACTTTGTGAAAATGTATATTTGTGTCATTCTCAAAACTTTTGACCACGGCTGTACAACACTTGTAATCTGTAGTCTATTCTCAGATTCTGTTATCCTTTTTTTCTGGTTCTGTTCCTTCTTACATCTTGTAGATGATCACTACCTGGTGCTGTAAGCTTTTTTAATAGAGTTTATACTTGTTTAGGGTCAAACATATATATTTTTTTTAATTAATATGTTTTTAATATGTCTTGCTATGAAAATCTTTATTTTATAGATAAATATTTACAGTATAAATGGAGCTAACGTCAAAAATGATAAACTTACGAGCAGGCAGTTTTTTTTTTTGTTTTATTGCAGAAGAGATATGTCTCTTTCTACAATAAAAAAAAATGTGTACCTGCCTGTTTGCAGTCTTCTTTAAAATGTACACTGTGCTGCGCATGCGCAGTTCAGGGTACATTTCTAGCACAGTGCCTGGTTGAATGAACTGCTGCACATGTGCAGGAGTTACATCATCCTGCACTGGCCGAGCAAGATGGCAGAAGACCTGCACCCGGAAGAAACTGTGGAGAAGAAACTGCACCTGTGAGGGAACTGGACTATTGGAGGGGGGAGGTGAGTATTGTGGATTTTAATTCAGGATGCATCCATCTACATACAGTAGGGAAAATAATTATTTTATCCCCTGCAGATTTTGTACATTTGCCCACTTACAAAGAAATGATGGGTCTATAATTTTTATCATGGGTGTATTTTAAATGATAGAGACAAAATATCAACCAAAAATCTGGAAAAAGCACATGATACAAATGTTATAATTTGAGTTGCAGTTCAGTGAGTAAAAAAAGGAATTTGATCCCCAAGCAAAACATGACTTAGTACTTGGTGGAGAAACCCTTGTTAGTAAGCACAGAGGTAAGACATTTCTTGTAGTTGATTACCAGGTTTGCACACATCTCAGGAGGGATTTTGGTCCACACTTCTTTACAGATCTTCTCTAAATCCTTAAGGTTTCTCGGGTTTCACTTGGCAACTCAAAGTTTCAGCTCCCTCTATAAATTGTCTTAAGGATTAAGGTCTGGAGACTGGCTAGGCCACTCCATTACCTTAATGTGCTTCTTCTTGAGCCACTCCTTTGTTGCCTTGACGATATGTTTTGGGTCATGCTTGAAGACCCATCCATGACCCATCTTCAGTGTTCTGGATGAGGGAAGAAGGTTCTCATCCAAGATTTTTACAATACATGGCCCCATCTATTGGCCCCTCAATCAGGCAAAGTTGGTCTGTACCTTTAGCAGAGAAACAGCCCCAAAGCATAATGTCCACCTACATGCTTGACTGTAGGGATGGTGTTCTTAGGGTCATAGTGAGCATTTTTCTTCCTCCAAACACAGCAAGTCGAGTTAATGTCAAAGAGCTCAATTTTGGTCTCATTTGATGACAGCACCTTCTCCCAATCCTTCTCTAAATCCTTTAGATGTTCATTGGCAAACTTCAGACGGACCTGTACATGTTCCTTCTTGAGGAGGGGAACCTTGCGGGTGCTGCAGGATTTCAATCCATGGCAGCGTATTGTGTTACCGATGGTTTGTTTGGTGACTGTGGTCCCAACTGCCTTGAGATCATTCACAAGCTCCTCCCATGTAGTTATTGGCTGATCCCTCACTTTGCTTTCGATCATCCTTACCCCATGAGGCAAAGTCTTGCATGTAGCTCCAGACCAAGAGCAATTGATGGTTATTCTGTATTTCTTCCATTTGCGAATAATCGTTCCAACAGTTGTCTCCTTCCCACCAAGCTTCTTGCTGATGGTCTTGTAGCCCATTCCAGCCTTGTGCAGGTCTACAATATTGTCCCTGACGTCCTTTGACAGCTCTTTGGTCTTGCCCATGATGATGAGGTTTGAATGGAAGAAAGAGATTCTATGGGCAGGTGTCTTTTATACACATAACGAGTGGTTGTTAGGAGCACCTTCTTAAATTGACCACAAAAACACATACGGTAGCAAGTCTGTGCAAGCTAGAATTATTGTTGGTTGGTAGGGAATCAAATACATATTTTACTCACTGAACTGCAATTTAATTTTATACATATATAATTTTATATATAGGAAAAAGGATATTATCCACATACCACAGACAATCAGAGAATAACATATTGTGTTATAATAATATACATAATATAAAACATGTTACATATAGACGTGTGTAAACATCCCACAGGAACCCTTACCCAAAAATGGCATTAAATAATTAGGATACTATAGGGGAAAGTCTACCAATATAAGAACTCATATATTACAAAGAAAAATAAAGTGGTACACCAAACTACTCAGATTGTTGGACCCCTGGAAAGAATAATCATATCATATCTTCCTCAGCCCAACAGGGGTGTAGTCTATAGTTTACTACTCCCCATCTTCAACTTCCATCATAGTGTGGAACACATCAGACAAAACACGACAAGACACACACAAAAAAGAAAAGAAGAAAAAGAAAAAGGGAAACGTAAAAATTAGAAAAAAAGAAAGAAAAGTGAAAGTACAATTAATGTAACCAGGAATAAACACTCGAACAGACATCGCCCAGCTCGTTTAAACTCTGGACCAAGTTCAAATCTTACAGCCGTCCCGTATATATATTTTGCATTTCAGGGGATTCCCTGAACTGCTTCACAATGTGGTCCATCTCCATATCCCACTCAATCAGAGGTGGAGCATGTACCGATCTCCAATGGCGTGGTATAACCGCTCTTGCTGCTGTCAGTCAGTGCCTAAGAAGGCCTTTTTTAATGCTTTTGTAAGAGCTGGGTAAGATAGATA
Source organism: Lithobates sylvaticus (assembly GCA_028564925.1). Classification (NCBI taxonomy): domain Eukaryota; kingdom Metazoa; phylum Chordata; class Amphibia; order Anura; family Ranidae; genus Lithobates; species Lithobates sylvaticus. The sequence goes on along the minus strand of CM053029.1, from coordinate 112,185,438 downwards.
GCAGAGTAATTTGTGGCGTGTTGCGAGCAGTCACCCCAGTTGCATGGGTATGATACTGAAGAACCATACTCCAGAAATCAGGGACAGAAGGGCATTCCCACCAGATATGCAGTAGCAAGCCCTTGGCTTGGATATATCCGGTGAAGCAACGTCGAACATCTATACCGACGGGAGAGAAGCCTAAAATTAGTCTCATGTGCCTTAGTTGCTAATAACATACAATGAGTGAGGGTAAACGCTTTCTCCCATTCCTTTAATTTGAACATTCAAGTCTAGAGTCCACTTATTTGTAAATTCCGGGAAATGAGGATGAAGTTTCAAAATAAGAACCCTATATACAAAGGAAAGAATGTGATCTGGTATAGTATCCTGTAAAAGAAGAGACTCAAATGTATCCAGTTCTCTATTAAATACATATCTTGAAGAAAAGGAAGACAGAAAAGATGATAGTTACTGATATTCCAGCCAATGTATGATTGCTGTTGTATAAAAATCAAACTTAACAACAGTGGGAGATTTCCCTGGCAAAGGATTTGATATAAGCCGCCGACTGTTTCCTTACTTTTTTTTCGCTTACTCCATGACAGGAAACATCTTCGTGCCATTGCCGGAGGAAACCGTGGGTTACCGTACAGGGGAGTCATTGGTCCCTCTTTGGGAGAAAGTCCTAGTTTTATTTGCATTTTATCCTAAACACGCATTAGATGAGCTGTAAGGAAGGATAAAGAAGAAAGTGGGCCACAGACAGAAATGTTGAATCAGGGAAGTGGCTGGAGATCATAAAGGGCAATCGACTGCTCTATTTGAGCCCATTGTTTAAGGTGAGTATGATGGAACCAGTTCACTAACCTAGTTAAAAATGCTGCTTAGGTCCGGTGCCCCTACACCCCCCTTTGCTTTAGGGAGAGATAGAGTTCTCCTTTGTAATCTAGGTTTATTGCAACCCCAAATAAACCTTGTGAATGCAGATTGTAAAAGAACAAAAAAAGAACGGGGGACCACAATAGGTAGGTTTATCTTGAAAGAGATAAAGAAAGCGTGGTACTATATCCATATTTAAAATGTTGATCCTCTCAAACCATGAGAATTGGGCTCATTCATACTTTTTGAGATCTTGCATTGTATGCTGCATAAGACGGTGATAATTTTCCATATACAATTTAGTGAGATCTGGGGGAATTCTAATACCCAAATATTTAAGCGTTCAAAGTACAAATTTGAAATTATTCCAAAGAGCCTGACCTTGATATGATAGAACAGATAAATTAAGAATTTCTGATTTAGATAAGTGTACTTTAAAGTTACTCAAGGCCCCAAACCGCTGAAATGAATACAAAATAGAAGGCATGGACACATGTGGGTCGGTGACAAAGAGTAGCAAGTCATCAGCAAATACCGCCAACTTCATCTCCTGTCTGTCTATTGGTATACCAGTAATAGAGGAGTTCTGTCTAAGAGCTGTTACCAGATGTTCCATTACCAAGATGAACAGGAGGGGAGACAGCGGACATCCCTGATGAGTACCATTTTTGATAGGAAAACGTGAAGACAATGATTGATTAATCCATAGTTGGGCACTTGATTTGGTATAGAGTGCCATCATTTTTCGTAACCAAACTGGCCCCAGTTCTATTTGCACCAACATTTCTTCCAAGAAGGGCCAGCCAACACAATCCAAAGCCTTCTCTGCATCAACAGAAAGAAAGCAAGCTGGTATTTTTGCTGATTGGGCATAATCAATAAGCAATTGAGATTTAAGTGTGTTGTCACAAGCTTCTCTCCCCTGAACAAATCCAACTTGGTCTGTATGTACCAGACTTAGACGAAGGGGTTGAAGACATGAGACAATTAATTTGGCATAGATTTTAACATCTACCCCATTTAGAGATATAGGACTATGGCTAGAACAAAGCCTTAAGTCCTTATCCGGTTGGGGGAGTAAGGTGATATGGGCCTCAAGTGTCTGAGGTGGGAACCCATTGGTAGCAGATATGCTATTGAACACCCGGAGCATAAACGATGTTATCTGTTCCTTATAGGTCTTGTAGACCTGTCTCTATCATTTAAAATACACCTATGATAATAATTATAGACCCTTCATTTCTTTTAAGTTCTTCTAAGTAGGCAAACTTATAAAATCTGCAGGGGATCAAATAATTATTTTCCCCACTGTAGATGTCACAGAGCATTATGGGCTTCAGAGCTAGCACAACAGGAGCTTTTTCTTTTCAAACCGTCTCTCCCCAACTGAAAGTCAGCAGAGAGTCCTACAGATCAAATATATTGGTTGAGTGAGGGGGATCAGCTTCCCCTCTGACTTGTATATTTGTGTGTGTCTCCTATGAATCAAATGTATGCATGCATGAGTTCTGTTTGCTAACAACTAATAGGGTAATATGAGACAAGAGCCTGGTGTTTTTTTGCATGTATATAATAAATATCCGTATGCAGGATTTTTATCCTGCAAAAAAAAAATTTTTACATTTTATTTTTCAAGTCCAGTAGTAGTGATAAGATTCTAATTTTGGTCAAACTCAATTTTTTAGAATGTGAATTCTATCCAATTTTGTTAATTACAATTGAAATCAACAGAGACATCAATGTTTATACACACATTTGCCCCCTTTAGAAGGCTGCTAGACAAACCATTGCCACACAAACAGCACAGAAAGCCCTCACTGAGCATTATTTTGTCTATTTTGAGTATAGTTTGTTATTTGAGTTGTTTTAGACAATAGGTGGGAAACTATCACCTTGAGAAAGGTGAAGAGACAGTACACGCTAAATTTTTGAAATACTTTTTTAGGTTCTATTTTGTCTTGTTCAGGTGCATTTTACTCTTGATGTTACCTAAAAATAATGCAATTTCTCTTTATATTCTTCACATTGATTTTTTTGGTCCCACTTTTTTCCAATTGTCTAAAAAAAACAAAAACAAAAAAAGCAGCACTTGTAGGAAAACATTCCAAGAAGAGTAGTATCTGCTCTGAGGGCAATAGGTGGCAGTGACCCAACATTTGTTAAGGTATTTCCCTTTTTCTGTTCACCCTGTCATGTGTATTGATAACTTTTGACCACATAGTGGCAGCAACAAACCACTGAAGAGAGTCCTTGCAGCATCTCAACTTCAGGATGATGTTGTACAAAGTATAACACTCAGCCAAATCCAAAAACTTACATTAATTTCAGGCTAGAGGGAAATTTGGAAAAATGTAGGCATATTGTTGATTCTGGCAGACAAGAATTTATGGAAAGTCCACATGAGCCCTGAGCATTGACATCAATATACAGGTGATCCTCAAAAAATGTAAATATCGTGCAAAAGTTAATTTATTTCACTAATACAACTTAAAAGGTGAAACTAATATATGACATAGACTCATTACATGCAAAGCAAGATAGTTCAAGCCGTGATTTGTCAAGATTGTGATGATTATGGCTTACAGCTCATGAAAACCCCAAATCCCTAATCTCAGAAAATTTGAATATTGTGAAAAGGTGCAATATTCTAGGCTCAAAATGTCTCACTCTAATCAGCTTATTAATCCAGAACACATGCAAAGGGTTCCTGAGCCTTTAAATGGTCTCTCAGTCTGGTTTAGTAGGAATCACAATAATGGGAAAGACTGCTGACCTGACAGTTGTGCAGAAAACCATCATTGACACCCTCCATAAGGAGGGAAAGCCTCAAAAGGTAATTGTAAAAGAAGTTGGATGTTCCCAAAGTGCTGTATCAAAGCACATTAATAGAAAGTTATGTGGAAGGGAAAAGTGTGGAAAAAAGAGGTGCACAGGCAGCAGGGATGACCGCAGCCTGAAGAGGATTGTCAGAAAAAGGCCATTCAAAAGTGTTGGGGACTTTCACAAGGAGTGGACTGAGGCTGGAGTCAGTGCATCAAGAGCCACCATACACATACTGATCCTGGACATGGGCTTCAAGTGTCGTATTCCTGTTGTTAAGCCACTCCTGAACAACAAACAACGTCAGAAGCGTCTTACCTTGGCTAAAGAAAAACAGATCTGGTCTGTTGCTCAGTGGTCCATAATCCTCCTTTCTGATGAAAGCTAATTTTGCATCTCATTTGGAAACCAAGGACCCAGAGTATGGAGGAAGAATGGAGAGGCACACACTGCAAGATGCTTGTCCAGTGTGAAGTTTCCAGTCTGTGTTGATCTAGGGAGCCATGTCATCTGCTGGTGTTGGTCCACTGTGCTTCATTAAGTCCAGGGTCAACGCAGCCGTCTACCAGGAGATTTTGGAGCACTTCATGCTTCCTTACGCAGACGAGCTCTATGGGGATGCTGACTTCATTTTCCAGCAGGACTTGGCACTTGCCCATACTGTCAAAAGCACCAGAACCTGGTTCAATGACCGTGGGATTACTGTGCTTGATTGGCCAGCAAACTCACCTGACCTGAACCCCATAGAGAATCTATGGGGCATTTCCAAGAGACAGTTGGGAGACGTGAGACCGAACAATGCAGAAGAGCTGAAGGCCGTTATTGAAGCATCCTGGTCTTCCATAACACCTCAGCAATGCCAGAGGCTGATAGCTTCCATGCCACGCTGCATTGAGGAAGTAATTGCTGCAAAAGGGGCCCAAACCAAATACTGAGTACATATGCATGCTTATACTTTTCAGAGGTCCGATATTGTTCTATGTACAATCCTTGTTTTATTGATTGCAGCATGTAATATTAAAATTTTCTGAGATTGTGGATTTGGGCTTTTATGAACTGTAAGCCATAATCATCACAATTATGACAAATCACAGCTTGAACTATCTTAGCATGTAATAAGTCTATCTCATATATTAGTTTCACTTTTTAAGTTGCATTAGTGAAATACATTTTTGCAGAATATTCTAATTTTTCGAGTATCACCTGTAGTTACATAGTCAGGTTGAAAACACAAGCGCATCTAGTTTAATCAACAACAAAAAAAAGAATGAATAAAAAAAAAAATAATAATAATTTTCATATACATAACCCTATACCCACAATAATCCAGAGCAAGGCAAAAACATTTTTTGTTTTAATTATTTTTTATTAATGAATTTTTCACAAATACAAAGAACATTTCACATTATTACAAAATCACATATACATACATATACACACATGTATACATATACATACGCACATACATACATACATATCTATAAACAAACACTTATACAATACTTGTACAAAAACAAAATATCTTGACACTTGGAAGTGTTGGCTGGAATTTAGACTATCTCAGGCTTATATGAGTTATGTGGAGAGTAATTAGATGCCTTTATTGTCATCCATTTCCCGATCCTCCCCTGTCCTTACCTCTTCTCTTCCCCCCCCCCCCCCCTTTCTGCTACCTCTCCTCTTCTCTCTCACTTACATCAAAAATGAGCACCTAGGGAGATAACAAAAATAAAATAAAGGGGTTATTTTACTCACTTAGTCACCACCAGGAGAGGGGAGAGAACCTTTTTTCTCTTTTTTTTCTTTTCCCCCTCTTATTTTCTTCACTTGCCTAATAAGGATCACTTAGGGAATCACCAAAATAGATGTAGGGGTCTATTGTCATATAGGATCACAAGTGGGAGGTGGGCAGCGCCCCCTTCCTCACTCTTTTCACTAAATGGAAAAAAAGGGGGAAAGAAAAGGGTTTTCCTTTTTTTTTATTTTTTAGGGAAAGGAAAGGAAGGGTGAAAGAGTCTTTTTTTTTCTTTCTCTTCTTTTTCTTTTTCATTTCCTCTTCCTTCTTCTGTCCCTCTTCCCCTATTTTTTTTTTTTTTTTATTATTTTTTTTTTTTCTCTGGAAGAGGACGTTATTATTTTTTTATATATAAGATGTAATATAAATATATAAACACAATAGGGAGTGGTTAGCTGTTTAGGGGAGGGGGGTGGGGGGAGGAAGAGAAAGGGGAATATTAAATAAAATATCGCTCAAATTAAGCCAGAGGGAGTAATGAATTATATCAGGAAGATGGGGAACTATTATTGGTTTCTTTGAAAAACATTGATTGATCCATGTGTTTTGTTGATTGTGTGTTTTTATTTAATTTTTTTTTCATTTTATTTTTTCTTTTATTTTTCGTGCCTATTTATTTGGCAAAAACATTTTTTAAGGAGAACACCAGATATAGTTATTTTATACATAGTTACTATTTACAATAAATAGTTTAATCACTTATGACACTAATAAATCCATGTGCACTTAAATCACAAAATATACACCAGCAGGTGAAAAAATAAATAAATGAGAATACACATATATATATAACTTTTTCACAGTATCGCTCAAAAATGTATTAAAATCTATAAATGTATGTAAATAAGTGTAAACATAAATAGATGTCCATGAATAAAACATTTGAAAATATCTTGCAATTCCACACAAAACATAAATGACAGTCCTCTTTGAAAAGTGCAAAAATCTGATATAATAACACCAATGCCTCCACCACAGTCATAAGTGGGAGTTCAGCTCCCTTAGGGAACAGGCTCACCAGATGCTGATGCCATTCACTCTCGTGTTTGGCATAATACACACTCGAATTAAACTGAAGAGCCGCTGTTAGACGCCACACTCCGTTCAAATGCCTGACTTTAAACTCCAAATGTAGGATTAAAACACAAAGCCTCCGATAGTGTAAAATCATTAAGTTAGTACATTTTTTAAAAGATATATTGCACTACATCAGATAAACGTAAGACAAGCCCTCATGTTACATTATACAAGACAAGCTGGGAGGCACTGTGCTGCGATCTTACCGCTCCTTCACTCACTAGGCATCAGATCACCTTCCCAGCCTCAGCATATAGTTGCTGTGTAGCCACGCACCCACGCATTTCATCACCTCCGAACACGTCACAGGAAGCAACAGTGGGAGTGTTTGGGGTTCATCGCTCTGCGCCCCGAGGACACTCTAAAGGAAGTCAATAAAGCTTCTCAGCCGCAAACACGTGATATCAAAAATGTTATGCTTTCCATAGACACCTGTGTGTCCGGCGCCCTGCACACACTTAAAGGAACACTTTTTTTTATGATGACTAGCTTTTGGGGGGCCGTGCCCTTGTAGGGCCACCACTGCCCAATTCCATAAGGCAATATTACTTATAAATTTTACTAACCAGTTATATTCTGTGCATTATTTAGATTTTTTATGTTATCTCTTTTACAGGCTCACTTCTTTGCCTGTCCCAGTTTCCCATCGGTGGTTATTGGATCTGCCATGTCCGGGGAGCTGTGATGTATATTGGGAGGATTTTCCTCCCTTGCTCTCCCCTCCTTTTCATCGATGGGAGGGGCCACCTGTACATCGGCGCCATGTCTGTATGCCAACCGCGGGACACCTTCTCTATAACAGCATCACCGCGTTTTGACATACTATATCATCTCAGATGGCTGGGGGGTTCTCACACATGCGCGCGCACCCCTCTTCAGCGGCAAGTGTTTATCATCCTCACCTGTACATGGCGCTAGGATGGAACCTGCCACGCCCTCTGGGGGTATAAATGGAGGGATTGGCATCATGGGATTTCTCTTCTCATGACCCCACACTACACATTTTAAGGACACTTGTATTATGGTAAGCAATCTTTTTTTAACAAGAAGATGGTAAGCATTCTTACTTTTCACTAGCATGCAACACGATATCTATTTATACACCCATGCAATAGAGCTCATATGCCATTTTTTGCTTGTCTTGTGGTTGGTTTTCTGGGTATGTACCTAATTACCAGATTTGTACCCTGCATGGGCCCTGATGAGCGGAAAGAACCCATGAAACGCGTAGAGCCTTTTTTCGATGCCACGCTATCACTACCATCTGATCATACTTGCTTTTACAATCATGATTCATTATCTACTTTTTTATAACAGGTCTAGGTTACCAACCAACACCACCCACACCACTGTGGGGCAGCGATATATGTACCATGTGTTACTAATGAGCAATACTATTTATTCACTGTATTTTGTTATGACTCAACATGTGTATATGTACCAATAAACATAATATTATATAGCAATTTTTTTTTAGCACCACATAGACGTGTGCTTCATTTAAAGTCCCAAATTTCTCCTCTTTTTTGCATTGTACCAGGGATGGAGGCATATGACACTACCCAGTCACTGCCTTATTCAAGTCCCACCTACCCCACCCCCCCCCCCTTTTCTTAATGAATTCTGCTGAACTGGCCAAGATTCGAACCGTTAATAGGCAGTCTGAATGTACCAATTATAGCTATATAGCTATAGCCGCTAGCGATAATCACTGTCTTCTCCCATCAACAAACGGCTTCCCCTACCTGCCCCTGCTGGGAGGAAGACACTTGCTGATTCCCCTGTCAGCGCTGTAATAGGGGATCCATGCAAATTTCTTTCCTGCAATCCGTGGCTTCAGGAAAGAAATTTGCAATGTGTATGGCCAGCCTAAGCCAACACATTTGCACTGCAGTGTGCTAGAACACCTGGCATTGTGCTCTGCGCCCTGAGCCCACTCTTTTTGAAAGCCAATTAGATGCCTGTGGCCAATTATAGCTCAGGGGTTTAGTACACGCCCCACAGTATAAAAGGCCGCCGCGCCTGCGGCCTCGTATATTGTGTTCCAGCTTGTCAGTGTTATTATGTGCTGCTGACTGCTGAGCTGACATTATCTGCTGTGATTCTGGGGATTAGTGTGTGCGTGCTGTTAGTACAGCATTGCAGTATCACATCTGGGGGTTGTCTATAGTATGCCTGTGAAGGGGCGCATGTTTCCTGTGCTTAGAAATGTCCCTGCACAAAGTGTCATTTTTGCAGGAAAAAAAGCTATTTAAAATCACTCGCGGCTAATGACGGCTCCCGTAACACAGAAAACAGTCATTCATTGAAAGTCATTGATAAAAAAAAGTAATTGATAAAAATAAAAAATAAATAAAAAAAAGCGTGGGGGTCCCCCCAAATTCAATAACCAGGCCCTTCAGGTTTGCTATGGATATTAAGGGGAACCCCAGCCAAAAAATAAAAATGGCGTGGGGTCCCCCTCAAAATCCATACCAGACCCTTGAGGTCTGGGATGGATTTTAAGGGAAACCCCGGCCAAAATAAATAAAAAAAAATGGCGTGGGGAACCCCGGCCAAAAAAAAAAAAAAATGGCGTGGGGTCCCCCGCACGGGGACGTCATGGGGAATTTCCTATGGCTTTCCCCATGACGTCAGAGGGGCGGGGTCACCTGGTGACCCCGCCCCCCGCTATAAAAGACCTGTCAGACGCACACAGCGGGAGCCTCCCATTGCGCGGAGCGCCCAGAAGAGACACCGACGCCATGGAAGAAGATGCCGGACGAGAAGACCAGAGCAAGAAGAAGCGGATCGGAGGAAGAAGATGATGGAAGAAGAAGATGGAAGAAGATGCCGGAAGGAGAAGATGAAGAAACCGAAGGATGAAGAAAGCAAGAAGGAAGTCCAGAAGAAAGAAGATTTTAATAAAAGAATTGTCAAAGACCATCTCCTGTCCTTTTTACAATTTTTGACACTTTTTTGGTGAAATGGTAGGGGTACTTTTGTACCACCTTACCATTTCACACAGGGGGGGGCGGGATCTGGGGGTCCCCTTGTTAAAGGGGGCTTCCAGATTCTGATAAGCCCCCCGCCCGCAGACCCCCACAACCAATGGCCAAGGTTGTGGGGAAGAGGCCCTTGTCCTCATCAACATGGGGACAAGGTGTTTTGGGGGGACCCCAAAGCACCCTCCTAATGTTGAGGGCATGTGGCCTGGTACGGTTCAGGAGGGAGGGGGGGCGCTCTCGTCCCCCCCTCTTTTCCTGCGGCCTGCCAGGTTGCGTGCTCGGATAAGGGTCTGGTATGGATTTTGAGGGGGACCCCACGACATTTTTTTTTATTTTTTTGGCTGGGGTTCCCCTTAAAATCCATCCCAGACCTCAAGGGTCTGGTATGGATTTTGAGGGGGACCCCACGCCATTTTTTTTTTATCAATGACTTTCAATGAATGACTGTTCTCTGTGTTGCGGGAGCCGTCAATTCATTAGCCGTGAGTGATTTTAAATAGCTTTTTTTCCTGCAAAAAGGATACTTTGTGCAGGGACAGTTCTAAGCACAGGAAACATGCGCCCCTTCACAGGCATACTATAGACACCCCCCAGGTACGAAATTTAAAGGAATATTACACCTTTATTGTTCCACTTTAAGCATTATTAAAATCACTGCTCCTGAAAAAACGTTCGTTTTTAAAAAAAATATTTGCATTGATACATGTCCCCTGGGGCAGGACCCAGGTCCCCAAACACTTTTTATGACAATAACATGCATATTAGCCTTTAAAATTAGCACTTTTGATTTTGAACGTTCGCATCCATTGTAACTAATAGGGTTCTTATGTTCGCTCGGACTTTTGGTCCATTCGCGGGTTCTGGTGTGAACCGAACCCGGGGGTGTTCGGCTCATCCCTAGTCAGTAGGAAAAATTCTCCCTAAATTTGTGGTCATTGGAAAGAATACTCCTTAACTCTATGGTCAATGGTAAGTGTTCCTTAAATTTGTGGTCATTGATAAGAATACTTCTTAAATTTGCGGTTAGTGGTAAGAATGCTTCTTCAATTTGTGGTCATTAGGAAGGATGCTCATTAAATTTGTGATCAGTGGGAATGATGCGCCCTCATTTTGTGGTCAGTGGCAAGAGTGCTCCTCAAATGTGTGGTCAGTGGGAAGAATGCTCCTCAAATTTGTGGTCAATGGTAAGAATGCTCCTTAAATTTGTGGACATTGAGAAGAATGCTCCTTAAGTTTATGGTCAATGGGAAGAATGCTCCTTACATTTGTGGTCAGTGGTAAGAATGTTCCTTAAATTTGTGATCAGTGGGAAGGATGCTCATTCATTTTGTGGTCAGTAGGTAAGTGTGTTCTTCAAATGTGTGGTCAGTGGGAAGAATGCTTTTCAAATGTGTGGTCAATGGGAAAAATGCTCCTAAAATTTATGGTCAGCGGGAAGAATGCCCTTCTTACATTCGTGGTCAGTGGTAAGAATGCTCCTAAAATTTACAGTCAGTGGGAAGAATGCTCCTTAAATATTTGGTCAGTGGGAAGAATGCCCCCCTTACAAATAGCTAACAAATTGGTGTCAGTGGGAACTTTTTAAGAGGCAGATTTCAGTCAACACTCAAGGAACCACTGGAGGGACCCCTGGTTAAGAAAGGCTTGTCTACGTACTGATTTCCTTTCAGATCATTACTTTATAATACACTTTGATTTATAGCAAATTTACTTTTTTTTTTTTACTGCAGTACTATAGGCTGTACAAGTACAAGTATACTGCATTTTCCAAACATACAATGAAGAGTTAAGCAATTATGTTTTTTAACATTATGTCAACATATAAGTCAGCTCTTGTATGACCTATGTATTTATTTCACCGGGTTAATGGCAATGATACTTGGTCTAATGGGTCATTGTGCATTCCTTGCATTAAGTGTATTATTACACAATCTTCTGTGAAGACTTTCAGTTATGCTCTACAAATTTATCTTTGTGAGTGGAGATAAATTGACTTTCACACTGCAAGTGTACAAATAAATATACATATTTCCAGTCCAACTTACAAAAGACTTAACAAGGAAAATATTGACTTTCCAGGGTCAGAAGTTAAACAGGGTTTACCCGATCTTTCCACACTTGCATGACACTCCGTCAGGGACCATGTAAGACCTTATACCTGTATACAGTAGACTCTGTATAGAAGCACATTAATTTACTATCCTGGTTTACAGCTGATATTTGTTAAAGCAGACAATGAAAAATGACTTATGCCCCGTACACAGGGTCGGATTTTCCGACGGAAAATGTCCTATCGGACCATGTGTGTAGGCTCCATCGGACTTTTTCCGTTGGAATTTCCGACGGAAAAAGTTTGAGATCCTGCTCTCAAATTTTCCGACAACAAAGTCCTATCGGACTTTTTCCGATCGTGTGTAGCGAATTCCGACGGACAAAGTGCCACGCATGCTCAGATCACATTACAAGACCAAAGCTATTGGCTACTAGCCTCTACATAGTCCCGTCATACGCAATGAACGTCACCACGTTCAGGATGATCGGATTTTCCGACAACTTTGTCCGACCGTGTGTATGCAACACCAGTGTCGGACAAAATCCGTCAGAAAAAATCAGACGGATTTTGTGGTCGGAATTTCCGACCGTGTGTACGGGGCATTAAAGTGGAACTCCAGGAATAATATTCTTTCCAAACTTATATTGATACAGTTTGGCTCAAGGTAAGTATCCATATTTGATATTCAGAAGGCCACTGGAGATTCTAAAAATAAGAGTAGTAGCCTGCAATGCACAGTGATAGCCACAATCTTTGGAGCACATCTCCAGCGGTGTACCCTCTGCACACTAAACACATGGGTTTGCTTGCCCAGCTTTGTCAACATTTAGGCAACGTATTTTTTTGTGCACAAAACCAATAGTGAAAGGAATCATGTTCCACACATTTATATCCATGTGGCAAAAAAGCTCTGCCTTCCAGGAAGCTTCCTGAAGCCGCTGCCCTGCGAAACTCGTTATGGAGGGACTAAGTTTCTGGTAACGTGGTGACGTCGCTTCTGGTACCGACATCCAGACTTTGGAACACACGCCAGCTCTGGAGACTAGAGTGGCATAGTGATACCAACCGAAGTTGCATGTATTGGTACCGAGATACTGGGCACTTGTGAATGTGAGTGGCAAATTTGTTTTAAATGGTTTATGCACCTTATCAATAAATACTGCACTATGATAGTATATTTTATCTTGTGTGGATGTATTGCTTCCTGGGAGAGAGAGGTTGTGACATGCTTGTGAAGGACCAATAGCAGTGGGAGTTGCTTGGACCCGGATCATCAGAAGGCATTTTAAAAAGCGCTGTATGACCTTCTTTTTTAAAGGGTCATATATTTTTGGTGAGTGCATATTTGCAGGCACGTGGAGAAGCACTTTTGTAGGAAAAAGGACGAAGAAAATTTCTATGCAGCACATATTACTTGCATGGTGTGGGACATACTGCACTTGTTTTTTTTTTTTAAAACATAAAACAAGTGCTGCGCAAATATTATCAAAGTTTCACCCTGAGCCAGACTCGGGATTACCGCCAGGGGGGTTAACCAGACACTGATAAAAGTCACAAGTCTTGGGTTTAGTAACACTTTAACTCAGTTGACTGGTAAACACAGCCTCTCAGAAGAATAGCAAGCACACAAACTCAAAGAAAAGAAAAAGCTACATAGTGCTCACTGATATTCACCTTTTTAAAACCAATAAAAGAAATGCATTCACTTGGATGTGGCAAAAATAGAAACTTCCCAATACAAAGTGTTAGTGTTAGTGCTATGTACAGAAACCTGATAGCACCCGCATAAGAACCAAATACTATAACTGGAGAGTGCAAAAGGTGGTGCAGTTTTGCAGGGTAGCCAATCAGCTTCTAATTTCAGCTTGTTCAATTAAGCTTTGACTATAAAACCTGGAAGCTGATTGGTTTCTATTGCAGAGCTGCACCAGATTTTGCACTCTCCAGTATTATTAAATCTACCCCTTTATGTTATAAAACATCACATGCCCTTCTAACCCCCTTGTTATGAATTGTACTGTTGGTGTATTGTCTCCCTTTATATTGTAAAGCTCTGCGCAAACTGTTGGCGCTATAAAAATCCTGTATTATAATAATAATGTAATAGAGGAGTTTCATTCCTTTTAAAGATCCTTTATCCTGATGTTTATGTGTGTATGTAAGACTTGTGGCACTGTAAATAATAAATATATTTATGTGTACAAGGACTGCAGCTAATGCACATGCAGTAGACATGTGCGCCGTCAATAAATTTGTTTAGTTTCCTTCTGTTTCGTATTAAAATTAATTCGTATTCATTTTCGTTAGGTTCGTAAACTTTTCGTAACAATTATGAATGTTAGTTATGATGAATTTATCATTATGAGGGGCTCCCATCATCCCTGTGCTGTGCTGACTTCCTGGGTTTTTAACTTTTAAGTTTGTTAACTTTTTGTAACAATTACGAATGTTCGTTATGATGAATTTCAATTTATCACCAGTCACGTTTCCATTGTAACGGAATTTGGATCCGAAATTCATAAACAAAATTTCGTACTTCGTACAGAATTCGGAAGCATAGCCATTCGTATTTTGGATCCTCCCGAACTAATCACACAATAAGTAGGCCTGTAAGTAGGCCTGTTTAACCATGCCCTTTTAAGCCACTGCTATGGTTACCCATGATCTGTCCATGGCCTTTTATCCTTTCCATTGGACAGGTGATTCAGGGAGTGTATAGACAGTACCCTACAAAACAGAGGACCAGGTAAGTAAAAGCATTTATCCCCGACCCCCCAAGCAGGTAACTTGTGCAGTGTGGGCACAGTCCCACTTTAAGGGAGGACTTTGTCATCCCAGAAATGAACTTTATTAGCTAACTGTTTTATTTCTATTTTAAAACACTCAATGAGATTGATTTACTAAAAGAAGGGGTTGTCCACTTAGCCCAGTGAACCTGTGTTCATTTTCAATACTCAGTCATGTGCAAAATATTAAAATAAATTGTCTGCACATGACCAGATAATAGAAGTGAACAAAGCTTCACTTTATTCCCTAAGTGAAGCGAACAGTCACTTTGCTAAATAAACTTTCTATATTCTTTCACTATCAACCCCTGTATGTATGATGCTTACCACCATGTGGCGCTGTCCTATTACATTCTACACATACTTTTTAAATAGACACACCAGCTAAACTGAAGTCATTTAGGATGACTATAAATTTTTATCATTGGATTCACAATTTAGGCCTCTTCTAGATGACTGCTAGATAAGGTATTTTAGCCCACCAAGCAAGCCTGCTTTTATCTTTTTTTTTTTTTTCTTTTTCTTTTTTGCTGTTGATCAGGGAGGGTTATGGTCATAATAAAGGGCACATCTTAAAATCCAAAGTACTTTAGCACTGGCACTTTATGTACTTATGATTTATGTGCTAATGATAAGAAGCATTACCTTTTGGTCTGTGATACTATAGTTAGTTTACCTAACTACATAATAAGCAAGGTGGGTCTTCAGTGTTTTCCTTGTATTAATGTTCTGTAAAGAAGCAGAATTTGGGGGGTGTTCATCAAATTATGGTTTTCAGATCTTGTATATTTCCCATATACTGTATATGATATAATGATTCTCTGTAAAGACTACCTTTTTCAATGGCTGGTACTTTTTATATCTTTATTGTTTTAAATTTATTGAATTGAACTATTATGAATTGGTTAACTTAAAAACAGAATTATTTATTAAATCTAATCGATTAGAATGTACTGTGCCAGATCCAATGATAATGAACATGAACATAATAATAATAATAATAATAATAATGAACATGGCTTTTTTAAACTGTACAAGCGCCCTTGTCCTTTTCCACCTGTATGCTATCCTTCATTCATGACAACAGCAAATAAAATACCCGGCAGTGACAACATATACATGTTAATCGGTAATAAATAGCTAGATTGGGGCATGTGTATTGGATGAGAGCTCATCAGGGTACATCGCCATAGAAATGTACAACTTATTTACTTTTGCTAATTATACTAATTATTCAATTAAGGAATTTGTATTATTATTATCATTATTGTTATTATTATTATCATTATTATTATTATATTTATTCACACCTGATATAGTAAAAGATTATTAATATTTATTTCTTGAAATATTTCTATTATCATGGAGATGAAGAGGCTGATTTATGAAAGGAGTTTCATTAAATTGCGTGAATATTCACTGATCCATTTGTGTGAAAATCAAATCCCTGTTCACTTATCTGCACATAAGCAAAATAAACAGAAATTCGTTTTTTACGATTGGATAATTAAAGTGAATATTCACATTTTTTTTTTCAAGTGAAGCTTCTCAACATAAGCAAAATAAACAGAAATTTGTTTTTCACGATTGGATAATTGAAGTGAATATTCACATTTTTTTTTTTCAAGTAAAGCTTCTCAACTTTTTTTTTTTTTTTTTTTTCTTGTTCCTCAACTTTTTTTTTAGTAAGTCAGCCTTTTCATCTCCATGAGAATACGGGTATATTTTACGAAAATAATATTAGACGTATTTTACTATATTGGGTTAGGAAATAATAATCATCATCATCTGTGTGCATTGATTGACAGTTCATCGGGATGTATCTCAACAAGAATATAAATTCAGGAAAATAGTCATGTTAATGGTTTATTATAACATCGTATGTAAAAAAAAAAAAAAGAAGCCAAAAACATTTTTGATAAAAACTACATCCAACAATAAAAATAGTACTAGATATAAGTAAGTAATAAGAACAATTTAATCATTTATAGTTTGAACATTGTTAACAATATAATTATTTTTAAAGGCACGAGGAATCTGCGAATGTAATTTCGTTTTGTAAAAGTATAAAAAGTAAGAAAAAATACAAAAGGATAATATATTTTGCCTGCCTTTCATTTATATATAGTAATGATATTTTTCAAATATATTTACACAAGAACAATAGTAATAATCAGATGAAAAGTATTGACAATCTATCTAACAAAGGTAACCGATTACTACACGCTTGTATAAAAAGATAACATCAGTACATACTATTATAAATGTTATCATAGTAATCAGTAAGATATGATAGTGACATTCTGTTGCAGCTTCCTATGATCTCCTCTCTTCCGATCGGCCGATGTGATGAGTTCCTATATCATCATAGGAAGCACTTTATGATATTCTCTGAGTTTACTATTCCTGGTGAACATTTCCTCCTTTCAGGTATATGTAGGTATTTCTGTGTGGCTACAACCAGGGCAAGTATGATGAACACACATTGAATTGCACAGATAGCTGGTATTCAGAATCCCTATAGACGTGCGATCTGCACCTACACTAATGGACCAAACACTACAAGCATCTGTCCTCATCGGTTCTTATTTCCCCATCCATTGAAAAACGTTTTTAGATATTTTTTATTATAGTTGTTAACGTGAATCCTTCATTTTATTTGTAATTAGAATAAGGAAAAGAATAATGATTACGAAAAAAATTATAATAAAATTGTAAATTCGACAATAAAATACAGGCAGATAAAAATAATTCAATGAGCATTATATAATCATCTCAAGAGTATATAAATTAAACACACAGATCCACCTGATTAATGGAAACTATTGACACCTTTTTTTTTTAACAAGAAGATGACACCAGATTCTTAAGTATTTGTAATGTATCTCACAGATATAACTCTTATCATTACCATACAAATGTTGGAAGTGGCCATATATGCAGCAATCTGTGATTCATTAATGTATGAGCCATCGCAAACAAGCAGGAAACAAACAATTGTTCTGCACTGTGAGAAAGCTTATCCGAATTATTGATCAGTTCCTGGTAGGTAATTGTTCTATATCAGAAGCCATGGACACAATTTATCCAGTAGTCACTCCTGGGAGATTTTCCGTCCTGACTGCCTAGAATAATTTCCATAAACCATAAATACCTTACATCAGAAAGCTCTCTCTCTCTCTCTCTCTCTCTCTCTCTCTCTCTCTCTATATATATAGACATATCAGCGACATGAAGAAAAAAAATAGACAGGTAGATAGATAACATATATATTTATAAGTAGAGGGAAGAAAGAAAGAAATAGACAGGTAGATAAATAATATATATATTTATAAGTAAAGAAAGAACGAAACAAAAGAAAATGTAATAATGACGGAAAGACAGAAAGAAAAATAAGAAAAGAAAGACAATAGACAGGTAGCTCGGTAATATATATATATATATATATATATATATATATATATATATATAATGAAAGAAAGAAAGAAAGAAAGAAAGAAAGAAAGAAAGAAAGAAAGAAAGAAAAAGAAAAGAAAGACAATAGACAGGTAGATAAATAATATATATATTTAAAAGCAGAGAACGAAAGAAAAAAAGAAAGAAATACAGTAGGCAGGTAGATAGATAATATATATATACTTAGAAGGAAAAAAGAAAAGAAAGAAAATAGACAGGTAGATAAAGCTAATATATATATATATAAGGGAAAAAAGAAAGAAAGGAAAAGAAAAGAAATGAAAAGAAAAGAAACATAATAGACAGGTAGATAGATTATATATATATATATATATATATATATATATATATATATACTTATAAGGAAAGAAAGAAAGAAAATAGACAGGTAGATAAATAATATATATATATTTAGAAGCAGAGGTCGAAAGAAAGAAAGAAATACAATAGGCAGGTAGATAGATTATATATATACTTAGAAGGAAAGAAAGAAAAGAAAGAAAATAGACAGGTAGATAACGATGATATATATTTATATTTATAAGGAAAGAAAGAAAGAAAGAAAGAAAGAAAGAAAAGACAGAAATAAATAGACAGGTAGATAGATAATATTGATATTTATTAGTAGAGGGGGGGGGGGGGGGGGAAAGAAAGAAGAAAGAAAGAAAGAAAGAAAGAAAGAAAGAAAGAAATTAGACAGGTAGATAGATAATATATATATATATATATATATATATATATATATATATACATATATATATATATATATATATATATATATATATATATATATATATATATATATATATATATATTTATAAGTAGAGAAGGAAAGACAGAAAGTAAAAAAGAACTAGTAGATAGATATTATAATAAAACTCTTTTTTAAGGCACCGCCTTACCCTAAACTATGTGATATATCTTCTATAGCACCAAGCAGTAGAATGATATAACAATTATTACAGGGATAACTGAGATGTGTTGCAGAATAAGGCGGCAGTTATGGAATTTGGAAGATAGGACTCGGATCCATCCTCCTCCTTCCAGGTTGCTAGGTTGGTATTCCTGATGGTCCAGCTGGCACCCCCTTGGCTCAGCTCACCCTCTGTTCTAGCTCTGTGATGCCGGTCAGACACGTGACCCCCGGGCTGTCCCATTGGTCGGGTGCAGGTGAAGGGTTTTCTTCGGGTGAGATCGGACAGGTTTGTCGGCTCCGCTGCCTCCTGGATGCGGAATGACCTGTCCAGCCTTTAATGTGGGCTCGGTAGGTTGGGGGATTAGCGAGCATTGGTGTAAATCCTGTGAGTGGTATGTGGCCATCCTGGGCGATCAGTGTGGGTGTGAGTGCTGCTAATGAGGGACAGTGCGGCGGACACTAATGTGGTTTATCAGGCAGTGAGCTGTCTTATCTCCGGCTGATAGAAGTCATTAGAGGAGGATAATTCCTCTTCCCCTCTTCCTGCTGGCGCCATCCCTCCATCAGCACCCCATGGTGTAAGGTTTCTGCTGACATGAGCCATTAGGACCAGGACTGGGGACAAGGACAGAGAAAGGGGGACAGTCACCCTCCCAGAGCATCCTCCCTCTATATATCACACCTGGGAGCCGTACAATGCCATTATACCATCTCTGAGTTCAGCTATCAATGCTAATAGATATGTGGGCCCAATCACTAAAAGATCATAGAAGCTTTCACTTCATAATGCTTTCCAAAATTTAATTTTAAATCTGCAATTTCCATTAAAATAATATTTGATGATCCTGCCATGAAGGTCTTGTCTCTTTTATACAGTGACAACTCTCTATAGCTGTTTTGGTAACTGTGGTCCTGCGTTGTCACCATTTTTTCACATGCGCTTCCAATGGCCATTTCAACACACATGACACAGGTCTGGTCCACTGTTATCACTGTAAAGGAAATTTGTAAGTTCTGTATATAATTGTATTCTATTTTGTATGTATTGCACACTGCCCTGACTGTGCACAAGGCACTAATAATGTTTTCAGTACATGTTTTGCATTCTTTCGAGTCCTGATTAGAATTAGTCTGCCTATGTTACGCCCCTTGTTACCATAAACATACAATTGTAACATTAAATGTAATACCTACGTAATCATGTGTATAAAAACCTTCAATTGCGTCATAATAAAGCAGACCAGTTATTTGGAAAGATGCTGATCGTATCTTTTGTGTCTTTTCCCTACTGCAGTAGATATTATTAATTTGGAACCACTAATCAATATGAGGATAGGAGTTGCCTATCTATAAAAGGTCCAGGTCATCACCATCAGGAAACCTGCCGCAAAAAGAGACATGCAGCCATTGCGGCCATGCATTTACACTGTTGCACAGCTTACCCATGATAAAGATATTTCCATGCAAAGTGCAATTTCCCTTGCAATGCATTTTGAAAAATACAGCATGTCCTTTGTTTTAGTGCATTGAGAAGCCCATAAAGTCAAAAAGTCAATGGCAGTGCCTCAAAATGCTGATAACATGGAAACAGGTCAATGACTTCTAGCCCTATCCATTCCAAATTCTAAAGTTAAAAATGCATTGAAAACGAGAGCATAGATGTGCACAGCCTATTGCATTAGGATGTGCACCCCAAAGCTCAAACATATTTGTGTGTGTGTGCATGTGTATATACAGTATACTGATGGTGTCAGCAGAGCAATGGACAGCATCAGTAAGGCAGAGATTGGTGTCAGTAGGGCAGAGATTGGTGTCAGTAGGGCAGTAGTGTCAGTAGTTTTTATTTTTCAATTTTTTTTTTTCAAATTTTTTTTAGGAGCCCCGTTAGGGGGCTTTGGTGAAATATCATGGGTTCAAACAGGGGGAATCTGCACCACACAGGGGGATTATGGTGTGCCCAGGCACACCTGACACACCCTGTACACCTATGAACGAGCGTCAAAATGCATGTCAACGCACAAAAAAAACACACACATTGATGCATGACAAGGCACCCACCTAACGCTACAAAAAATGTACCTCTACACACATGCATAGATCTCAATAACCCCTCAATGCTTCCTTAAGATTTACATCTAAAATCCACATTCAGGGCCCATTTAGATCTACACATGTGGTTAGAGGTACATTTTTTTTAAAGTATGTTTAGAGATGTTAGGTAGGTGCATTGTCATGCATCAATGTATGTTTCCTATGTGCGTTAACATGCATTTGATGAAGATTTTCAGTGCATTTATGAATTTACAATTTAGAGTGGATAGGGTTAAGAGCCATCGACCAACGCATCAAAATGCATGTTATATGCATTTTGATGCGCTGCCATTGACTTTTATATGCCCCCCAAAACATTAAAATGTAGATAAAAAGGATGTCATATTTTTCAAAAATCACTGCACTGCATTGCATATTTTCTAGTATGTAAAAGTTGGACTTGTGTTGCAACACGTGCATTAAAACAACAGTGTAAATGGGGCATCAAGCATTTGAGAAACACATTTTATTTAGCATTTGTACATTTTCCTATTTCACAAAATGCCAGCTGTTTTTGTTAATGAAAACTTACTTTATTAAAGCAGAACTAACACTGCATCTGAGCACCACAAACCAAAAATGCTATTGAGTTTATTTTTATTATTCAAAGCAAACGCACCCATCCATCCATGTCGCTACGTTTTATATTGTTAAGAAATTTAAAAAACACCCCCTAGTTTTTCTGGCCGTGGCCATCTTATCTAAGGGCAGATGATTCATCAGTGGCGGCTGGCGCTCCATTTTTTGGTGGGGGAAGCAAAATATATTTTTTCAAAATGCACTACATGTCACCAAACAGCAGCACGACACAACAGGGAGACTTTAAAACTGGAGAGTGCAAAATCTGGGCCAGCTGTACATGGTAGCCAATCAGCTTCTAACTCCAGCTTGTTCAAGAACACTTTGACAAAAAACTGGAATCTGATTGGCTACTATGCAGAGCTGCACTCGATTTTGCACTCTCCGGCAGGGGCGTTGCTAGGTCTACAAAAGACCTGGGGCTAGAGCCCATAGCAGCATAGTAAAGAAAGGTGTACGCATGGGCGGGTATACACATGTATATACAGTAATATACATGTGTGTGTGTGTATATATCCCCAGAGAGCCCCCTACTTACATCAGGATCCCCAGAGAGCCCCCCCCTTACATCAGGGCCCCCAGAGAGCCCCCCTTACATCAGGTTCCCCAGAGAGCCTCCTCCTTATGTCAGAGTCCCTAGAAAGCCTCCCCCTTGCATCAGGGTCCCCAGAGAGACCCCCCCCCCCCCCATTACATCAGGAATCCCAGAGAGCTCCCCTTAAATCAGGGTCCCGGAGAGGTTCCCCCTTAAATCAGGGTCCCCAGAGAGCCTCCCCCTTGCATCAGGGTCCCCAGAGAGCCCCCACTTACATCAGGGTCCCCAGAGAGCCTCCCCTTCCCTTAGGTACCCCTGCAGAGACTTGGGGCTATGTGCCCCAGATTTGGGGCTATAGCCCCAAAAGCCACCCCTAGCAACGCCACTGCTCTCCGGTCTTAGTAAATGAACCCCAACATGCTGCTGTGCAGAGACATGAATGAAGTGTCGCTATTTAACATTTAATAAAGTTGAAAAAAACAAACAAAAAAGCAGTGAAAGCGCATCGCACTGTACCATGCCTGAGATAGCACTGCATTAACCTGCATGGGAAAATTCTGTGTTTTTCCATGCAGGCTAATGTAAGTGTAGCCTTATCTGATGTTGGCTCACTGAAGAGGTGAAGAATCATTAGGAAGATGCTAAGATAAGTTCACTTTCAAATAAAACAGGATTTTTACTTGCACATAATTGGACGATGCTTCAGCTTTATAAGTTTGCTAAGTGAACAGTCCCTACTCCTTTTAGTAAATCAGCTTTATGTGATGAGTGTGCACATGAAATGCATAGCTGGCTTAGGACAAGTGCAAGAGAGTTCATTAAAGCTATGCGCTCATCCCACCCTTCTTACCAGATTCCAAAGCTTTAGCACATCACAGGAGCAGGCTAACAGCAAGGAACCTTAGAATAGAATTCAAAATTATATATATTGACTATGTTAACACAATTTAAGGCATTTCACAATTGGCAATTTCCACAATAAAACGCTTGCATTTTACTGTTTGATACTTTTCCCATTCTTTCCTCTGTGGCTACATTTATGTGTTGCAGGGTCATGTGGCTTAGCGATACAAACGGGGGTTATTTATGAAAGGCAAATCCACTT
This sequence comes from Lithobates sylvaticus, assembly GCA_028564925.1. Lineage (NCBI taxonomy): Eukaryota > Metazoa > Chordata > Amphibia > Anura > Ranidae > Lithobates > Lithobates sylvaticus. The sequence continues at coordinate 112,162,377 of CM053029.1, read as the reverse complement.
TGCACTACAAGTGCAAAGTGCACTTGGAAGTGCAGTCGCTGTAAATCTGAAGGGTAGATCTGAAATGAGGGGAAGCTCTGCTGATTTTATTATCCAATCATGTGCATGCTAAAATGCTGTTTTTTATTTTCCTTGCATGTCCCCCTCTGATCTACAGTCACTGCACTTCCAATTGCACTTTCAGTGCAATTTCAAGTGCACTTTGCACTTGTAATTTGCACTTGTAGTGCAAAGTGGATTTGCCTTTCGTAAATAACCCCCAACAGGTTGCATCTTTAAGAGTTTACAAGGTCCATTGAAATGAATGGCAAACAGACAGACATGTATAATGCAAGTTTGTACATTTTTACACTAGTCTACACTATAGAAAATCCTCATTCCGAATAATAGTTGGAAAGACTTTTAAAATTGTCATTCTATTTCAGATTGTACTTTTTTGTTGATTAAAGCTGTTTGCTGACATTTATTTAGAATTAATTATTCTTCACTTTGTTAAATAATCTAGGTAGGTCCAGAGATTGACCACTAAGTTAACACCCCCCCCCCGGTCGGTCGGTTGGCCCCACACTTACCGCATCTAGGTCGTGGGCAGCTTCGGCTTCCTCCTCGGCAGCTTCCCTCCTCCTTCCCTCTCTTCTCCCCTCGGGTCGATCGGTTCTTAGAACCTGCTTCCTGATTGTCTGGGAGGAGAATCAGGAAGACAATAGTGAATATTAATTCGCTACTGTCACACAACTGGGCGGACTTGGGGCGCAGTGCTCTGTGCCCTGAGCCCACCCTTATTTTAAGCCAATTAGAGCCTCTGGCTCTAATCACGTGTTTTTATATAAGGAAAAAACCCATTGGAATCCATGCGTCCGGCGCCCTGCATGTAGATTATTAGGGACCGGGCGTGGGCCGGGCGTGGGCCAGGCGTAGGCCGCCACTGCTGTGTGCTATATGCACAAGTCCAGTGACCAGTAAGCAGGCATAATCTTAAAATATATCTAAACCCAACAGCAAAAATATAATATAAAGTATTGCAGCTTACCCATCCTTAGAAGTGTTGGCTGCAAATTGTTTTTTTTTCTTATTTCCCTTTACCTGGTGGTCCTACAAGTAATATACTACCTTTCCTAGGAGATATAACTCACTCACCCTACAGAATCTATGAAGAAGCAGCGTTGTTACCCAATGACAGGGCCTACAGAACAATGAACTCTCTCCTATTCTTCATAACATAGGAGGGAGTTTTTCTGTAGTCCACAGTGCAGCACAACAGGCAAAGAGCACATAACGTTATGAGCTCATAAGATTTATGTCAGGATCAGCAGGTATTTTTCACACCAATCAGATATAACAAAACTCTTACAATGGTATATTTAACAAGAGGAAGTTAAAACAATTTCACTATAAAGCTGGCCATACACATTCAAACATATTTGACATATTAGACCCCTATCAGACGGAGCAGAATCCATCCAAGCGGACCCGCCTAGTCAGCGGAGGATCTCTCTGATGATCCCCGCTGAGAAAGTGGTTGACAGGTCCTTGTCCACCCCGCTATGCAGAGTGGACATGGAAACAGCCCGCTGTTCTCTATGGGGCGGTCGGATGGAAACGGACTGCCAGTCCGTTTCCAATGCTATTGTCATCCAATTTGATTTGGCAAACGGATGGTGAACACATCCCTATTTGTCTTTTTTTAGCGAGTTGGATGCCAGTGGGTGACAGCGGACACATGTCCACTAACATCCGCCGCCCCCTAGAGAACAATGGGTGGTCCGATTGGGTCCACCCAAAAACGGACAGGTAGACCCGATCGGTCCTCTGGTGTGAAAGGGACCTTAAACAGATACATTTTTATTGCTTATGAATTCAATGAAAGAATAACACAAAACAAAGTTTATTGCACATTAGACTGTATGCTCATCAGCCAATGGAGTTGTAGTGGATATCACATATACAGTGCCTTGCAAAAGTATTCATACCCCTTGACATTTTCCACATTTTGTCATGTTACAACCAAACATTTAAATGTTTTTATTGGGATTTTATGTGATAGACCAACACAAATTGGCACATAATTGTGAAGTAGAAGGCAAATGATAAACAGTTTTCAATTTTTTTTACAAATAAATACGTGAAAAGTGTGGCGTGCATTTGTATTCACCCCCCCCCCCCCAATTTGGAGAGTGAACTTTTTGCCCATTCTTCTTTGCAAAATAGCTCAAGCTCTGTCAGATTGGATGGAGAGCGTCTGTGAATAGCAATTTTTAAGTCTTGCCACAGATTCTCAATTAGATTTAGGTCTGGACTTTGACTGGGCCATTCTAACATATGAATATGCTTTGATCTAAACCATTTCATTGTAGCGCTGGCTGTATGTTTAGGGCCGTTGTCTTGCTGGAAGGTGAACCACCTCCCCAGTCTCAAGTCTTTTGCAGACTCTAACAGGTTTTCTTCTAAGATTGCCCTGTATTTGGCTTAATCCGTCTTCCCATCAATTCTGACCAGCTTCCTTGTCCCTGCTGAAGAAAAGCATCCCCACAACATGATGCTGCCACCACCATGTTTCACAGTAGGGATGGTGTGTTCCGGAGGATGCTGCAGTGTTAGTTTTCCAGCACATATAGTGTTTTGCTTTTAGGCCAAAAAGTTCAATTTTGGTCTCATCAGACCAGAGCACCTTCTTCCACATGTTTGCTGCGTCCCCCACATGGCTTCTCGCAAACTGCAAACAGGACTCCTTATGGCTTTCTTTCAACAATGGCTTTCTTCTTGCCACTCTTCCATAAAGGCCAGATTTGTGGAGTACACGACTAATAGTTGTTCTATGGACAGATTCTCCCACCTGAGCTGTGGATCTCTGCAGCTTCTCCAGAGTTACCATGGGCCTCTTGGCTGCTTCTCTGATTAATGCTCTCTTTGCCCAGCCTGTTAGTTTAGGTGGACGGTCATATCTTGGTAGGTTTGCAGTTGTGCCATACTCTTTCCATTTTCAGATGATGGATTGAACAGTGCTTTATGAGATGTTCAAAGCTTGGGATATTTTTTTATAACCTAACCCTCTTCAAGCTTCTCTACAACTTTATCCATGACCTGTCTGGTGTGTTCCTTGACCTTCATGACGCTGTTTGTTCACTAAGGCTCTCTAACAGACCTCTGAGGACTTCTCAGAACAGCTGTATTTATACCAGGGGTCGGAAACCTACGGCCCGTGGGCCGCACCCAGCCCGCCGTCGCTAAATGTTCAGCCCATCAGTGCACGTGATGAATTCACGTGCACCCGGCCTGCGGACATTTTTTGGGATAACAACAAATGTGGCTAAGAAGCCGCTCGGCTGTTATGCCCAAGCAGCGGGAGTGGGCGTCCGCCCCCCCCCCCCCCCCCCGCCGTCGGCTTCCCGGCTTGTTTGGGCTCTCCTATCACACCGGGACGCCCAGGTGACGGGAATTGTCTTCAATTGGGTCTAGTAATCCGGAAGCAATGTCATCACATCACTTCCAGTTTACAGAAGACCTAAAGGCGCCAGGTTTAAAAAAATTACAGTATTCAAAACAGCCAAACTTTTTAATGCTTTTAAGTGCAAAGGAGGGATTTGAGGTCCTATACATCTCTATAAAGAGTACCTGTCACTGCATATTACTGTTAGAAGGGATGTTTACATTCCTTGTGACAGCAATAAAACTGATCAAAAAAAAAATTAGGGGACAGTGTAAAAAAAAAGGTATCACTGCGATTGGTAGAGCGAGAGCAATAATTCTAGTACTTGACCTCCTCTGTAACTCTAAATTGGTAATCTGTAGAAATTTTGAAAGCGTCGCCTATGGAGATTTTTAAGTACCATAGTTTGTTGCCATTCCATGAGTGTGCGCAATTTTAAAGTACAACATGTTAGGTATCTTAATAGTATCTTCATTTATTAGCAGGTGAATGCAGTCCTCCATGCATTCACATACATTGAATCTGTCCCTAAGTCTAGGTTCACACTGACAGCGGGATTGAAATCACATGAGTTCAGCTGAACGCACTTGATTATATACCTGCATGTCAGTCCGACTTTGGGAGCGATTTCAGAGACATTTGTGCGGGTTCCTGCACAGATGTCTATACAAATCGCACCCAAAGTCACCAAAAGTGGTACAGACGGTGCCTTTGCTGGCAATAGCTGCCTATTTGGCATGTCAAATCGCATGCCAAATTGCATCAATGTGAACCTGGAAAAAAGTTGCTGACCCCTAATTTATACTGAGATTAAATTACACACAGGTGGACTCTATTTACTAATTAGGTGACTTCTGAAGGCAGTTGGTTCCAATAGATTTTAGTTAGGGGTATCAGAGTAAAGGGGGGCTGAATACAAATGCACGCCACACTTTTCAGATATTTATTTGTAAAAAATCTGGAAAGCCATTTATCATTTTCCTTCCACTTCACAATTAACACTTTGTGTTGGTCTATCACATTAAATACCAATAAAAATACATTTACGTTTTTGGTTGTAACATGACAAAATGTGGACAATTTCACGGGGTATGAATACTTTTTTAAGGCACTGTATCCTCCCAATCACATCAACAGAATTTTTTTTTGTTTACATAAGAAACAGGAAGAGCTCTCCATCCTTCGCCTTCGATTTTTTGAACAAACATTTTCTAATTTTTTTTTTTTTTTAAATCAACAAGTTTTATTTTGTTTACAGTGCATACATGTTATAGTGTACATTTCCAGGTATGGTACAAATCATACAAAGCTTCAAATAACAGTTGTATCTCCGTCTCAGATCTTTGTTATCACATTGTGTCTTATGCATGAAATAAATGGAGTAAAGAGGTCAGTGTTTTGTGGTTTGCTTTATTACCCATGGGCTTGGTGATCCACATGCCGTTAACTTTCCCATGCATAATGCAAGAGTTAGGTAATGAGCAAGTGTCAGACTCCTGCAACCACCTGTCCCATATTTTATAGTATTTATCAGGACATCCTCTATTGGTGTACAGGCATACCCCACTTTTAAGTACACAATGGGGTTTATTTACTAAAGCTAGAAAGTGCAAAATCAGGCTCACTTCTGCATAGAAGCTAATGAGCTTCTAACCTCTGCGTGTTCAATTAAGCTTTGGTAATAAAACCTGGAAGCTCATTGGTTTCTATGCAGAAGTGAGCCTGATTTTGCACTTTCCAGCTTTAGTAAATAAACCCCATTGTGTACTTAAAAGTGGGGTATGCCTGTATATACATTTTTTATATGGGAGGGTGTTGTTTATTTATGCTTTCCAGTCTACGTATGTTCAGCTTTTTAGGTTAACCTCCTTAGCGGTATTCCCGAGTGTGGCTCGGGGTGAATTTCAGTACCAAAAGCGGTAACCCCGAGCCACACTCAAGATTGCATCGCAGAATCCAGGCAAAGTTGCTTACCTTGTCCCCAGGATCCTGCGATGTCTCCGCGCAGTGTGCGGTGGCTGTGTCTCGGCTTGATTCATCACAGCCCTGAGCTCCATTTCCCTGTGAGCGTTGCGACCCACCGAGATGGAGCACGGCGCCAAATTCAAAAAATTAAAAACACACAATACATACAGTACACTGTAATCTTACAGATTACATTACTGTATCAAATCATTTCACATCCCTTTTGTCCCTAATGCTTTGTCCAGTGCCCTTCATGCAGTTTTATATAATATATACTGTTCTTTCTGCCTGTAAACTGGAGATTGTCCATAGCAACAAAAAAGCTTCCCTTTACATCAAAAGCAGTTTTAGACCAGCTAGAAAACAGCGATAATAAATTAGAATCACTTGCAGAATTGAGCGATAGTGATTCGTGGGGAAATCCGTCATCAAACACTGAAAGTAATGACAGCGACAATTCTGCAACTGAGCAAATTTCAGTGTTTTTGATTTGATTACATTATTCAATAATTTTTAATATTATTATATTAATATATTTTATAATTATTTATAGTTATTTATTATATTATAATTTATGATTTAGTGTTTCAAACTTTATCACACCCGGGATGTCTACTAGACTCTTGTTTGGACAGATTTAAGTCTTTTATTATTTTAGTATTATTTTAGTTTAGTATTTAAGGCCTACAATATAAAATGCCAAATTTCCATGCAAAACATTGTACCGCTTTGAGCATCAAAAATCTGAAATAATTACAACGCCAGGGAGGTTAACATACACTTTAACTGGCCAGGATGCATAAATAGTGATCACCCCTGCAAGCAGAGTGAGCTTCACTCATAGGGTTCTTTTTTACACAAAAAGTTTTTTTTTTTAAACTGCACTTTGTTATGTGGTCAATAGAAATAGAAATGGCAGTTCTCAATGGTGATTGATAGTTCTGCTGTATTAAGAATGTAAAAAAAACTGTATGCAAAAATGTAACTTTTGTCGGTATATCTGTATAATCCATCAAGTATCTGAAGTGTAGCATGGAATCGTCGGGTTTTCAAAGTCACAAGAGCCTCCCAGTGAGGTGTTACCTTCTTATTGCTGGTTCTAGGCACCATTCATGCCTTGCCACACACAGACCCCTGTCGTCACCAGCCAGCCCCCCCTGATCCCCTCTTATATGTGAGTGCAGGACCTGTCAGAGGAGGAGGGGTGGCTGATCCTCCAAACTTGTCAAGTGTTGGTACAAGAGATTAATAGTGACATGCCCAGGTAAACGGGTTCTTTAATACTGTTAAAAGCCTGACAATTCCTGGGGAAGGAATCAGCCACTTACGCCTGTTATGCATACATCTGGAGGCTGTAACCTGAGCGGTGTGCATGCTGCTATTGTGTACAGTACGGCTCAGTCAATAGTCAGCTATAGGGAGACACACTCACCATTGGCCTGTATGGGGCCTGGTATGGTGGTGACAAGAACACACATGTTCTCCTGTATCCTTCTCAGCCCCCATACACAGCTATCAGAGTGCGGATCTGAGATAAGCCCAGAGAGACAACAGCTCAATGCTCTGGCACCTTTCCTCTGCTGTCTTCTATGAGGGGATGCAGTACATGGTGGAGCAGAAGAGTGCTAAATGCTAGGCTTTCTTTTACCTTGAGGTGTAACTCCACTTTTGTTAAGAAAAAACAATCCCCTATGGGTGATCATCGTACATTGCTGGGAAGGGAAGTTCTGCTTCTACTTCACCTCTCCCCATCCCCCCACCCCTCCCCACCAACACAGTTGAAGGTTTTTTTTTTCTTGGAGAGGGTACCAATTTCTGACAGGTACCCCCTCCACTTCCGCTCAGCTTGCCTAGGTCCCCCACCCAAGTCCTCCTGGGACATGTCACAGATTCCAGGAGGTTATGGATCCATTAGGAAAGCATGCACAGTGGGAAGCCAACTCTGAAGCACCAGAAAGTCACAGCCGGTTTAGGTGAGGACAGTCCTGGATCCCTGGACTGGTAAGTGCATATTTACTAAAATTCAGCAGCTACAATATTTGTAACTGTTACTTTTTATTTTTGCAGAGTGAAGTTCTTCTTTAACACATGCCAATATTTCATCAGATTCTGCAACCTGTCAGAATTTGTAATGGAAGTGACGTCCTGTCGCCGCCATCTTGCTACACCCGCACTCGTCCATAGTAAGGACACAGTGAGAAGGTGGCAAGCGGACATCTTGTTACACCCACCGGAGTATGGCATTTCACACTTATTTTAACCACTAAACGGATCTTATATAGTAACATTCAATGTTTTTAAATCCGTCTGACTGTTTTGATGTTGAATTGTAAAAGCAGCGGCAAACCTGCTGATCTCACAGGTTTGCTGATCTGACAGAACAACGCTGATTTTACAATTCAACATCAAAACAGTCATACGGATTTCCAAATACTGTATTTCACTATATAAGCCCCGCTTAATAGTATAAATAAGTGTGAAATGCCAGACTCTGGTGGGTGTAACAAGATGTCCGCTTGCCACCTTTTCACTGTATCCTTACTGTGGATGAGTGCGGGGTGTAGCAAGATGGCGGCGAGTAAGCACTATTGCATGCAAATATGTGGCCGCTCGGCCATGGGCGTCTGCAGGTAGGGGCAAGGGGGGGTCAAGTGCCCCCCCCCCCTGGAATCAGGGATCGGATCTTAAATTCAGCACAGTTGCATCTCTGTCGAGGTGCCGCACCCAGGTGCCACCCGCCAGTGGGGTGACACCATTAAGGTGTTGTCAAGCCCCCCCATCAGTGTAGTGTGACTTTGGGCTCTTTTCCTTGCTCAGTCCAGCAGAGAACTCAGCAGTGCTGTGACGGGAGAAATGCGAGCTGCGGGCTATCAGAGGTTTCCCCCACTCGCCCCACCCATTCTCCTGTTAGGGAGAAGATACGGCGGCTCTCACCAAGTTCCCCGCCCAGCTTCATGCCTGCTCCGTTCCTTCCCTATTGGCCATAACTGAGGGCCAATCAAAGGCGACTAGGAGAGGCAAGCTTCATGGGACATGTAGTCCCAAAAGATTGGCGGCCCCATTTTCCACAGGGAGGAGGCTACAGCTCGATCAAGAGAGAGATTGAGAGACTGCAGCCTGGATAAAAGCTGAGGGAGAGAGTGCTACAGGACAAAGAACAAGGAGTGTGCTGGGCGGAAGCCAGAGAGAGAGAGCCACGCTGCCCAGAGCCAGAGAGAGAGCCAGGCTGCCCAGTGCCACAAGAGAGATCCATGCTGTATAGCTCCACCAGAGAGAGCCATGCTGCCCAGCACCATCAGAGAGAGAAAGACTGAGCCACTACCAGGGTACAGACATTCTACACTACTGAACCAAGTCGCCCCCAGGGAACCCAGAGTGAACGATCGTCCAGCCGGAGTGATCACTGCTGTAGTTTCGCTGGGTCTGATAAGAGGGCCTGTTGGCCATTACCCATTACTTATCCTAGGGACTGTAATACGTCTGCAGACTCTGACCATAAAAATGTGATAATGACATTGTCGAAAAGGGGCGGTGCATGGGTGACCCTAAAATGATGCCCCCCCCCCCCTGAAAAAAGTTCTGCGGACGCCCATGTGCTCGACGCCAAGGGTCAGCCACCAAGAGGCCACATAGTTGTGTGCACTCGGCGCAAAGAGCTTAGGAAACTTTGTTGCAGGGTCCAACCCATTTCTACTTGTGTGCAGAGTGAGTCTGAATGGGAGTTTTTATTTATTATTCAGCTGGTGCACTTGCAGTGTTCTAATGAGGTAAGTTGTAGGGTCTGCATCCCTTTAGAAGTGACTAACCCTTTGATAGCATCTAAAAAATATATATATTTTTGTTGCAGAGAATGCCTAAAATCTGTCTTGTATCTGAGTGCAGACTTCTAGGAAAATCAGTGAGCCAATCACACAAGCAGGAAATGACATTACTGGGCAAGTTCTGTATACAAGCTGTGTACAGAAGAACTCCAGGTTGCCTTACTGCATTGAATTTTACAAAAAGATTTACTGGAAAATAAAAGGTAATTTTCAATAATATATGCTATCATTTTTAATATACTTGTTGCTATATTTTTTTCTGAGAAAATAGAATTACCCTTTAATGCATTCTCTGCATTAAGTTACAAAAATGTCCCAATACATTTTTATGCCCCTCTGTCCCCAAACACTTACCTGTGGTCCCTTGTCACCACTATTTATCAACAAATTTCTCCATCCTGAGGACAGTGCTATGCCTCTCTCTCTCTGTGCACTCACCTTGTGTTCAAATAATTACAGTGGGATTGATTTACTAAAAGAGTAACCTGTAATCACTTTGGGTTTGGGTTACTAAAGGAGTAAATTATGGTTATTTTTCAGAGTACATTTTCATTTAGCTATGTGAATGAGGTCAAAAGATACCCAATCATCCTAAAGGAAATATATATAAAAAAAAAAAGGATTTTGCTCAAATATGATTGGATAATTGAAGTCAGTCAGCATAGTTTTGCCTCAATCACTAAGCTAAGTGCATTTTCACTTTGAAGGCAAATTTTAACTCAGGTTAGTAAATCAGGTGGAGCTGTGCTGACTTATTATAGGCATACCCCACTTTTAAGTACACAATGGGGTTTATTTACTAAAGCGTGAAAGTGCAAAATCAGGTTCACTTCTGCATAGAAACCAATGAGCTTCCAGGTTGTATTAACAAAGCTTAATTGAACAAGCTGGGGTTAGAAGCTGATTGGTTTCTATGCAGAAGTGAGCCTGATTTTGCACTTTCCAGCTTTAGTAAATAAACCCCATTGTGTACTTAAAAGTGGGGTATGTCTGTACATAGTTACATAGTAGGTAAGGTTGAAAGTAGGCACAAGCCCAACCTATGTGTGTGATTATATGTCATCAGTAATCAATAAATCTTGAACAAGCAAAAATATTGTTGTTTTTTTTCTTTGCACATGATTGGGTATTCTTTTCTAAGTGAAATTACACTTAATTTCACCTCATTTGCATATCTAAGTGAAAATTCTCCTTGAAAAGCAAACGTGCTTTACTCGTTTAGTGTATCCAATTATGTACGAGCACCTAAAACCAAAAGGCCAAAGTGCGCCCTGCCCATGAACTGTCAGCCACTTCATCAGCATCACTTCCTGCCCTCTTTGCTCCTTCCTGCCCTCCTTCCTGCTAAAGGACCCAAGGCGACCGCCTCTACTACCCACACCTTCACACAGTGCCCAATTTTATAATCTGTCAAAAGGGTCAACTACAATGGTCCAACTGACAGGAGGGGGCCCCATCCATACCAAAATAATATAAAACAATATAAAATAATTAAAAAAATATATAAAATATATAATAATAAAAAAAAACTTTATTTTATTAAATGCATCTTGGAAGGCAATATTTTGCCAGCCATCATCTGTAAAAGTGTTTACTCTACACTGGTATATTGTATCTTTTTAAAAAATGAATTTTGGTAGCTCAAGTGAACCACACATAGAGCACGTACGCTCTTAAGGAAGGTTGCCTATGACTGCACGTGTGTACACGCATGACCTCAGAATAACATGTCATTCATTTTGAAAATGTGTGACTGTCATTGAGAATGTAAACCAAATCTGTGTATGAGAGGCCCCCCAAAGTTGAAGTCCCCAGGGCCCCCAAGGTCCAAATCTGGCCCTACCTCCACCCAGCCCTGTGTGTAAGGGGTGTTAAAGGGACCCTTTTGCCTGAGCATCTAAGCTCCAAAAATGTTTAGTCATGAATGGGTTTAATAATTAATATACAGACCACAGTCGTTTGGCTCTTTTTGATTCATGTTGCTTTGTCCTCCTTGTGACTGTTTTCATATGTAGTGCCATCCCAGTATGTACTTTGGTATATGAAATCATTTATGGCTTTGTAAACCTCATATAATTTGTTTAATCTGCAATGTTTGTTTCTTTTTCAATACAAATAAAAATTCAACCTTAATATACAGACCATTGCCTAACAAAAAAAAGATGTTGTACACATGGAAGCCTCTCCTAGCCAATGCAAAACAACAAAGCCTAAAGTGAGGACCACAGGGTGGTAGTACCCTCTAACTCTGCTGCCCATGTTGCCAATGCAGCTGAAGTACACAATCTTACTGTTGTAAATCGAATCATTCATAATTCAGCCATAATTAGTTACATTGTAAATGGACTTCACTTGGTACATGGCTTTCAACCTTTTACAACATTTGGGGAACCCTGGCATGAAAACTCCATCCTGCTGCATCCTTCACTGAACCATATACTAATCTATGGTGTTCATGGGAGGAAGAATTGAGGCAGTTCTGAAGGCAAAATGGGGTCCAACCCGGTACTAGCGAGGTGTACCTAATAAAGTGGCCGGTGCTCAGATTTACTATGTAAATTTGAAAGCAGCAGTATTTTATGCTATGGGACAATTCACACAACTCTGTTTTGGTTTGCAGTGGTTAGCTAAGTAGACCAAAATGAGAACTAATGGTATCCACAGTAATATTATGATTGCATTTAATGCATCATGCATGTAAATGTTTGTCTGAATGTCCTGAATCACACCATGCAATGCGATTCTGGCAATCGCATTGCGTTTTGCGATCTGTTTCAGGGTATTGTTATTCTAACATTGACACCCGCAGCAGATTGCACGGTCACCGTGCGAATTCTATGCAGTGCAATGCGGGGAACGCAATGAATCTTGTGCGTTTCCCGCATTCCATCAGTGTGAACCAGGGATGAAACTGTGACCCTTCCCCGCCATATTAAAAAAATTTTTTCCAAGTTTTAGTTGGAGTTCATAACCACCACCCTATCCAGAACTTTGGCTGATGTCAAATAGTTTAAAATGACTTTTCAGATGGGTGCTCAGATGCGTCAGCCTGATGAAGTACATTGACGTCAGCTATGCGTTAAGAGGTATGAGACACCACTATGGGAAGCGAATGATGTACAAAAGAGAAACGAAGCTTGAAAAAGAAGTATTAAAGATCAGTTAAGTAGATATAAACCTGATAAAAAAAAGTAATTTGCCACAAACTGATCCAGCATCCTGATGTCGGTAATTATCTGTGCTTCCGTAGTTCAGTCAAGAAGAAATTAAGTAAATGAAATGAAAAATTATCTTTAAAAAAAATAATTAAAAATGAAGGTCCATCGTAGCATGGAAATTGAAATATTATATAATGACTAGGGGGAATATGGTTTTGTACTGTACACTGTTGGCCAACATTGATCTATAAGCCTGCTATGGTATTATATATGGTTGGTTCAAGTTTTTATACTTTAAAAGCAAAATAATGGTAAAAATATATCCAACCAAAACCCCTTTTCTTAGTTTTGGATAGTGTGGGGAAGACTAGCCCTTATCTGTGTTTTCTTGCTATCCAGAGCTCTGTGATATAGATTTCCCCTCACTTTCTGGCCTCCTAACAATATTTTACCAGACAGGAAGTGATGAGAACTCTCCAACACAGACAGAAAAAAAAAAGATTTTCTTTAGTAGGGTAGGGGAAGGTTAGAACCCCTGTCATAATTGTATTGCTGTCTATGTACCATTGCTGAATTTCCTTCACTTCATATAGTTACATAGTAGGTGAGGTCGAAAAAAGTCCATCAAGTCCAACCTATGTGTGTGATTATATGTCAGTATTACATTGTATATCCCTGTATGTTGTGGTCGTTCAGGTGCTTACCCAATAGTTTCTTGAAACTATCAATGCTCCCCGCTGAGACCACCGCCTGTGGAAGGGAATTCCACATCCTTGCCGCTCTTACAGTAAAGAACCCTCTACGTAGTTTAAGGTTAAACCTCTTTTCTTCTAATTTGAATGAGTGGCCACGAGTCTTGTTAACCACTTCCCGACCGGCCACTGCATATATACGTCAGCAGAATGGCACGGGCAGGCAGAATCACGTACCGGTACGTGATCGTGCATGTGCCTGCCCGTGGTCGCGCGCACGCCGCTAGCGGCGCGCTCGCGACCCGGTCGGGAGCTCCGTGACCCCGGCCGCGGGACCAGCGGACCCGATCGCCTCTGGTATCCCGCGATTGGGTTACGGAGCTGAAGAACGGGGAGAGGTCTATGTAAACAAACCTCTCCCCGCGCTTCCTACACTGACTGTCAGTGATCGGCGGTTCCCTGTCATCGGGAACGCCGATCAATGACGTCAGACGTACAGCCACGCCCCCCTACTGTAAAAAAAAAAACACAACACGTCACACTGACTCCTCCCCGCCCCCTAGTGGTTAACCCCCTAACTACAACTGTCATTTACATAGGAATCAGTGCTATTTAAATAGCAGTGATTGCTGTATAAATGACAAATGTCCCAAAAATGTGTCAAAAATGTCCGATGTGTCCGCCAAAATGTCGCAGTCACAATAAAAATCGCTGATCGCCGCCATTACTAAAAAAAAAAAAAATTATTAATAAAATGCTATAAAACTATCCCCTATTTTGTAAACGCTATAACTTTTGCGCAAACTAATCAATAATCGCTAATTGCGATTTTTTTTACCAAAAATATGTAGAAGAATACGTATCGGCCTAAACTGAGGAAAAAAAAATGTTTTTTTATATATATTTTTTGGGGATATTTATTATAGCAAAAAGTAAAAAATATTGCATTTTTTTCAAAATTGTCGCTCTATTTTTGTTTATAGCGCAAAAAATAAAAACCGCAGGGGCGATCAAATACCACCAAAAGAAAGCTCTATTTGTGGGAAAAAAAGGACGCCAATTTTGTTTTGGAGCCACGTCGCACGACCGCACAATTGTTAGTTAAAGCGACGCAGTGCCGAATTGCAAAAAGGGGCCTGGTCCTTTAGCTGCAAATTGGTCCGGGGCTGAAGTGGTTAAACTCCCTTCCGTGAAAACGTTTTATCCCTATTGTGGGGTCACCAGTACGGTATTTTTAAATTGAAATCATATCCCCTTTCAAGCGTCTCTTCTTCAGAGAGAATAAGTTCAGTGTTGGCAACCTTTCCTCATAACTAATATCCTCCAGACCCTTTATTAGCTTTGTTGCCCTTCTTTGTACTCGCTCCATTTCCAGTACATCCTTCCTGAGGACTGGTGCCCAGAACTGGACAGCATACTCCAGGTGAGGCCGGACCAGAGTCTTGTAGAGCCGGAGAATTATTGTTTTATCTCTAGAATTAATCCCCTTTTTAATGCCAATATTCTGTTTGCTTTGTTAGCAGCAGCTTGGCATTGCATACCATTGCAGGTCCTTTTCCATCCTAGATTCCCCCAGAGGTTCTCCCCCAGTGCATAGATTGCATTCATATTTTTGCCACCCAAATGCATTATTTTACATTTTTCTACATTGAACCTCATTTGCCATGTAGTTGCCCACCCCATTCATTTGTTCAGATCTTTTTGCAAGGTTTCCACATCCTGCGGAGATGTTATTGCCCTGCTTAGCTTAGTATAGTCTGCAAATACAGAGATTGAACTGTTTACCCCATCCTCCAGGTCGTTTATGAACAAATTAAACAGGATTGGTCCCAGCACAGAACCCTGGGGGACCCCACTACCCACCTCTAATCATTCCGAGTACTCCCCATTTATCACCACCCTCTGAACTCGCCCTGTTTTCTGTTCCTCAAGACAGGAAGTCAGGATAAATTTCTCTAAAAGAACCCTGGATAGCAGTAAAAACCAAACAATTCCAACAGTTCAAAAGTCAGCGCTAGGGAACAGAAAGCTGCTACCACCTAGGGTTAATATATTGCACTTTAAAATGATATAATATAATATGTGCAGTGCCCAAAAATATAACCAACCTAATTTAATACTATTGTGATACCAAATTAATTAATTAAAGTGTATAACAAATAAACAACACTTAAATATAATAAAAAAACACAAAAATCAGAAAAAAAACTTTTTAGCTTGACATACAATTCAAGTTTTGAATAGCATTGAGAGGGTTTAGAATCCCTGTCAGCTTTTTATTAGTATCTGTGGCCCTGTGCAGTTGATTTCCCTTCACTTCCTGTCCTTGTCAGCAGGGTGGAGAATGACAACCTCCGTCTACTTTTTTTTTGCAATCTGTGTCTCCAAAGGAGAATTCTGCTTCTTTCCTGTCCAGGTAGCAACATTGTCACCAGCATAGGGAATCTTGCCATGGCCAGAGACCATTTAAACCTTTCTAGGATCTATCCACAACTAATAAAACAAATGTTTTTTTTGGTGAGTTACAATTTAAATGTAAAGATTTGTGAATAAGTCAGATATTAGCACCTATCATAAAGTACTTTATACTGTGATGTACTATGTGCCTGTATTGTACTTCAAAAAGAGCGCACAGTGCATAGTCTGTAGTTTTAGTGCATTCTTTTTCTTAAAGAGGAACTGCAGTCTGCTCACATAATTTGGAATAAAAACATCTCTGCCATTCTGAAGCTTCCCTCCAACCACTTTGCATATTATTTTATATATACTGTGATTCTGTACTTGCCAAATATGCTGCAGAAATCTCCCTGCACTAAGTCTGGCTGCAATCATTTTAACTGTAGGCAGCAGAAGCCATTTACACAGAGGCACACCTCCAGCTCTGCAGCTTTCATTGGCCCTCTTATGACTCATCCGCCCTCCCTTTCTGGTAAACTCTCACAAGAGTGAGAGAGGGATCTGTGCATGATGTCATAAGCCTAAGCTAATGACCAGAAAAGAAACAGGAGAAACAGGAAGTGGGCTGTATAAGGTATTTACTGGCAGAAAAAAAAATGTTACCATCCAAAGTTAAAACAACAAGGGCAGAAGATTTAATAGATGGAAAGTTAAAAAAATATCCGCTTTAAGGTTTTTTTTTTTACAACCTACATTATAACTTGCTTGCATTTTCATCTTTTTTTTGTTATTGTAATTAATATTGAGATATGTAAAATAGCCACAAGGAGGAGCTAGCAGTGGTTCAGTACAATCACTGTTGAGAAACAGCCACACAGGAAGAAGGAGATGTAAAAGCACTATAGAAAAATGACAGCCGGGCGGAGGCTTTACCATTCTGACTGGACATAGAACGGGACACTCTTGCGCGCCCCTAGGGGTGCGCAGTGCGGCGATCCGTGGTACGGTGTGTCCCTCGGACACACTGCATCACTGATCTCGGTAAAGAGCCTGTGATGTAGGCTCTTTACCATCACAGTGTAAATAGGAAATGCTGGTTATCGGCTTTCCTCTCCTCACACTGACAGCACAAATGGAGAGGAGGACCGATAAGCTCCTTTCCTCACAGGGAAGATCTTCCCCTTCGGTAAAGCCTGCCAGTGCCCACCAGTAATGCCCACCAGTGAAGCCAATCAGTGCCCACCAGTGATGACAATCAATGCCCATTAGTGATGCCTGTCAGTGCCCATCAGTGCACATCAGTGCCATCTATTAGTGCCAATCAGTGCTGCATATCAGTGTTGCCTATCAGTGCCCATCAGAGCTATATATTAGTGCCTCCTCTTCAGTGCAGCCTATCAGTGCCCGTTAGTGCAGTCTCATCAGTGCACAGCAGTGAAGGAGAAAAATTACTTATTTACTAAATTTTATAACAGAAACTAAGAAAAACTTTCAAAATTGACAGTCTTTATTTGTTTGTTCAGCAAAAAATAAAAAACCCAGTGGTGATTAAATACCACCAAAACCAAAAAGCTCCATCTGTCATTTTGTTAAAAAAAAAAAAAAGCTCCATCTGTCTCAAAAAAATGTTGTTTGGGTACAGCGTTGCATGACCATGAAATTGTCATTCAAAGTGTGACAGCGGTGAAAGCTGAAAATTAGCCTGGGCAGGAAGGGGGTTAAAGTGTCTGGTATTGAAGTGGTTAATCAAGCTGATGTCTTTTACATGTTTAGCCAAAAAATTTAGTAAAAACGACACTATGCAGTAAAGAGCCGCTCTGATGGCCTGCATGTTTTATGTTGCAACCTAGAGAGCTCTTAACAAGCCCAATTTTCACAAGCAATGTTCAGATTATTAGGAGTACCATGGAGAGGAGATCTCTGGTCACGGCATACACTTTATAACATCAGCATTGTAATAGTAATACAAACAAGACTTATTTTTTACAATCTAATGCAGTCTTAATTAAAGTATATGTAAACCCTCACCTTGTAAAACAACCCATTCAGTTTAAAATCAAAATGAAAGGCAAAACATTTATATATATATATATATATATATATATATATATATATATATATATATATATATATATATATAAATAAATACTTTATTCTTTTTATATAATTGATGACATAACCTGCCTGTGTTCTCTGTTGCATAAAGGGCTTAGGCTGCATTCACACCTGAGCATTTTGTCGCCCTAAGCCGCCCTACGCCTGAAGCTACAAAACGTTCGAGGGGATAAAATACATTATTCTCTATGGAGATGGTTCACATCTCCACTCCATGTCGCCTGAAGCTGAACGCCTGAAGCTCAAACACGTTCCGGACCCTTTTTTGTCGCGCGAATCGGGCAGATTTGGGCTTTTGTATCCCCATAGAACATAGCAACAAATGATGACAGTGATGATAATTTTTCCTATTGGCTATCAAGAAAAACGCCGAAGTTGAAAAACGCCTGTTACGCCGTATGCAAATGTGCAAAAAACGATGGTATTCGCGCGACAAAACGTCGGTAAAACCGCTGGTAAAAAACGCTCGTTCCGCTACGCTCAGGTGTGAATGCAGCTTTAGAGAGGTGGGGGTGGAGAAGCAGCCGCACACTGATCTTCGCAGTGATTAGCTGTGCAGAGGGACGTGTCAGTACAAGTCTGATCATTGGAGGACAGGCCGGATTTGCTCCCAGCACAGCCAGAAAACTGACCACACTGGGATGGATGTGTTTCTATGCCTAGCATGTTCAGTTTGAAATAGAAAAGCAGGTTCACCAGGTATTTCACACAAAAGAAGCAATACAAAGAAAACAGGATACTATTTATATATATATTTTATAAAGATGCGTTACACACAGAGTGATATATTTCAAGCATTTCTTTCTTTTATAGTTGATGATTATGGCTTACAGCTAGTGAAAACCCCAAATTCTGTATCTCAGAAAATTTGAATATTACATAAGACCAATAAAAAAAAGAATTTTTAATACACAAATGTTGGCTTACTGAAAAGTATGTCCATGTACTGTATAGTACGCACTCAAGTCCTGCTGGAAAATGAAATCAGCATCTCCATAAAGCTGGTCAGCAGAGGGAAGCATGAAGTGCTCTAGAATTTTCTGGTAGAGGGCTGTGCTGATATTGGACTTAAAAAAACACAGTGGACCAACACCAGCAGATGGCATGGCTCCCCCAAATCATCACTGACTGTGGACAATTTTGCATTTAATTTGGAAATCAAGGTCCCAGAGTCTGGAGGAATCCAAGTTGCATGAGGTCCAGTGTGAAGTTTCCACAGTCAGTGATGATTTGAGGAGCCATGTCATCTGCTGGTGTTGGTTGCTGGTGATGAGAGACACCAGACCCAACAATGCAAATGAGCTGAAAGCCCTTATCAAAGAAACCTGGGCTTCCATAAAGGCCCATACACACGAGCAGACTTTTTGACAACAAACATGCAAATTAGCTGTTTTAAGGCAACATCTGACCGTGTGTACCCTCCATCTGACAAACTTTTTCGTTTTTCATCAGACTTTTGTTGGCTGTGCGAACGACCAACTTTCTGCCAACAAAAGTCTGATGGAGCAAAGTCCAATCGTGTGTACAGAAAACCATAGGACTTTTGTACAAAGTACAAACACGCATGCTCAGAACCAATGCAAAAGATCAGACAACAATACAGAAGTTGACCAAAGGTGGCGGTAAAGAGCAGAAAAAAACACGTGATTTGGTGAAAGTTGGCTGAAAAAGTCCTGCTGTGTGTATGCAATACAAGTTCAGGGCCGACGCCCTTTGTACAAAAATCCGATCGTGTGTATGAGGCTTTACACCTCAGCAGTGCCACTGGCTGATCGCCTCCATGCTTCACCGCATTGATGCAATAATTCATGCAAAAGGAGCCCCGACCAAGTTTTGAGTGCATACTATACTGTACATGGACATATTTTTCAGTAAGCCAACATTTCTTTATTAAAAATCTTTTTTTTTTTTTATTGGTCTTATATAATATTAAAATTTTCTGAGATACTGAATTTTGGGTTTTCACTAGCTGTAAACTAGCTGTAAGCCATAATCCTCAAATTAAAAGAAAGAAATGCTTGAAAGATATTGTGTCTATATAAAATATAGATGAGTTATTCTTTTTGAATTGAATTACTGAAATATATTAACTTTTTAATGATATTCAAATTTTATGAGATGAACCTGTATATACATATTGACCATAATTCTTTAAAGGAAACTTGCTGGGAGAAATATGGAGACTGATGATACTAAACTTCTGAAAATGCTAATTGCTTAGCAGTCATGCCTGATCCTCTGATTTCAGTACTTATATATACATTGCAAGGATTTTATATAATTTGCAGGGCTCTAATGAAGAAGCTGGCAGGGTCTGCATCCCTTTAGACATGATTTCCCTTTGGGAGTATCTCACCAAATATGACAATTTTGTTGCAGGAGGTGCCCAAAATCTGACTTGTATGTTAGTGCAGACTTCTGGGAAAATCAGTAAGCCAATCACACAAGCAGGGAGTGGCATTTGTACAGAATGCCTCCAGGTAGCCATATTGCATTGCTTTTTACAGAAATTGATAGTGCTGCAGAATAAATAGGAAAGGTCATTTTTAGTAACATCCCATTACTGACGTGGAACATGCCTGAAGCCAGTGTAGTTAGAACTATGTCAAAACTAATTTCCATACTTGTTTTGAGTCACTGACTCAGTCAGTAGGTATTCAAATTGTCTTCCAGCAAGCAGCAGTTTCAGAAGCAGAGGTTTGGCAAAGGGAGTTTCTATATATTTTTTCCAGCACTGGTCCCCTTTCAAGCATGTCTGTGGTACTTCTATTAGTCCATGGAGTTCCACACAAGAACTGTTTGGTTATAATGGCTGGGGGGGAAATGCTGTGCTGCAGTCCAAAATACAAGAGTATATACTCGAGTATAGGTCGACCCGAATATAAGCCGAGGCCCCTAATTTACCACAAAAAAAATGGGAAAACGTATTGACTTGTGTATAAGCCGAGGGTGAGAAATGCAGCAGCTACTGTAAGTGGAAAAGAGGGTTAACAATGCCCATTTGCAGCTGCATACCTCACTGTGTCTATTGCATACCTCCCTGTGTCCTGTGCATGCCTACCTGTGCAGATCTGCCTACCTCCCTGTGTCCTGTGTACTTCCCTGTGTCCTGTGTAACTCCCTGTGTCCATTGCAGCCTACCTGTGTCCTGTGCATGCCTCTGTGTGCCGATCTGGAGCTCTGTGTCCATCTGCAGCTCCGTGTGCCCATCTGCATTCACTGATCAGCGCGTCATAAAAACATATGGCGGCCATTCCTCCTCCTCGTCTGTAATAGGCGTAACACTCAATTTCCCAGCAGTCAGTGTTCCGCCTATCACGGACATCCGCTCATCCTCGTACCACGGACGAGAATGATAGGATGTCCGTGATAGGATGAACACTGACTGCTGGGAAATTGAGTGTTCCACCTATCACAGACGAGGAGGCGCGGCTTTTGAACACTGGAATGGCCGCCGTCTGTCTGCATGACAAGCTGATCAGGTAGGCAGACGGCGGCGACTCGAGTATAAGCCAAGGGGGGCACTTTCAGCCTAAAAAAAAGGGCTGACAATCTTGGCTTATACTCGAGTATATACGGTACCTTTCAACGTCATGCAACTTAGAAGACTGTGGGCTCCACTGAGAATGCTGTGTGTCATGGGCCCGCCCCTGAGGCGCCTCACCATTGCACCCTGAGTTTATTGTGTATTGCAGCAAAATACAGTGCAGATATTGCCATGTAATTTCCCCTTTCTGCGTCATCGAGGACCATCCATCACCAGAAGAAGGCCTAGAGGGAAGAGTACCCAATTGAAATGCTTGGCCAGCCTGAACACTTCAGAACAGGTAAGAATAAATAAAAATCATACATGCCGGGGCCTTCAGTGGGGTAAGGGGGGGGGGGACAAGTGTGGGTATTAAGAACAGAGTTGCGCTTTAAATCTGTTAATAGGAATAATATTTCCCAGCTTAAAGGTGCCTAAAGATTTTAAAGAGCATTAAGATGATCTATCCTTTTTATAGGGAACATACACTATATTACCAAAAGTATTGAGATGCTTGCCTTTACACGCACATGAACTTTATTGGCATCCCAGTCTTAGTCTGTAGGGTTAAATTTTGAGTTGGCCCATCGTTTGCAGCCAGTGGCGTCTCCAGCTTTCATATTTAGGGGGGGCACATGGGGGGACAGGGACAAAAGTAGGGGGGCAACTATAAAATGCAATTTTACTACGATCCCCAGGGTGGCAGAAAACAAGAGATATATGTCACCAGCATACCAAGAAAATATAAGGCTCCAAAGCAGTGGGAGAACTATCAGGTTGCAAAGGTTGTCTTGCCACCGGGCCTTGGTGTTCTGCCACTGTGGTGTTCCCCAGCCTCCTCTTGCTGTCCTGCCCCTGCTATTGACAGTGCTGGTCTTGCATCTGTGTCCATACTTGGCAGTGGCAGCAGTCTATTAGGACCTAGTGCTGGTGACATTATGGGTGCATGCAGGGGAAGGCTGGCACTATTGGTTGTAGAGAGCTGAGCCCCCAGCTGGTCACCTAGCAGAAGTAATGTTGTATAACCTTCTCTGTTGACATGCTGATCGGGATGTGATCCAGGTGATGCTCCCAGTCAGATCTAATAAACACAGTATTTATTAGCATCAAGAGTACAACCACATCCACTGTATGTTCAGCAGCCATGTGGGCTCTATGCCTGTAAGGTGTGGGCTTTGATCAATAAAATCACTATGATATTTAACACTAGGATTTGACTAGGAGCATCACCTGGATTGCATCACGATCAGCATGTCAGAGAAGGCTGCACTGCTACTAAGCAACCTGCAGGGAGGTCAACTGTCTACTCTACAACCATTAGACATGGGCTCGGGTGTGTTTGAAATCCCACTTGTCCGATCCCGCCAGGAAGCCGACACTGCACGCGGCTAATCACAGGCAGTGAGACATTCCTGATCTGTGCAGCTGCGGACCAGGAAATGTCTCACTGCTTGTGCTTAGCGCCGTGCAGTGTGGGCTTCCTGGCAGGCTCGGGCATGTGGGATTTTGAACATGCCCTGCCCAACTCTAACAACAAATTGTGCTGGCTCTCCTGTACATTAGCCCCATAAAGTAACCAGCACTGGGTTCCAATGTGCCACTGCTGCCATAGAGACAGAGACCAGCGCTGTGAATAGCCAGGACAGCAACCCTGGTAGTTCCACCACTGGTCCACACTGCAAGGATTCCCCCATCCACCTATAATGTGTAGATGGGAGAATTGGATCATTTCTTTTTTTTTTTCATGCAACCTACTAGTTAAATGAAAAAAGTGATCAATGTATGGGCTGCCTAAGTGCTAAGACCAGCCATATGCAGTTTAAATCTCAGCTGGTTGAGGTTTGAACCATTAATGAGCAGGCTGAATGTACCAAGTTGATCGATCAAATTGGGAACAACCAGCCTGACAGATACTCTTATGATTATCACTAGTGGTTGCTATAGCCACTAGTGATAATGACTGTTTCTTGGGAGAATACAATTGCTGGGCAGGAAGGATATTCCCCTGTCACCACTGTCTGTGTTAATGGGGGAATCATGCAAGTTTCTTTCCTGCACTCTGTGGATGCAGGAAAGAAATTTGCATAGTCTATTACCTGCCTAACTGAAAGTGAAAGTAAGTTGTGAAGGTCTTGAAAGAACAGGAGAGGGGGAGCGACAGATGGGGGAGAGAAGGGATGGAGATAATGCAGTTCAGTGATTACAGTGTACTGCAGTGCACACACTTACCCACGCGTCCAGGCTAGAAGAATACTCCCCCTCTCAATAGAGACTGTGTTACTCCAGCGGCAGCCTGAGTAAGATGTGGCGCATCCGCTACGGATGCAAACAGAAAGACATTGCCTTTTTGTAAAAAAAAAAAAAATGTTTTTTTTTGGTGTTTTTTTTTGGGGGGGGGGGGCACATGGTGGGGCACAGCATCATTTTGGGGGGGTCAGGGCCCCCTCTGCCCCCCCCCTAGGGACGCCATTGTTTGCAGCTATAACAGATTTAACTCTTCTGGGAAGGCTGTTCACAAGGTTTAGGAGTGTGTCTATGGGAATGTTTGATCATTCTTCCAGAAGTGCATTTGTGAGGTCAGGCACTGATGTTTGACAAGAAGGCCTGGCTCGCAGTCTCCCCTCTAATTCATCCCAAAGGTGTTCTATCGAGTTTAGGTCAGGACTTTGTGCAGGCCAGTCAAGTCCTTCCACCCCAAACTCGCTCATCCATGTCTTTATGGACCTTGCTTTGTGCACTGGTCCAAATCATTAGGTGGAGGGGGGATTATGGTGTGGGGTTGTTTTTCAGGTGTTGGGCTTGGCCCTTTAGTTCCAGTGAAGGGAGTTCTTAAGGCGTCAGCATACCAAGACATTTTGGACAATTTCATGCTCCCAACTTTGTGGTAAAAAGTTTGGGGATGGCCCCTTCTTGTTCCAACTTAACTTAACACACCAGTGCACAAAGCAAGGTCCATAACGACATGAATGAGCAAGTTTGGGGTGGAGGAATTCGACTGGCCTGCGCAGAGTCCTGACCTCAACCCGATAGAACACCTTTGGGGTGAATTAGGCAGGCCTTCTCATCCAACATCAGTGACAGACCTCACAATTGCGCTTTTGAAAAAATGGTCAAACATTCCCATAGACACACTTCTAAACCTTGTGGACAGCCTTACCAGAAGAGTTGAAGCTGTTAAAGCTGAAAAGGGTGGGCAAACTCAATATTGAACCCTACGGACTAAGACTGGGATGCCATTAAATTTCATGTGCCTGTAAAGGCAGGCATCCCAATACTTTTGGTAATATAGTGTACATATGTCTATAGGTCCTTCCATGATCAGTGCTGACTTTGCCAGGTACTGAAGTCAGCCATTATGGATGGATCGCTATTGAGACAGCTGCCATTTAAGGCACTCCCCTTCTTCATAGACACAGACCTACAAACTCAACCAGTGCAAAGATCGTCCATTCAGCAGCTGGGTCATCCAAGCTCAGCCGGTGGACATCCAATGCATTTAGGTAGCTGTACCAGCACCTAGAATACATCTACTGGTTTAATTGATAGAGATTTGTAGTCAAAAAAAGGAGATGAAACAAACGCGATGAAACTCAAAATCAGCCGTATCATTCACCAAGTTCTGGGAATTACTTATTTTTTTTGGGCCAGCGTCTGTTCTTGCAAGTACATTCGGACGCCGCCAAGTATATCCTTGTCATTAGGCTATAATTTAAGTCAACAAACACTTCTCCTTTTTAAACACTGTTCTATTTGACCCTGACTTTGTGGTTTAAGAATTTAAGCAGTCATAAATGAGTAAATCTGAATGAAATCAAGGACCTCACAGGAACAAGAGAGAGAGAGAGAGAGAGAGAGAGAGAGAGAGAGAGTGAGAGAGACTGCTGTACATGTCGAAAGCACTCCATACAAATGCATTAAGGAAGCATGTCAGTAAGAACAGAGGGAGGACTGAGTCTGAAAAGGGTAATTAATATAGATATATAGTTATACAGTACTGTGCAAAAGTTTTAGGCAGGTGTGAAAAAATGCTGTAAATTAAAAATGTTAATAGTTTATTTTTATCAATGAACAAAATGGAAAGAAAATGAACAAAAGAGAAATCTAAATCAAATCAATAATTGGTGTGACCACCCTTTGCCTTCAAAACAGCATCAGTTCTTCTAGGTACATTGCACGCAGTTTTTGAAGGAACTTAGCTGGGTAGGTTGTTCCAAACATCTTGGAGAACTAACCACAGATCTTTTATGGATGTAGGCTGCCTCAAATCCTTCTCCTTATGTAATCCGAGACAGACCCGATGTTGAGATCAGGGCTCTGTGGGAGCCAACCCATCACTTCCAGGACTCCTTGTTCTTCTTTGCACTAAAAATAGTTCTTAATGACATTGGCTGTATGTTTGGGGCCATTGTCCTGCTGTAGAATAAATTTGGGGCCAATCATACGCCTCCCTGATGGTATGGCATGATGGATAAATACCTGCCTGTATTTCTCAACATTGAGTACATCACTGATCCTGACCAAATCTCCAACTCCATTTGCAGAAATGCAGCCCCAAACTTGCAAGGAACCTCCACCAGGCTTCACTGTTGCCTCCAGACGCTCATTGTACCGCTCTCCAGCCCTTTGGCAAACAAACTGCTACAGCCAAATATTTCACATTTTGGATCATCAGTCCAGAGCACCTGCTGCCATTTTTCTGCACTCCAGGTCCTACTGATGGCACTGCTGGACATCTTCCGATATTGAAGGGAAGTAAGCATGATGTGTCTTTCATTTGCTGCAATAAAGTGATATTAAAGCCATTTTTTTTTTCTTTAAAAAACAAGCATGGTATACTTACCTGATCTGTGTAATGGTTTTCCACAGAACAGCCCCAGTCCTCCTCTTCTGGGGTACCCCTCCTGGTTTTACCCTCCTGCTAAGTGCCCCCACAGCAAACAGCTTGCTGTGTGGGCACCCGAGTAGGCGCGCTCCCGAGCCGCTGCTCTGCGTGCCCATTCAGACACTGAGCCATTGCTTGGCCTCACCCCCGCTCTCTTCTCATTGGCTCACTGGCTGTGATTGTCTCAGCCAATGAGGAGGGAGAGTCCCTGGAGAGCCAAGATCAGTATAAGGTCCCTAGGACTTAGGTATTAGCGGGGGCTGTGGGGCATGAAACCTTCTGCCTTTACAACTGCTTTAAGTTCCTGGGCCGACCTCTACTTCTACAGTCCTCAATGCTGCCCGTTTCTTTGTGCTTCTTCAAAAGAACATTTTAAAAAACCCCAGCCTGCTTTGAAATCTTTGCCTGGGGAGAGACCTTGCTGATGCCTTGTTGTTTTGCTGCTGTGCTCATTCTTGCCATGGTGTATGACCTGTGACATGAAACAGTCTTCCACAACCTCACCTTAGTAGCAGAGTTTGGCTGTTCCTCACACAGATTTTAGCCTCCTACACAGGTTACTGTTGCAGTTACTGACTGTGTGTTTCAACCTACATGAAATTGATGATCATTAGCACCTGCTTGGTATAATTGGTTAATCATACACCTGACTCTAATCCTACAAAATATCTGACTTTGTGTAAGTGTACAAAGTGTGCACAACAAATATTTGATTTGATTTAGATTTTTCTTCTGTTCCCTCACTTTGAATTTTGTAAATTGATAAAAATAAACAATTAAAATATATACTTTTGAAAGCATTCTGAATTTAAAGCATTTATTCACACCTCCCTAAAACTTTTGCATTGTACTTTCCCTCAACTGTATATGTCCTTCAATTCCACTCTGTAGCCACTGATCCCTCTCTGTGTGCACTGATTTCCCTTCATCTCTCCACACCTGAATGATCTGAACAAGTGGGTGAAAGCAGAACTATTAGGCTACTTTCACACTGGGGGCATCGGTGGTAAAGTCCTTTTTGCATCGCTTTTTTGCCGCTAGCGGGGTGCTTTTAATGGGCGAAAAAAGGTTAAAAGGGTTAAAAGTGTCCGCCCTGCAGCTGCGCTTTGCCGGCACTTTGGCGGTGCTGCCCATTGATTTCAATTGCTGGCTATTGAGTTATTGAGTTGCTGGCTATTAAATTTGCTCTGGAGGAATGGAGATACTTACTGGAGGGGGGGGGAGGGGGCGCACACCCAATTTTGATTTTTAAGGACCACAAGAATTTGAAGTACCTCAGAACAGCTAAAAGGCGCTAAAAGACAACCCAACAAGCCCTTTGGGCACTGTTCTTCTCCAGATTTAATTTCCATATTTCATACCAACCAGGCTCCAAGAATGGGAAAGCAGACGCACTTTCCTGGATGTTCCCTGATACCCCTGAAATAACGGAACTTGGCACCATCATGTCTGCAAATTTTTTTTTACTGATCTTGCCTGACTTGGGAACAGCAATTAGACAGGCATCTACCCACTGTACAGAGCCAGTGGTGTCTTCTCTAAGAAACCAGGAAGGTCTGCTTTGGTACCATGATAAAATTTTTGTCCCACAGCAAGTCAGACTTCAGGTCTTGTGGACTTTTCATGATCATAAACATAGACATTTCAGAATACGAAAAACCTCTGAACTAGTCCAACACTCTTTTTGGAGGCCCAGTCTGAGTCAAGACTGCAGGAAGTATGTAAACTCTTGTACTATCTGCCAACCGAACAAAGGGTCCAATGCCAAATCTTGGAGTCTATTAAGACCATTGCCCATTACGGAACAGCCCAGGAGAAAGATTTCTATGGACTTTATTGTATACTTACCACCCTCAGAAGGGTTCACTACCATCTTAGTCGTAGTTGACCGCCTCCCTAAAATGGCCCACTTCCTGCGCATGATGGGCACAACCTCTGCGGTAGATACTGCCAACATATTTATTAAGGAAATCATCAGGCTCCACGGATTACCAGACAATATTGTGTCAGACAGAGGAGTACAATTCACATCCAGGTTTTGGAGGGATCTTGGTAAATCCTTATCCATTGAGGTATGTCTATCATCTGCCTAACACCCTCAAAGCAATGATCAGACTGAAAGAACAAACCAGACTTTTAAGCAATATCTGCAGTGTTTCTGTACCTGCTCTCAAGATGATTGGGTCTCTCTCCTCCCTTGTGCAGAATTTGCTTATAATAACTGCCTGCATGCTGCCACTAATCAATCTCCATTCTGGGCTAACTATGGGTTTCATCCCTCTTTCCTACCTAATACCATACCAGAGGCATTGGTCCCCGCAGTCCAGGATCGGGTACATTTTATTCAAGCTAACTACCAGCGACTTCAGGAGGTAATGCAGTAGGCTCAGGAAAGCTACAAGAAATTCCATGACAAAGGGAAGAAAGGAAGTCCTGCTTTTCAGGTAGGAGAAAAGGTGTGGTTATCGACCGTTAATCTTAAATTCTCTTGCCCTGGCATTACCAGACTTCTATAGAATCCAGACGATATTCCATGTTTCTCTTCTCAAACCAGTGGTTCCCATCCCCTTTCCTGGAAGGGAAGAATTGCCACTCTTGGAAGCCTTCTTCTTGCAATATACATGCTCCAAGAGTGTTACAAGACTTTCATAGGAGACACCAGGAGTAAGTGGCCCATTTGGGCATCTGGAGGCTGCCCATTTTGGGGGGGGGGGGGCACTGTCAGGGAAATGGTAGTGGAAGTATTGGCAATCTTCCCAGTAGAAGAAATAGGTGCCATATTGTCGCATTGTGTAACAAATGGATCACCCTGCTGGCCTAAATAAGACAGCTTCTGTCTGACCCAAGTTGCTGGATTGTCGTCAGCTTCCTGTATTTCTAAACCTCTGTGTTATTCTTTGGATCTCCTGTTTTTGACCTGGCTTGTTCCAGACCTTTTACCGTTTACCTCCTCTCCTGGCTCATCCCCTGGCTCATTCCCTGGCTTGCTCCTTGACCTTCCTTCTGCTTCCTTGTGCATGACCTCGGCTTGCTATATGGACTTTGCCTCTGTCTGATTACCCGTGCATGACCCCGGCTTGCTATATGGACTTTGCCTCTGCCTGATTACCTGTGCATGACCCCGGCTTGCTATATGGACTTTGCCTCTGCCTGATTACCTGTGCATGACCCCGTCTTGCTATATGGACTTGCTCCTGCTTGATTACCAGTTTTTAACCTCAGCTTACTTCACGGGTTTGCTCTTGCTTCCTGCCATCTTGTGTTTGACCCTCAGCCGGATGTCCACCGGCTATTCTTTGTTTGACCCTCAGCCAGGTGTCCACTGGCCATCCTTTTTTGATCCTCAGCTGGGTGTCCACTGCTGTCCTCTGAAGCATGGTTTGTTCCAAGCACAGTGGGGAGTTTCTGACTGCCTGTGCACCACCACGCCCTGGCAGTCCTCACAAGGTGACGCTCTTCGGGACCCATCAAGATCCTGTCAGTAAACCTGTGCTTCTTCAGGCCGTATACCTTCTGTGGCACTTTTCAAAGGTATACCGCACCTAGCCTCAAGGGGAGCCCCTCTCGGCATATTGGCTTCGAATCAGGTACGTGACAGTGGTTTACTGTTTCTAATACACTTAGAAATTATATATTTATATATACACATATACAGTCTCGTGTGTGAGTGTGTATATATATATATATATATATACTCTCTGCATCCAGTGTAGCCTATATCTACAGTGCATTCTGTGGTGTACTGTTTCTAATACACTTCTGGTGGTGTACACAGTATACAATACAGTGCAGCCGTAGTACAGTTTCTACTACTTTTCTGGTGGTGTACACAGTATCTAATACAGTGTGTACAGTTTCTACTCCACTTCTGGTGGTGTACACAGTACACAATACAGTGCAGCTGTAGTACTGTGTACACCACCTGCACTGTATTAGAAACTGTACTACAGCTGCACTGTATTGTGTACACTACCAGAAGTCTAGAAGAAACTGTACACACTGTATTAGATACTGTGTACACTGCCTACACTGTATTACAAACTGTATCTAATACAGTGTGTACAGTTTCTACTACACTTCTGGTGATGTACACAATACAGTGCAGCCGTAGTACAGTTTCTACTACTTTTCTGTTGGTGTACACAGTATCTAATACAGTGTGTACAGTTTCTACTACACTTTTGGTGTTGTACACAGTATACAATACAGTGTAGTGTGGTGTTGCAAAACAAATAATACGTCATGTCTGGAAGGCCACCAAGGAGAGGCAGATGCTCACAGGCCACTAAAAGAGGGCAAGCAGCCTCTGTGTCTATAGTCAACAGTGGTGGTCTTGGACATGGTGCATACTCTGAGGAATGGAGTAACGTGAGTCTAGAAAGAGGGGGTGCCCAAGAAGGACAAGAAACTGGCAGTCATGTTACCCCAGCTGCAGCATACTGACAAGTTTGCTCCAGTGACGAGGAGGGAGGTGATGATGAGATCACTGACTGTACTTGAGTGCCTGAGAGGAGGAGGCACAACTCAACGAAGCATGATGTCCTCTAGGGAGCAGCTTAAGGGTAGCCACCCTATTGTATCACACCGCAGGGCTCCGCAGGTGCAGGGCGCTGCTGACTCCCCGCTGACTTTTAAAAGTTCTTTGGTGTGGGCCTTTTTCGACACGTGTGCAGCAGATCGCACCATTACTGTTTGCAACCTATGTATGAAGCGGATCAAGCATGGCCAGAACAGCAGCCGCTTGGGCAACACATGCTTGACCAGACATATGATGACCTGCCATGCAGTTGGTTGGCAACACCACTTGAAAGACCCACGTCAAAGAAAAAGGCGGACTTCTCCTTGCTCCTCATCTGGGATCTCCAAACCTACTATACCATCAGTCCTCTCAAAAATCTGCAGCCAATCTGCTAGCAGTACACCACCATCTGATTTTAGCAGGCAAATTTCCCTACCCCAGAACCGTAAAAAGAAATTTGGTCCCAGTCATCCACATGCTCAGCTTCTAAATGCTAGCTTGGCCAAATTGCTCGCACTGCAACTGCTGCCTTTTCAGCTGGTAGACTCTGCCCCCTTTTGTGAATTTGTGGAATATGCATTACCTCAGTGGCAGATTCCAAAACGCCATTTCTTTTCACGGAAGGACATTCCGGCACTCTACCGGCATATGGAAGACAATATCTTGGCCTCGTTGGACAGAGCAGTAAGATTCCTATTACCGCTGACTCATGGTCCAGCAGGCATGGGCAGGAACGTTACCTTTCCTTCATGGCACACTGGGTAACTCTGCTGGCAGCTGGGAAGGATGCAGGACAGGGTTCAGTGTTGTTGGAGCTTGTTCCGCCACCACACCTTCAAAATGCTAGTGGTGATTCTGCAACAGCTCTCTCCTCCACCCCCTCCTCTTCTTCTTTCTCTATGGCCTCTTCTGCAGATTTGTCCTCTGAACCAGTGGTGCTCCGTAAGCGTTCAAGGGGCTACGCAAGCAGTCAATCTAAAAGATGCCATGCGGTGCTTTAGTTGGTCTGCCTAGGGGACAGGAGCCACACTGGGGCAGAGATTCTGTCAGCTCTGCAGGGGCAGGTTCAGAGGTGGTTGACTACACGCCAGCTTCAGCCAGTAATGGTTGTATGCGACAATGGCACCAACCTTCTCTCCGCCTTCCGACAGGGACACTTGACCCATGTTCCATGTTACATGTTTGGCACACGTCGTGAATTTGGTGGTGCTTGAGCAGGTACCCAGGCTTACAGGTTCTCCTGAGGCAGGCCAGAAAAGTCTGTGGTCATTTCCGCCAGTCATACAATGCCAGTGCTCGGCTGGCTGACATTCAAAGGGAATGCAACCTGCCCACCAACCGCCTCATTTGTGACATGCCCACCAGGTGGAACTCAACATTGACAATGCTGAAGCAGCTGCACACACAACAGAAGCCCATCAATGAGTACCTGTGCGAGTATGGCACCAGGACAGGGTCAGGGGAGCTTGGCTTCTTTTCGCCACACCAGTGGCTACTGATCAAGCAAGCATGCATGCATGCACAAGGATGGTGAGCAGCGACAATGCAGGCATCAGTGACACTGTCCCTCTAGTCTTCCTGTTGGAGCACACGCTTCGTGGAATCATGGACAGGGCACTTGAGGCAGAACAGCGGGAGGAAGAGGAGGACTTCATTACCTCTCAAGACCCCCTTTATCCAGATAGCATCCCTGCGGGCCTGCCAAACACACAGGAAGAAGAGGAGGAAGAGGAGGATTGTGTCATGGATGTAGAGGATAACACTTAGCAGCAGACTTCAAGGGATGGTTTTCAGTCCCCAGAAACCCAAGGAGTTGTACGTGGCTGAGAGGAGGTAGTTACGGATCATGTGATCCTTAGTGACCCAGAGGACTCAGAATCGAATGCCTCTGCAAACTTATGCTGCATGGCCTCCCTGATTCTGCAAAGCCTGCGAAAGGACTATAGGATTCATGGTATCAAGGAGAGGGATCCTTACTGTGAGGGGTTACAGTATTGTGGCACCACCACCACCACCCAAGGACCAATTTTCCTGCCCCTGTTTAACAAGGGCATGTAACTACAATTTTTTATAAAATATTTCAATGCAGGGCCCGTTCCTGCACACAACAAGAGTAATTGTGAGGGCTTACAGTGTTGTGGCACCACCACCACCACCCAAGGCCCTTTTTTTCCCCCTGTTTAAAAGGAGCATGTAATTACAATTTTTTATATAATATTTCAAGGGTAGGGCCCGTTCCTGCACCCAACAAGAGTAACTGTGAGGGCTTACAGTGTTGTGGCACCACCACCACCACCAAAGGCCCATTTTTTCTGCCCCTGTTTAACAGGGGCATTTAATTACAATTTTTGATATAATATTTCACAGCAGGGCCCGTCCCTACACCCAACAAGAGTATCTGTGAGGGCTTACCACCACTGCCCAAGGCTCAATTTTTCTGCCCCTGTTTAACAGGAGCATGTAATTACAATTTTTGATATAATAATTTAAGGGTAGGGTAGGGTTCCTGCGCCCAACAAGAGTAACTGTGAGGGCTTACAGTGTTGTGGCACCACCACCCAAGGCACAATTTTTCTGCCCCTGTTTAACAGGGGCATGTAATTCAAATTTTTGATCTAATATTTCACATCAGGGCCTGTTCCTGCGCCCAACAAGAGTATCTGTGAGTAAGGGCTTACAGTGTTGTGGCACTACCACCAAAGGCCCAATTTTTCTGCCCCTGTTTAACAATTTTTGATATAATATTTCACAGCAGGGCCCGTTCCTGCACCCAACAAGAGTAACTGTGAGTGTTACAGTGTTTTGGTACCACCAACACTTAAGGCCTAATTTACTGCAGAGTATATAGGGCAGGCTGTATAGTATACTGCTGTTCAGAGTATATAGTGCCTGGGGCCTGGGGGACCCCCACACCATTTAAAAAAAAAAATTGGGTGCGGGGTTCCCCTTAAAAGTGGATGTAAACCCAAAAGTTTTTTTTTTTTTGATGTCATAATGTAGAGTATAATATTTCCTGTCATTTGAGCCCAGTCTTGCCACAAAGAGTTAATCCAGCTCTGAGCAATCCTCTTTTATTGTTCAGTGAGATAAATCTTGACAAACAGAGAAAAACTTTGTCAAATCCTCCCCCTTGCTGTGAGTGACAGGTGATTGACATATCTTGTGCACTAGCCTAAGAGACATGCATTATTTTATAATTCCCTCCCACTCCTTTCTTCTGATGCTCTGCCAGGATTGGATGCTCCACACCTCAGCATAATTGGGCATGCTGAAGTCATGTGGTTACTTTCCTGTCTTTTCACTGGATGTTAGAGATCACAGCAGAAGTTCAGTGTAATGCCGCGTACACACGAGCGGACTATCCCGCGGGATTGTCCGCTGGACTCAAGTCCACCGGACAATCCCCTCGTGTGTGGGCTCCGGCGGACTTTTTGGCGCCAAAAGTCCGGCGGACTAGGTTTTAAGTTTTGTTTTAAAATTGTCCGCTGGACTTGGCAGTCCGGCGGACAATCCCGCCATTAGTAGGCTAGTCCGCCGGACTTTTGAAATGAACGAACTTGCTGCTCATCGGAAAGTCTGTTCATTTAGCACGTGACTTCAGGTAGACGGAGCTAGCGAAGGCAGTGAATGCCGCCGCGCTAGCCCCGTCACCTGGCATGGATTTAAAGGGACTCCCCACGCCGAAAAAACGGCGTGGGGGTCCCCCCAAATCCATCTCAGACCCTTATCCGAGCATGCAGCCCGGCAGGCCAGGAAAGGGGTGGGGACGAGCGAGCGCCCCCCCTCCTGAGCCATACCAGGCCGCGTGCCCTCAACATGGGGGTGCCCTGGGGAAAGGGGGGCCGTGCGCCCCCCCCCCCCACCCCAAAGCACCTTGTCCCCATGTTGATGAGGACAAGGGCCTCTTCCCGACAACCCTTGCCGTTGGTTGTCGGGGTCTGCGGGCGGGGGCTTATCGGAATCTGGGAGCCCCCTTTTATAAGGAGGCCCTCAGATCCCAGCCCCCCACCCTATGTGAATGAGTATGGGGTACGATGTACCCCTACCCATTCACCTAAGGTGTAAAATGTAAAGTAAAAAACCACACAATTTTGAAAAAATATTTTATTGCACTGCTCCGAGGGTCTTCTTCCGTCTTGGGGGTCTTCTCGCCGGACTCCTCCGCTCTCTTCTGCTCTTTTACCTAGCTCTTTCATGAGCGGAGGAGCCCGGCTTTCTTCTTCGTCGTCGACGCCGTCGTCTAGGGGTCTCGATCCACCTTCGGGGGTCTTCCGGGGTCTCTTCTGTTCTTGCCGCGGTCGTCGTTTTCCGCGCCGCCGGCGCCGCCTTTTTTTTCTTCTTCGCTCTCTCTGGCCGGAATGCCAGAGCCGCGCTGTGCTGGGACTTATATAGGGACAAGGGGACAGGGTCACATGCTCATGTCACATGGTGACCCCGCCCCCCTGTGATGTCACATTTCCGGAGGATGCTGGGACTGTGACATCACAGGGGGGTGGGGTCACCATGTGACATGAGCATGTGACCATGTCCCCTTGTCCCTATATAAGTCCCAGCACAGCGCGGCTCTGGCATTCCGGCCAGAGAGAGCGACGGGTCAACATCGGAAGAAGAAGAAGAAGAAGGCGGTGCCGGCGGCGTGGAAAACAACGACCGCGGCAAGAACAGAAGAGACCCCGGAAGACCCCCGAAGAGAGCGGAGGAGTCCAGCGAGAAGACCCCCAAGACGGAAGAAGACCCCCGGAGCAGTGCAATAAAATATTTTTTCAAAATTGTGTGTTTTTTTACTTTACATTTTACACCTTAGGTGAATGGGTAGGGGTACATCGTACCCCATACTCATTCACATAGGGTGGGGGGCCGGGATCTGAGGGCCCCCTTATAAAAGGGGGCTCCCAGATTCCGATAAGCCCCCGCCAGCAGACCCCGACAACCAACGGCCAGGGTTGTCGGGAAGAGGCCCTTGTTCTCATCAACATGGGGACAAGGTGATTTGGGGTGGGGGCGCACGGCCCCCCTTTCCCCAGGGCACCCCCCATGTTGAGGGCACGCGGCCTGGTATGGCTCAGGAGGGGGGGGTGCTCGCTCGTCCCCACCCCTTTCCTGGCCTGCCGGGCTGCGTGCTCGGATAAGGGTCTGAGATGGATTTGGGAGGGACCCCCACGCCGTTTTTTCGGCGTGGGGAGTCCCTTTAAATCTATGCCAGGTGACGGGGCTAGCGCGGCGGCATTCACTGCCTTCGCTAGCTCCGTCTACCTGAAGTCACGTGCTAAATGAACGGACTGCTCCATGTGTGGGCAAGTCCGTTCATTTCCAAAAGTCCCACGGACTTTGTCCAGCGGATTGTCCGCCGGAGAAGTCCGGGCGTGTTTGGGCAAGTCACACGCTCGGAAGTCCGGGCGTGTGTGGGGAAGTCCCGCCGGACTAGGTCCGGCGGACAAAGTCCGAACGTGTGTACGCGGCATAAGAAATACACAGGAGAAAATGCATATTGAAAAAATGCATACAGACCTAAAGGGCCTGGTATGGATTTTTGGGGTGACATCCACACCATTTTTTTGGGGGTATTTTTGGTATTTTTAACTATATATTGCCGGGATCCGACAATACATTACAGCCACAAGCAGTTTTAAATTACATTTTTTCCTTTAGAAATGTTATTTTGCTGTGGCACTGTTATAAACATGGGACAGATGCACTACTTTACAGGCATACTAAGGACACCCCCAGGCACGATATTTAAAGGAATATTTCATTTTTATTGTTTCACTTTAAGCATTATTAAAATCACTGCTCCCGAAAAAAATGGCCGCTTTTAAAACTTTTTTTTGCATTGATACATGTCCCCTGGGGCAGGACTCGGGTCCCCAAACACTTTTTATGGCAATAACTGGCATATAAACCTTTAAAATTAGCACTTTTGATTTTTCACGTTCGTGTCCCATAGACTTTAACGGTGTTCAAACAAATTTTTTGCCTGTTCGCATGTTCTGCTGAGAACCGAACCGGGGGGTGTTCGGCTCATCCCTAGTCCTAATATGTCCTCTGCTATAGGTGCCAGGTGCCATTTTGGGGAAGTCTGTGTCACATTTTTACACAGAAATCCAGCGAATTTTCAATGGCCACTTTGGGATGTAGAAGTGCAAAAATAGAATGATCTGCATCACCAAGAGGTGCCAGATGGAGGACAGGAACTCATCCTATCTGGAACAAGGCCTTGCCCTGCAGGCAGATGGGTGGATGTCTGTGCTTCTTGTTAAACTGACCTTTACTGCCTGAAAGTTGATATGGAAAGTTTCTGTATATAAAATTCTCTGAATTCTTGTTTAATGGATAAAAAGTTGTTTGGAAAAGGAACTGTCCATGTATTCTCTCTTTGCCACCCTGTGTAATGAAGTTTATACCCAGATTTAAAACCTCAAGCCAATTATGAGCTGACAGGTATCCATGAGTCAAGATGGCACTCTTAAAGTTTTACCTCACCACTGTCCAATGAACAACGAAGGGTGTTTGCTGAGGAGAACAGTGCTGGCTTTATGTGGGTACAATGCTAACACTTATTTAATGACATCAAACCTAGACACTATTAGTGGTTAACCTGGGCACACAATGACTGCTATCATAAGGGCGGAGTGACAATCCCTGTTCACACTGATGCCCTTCCTGCTGAACTGCGGTTTTTCTTGAAGCCAGAGAGCCTGAGCCACACACAGAGCAGATTGTGCTGGATGAGTGGTTGCTGCCCCTCAAATTTAAAGGATGTGGTGGCAGCCTCAAGGCACAATTTGTTGCTGAATCACTGAAAAGGAGCACTGCCCTTCTATATCACTCATTGAAGAGGCACAATAGGCTTCAGGAGTCCAGAGGCTGACGCATAGCTACCAGAATTCTGTATACGTGACAAGTAGGAGGTCTCCTTGAAGATGCCTATGAATTATATCACCCCCCCTCCCCGAAATTCTTTGTGTCCGTTTGCTTCGTACCTGCCAATTGAGATCAATGTCTCCCAGTGATTCTTTTCATTCCTTCCCACAATCTGAATAATAGTTTCTAGCTGCCTAAAAGTTTAAATATGGATTTTCAGAAGATAACTTGTATTTTTCTATTGTTTATAAAAGCTTGTAAGTGTTCTGAGTTTTACCAAGCAATCAGTAGTTCCCCAATTGCAAGCACCCCTACAGGTTATAAAATTACATTCTAGATCCTTGACCTACCTCGACCTATATACAGCTGTATGTGCCTATGATGTATATTCTTGTCCTACCAAGTGTGTTGCTTGGATTGTAATAGGCCTACAGCAACCTGGGGCACCCCGAATAGAAAATTAGAGGTGAGACTTGGACACCATCACATTTTGATAATCAGGCCATGTCAAATAGACCCTAAGCCTACGTGTATACACTACACACATACACCGCAGCTTAGGGCAGGGCTTAGCGCCAGATGTGAGGACCCTCGGGAACACACTTGCTAATGCCCTGGGAAAATGGGCACTGTGCTGCGAGCAATGCGGAAATCAGCAATAAGGCGACGCCAGGGGGTGGCTAGGGGGGGGCTGGAGCCCCGAATGGGTCCCCGAAAAGCCCCGAGTCTCAGAAATGCTGTTTAACATTAATAGCCCCGAGTCCCCACGGTGCCGCACTGCGAATGAGCGAGATGACTCATCTCGCTCATGCGCAGTGCGGCACCGTGGGGACTCGAGGCTGATGACGAGTGAGAAGGAGCGAGCGGCGCGGGACGTGTGACGTCACGTGGTGAGTCACGTGCGACGGGCGTCGCCGTCACGCACCGTTGCACGGCATGCTGGGGCCGCCTTTAAAAGCGTAAGGGGGGCGGGCGGGAGAGAAAGCGCGCGCATTCACCTGACGAGACGCCGAGTCCGAGACACGTGAGTCAGTGACACACCAACCGAGTGACCACACACTAGGCAGCGTGCGCCCTGCGCCGGGCGGTCTGGACTCTGGAGCAAGCTAGCTGGAGCCTGCTGGTGCTGGGCCTGGAAGCTGGAACGAACAAGAGGAGCACACAAGCACTGCGCCCTGCGCCGGGCGGTCTGGACTCTGGAGCAAGCTAGCTGGAGCCTGCTGGTGCTGGGCCTGGAACGAACAAGAGGAGCACACAAGCAACTCACTCACTGGCAGCATGGCAGGAGTAGGAGCAGAAGGACTAAGGTAAGGAGCTGGGGGATCTGGAGTGGATACACTGTCTGTGGCTGTTCCAGAAATGCATAAGTGACTAGCTATTCCCCTAATTGACCCCCTAATTGGACCCCCCTCATGCCAATGATGCCACCCCACTACTGCTCTAGCTCTACCTTGGATTATTTATACAGTCAGATTGCATAATACACTCAGCTTTCTTTAGGCTAGAGCTACTTTTGATTGAAAAGAGATTTGTCTGCAACATTTTTAAGTCATATCAGTATAGAGCCCAGACCCAGAGCTAAAAAGATCTTCCTGTACCTGCATGTGGATTGTGGATGATTATTAACCACCTATTCCCAGTGGACCCAGTCTAAAGATAAAAATAAAAACACTTCTTTAAATGTCTGCAGGGTTGGTTTACGGCCACGCCACACATGCAATTCAGAATTCAGTGTTTTTGTTTTTTATTTTTTTTTCCTGCGTCAACCGCATAGCAGGTTAAATCGGTTTCCAATGGCATAGTTCACACGAGTGTGTTCCTGTCCAGAAAGAAATGTAGAACATGCTGCATTTTTTTCTGCACTGAACTGCACCGGAAAAAAACGCATAGGTCATAGGAGCGCATGTCCTTATTTAGGGTGAAGAAAAAAAAGGGGAAAAAACGCACTGGAACACATCAAAAATGTACATGCAGAAACATCTCCGAACTGCGTTTCTATGTTGTGAACTGGTCTGTTCTGCTCGCTTTCCTGTGGTCCCACATATTCCGATTTTGACAGCCCATTCATTTCAATGGGCTGTCAAATGTACTGGAATGCATAAATAGGGTAGTTTGAGAGCTGCACCGTAATGGATTCCAACTTTGGGGTTCCATTAACAGTTGGCACTCGCACGATTAATCGCCAAGAATCAATTGCAATATTTTTTTCCCTTCCGATCTTCAAAACAGCATGTCTTTCTAACAAGTTCCTCTTCTCCAGGCCTGGCTGGGCGGGGGTGGGCCTTGTCTGGACTAGTCTCAGCGTCGTCTCATCAATCGCACCTGCTGCCAGTGGTGGACACGGTCATCATGCTTCTGATTCATGAGATGGGCGCAATAGCGCACTACAGGTAACTATATGCAACTGCATGCATGGAGAAAATGATGATGTCTGATCAAATGTATGCTAAAACAAAATCCTATGCTATAGTTAAATTTAAATCTCAGACTGTTTATTAAAAAAATTTTGTAATTAAAAGTCTTTATAGTCTGAAATAAATTAGAACATTACGTACCTAGATTAGTCATACGGTATCCTTACTTGCCTTACCCATTAATATATACTTAAATATATATCCTTACTTGCCTTACCCATTAATATATACTTAAATATATAATTCCACAAAGGGAATGGGGACAACTTGGCAAGCGACATTGTTTTGTATGTATTAATCACAATTTAATGCTTGGAAATGCTGACAACCATAAAATATCCTTTTTATTTTATTGCTTTTGTCTTTTTCTAATAGTATTTTATGTGCAACATACAATCAAATACTTTTTTTGGAATGGCAGCGAAACGCAAGTCAACAATGCATACGAATATGCAACAAAACAGGTACAAATCTCTCTCTCTCTCTCTCTCTCCTCTCTCCCTCTCTCTCCCTCTCTCTCCCTCTCTCTCTCTCTCTCTCCTCTCTCTCCCTCTCT
This sequence comes from Lithobates sylvaticus, assembly GCA_028564925.1. Taxonomy (NCBI): domain Eukaryota; kingdom Metazoa; phylum Chordata; class Amphibia; order Anura; family Ranidae; genus Lithobates; species Lithobates sylvaticus. The sequence goes on along the minus strand of CM053029.1, from coordinate 112,122,044 downwards.
CTCTCCTCTCTCTCCTCTCTCTCTCCCTCTCTCTCCCTCTCTCCTCTCCCCCTCCCCCCTCCCCTCCCTCCTCTCTCCCTCTCTCTCTCTCTCTCTCTCTCTCTCTCTCCCCCTCTCTCTCTCCGTATATTGCATAATGTTTTTTTCCAAACACAATGCAGCTGTTGACAGCTTTATGCTTTCCCTTTATCAGATGTTGATCAGGCTGAGTTGATGGGCACAGATGAGGCTGAGCCTGAATGGAAGAGACAACAACAAGTCAAAAACCTCCTACGACAACAGGTAAGACATTAAATTTAAACCCAAAAAATCGATTTTCCTACATCACCTATGCAATTTTTTGTTGTGTTTTCAGTTTTGCTAAAGCACACTACAATACATTTAAAAAGTGTAACACCGTTAAAAAAAAAAAAAGTCATGAATGGGCCTTAAAGAAATAATGCCTACATATCACAAAATTGCCCAGTCAAGCCCAATGGTAAGTCCAGCCCTGGTAACACCGTTAAAAAAATGAATGCCTACATATCACAAAATTTATATCCGCCTTTGATGACCTCAAAGACCTGAAACAGTATGGTCCAAGCCATTTTAAAATTTATAGTGGGATGTTGGCAGCGCACTCTGCCACTCTTGAAACCACTGCTGCAGCCTGTAGAGAATAGTGGGGGTATACTTTTTATATACAAGAATAAGCTAATAAATACACAAATCAAGTTGAAAAAAACACGATTTAAACATTGAGAAAAAAAAATATACCAAGTTCAGGAAAGCAAACTCTAAATTTGAAATAATTTCTTCATAGGATATGGATATCAGACAATTTTTCACCCAAAAAGGGTCTAACGCAGGAGAAGCTGAGCCTGAGTCCCATGAAGAAGCCGTGAGCAGCACGGATCAAGTTTCAGAATGTGATGACAGTATTTTACTTGCAGAGGAAGGCACTTCTAGTACCACAACAGATACAGAAGTGGGTGATGGATCAATTGATATGACTGCAGTTTCTGATGTTACTGATCTAGGAGATGTGGATAGTGGTTCTATGCAGCCTAAACTAAAGCAATATCCCTATGAAATGTTTGGTTCACAAAAGCGATCATTCCAATATCAGTGGTTTGAGAAATATATTTGGCTAGAATATTCGTGTAACAAAAATACTGCATTTTGTTTTGCTTGTAGAAATTTTGCCCCAAAAGGCAAGAGGCACAACCTGGATGCATTACTAACCACACAAGGTTTTAAAAATTGGAAACGTGCTTTAGATTCCTTTAAGGAGCATGAAAGAAGTGCTCTTCACAGGTCTAGCATGTTGGCATGGGCAGCTTGTAAAGCTTCTAAACAGCGTGGAAATGTTGTAGAACAAATAGAAAAAGCTACTGAACTCCAAATTCGAGAAAGGCGAGAGTATCTAAAATGAATAGTTGCAACCACCGTGCTTCTTGCCAAACAGGGCATATCATTTCGAGGTCATTTAGAAGGAGAAGAGAGCCTAAATAGAGGCAATTTTAAAGAGTGCTTAAATTATTTACGTAAATTTGATCCTTTCCTTCAAAAGTACAAGCCTCCAGGCAATGCTACCTATACTTCACCTTCATCACAAAACGATCTCATACAGTGCTGTTCAGAAGAAGTCACAAGTACAATTGTTAGCGAGTTAAAGAACTCTGGAATGTATGCCATAATGGCAGACGAAGCAAGGGATAAAAGAAAAGAGCAACTTGCTATCTGTGTACGCTACGTTGAACCTGACACAAGTGCTGTAAAAGAACATTTCCTGGGATTTTGTGAACTGAAAGATTTAAGTGCAAATTCAATAACAGAATCTTTGGAAGATTGCCTCACAGTTAATGGTTTAGCCAATGTCCTGTGTGTTGCTCAAACGTACGATGGAGCTGCAGTTATGAGTGGCGTAATTGGTGGTGTACAAGCAAAGTTTCAGAAAAAACATCCTGAAGCTATTTATGTTCACTGTTATGCCCATGAACTAAACCTTGTACTCTGCTATACCTGTAAAGCAATCCCAGAGGCTTCTGATTTTTTTCAAACACTAGAAAACCTTTATACTTTTTTTAGTGTATCTTTTACACAGCACCAAAAATTCGTTGATGTTCAGGCGCAACTTGGACTAAAAGAAACAGAACTAGTACAGCTCTCAGAGACACGTTGGTCTTGCCAGATACGTTCCATTACTGCTCTAATACGCAACTTTCCAGCTGTTGTGCAGTGTCTTAAAGAGGAGAAATCTGCCATAGCCACTGGCTTGTTGATTAAATTGCGTAAGTTATCAATGCGCTACTGCCTTTTTACGTTTCAATTGTTACTGGCTACTACAGAAGGTTTCCATAAGTTGCTTCAGAAGGAAAACCTAGATTTGTCTACTGCATTAGCGTATAAAAAAGATGTTTGTACTTCATTAAGATCTCTAAGAACCAATGCCAAATCAAGAGATATACTTCAAAAAGCTGTTTCTTTGTTTGACATTGACACTGAGAATTCACAAGCATCCAGGCAAATTAAAAAAACAAAAATGATGGAAGACTTTGTGTACGAAGCCAGACCAACACCACGTGATCATTTGTCAAGTGAAGATGATCTTAGAACAAAAATCTTTTACCCTTGCTTGGACCGAATGCTCTCTGAACTTGACCATCGTTTCTGTAGCATTAAAGAAAATTTGGTCAAGGGCATTGAGGCATGCAACCCACTTTCTGCATCTTTTCTGTCAGAAGACATAAAGGCACTTGCAGAACATTACAAAATGGATCTGCACTATGAAGAAGTAGTTGTTGCTAAAAACTTCTTTGACCGCAAAAAACAGGAAGGTGCGGTACTAACAGTACAGCACATTTGCAAACTTTTGGATCCTTTAATGTTTCCAACGGTTAAAAAAAATCATGCAAGTTGTCCTAACAATTCCTGTGAGCAGCTGTTCTTGCGAAAGATCATTTAGTGCTTTGAGACGTCTTCATACATGGCTCAGAGGTACAATGGGGCAGTCAAGGCTTCATCATCTTGCAGTTCTTTCAATTGAAAAAGGTGTTTTGGAATCTGTGTCTGATGAATGTGTAATTGATCATTTTGGTAACAAACAATCACGAAGGCATACCTTGGTTCTCTCAAGAGATTAACTTCAACTGCCTCCGTAAATTTAATTTGCTCTTGAAATTGTAAGATTCTAAACTATACCTATAGGAGGGTAGTTCAAGAATAACAGTTAATGGTGGTTGGCTTTTTTGGATGCTATGTACAGTATCTCACAAAATAAGTACCCATATACACCTCACTTTTTTGAAAATATTGTATTATAGCTTTTCAAGTGACAACACTGAAGAAATTTCACTTGGCTACAATGTAAAGTAAAAGTAGTGAGTGTACAGCTTGTATAACAGTGTAAATTTGCTGTCACCCTTAAAATAACTCAACATACAGGCAGCCATTAATGTCTAAACCGCTGGCAACAAAAATTACTTTACCCCTAACTTAGTGCAATTGTCAACATTGGGTCCAAAGTCTTACTTCTTTGTAACTTCTTTGGCCTACCATTTGCGAGGCCTGATCCGAGTGGAACCTGTCCTGTTATACCGCTGTATGGTCTTGCCCACCGTGCTTAGGCTCAGTTTCAGGTTATTGCCAATCTTGGAGCCAAGGCCATCTTTATAAAGATCCTCAGTTATTTCCCATGAGGTGCCAGTGCCACCGTGGCATGTATTTAGATCTTCCCGTATGAGAGCGATAACATAACAGCACCAAGGATCAAACTTGACCTGAGACCTTGTTATAAATAACACTAAGGACTAACTAATCACATGAAAATTGGGGGGGGGGGGGGGGGGGTAAGGGCAAAGTGGGCCCACCGGCCACATTTGAACATTTTCACTTGGGGGTACTCTTGACACTGACAGTGGTTTAGACTTTAATGGCTGTGTGTTTGAGTTATTTTGAGGGGACAGCAAATTTACACTGTTTTACAAGCTGTACACTCCCAAATTGTAGCAAAGTGACATTTCTTCAGTGTTGTCAGATGAAAAGATGGAATAAAATATTTTCAAAAATGTGAGGGGGTGAACTTTTGTGAGATGCTATATGTACCCCTTTATTGAAAAATTCTTTACTTCAGTAAAGCAAGGTCTGAACAAGTACCTTTGTTAGTGAATTTAATCGCGAATGTATGCCATTATAGTAGCAGACAAAGCAAGAAGATAAAAAGAAGGCAGCAACTTTGTATCTGTGCAAGGCAGCGATGTTCAACCTGACCCAAGTGCTGTCAAATCTTTCAGTTCACAAAATCCCAGGAAATGTTCTAAATGCAGATCTAATAACAGAATCTTCAAAAAAGATTCTCTGGTGTGTCATATTTGTAGACAATCTCTACTCTGTCTTGCTCAGACATTAAAAATTAGTTACTGAAAATGGAATATTGTAATACTATACTACAGTTTAAAAAGGATGGCACTTTACAGTACAGATTGTTTTCTATATGGTTAACAAGTTGTAATTGTAGTTTTACTACAAAAAATTGTTTGCACTTTTATTAAGTTTTAAACTGGTGTATTTTCACTCATGAAGCACCTTGCACTTTTTTTTATTTTTTTTGTCCAAAAACTCCAAATTGTAGTGAACCAAAATACAAAGGGCAAAGACTAAGCTATGGCTACTACTAGTACTACAGTCAAGTTGGAAAATGTCTCCATATATGGAGTTGCAAATAACCAATATGGAACCTATTGGTTATTTGTAACTCCATTTTGAATTTTGATCTTTGCTATCGTTTGGAGTTTATTGAATAAACCCCTGTTTTATGTGTTACATGAGTGTTATAACAAGTGTCTTAAATATAGACTAATATAAACCCATGCCATGTAGTGTAGGGTATTCTCTCATTCCAGTATACCTCTGAGTCTGAGAGAATAACCTAAACATGGCATGTGCCATGCTATTTTTAGTGTATTTTCTCCTTAGTCTACCTCTATGACCCTTGGGCCTGGTTCACACCTGTGCTTTTTGCATTATGCAGATTTGCACTACAGTCCATTTTTACATGGTTTCCAATGGAGCACAAGCACATTCTGTAGTGCAAATATGCAAAAAGCAATAAAGATGCATAGGTGTCAATCAGGCCTAAAGTGTATGGTCTATACACAAACTGATTAAGCTAGTTTTGTTGACGATTACCTGTAGTAACCCTTCTAGGCAGTGAATTGATGCGTGTAAGCTGCATTTTATGGGTAGTTTTGGAATATGTAAACAGATGTGTATTTCACATCAGTGAGAGTACATTGCACTTTTAAGTAGTGAATTGATGTGTGTAACCTGCATCTGTTTTTATTGGATGTTGATAACTTTGTTTTAAGTATAATAAAAATCCAATTTATTAAGAAATTTTGTATGCATATTTTTTTACTTAAATCTAAAATTTACTCTTCTGACAATGTGTTTTGGTGTGTGCATTGCACAAAGGGAATATGTGTGCGCAATGCCCATGCATATATTCTATTTTGCTCCCTGCATAAGACTACTACTGACTTAAACATAGGTATGTATAATACTCATTGTGTGTGAGTTCAGTGTATGTCAGTTAGCCAGGTCAGTGTAGTGTATGTATGTCAGGTAGCCGGTAAGGTGAGGTCAGTGTATGTATGTCTCTACTCTCCGTGACTCCGTCACTGTATGTATGTCAGGTAGGTGAGGTCAGTGTGTCAGGTGGGTGAGGTCAGTGTGTCAGGTAGGTGAGTCATTGATGCATCATTGATGGGCAGCACTAGTAAGCCAGGCAGCAACCAGACAGTTAGCTTACCCCCCTGGCACACAACCCCACCGCTCTAACATAAACACCCGCACACGACCACCCCGGGTCCCCCCACGGTGCCACTATCGGCCTTCGGGCTGAAGCCCCTGGTCTTTTGGGAACCTAGCAACGCCCCTGCTTCATCTTCAGCTAAATACAGCAACAAAATTAAGACATGTGGAAGATGGTGGCTTTTTGTAAGGAGGGGAGAAGATGGGGTCAGTGGAGGGGGGTTGCTTGCAGAGGTCAGAGCTGAATAGGAATGAAAGCGAGATGTGGAAGAATGCTGAACTCTGCACTCTATGCAGCGCACCCCCAAACTCTGCACTCTGTGCGTAACCCCCCCAACTCTGCCCTTGGTATCCTCCCATTGAGAAATTTGACCACACCCACTGATATGACACACATGTGTGTGTGTGTGTGGGGGGGTGGGGGGGATGGGAAGTCATGGTTGGGTTCCTGGACCTATTTGCTGAGAAAAAAAGCCCTGTGTATATATATATAGATACGTATCCGAACAAGACAAACTTACCATAAGATCTACAACATGAAATTGACCTGAAGTGTGCCCTGGTCTAATGGACGGTATACAAAAATAAGGGGGCATACCCAAGATTAGAAATGAATATTAATGAAGAGAAATGACTTGAGAAATGCCCTAAAAAGGGGGATGGGAGGGTGGGTATCGCGCACAGGAAACCGAAAAAGACCACAGGCGAGTGGGCTGGTTAAATACCCCCCGGGCTCATCCCATAAATTCAGGCCACCATACTGGCCTTCCTACTTATGGTTGAAGCCCTATGGCCGATACATTTCCGAACAAGACAAACTTACCATAAGATCTACAACATGAAATTGACCTAAAGTGTGCCCTGGTCTAATGTATGGTATACCAAAAAGAGGGGGCAAGAACACTCAGGTAGGGGAAAAGTTCTTTATTCATTTTTCAGATTTATTCATTGAGCGAGTTGGGTGAATGCCCGTGACATTTCCACCTGAGGATTAGGGATATACCGGGTAAAGCAGGCCGACTTCCATCTGCCAAGTCTTAAAAACGTGATCTGGGACCCCATGCCAAGACGCGGTTGAGGCTGCCCCGATACGGAAACAGTGACCGGTGTACTCACTGGGGCTGAGGTGTAAGTTACGAAGGGGAATCCTCACATGTTTCATAAACTGGCAGGCACTCAAAGGATTGACCGGAAAGGATAGAAGGGGACTAGAGTCTGGCTGTTCAGGCAGGAGTGAGAGCAGACGATTAAGCACAGTCACTGGACACCAGGCATTGCTAGTCCGTATAGAGATGGATGTCTACCCCGGAGCCTGCCTGCTGGGTCTTGGATACCGTGAGGTGAAGAACGAAATGATCTTGATGGCGAACCAAGTGACGTCTGCATAGGATTTGACCGGCTGTGTTGTTATAGGTGAACTCGCTAGGCCGCAAGAACCCGTAGTAGGCCAGGTAGATGGCTGCTTGTACGACCAGGCTGGGGAGGACACCAAATGGGGAACCGGCATGCATAGTGGACATATCTCTAAAGATGGTACTTGTAATAGGAAGACGTTTGGCTTTAACTACCGGCTGCCGCTTCTGGATGCCACGCAGGACGGCTCAGATCGCATGGGACGCAAACACGGATGGTTTTGTGGGATCTTCAAGTGCTGTATGCCAGCTAAGTATAGCCGGATAGTGTTGTAGGATAGGACCAACTGACTATGGCAATATGAGACAAAGGCCAGAATGTGCCTGGTGTCTGTTGGTGTTTCTTCTGAGCAGGTATCTAGGAATTTGTTAAACACGTCCCAAGCTATACGGTAGGCTTTGAGTGAGTTATGTGACAGAGACTGGTTGATGAGCTGGGTGGCTCCATGTAGTTGCTGCTCTAGTCCAGGGTCAGCTGAGACCAAACCGGAATAGGGGCTGACACCGGATCGGCTTCGGGAACCTGCCGGAAGAAGGAGACGAAATTAAGGCGTGACAGTGCGTCTGCTTCAAGGTTGTATCTACCTGGGATGAATGTACAGTGAACATTAAATTGATGCTGCAGAGACAGCTGTACCAGCCTGCGTAAGAAGGACATCACGAGAGCGACTTGGACCTGCCTTTATTAATAATATCCACCGTGGCCTGATTGTCGGTGGTGAAGCCTACAGTTTGTCCAGTCCAGTTATGACCCCAGAGCTGGGCGGCTGCCACGATCGGGTAGAGTTCGAAGAGGGAGGAATTCCGGCTAAAGCCAGGGATTAAAAGTATCTGTGAAGGCAAGGGTCCAGCAAACCAATGGTGGCCAAAAATTGCCGCAAAGCCTGTGGAGGCTGCGGCATCTGTCACCACCTGCGGTGAAGGGGCGAGATAGAATATATGCCAACAATATCCTTAGGATATTACCACTGTTTTTAGAAGTTATGTTCCAATTATGGCCTATTTAATGTTTCGTATAAATGGAGGATTGGTCTATAAGTCCTCTTTATAGCTGGGCCCCGGGGTCTAGATACCCATAGTTTCGCCTGAGTATTGGAAATATTGGACACTGAGTAGTCTAGTTTTAGAGAAGAAGAGAGAAAAAGAAGGACAGAAGGGAAAGAAGATAGGTGAGAAAAAGGAATGTGGAAAAACTAAAAATAAAAAAACGCGCTGTCTTGAAGTGATAAATAATAGCTGCCAGCACAACAGAAATCTGTGGGTATGTGAACAAATGAGAAAGTGGTAAAGTGCAGCGCTAAAGGTGAAGATGGAAGTGAGATTCCCCTAATGGGATCAAACTAGCAACAAACCATTACTAATGTGCATAAACCATGATTGAATGTATATAATATTACTCTAATCAGGGCCGTTTTTAAGGCAGGGCAAAAGGGGCAGCTGCCCTGGGCCCTGTCATTGTTGTGGGGCCCAAAGCAGCTGCCTCATACTTGCCAACTATCCTGGTTTAAATTCCCTCGCCCCTTGAGGTTTTGGTCCTGTGCTGTGTGACAATATCTTAGTGTGAAGTGCTGCTACTAATGCTGCCTAGCTCTGCCCTATTGTTGTGTACAGATGACTCACCTGCAGACCCTGTGTTTACATGCAAATTACCGGCATTCATATGTAAATAGTGGTGACATTCATATGTAAATAGTGGCAGCCGGCGGCATTGATATATATATCATGCCCCCCTCAGGTCATATCCACAGTAATCTCTAGCTACCAATCAACAAGCAGAAATCATGTGCTGTAACCTCTAGAAACTAACCAGTGACCTGTAATGTGTTCTGTAACCTCTAGCAACCAGTCAGTGAGCGGTAATGATACCTCTGGCAACCAATCGCAATAGCTGCCTGATCTCCTGATCTGATTCAGTAAACTGATTTTGAGTCTAGCTGCTATTTATTGTATGTCTCAGAGTAGGTGGAGAGCAAAACTGCATGGGGGGGGGGGGGCAAGAAAAGTTTTGCCCAGGGTCCAATCAATAATAAATACGGCCCTGACTCTAATATACAAACAGCAATGATGATGAAGTTAACATAAACCAACAGTGCATGTATATATTAAAATTAAAGTCCATGAAATTACTCCAATATATAAAGTGACTGCAAGATAAATCTTTGTGAACTAGTTGTCTGTTGATAATCCACCACTAAAAGGAAAGAGGCAAGGCTCAAGTCCTGCGGGAACGCATGGGAACGGAGTTCCTGTACTTTTTCCACAACAGGAACTCAGTTCCCGTTAGAAGCCGTGTCCTGCAAGACTTTGAAGTATGTGAGCTGTGTGGCAGGTGCTACACCAGCAGCTGCCGACACATCTCGCAATAGTAAGTGCCGCACACCTGACCATTCAGGCATTGCCAGTAGGGGGCCCCATGACAGCTTCCGCTGCAATCTACCTGTCAATCACAGCTAGCTGACAGGTAGATCAGGTCCCTGCTGCTAAGAGATTGTATTTAGTCAGACCTCTCGTGATGCGCTCCTCCCTGCCGGCCCCTCCTGATTTTCTGTCTCCCCATCTCCCCTCCCCTTCCCCCCCAGACTGCAGAGTATATAGGGCATGCTGTATATTATATATACTGCTGTTCAGAGTACATAGTGCCTGGGGCCTGGGGGACCCCCACGCCATTTAAAAAAAAAAAATTGGTGCGGGGTTCCCCTTAAAAGTGGATGTAAACCCATTTTTTTTATTTTTTTTTGATGTCATAATGTAGAGTATAATATTTCCTATCATTTGAGCCCAGTCTTGCCACAAAGAGTTAATCCAGCTCTGAGCAATCCTCTTTTATTGTTCAGTGAGATAAATCTTGACAAACAGAGAAAAACTTTGTCAAATCCTCCCCCTTGCTGTGAGTGACAGGTGATTGACATATCTTGTGCACTAGCCTAAGAGACATGCATTATTTTTTAATTTCCTCCCACTCCTTTCTTCTGCTGCTCTGCCAGGATTGGATGCTCCACACCTCAGCATAATTGGGCATGCTGAAGTCATGTGGTTACTTTCCTGTCTTTTCACTGGATGTTAGAGATCACAGCAGAAGTTCAGTGTAAGAAATACACAGAAGAAAATGCATATTGACAAGGGAGTGTAGAGGTGGGCGGGGAGTCTACTGACATCACGACTCCACCCACCGAGCTCCAGACAACAGACCCACCCACAGAATCTGCAGTTTTTCGGGTCTCATAACAGACAGAGGGGAGACATTTGACAGGTAAAGATACATGCAGGAGGCATGTATATCCTTATAGATAACCCCTATGGCAGTAGTTTAGAAAGGATGACATTGGGTTTACATCCACTTTAATATACATACCAGACCTAAAGGGCTTGGTATGGATTTTTGGGGTGACATCCACGCCATTTTTTGGGGGTATTTTTGGTATTTTTATATATATATTGCCGGGATCCGACAATACATTACAGCCGCAAGCAGTTTTAAATTACATTTTTTCCTGTAGAAATGTTATTTTGCTGTGGCACTGTTATAAACATGGGAAAGATGCACTACTTTACAGGCATACTAAGGACACCCCCAGGCACGATATTTAAAGGAATATTTCATTTTTATTGTTTCACTTTAAGCATTATTAAAATCACTGCTCCTGAAAAAAATGACCGCTTTTAAAACTTTTTTTTGCATTGATACATGTCCCCTGGGGCAGGGCTCGGGTCCCCAAACACTTTTTTATGGCAATAACTGGCATATAAACCTTTAAAATTATCACTTTTGATTTTTCATGTTCATGTCCCATAGACTTTAACGATGTTTGAACATATTTTTTGAATGTTGACATGTTCTGCTGAGAACTGAACCGGGGTGTGTTCGGCTCATCCCTAGTCCTAATATGTCCTCTGCTATAGGTGCCAGGTGCCATTTTGGGGAAGTCTGTGTCACATTTTTACACAGAAATTTAGCGAATTTTCAATGGCCACTTTGGGATGTAGAAGTGCAAAAATAGAATGATCTGCATAACCAAGAGGTGCCAGATGGAGGACAGGAACTCCTCCTATCTGGAACAAGGCCTTGCCCTGCAGGCAGATGGGTGGTTGTCTGTGCTTCTTGTTAAACTGACCTTTACTGCCTGAAAGTTGATCTGGAAAGTTTCTGTATATAAAATTCTCTGAATTCTTGTTTAATGGATAAAAAGTTGTTTGGAAAAGGAACTGTCCATGTATTCTTCTTTTGCCACCCTGTGTAATAAAGTTTATACCCAGATTTAAAACCTCAAGCCAATTATGAGCTGACAGGTATCCATGAGTCAAGATGGCACTCTTAAAGTTTTACCTCACCACTGTCCAATGAACAACGAAGGGTGTTTGCTGAGGAGAACAGTGCTGGCTTTATGTGGGTACAATGCTAACACTTATTTAATGACATCAAACCTAGACATCATTAGTGGTTAACCTGGGCACACAATGACTGCTATCATAAGGGCGGAGTGACAATCCCTGTTCACACTGATGCCCTTCCTGCTGAACTGCGGTTTTTCTTGAAGCCAGAGAGCCTGAGCCACACACAGAGCAGACTGTGCTGGATGAGTGGTTGCTGCCCCTCAAATTCAAAGGATGTGGTGGCAGCCTCAAGGCACAATTTGTTGCTGAATCACTGAAAGGGAGCACTGCCCTTCTATGTCCCTCATTGAAGAGGCACAATAGGCTTCAGGAGTCCAGAGGCTGAAGCATAGCTACCAGAATTCTGTATACGTGACAAGTAGGAGGTCTCCTTGAAGATGCCTATGAATTATATCACCCCCCCTCCCCGGATTCTTTGTGTCCGTTTGCTTCGTAACTGCCAATTGAGATCAATGTCTCCCAGTGATTCTTTTCATTCCTTCCCACAATCTGAATAATAGTTTCTAGCTGCCTAAAAGTTTAAATATGGATTTTCAGAAGATAACGTGTATTTTTCTATTGTTTATAAAAGCTTGTAAGTGTTCTGAGTTTTACCAAGCAATCAGTAGTTCCCCAATTGCAAGCACCCCTACAGGTTATAAAATTACATTCTAGATCCTTGACCTACCTCGACCTATATACAGCTGTATATGCCTATGCAGGGCCGATCCTAGGCAGGGTGCGTGGGGTGCTCCGCACCCAGGCGCCGCAGAGGTGGGGGCGCCGAAGCTCCAGAGTGCTGCTCCCCTCCCTCCTTCTCGTTTGTGTTCAGAGGCGGAGGTGGAGCGCATGTAGCGGGTGCTGCGGTTCCCCATCCCGCCGGCAACTGACAAGAGCGCATACCGCTCCCGCTGTCTCCGGAATCCGTGCTGTCTGAGTACTGCTGTGGATCCTAGTACCGGAACACGTTCCGGTACAAGACTCCACTAATCTTTCTGTCCGTTGCACGTGGAGCAGTCTCCTGTCTGCCTGCCCCGCCCCCTCTGCATGTGTTGGCTCTTCTCTTCTGGGTTGGCCGGAGCTGCTGCCAATCATCCAGTGCACTCCCAGAAATGCTGTTTGAGTGCCGCCCTCCTAGTAACCAAAGATGTCACGTATACCCCGCCCCCCTGCAACATGCACGGTGCTTCTGCTCCAAGCACGCTCGAGCTACAGGGATCTATTGGACAGGTACTGATCTATGGGGACACCTGCTGTGGGGGGGGGGGGCTCTGATGGGGGAACACCTGCTGTGGGGGGGCTCTGATGGGGGAACACCTGCTGTGGGGGGCTCTGATGGGGGGAACACCTGCTGTGGGGGGGGGGGGCTCTGATGGGGGAACACCTGCTGTGGGGGGGGGGGGGCTCTGATGGGGGAACCCCTGCTGTGGGGGTGGGGCTCTGATGGGGGAACCCCTGCTGTGGGGGGGGCTCTGATGGGCGAACCCTGCTGTGGGGGGGGGCTCTGATGGGGGACACCTGCTGTGGGGGAGCTCTGATGGGGACACCTGCTGTGGGGGGAGCTCTGATGGGGACAACTGCTGTGGGGGGGCTCTGATGGGGGACACCTGCTGAGGGGGGGGGGGGCTCTGATGGGGACACCTGCTGTGGGGGGGGGGGGCTCTGATGGGGACACCTGCTGTGGGGGGGACACCTGCTGGGGGGGCTCTGATGGGCACTTTAATATAAGCTACGCATGCCGAAGGTCACTCTCTCTCCCCAGAATGTCCCTCATTCTCAATTTAAAAGCTGGGAGGTACGCAGGAGCGGATCAGGGGAGGAGAGACTGTGCCACCGCCGTACCTGTGATCAACGGGAAGAGGGCTCTCTGTATTTACTGCACACCCCCCTCCCTCCTCCTGTCAGAGGAGGAGAGCGAAGCAGCCGGAGATCGGAGCGCCCAGGTCTGAGTGGAGAGAGAGCAGCTGTGGGCTCTTAGACCCCCCCCCCCCTTCCCTCTCCTCCTCGCACTGCTGCACTAGTGAGCAGCGCTTGCCAGGTCAGCTGCCCGCTATGTTTCTTCTCCCTCCTTCATATTGGCCAAGGAATAAATACAATAAAAAGGGAGCAGAGAAGAGGATTGTGGAGCATGTAGTCCCGATTGTGACCCGGAAACTGCTATCCACACAGCATTCTCAGCTGAATAAGAGAGGGGGAGAGAGAGAGAGGGGGAGAGAGAGGGGGAGAGAGAGAGAGGGGGAGAGAGAGAGAGGGGGAGAGAGAGAGAGAGGGGAGAAAGAGGGAGAGAGAGAGAGGGGGAGAGAGAGAGAGAGATTTCAGGGAAGAGCACCCAGGACTCCAGAGAGAGGACAGTGCTGAGGGGACACCATCAGAAGGAGAACCCTGCTGCCCTGTGCCACCAGAGGGAAAGCTGCACAGCCTGGCACCATCCCTGGTGACGAAAGGAATGGAGTCATTGCCAGAATACAGATCTGAGCTCTACCCAGCGGAGTCACCACGGGCAACCTAGAGTGAGCAGACTCCTGATCAGAAGAACTGATGTTGCTGTACCGCTGGGTCTGGTGAGAGGGCTGGTCGGTCATTATCTACTGTCAGCCTTAGGAACTGTCTCTGACCATCTCCTGTACTATGTCTGCAGTCTCTGACCATCTCTTGTAGTATGTCTGCAGTATGTCTGGGGGCTCTTTCTAACAGAAGCCCTCTCTGTGTGCATTAGAGAGACCCCCCTCCAGGTCCCATTAGTGTACTCATTTTCTTTATTGTTAAAAGATCATGGGAGGATCCCAGGGTAATGAAGACTTCTTAGGGGAGCATCTCTGTGTTTGAGTCGTAGCCATAGAAACATTTGTAAAGGGGAGGCTTTAGTAAGATGACCATGCCCATGTGGGGGGCGCCAGAAATATTTCTGCACCCAGGCGTCTGTGACCCTAGGATCGGCCCTGTGCCTATGATGTATATTCTTGTCCTACCAAGTGTGTTGCTTGGATTGTAATAGGCCTAGAGCAACCTGGGGCACACCGAATAGAAAATTAGAGGTGAGACTTGGACACCATCACATTTTGATAATCAGGCCATGTCAAATAGACCCTAAGCCTACGTGTATACACTATACACATACACCGCAGCTTAGGGCAGGGCTTAGCGCCAGATGTGAGGACCCTCGGGAACACACTTGCTAATGCCCTGGGAAAATGGGCACTGTGCTGCGAGCAATGCGGAAATCAGCAATAAGGCGACATGACACTTAGAAGCGATCTGTTCACCTTGCACAATTCCCAGGGCCGTCTTTATTATTGATTGAACCCTGGGCAAACATTTTCTTGGGCCTCCCCCATGCAATTTCGCTCTCCATCCCAACATCCCAAAAACTGGGCTTTTTTTCAGCTGGAACTTGGTGGAACTCAGTTCCACCACCTTTGGCTCAGGCTTTCTGCTCCCTGCTCACCACTGTCAGCTGTAAACACAGGTCCAGCTTCTGTGTTAACAAGTGACAGCTCGTCTCCCAATGATCTGTTCCCCTGAGTGGCTCCCACTGAGTGCAGGATGGGGACACCGGAGATGCAGGTGCCCAGGATGCAGTGCGGATGCCAAAACCCCTACTGGATGCTCTCCCTGCAAGTGGGAGGTGGGGCCACCTACAGTATGTGAGAGGTACTAGAGCCAGCTGTGTGCTTCAGCTTCAGCTAAATACAGCAACAAAATTAAGACATGTGGAAGATGGTGGCTTTTTGTAAGGAGGGGAGAAGATGGGGTCAGTGGAGGGGGGTTGCTTGCAGAGGTCAGAGCTGAATAGGAATGAAAGCGAGATGTGGAAGAATGCTGAACTCTGCACTCTATGCAGCGCACCCCCAAACTCTGCACTCTGTGCGTAACCCCCCCAACTCTGCCCTTGGTATCCTCCCATTGAGAAATTTGACCACACCCACTGATATGACACACATGTGTGTGTGTGGGGGGGGTGGGGGGGATGGGAAGTCATGGTTGGGTTCCTGGACCTATTTGCTGAGAAAAAAAGCCCTGTGTATATATATATATAGATACGTATCCGAACAAGACAAACTTACCATAAGATCTACAACATGAAATTGACCTGAAATGTGCCCTGGTCTAATGGACGGTATACAAAAATAAGGGGGCATACCCAAGATTAGAAATGAATATTAATGAAGAGAAATGACTTGAGAAATGCCCTAAAAAGGGGGATAGGAGGGTGGGTATCGCGCACAGGAAACCGAAAAAGACCACAGGCGAGTGGGCTGGTTAAATACCCCCCGGGCTCATCCCATAAATTCAGGCCACCATACTGGCCTTCCTACTTATGGTTGAAGCCCTATGGCCGATACATTTCCGAACAAGACAAACTTACCATAAGATCTACAACATGAAATTGACCTAAAGTGTGCCCTGGTCTAATGTATGGTATACCAAAAAGAGGGGGCAAAAACACTCAGGTAGGGGAAAAGTTCTTTATTCATTTTTCAGATTTATTCATTGAGCGAGTTGGGTGAATGCCCGTGACATTTCCACCTGAGGATTAGGGATATACCGGGTAAAGCAGGCCGACTTCCATCTGCCAAGTCTTAATAACGTGATCTGGGACCCCATGCCAAGACGCGGTTGAGGCTGCCCCGATACGGAAAGAGTGACCGGAGTACTCACTGGGGCTGAGGTGTAAGTTACGAAGGGGAATCCTCACATGTTTCATAAACTGGCAGGCACTCAAAGGATTGACCGGAAAGGATAGAAGGGGACTAGAGTCTGGCTGTTCAGGCAGGAGTGAGAGCAGACGATTAAGCACAGTCACTGGACACCAGGCATTGCTAGTCCGTATAGAGATGGATGTCTACCCCGGAGCCTGCCTGCTGGGTCTTGGATACCGTGAGGTGAAGAACGAAATGATCTTGATGGCGAACCAAGTGACGTCTGCATAGGATTTGACCGGCTGTGTTGTTATAGGTGAACTCGCTAGGCCGCAAGAACCCGTAGTAGGCCAGGTAGATGGCTGCTTGTACGACCAGGCTGGGGAGGACACCAAATGGGGAACCGGCATGCATAGTGGACATATCTCTAAAGATGGTACTTGTAATAGGAAGACGTTTGGCTTTAACTACCGGCTGCCGCTTCTGGATGCCACGCAGGACGGCTCAGATCGCATGGGACGCAAACACGGATGGTTTTGTGGGATCTTCAAGTGCTGTATGCCAGCTAAGTATAGCCGGATAGTGTTGTAGGATAGGACCAACTGACTATGGCAATATGAGACAAATGCCAGAATGTGCCTGGTGTCTGTTGGTGTTTCTTCTGAGCAGGTATCTAGGAATTTGTTAAACACGTCCCAAGCTATACGGTAGGCTTTGAGTGAGTTATGTGACAGAGACTGGTTGATGAGCTGGGTGGCTCCATGTAGTTGCTGCTCTAGTCCAGGGTCAGCTGAGACCAAACCGGAATAGGGGCTGACACCGGATCGGCTTCGGAAACCTGCCGGAAGAAGGAGACGAAATTAAGGCGTGACAGTGCGTCTGCTTCAAGGTTGTATCTACCTGGGATGAATGTACAGTGAACATTAAATTGATGCTGCAGAGACAGCTGTACCAGCCTGCGTAAGAAGGACATCACGAGAGCGACTTGGACCTGCCTTTATTAATAATATCCACCGTGGCCTGATTGTCGGTGGTGAAGCCTACAGTTTGTCCAGTCCAGTTATGACCCCAGAGCTGGGCGGCTGCCACGATCGGGTAGAGTTCGAAGAGGGAGGAATTCCGGCTAAAGCCAGGGATTAAAAGTATCTGTGAAGGCAAAGGTCCAGCAAACCAATGGTGGCCAAAAATTGCCGCAAAGCCTGTGGAGGCTGCGGCATCTGTCACCACCTGCGATGAAGGGGCGAGATAGAATATATGCCAACAATATCCTTAGGATATTACCACTGTTTTTAGAAGTTATGTTCCAATTATGGCCTATTTAATGTTTCGTATAAATGGAGGATTGGTCTATAAGTCCTCTTTATAGCTGGGCCCCGGGGTCTAGATACCCATAGTTTCGCCTGAGTATTGGAAATATTGGACACTGAGTAGTCTAGTTTTAGAGAAGAAGAGAGAAAAAGAAGGACAGAAGGGAAAGAAGATAGGTGAGAAAAAGGAATATGGAAAAACTAAAAATAAAAAAACGCGCTGTCTTGAAGTGATAAATAATAGCTGCCAGCACAACAGAAATCTGTGGGTATGTGAACAAATGAGAAAGTGGTAAAGTGCAGCGCTAAAGGTGAAGATGGAAGTGAGATTCCCCTAATGGGATGAAACTAGCAACAAACCATTACTAATGTGCATAAACCATGATTGAATGTATATAATATTACTCTAATCAGGGCCGTTTTTAAGGCAGGGCAAAAGGGGCAGCTGCCCTGGGCCCTGTCATTGTTGTGGGGCCCAAAGCAGCTGCCTCATACTTGCCAACTATCCTGGTTTAAATTCCCTCGCCCCTTGAGGTTTTGGTCCTGTGCTGTGTGACAATATCTTAGTGTGAAATGCTGCTACTAATGCTGCCCAGCTCTGCCCTATTGTTGTGTACAGATGACTCACCTGCAGACCCTGTGTTTACATGCAAATTACCGGCATTCATATGTAAATAGTGGTGACATTCATATGTAAATAGTGGCAGCCGGCGGCATTGATATATATATCATGCCCCTCTCAGGTCATATCCACAGTAATCTCTAGCAACCAATCAACAAGCAGAAATCATGTGCTGTAACCTCTAGAAACTAACCAGTGACCTGTAATGTGTTCTGTAACCTCTAGCAACCAGTCAGGGAGCGGTAATGATACCTCTGGCAACCAATCGCAATAGCTGCCTGATCTCCTGATCTGATTCAGTAAACTGATTTGAGTCTAGCTGCTATTTATTGTATGTCTCAGAGTAGGTGGAGAGCAAAACTGCATGGGGGGGGGGGGGGGGGGCAAGAAAAGTTTTGCCCAGGGTCCAATCAATAATAAATACGGCCCTGACTCTAATATACAAACAGCAATGATGATGAAGTTAACATAAACCAACAGTGCATGTATATATTAAAATTAAAGTCCATGAAATTACTCCAATATATAAAGTGACTGCAAGATAAATCTTTGTGAACTAGTTGTCTGTTGATAATCCACCACTAAAAGGAAAGAGGCAGGGCTCAAGTCCTGTGGGAACGCATGGGAACGGAGTTCCTGTAATTTTTCCACAACAGGAACTCAGTTCCCGTTAGAAGCCGTGTCCTGCAAGACTTTGAAGTATGTGAGCTGTGTGGCAGGTGCTACACCAGCAGCTGCCGACACATCTCGCAATAGTAAGTGCCGCACACCTGACCATTCAGGCATTGCCAGTAGGGGGCCCCATGACAGCTTCCGCTGCAATCTACCTGTCAATCACAGCTAGCTGAC
The DNA here is from genome assembly GCA_028564925.1 of Lithobates sylvaticus. NCBI lineage: Eukaryota > Metazoa > Chordata > Amphibia > Anura > Ranidae > Lithobates > Lithobates sylvaticus. Next base: position 112,103,050 of record CM053029.1, on the reverse strand, counting down.
AGGTAGATCAGGTCCCTGCTGCTAGGAGATTGTATTTAGTCAGACCTCTCGTGATGCACTCCTCCCCGCCGGCCCCTCCTGATTTTCTGTCTCCTCATCTCCCCTCCCCCCCCCCCAGTCTCCTGCATACTTGCTCTGTGTGTCCCGCTGAATCCCCCCTTCCTCTATCTTCAGTGCCATAGGATGAGAGAACCCAGAGGAGGAGCACAGCTATTCTGCTCACAGGACATGCAGGGAGAGAGGTGGGCTGAGGGAGGAACATCAGTTTGGCGTGGTAAGCTGAGCACAATACCTGGCAAAGTTTAATGCCAGGAGGAAAGTTTATGTGGAAATATGTGAAGGGTTGGAATAGCAGCGAGTGTGTGTTGGAGCCCTGCAGAGTTTGCAGCCCCCCAACATACATCTCCTAAGCAGGAACACATCACTATGTCCCCAAGTATTCTGTCCAGATAATGTGCAGTTCATTTATGACCTTTCCGTTTAACCCTGTGTTATCCAAACTCTGTTCAATGAAAAGTTTAAACTCACCACATAAACACTCTATATACAAAATAAAATTCCCCAATAAAGATCAGAACATGATGTTCACATTTGCATGGAAGGACAATTGAATGAATGCTGATTATTCAGAGAATTACCGTATTTATGTTTATTGAGGATTGTTTTTTTTATATTTACTAACAGTTAAGCTTCATACACACAATACGAAAAATTGGATGAAAAATACCACTTTTGAAGCGTTCGTGCATATGAGCGTATCATTTTTTTTTTTGGTGGGTGAGTGGATCTTGGGTGGGAGTTCCCACACTTTTTTCCCCAGGACTTGACCCCTGGAAAGAGGCTTACCAGACAAGTTGAACCCAACTAGGCATACGCCTGAGGAGTCAACAGAGCTTGTGGTGTAACACACCCAGGGAAGGAAATCAGCATACACGGTTTCGGATGTAGACCAATCAGGCAGGGGTCTGTCACAATGTATAACGTCAATGGATATCCACCAAGGGAACAGTAACCAAAGATCAAGAGCGGATCCTCCCAGTACTATATATGGTAAAAGGAAAAAAAATTGGGCCACATTGTGTGATTCCATTTACATAAAAGGCATTTTATTGAAATAAGTAAAATGGTCACTCACATTTGAGAAGGCATTAAAAGGCATGTAAGTAAAATCAAATATTGCAGTGGCATCAGCAGAGCCCGGAAACTGAGTGGTCTAGTTTTACAGAAGAAGAGAGAAAAAGAAGGACAGAAGGGAAAGAAGATAGGTGAGAAAAAGGAATGGTATTAACTCAGTTAAAGAATTAGCAAAAGGAGGAGGGAAAATTTTGAAGGGGGTGAAGGGATGGGTCAGGGGCGGATCCAGAGTCTAGTCTCGGGAGGGGCACTGCCAGAAAATAAGGTGTACCTGTACGCCATTTTGTGCAATAGCCAGCAAAGGCACGCGTGCTGATTGGCCAGAGGGGGAGCCAATCAGCGGGTCCAGCGGAAGTGATGTCCGCCAGCCACCTGCAATCACTCCCCACAGAGATGGAACAGCGGTCTGCTGATGTAAACAAGGCAGATCGCCGTTCTGTCAGAGTGATCTTGTGTTCCTGCTAACTAGGAACATGGATCACTCTGTTCATCTAGTGAGTCCATCCCCACACAGTTAGCAAGCACCCCCTAGGGACACAGTTAACCCTTTGATCACCCCTGATGCTAACTCTTCAAAACCAGTGTCATTAGTACAGTGACAGTGCATATTTTTAGCACTGATCACTGTATTAGTGTCACTGGTCCCTAAAAAGTGTCTGATCTGTCCGCCACAATGTTGTAGTCCCACTAAAAATCACTGATTGCCACAATTACTAGAAAAAAAAAATGCCATAAACCTATTAACTATTTTGTAGATGCGATAACTTTTGTTCAAAACAATCAATATATATTTATTGGGATTTTTTTTACCAAAAATATGTAGCAGAATACATATTGGCCTAAATTGAGGAAGACATTCTTTTATAGCAAAAAGTTAAAAATTTAGCTTTTTTTTCAAAATTGTCGATGTGTTTATATTGCAAAAATTAAAATATCACCAAAAGAAAGTGCTATTAGTGGAAAAAATGGACATCAATTTTACTTGGGTACAGCGTTGCACGGCTGTGCAATCGTCAGTCAGTTACAGTAACGCAACGCAGTATCGCAAAAAATGGCTTGTTCATGGGGGGGTAAAACTTTCCGGAGCTGAAGGGGTTTAGATTGAACAAGACTAAAAATGCATCATTTTACACATTTATTAATTCTTTTACTCACTCAATATTTTGGTGCTCTGGTGGGGGGGAGGGGCTCCCATGCAGGAGCAATGGAGATGAGCGGGATCCGTTAATTGCACTGCAGTTTCAGCCGGCAGCATCAGATAAGTGACACACGGGGGTCACTGCTTCGTCTCGTGTTCACGCCATGCTGTGGAGAAGATGGAGGGAGGAGGTGGGTGGAGCCAACACTCTCACTTAGGGGCGGAGAACGAAGAAGGCTCCGCTATGAATGCTGGGGTTCTCCTCCTCCTCAGCAGCGGCTCCAGCCTCCGACGTGACTGACGTCACTGGTTGCTACACGCCAGGCGGCACAGGCGTTAGCAACCAGTGCAGGGAACACTAGCCAGCGGCGCAGCTCCGCCTCCACACACCTCCTCCCAGTGCCGGGACAAGGTAATTCGGTGCCCAGGGCGAAGATGGCAAACTGCGCCCCCTCCCCAGTGTAAAGAAAGAGTCAGTGGGAATCAACTATGTTTCCTGTGAAAAAGCAATCATTCCCCGCTGTCAGATGCCACATGTCACTTACCACCGTCACCTGCTGCCAAATGCCACGTGTCACTTGCCACCATCACCTCCTCCCAGGTGCCACATGTCACTTGCCACCGTCACCTGCTGCCAGATGCAACATGTTACTTGCCACCATCACCTGCTGCCAGATGCCACAAGTCACTTGCCGAGGTCACCTGTTGCCAGATGCCACGTGTCACTTGCCACTGTCACCTGCTGCCAGATGCCACGTGTAACTTGCCACCATCACCTGATGCCACAAGTGACTTGCCACTGTCATCTGCTGCCAGATGCCACGTGTCACTTGCCACCATCATCTGCTGCCAGATGCCATGGGTCCCTTGCCACCATCACCAACTGCCACTTGCCACCATCACCTGCTGCCAGATGCCATGGGTCCCTTGCCACCGTCACCAACTGCCAGATGCCACTTGCCACAGTCACCTGCTGCCAGATGCCACATGTCATTCGCCACCGTCACCTGCTGGCTGCTGCCAGATGCCACATGTCACTTACCACATCACCTCCTGCCAGATACCACATCACTTGCCATCCACAGCCTGCCTCTCTTCCTCCTCTTCAGTTGGGCATGCTGGGGGTCGCAGTTTCCCTCGGGACTACCTGTCCCATGATCCTCCTTTGTGCTTTTTTTCCCCCTTCTTCTGCTCAATAGGAAGTAAAGGGCGCCACTTTCTGCTCCCGAGTACAGCAGGGGGAAAGTACAGAGTACAGAAGGGGGAAAGACGATCCCGCATGCTGCTCTCTCTAAACAGAGATACAGCCGCTCTCCCCGCTGCTGACCGAAGAAGGGAGGGGGAATGGGCAGGAAACAGAGCCCTCTCTTGTACAGCGGCAGCTCGGGGGGGGGGGGCAGCACAGTTTCTCCTCCTCGCACCTGCTCGCCGCTCCTATCATTTTGCGGCAGGGAGAGCATTCGGCAGGGGGGTCCGCGGCAACAGGGCTTCAGAGCCCCTCCCCCTTTGCTCGTGGCACCCGCACCCGCCTAGGATGATGGATGCAGTTGTGAAGCACACTGCTGCACTTCACCTGCGCCCCCCCCCCCCAGCAAATCGATCCGCCCCTGCCTTGTACCGGCCCTGCCTCCTCCCTCCAGCTTCTGTATCTACAGCGCCGAGTAATGACTACACACAGAGTCTCTCTCTCTCAGCGCCGCTGATTATACTGATGTGAGAGAGAGAGAGAGAGACTCGGTCGGGACTCAGTGATATTCTCGGAGGGGGCAATTGCCCCGTTGCCTCCCCCCTGGATCCGCCCCTGGGATGGGTAGGGGGAAGGAAAAGGAAGATTATGGTGGGTTGTGCGTTAAGCAGAGGAATAGGAGAATTCCAACCCCTGGGCCAAAACAGCTGCAGTTAGATTTGGACAGTGTTTTTTTTTTTTTTTAATGTAGTTCATCTATGGGGACCAAATTTTCCTAAACTCGTATGTGACGCAGGCTTTTTTTTTGGCTGGGCCCTGACCTAACTGACCTACATACACTGACAATAGTGACCTGACCTACATACACTGACCTACCTGACCTACATACACTGACCTACCTGACCTACATACACTGACGGTAGGGACCTACCTACACTGACCTACCTACACGGACCTACCTACACTGACGGTAGTGACCTACATACACTGACCTACCTCCACTGACCTACATACACTGACCTACCTATACTGACTTGCCTACACTGACCTACCTACACCAACCTACCTACACTGACCTACATACACTGACGATAGTGACCTACCTACACTGACCTACCTACACTGACGGTAGTGACCTACCTACACTGACGGTAGTGACCTACATACACTGACCTACCTAAACTGACTTACATACACTGATGTTAGTGACCTACATACACTGGCCTACCTACACTGACCTACCTACACTGACTTGCCTGACCTACATACACTGATATTTACATACACTGTCTGAGCTACCTCAGCTCATCCATGGTGTGCGATGTCACAGCAGGCAGTCAGTCAGTCAGTGGTCAGAGGAGGAGCCGAGGAGGAGAGCAGAGCAGCCCGCCTGAGCGCCGAGTGGGGATGTGGCACGGCGGCCGCATTGTAATTCCCGCCTTCTGGAGCCTTCAGCCTATGATGGACGTCACACATCCCGCGGTCCCGGCATTGGACCAGTGGGACGTCCATCATATGCGTTGCAGGCTCCAGAAGGCGGGACCTGCTGCTATGGCACTCGGCGGCACTCGGCAGAACTCGGCCACACTCGGCCACACTCAGGATCAGATCGGTTCCGCCGCTCGCCACTCAGGGCTAACAATTGAGACCTGCATGCCTAAGACTCTGGCTTTTCGGGGTCACATTCAGGGCTTCATCCCCCCAGCTGCCCCTCCCGAGACCCCTGCTGACCTGTAAGTATACAATGCAATATTCCACTAACAAAAATGTACAAACTCTGCATGGACAGCAACAGTAAGGACGTGGCCATACAGCTGGCAATCATAGTGGCAATCTGGAACCATTTAGTATACAAAAATGTGTTACTTACACATAGAGCACAATCTGTAGTTGGCCACTGGCAGCCTTGCCACCCTAAGTCACTGCCTGTGTTTTGCTATACCAAAATACGTACCTGTCTATGAACATCATGGCTATATGAACAGTACTGCAGAAGTGACCATTAATGGATTTTCTTATCTCTGCATTCACCAGCATACACCTATTCATATTTTTTTTTTTTTTTTTTTTACTGAGGAAATGACAAATTGGTAGATGATTGTGTTAGGTGAGATGTGCTTATTACTAATTCACTTACACAAGTACAGTCTGTTTGAGTGGACGTCTGTGATAAGCAGAGAGGGTAGCCACAGGAAAGAGCTGAAAACACATCGAGAGGAGATGCTGACTTCTAACTGATTACTGTAAGCTGAGCTCCTATCTTTCTGGGGATGTGAAAAGTAAAGGAAGCATGTGATTGATTGTTATGGCATACCTCCCAACTTTTGAACTTCAGAATGAGGGACACTGGAGGAGTAAAAAGACCTGTGGCGTGCTACGTCACGGTAAATTGTGGGCGTGGTCAAGCGTCTAGCAGTGGGAGGGGCTTACGCGATGTGGTTAAACAAAACCCATGCTTCCTTGTACCTATAAAATATTCTTTGATTGCTTTGTCTGAGCCAAACTTAAAGAACTTCATTAAATTAGTCAGAGACTGCATAGCAGAGGTATGGACATAATACAGAAGATGGTCAGAGACTGCAGACATTATATAGGATATGGTCAGAGACTGCAGACATGATATAAGAGATGGTCAGAGATTGCAGACATGACACAAGAGATGGTCAGAAACTGCAGATATCATACAAGAGGTGGTCAGAGACTGCGGACATGATGCAAGAGACTGTCGGAGACTGCAGACATGCTCCAAGAGAATGTCAGAGACTGCAGACATGCGCCAAGAGACTACAGACATGGTCAGAGACTGCAGACATGCTCCAACAGACTGTCAGAGACTACAGACATGCCCTGATATCTAAAGCTCCAATTGGTGGAAAAAAGGACAAACAGCTCCATGCTCAGGTGTGTGAACATACCGAGCAGAGCAAACAATCATGACGTTGATGCACAGGAGGCAGGACCCCGCCCCACCCCTGTTAAGGGGGATAATGAGGGAAAGGGAGAGACTGCTGTGCATCGCAGCCCCGGGGTCAGAGAAATGTCCCATCACCCCCCAAAATTTTACATTTAATTATACTTTAAATTCATAGGAGCATACAGTATTTGACCACTTGCCGACCACACTATAGCCGAATGACAGATGGCTAGTTCTGGGACGCCGTCATATGTCCAGAGGACACTGCTGTTTACAGATTGAGATAATGAGCCAATCAGCGCCTCTTTACCATGTGATCATCTGCGTCCAATCACAGCAGGACATGAATCTAAAAAGAAGCCAGTTATCAGCAATCCTTTCCTCATGCTGACAGCGAGAAGAGAGCTGATAACGGGGTTCTCTGAAAGGGACATGTACACTGATAATCAGGGCACTGATTATCAGTGTCCTGATTATCAGTGTAGTCCAAACAGTGCACATCAATGCTGGAGATCACTGCCTCCTCATCAGTGTCACCTATCAGTCCCTCCTACCAGTGCCCATCAGTGCCGCCTATCACTGCCCATCAGTGTAGCCTTATCAGTGCCACCTCATCAGTGCCCATCAATGCAGCCTATCAGTGCCGCCTCATCAGAGCCCATCAGTGCAGCCTCATCAGCACACATCAGTGAAGGAGAAAAATGACCTGTTTGCAATATTTTATAACAAACTATGAAAAAGTTATTTTTTTCAAAATTTCCAGTCTTTGTTTATTTAGCAAAAAAAAACCCAGATTAAACCTGACCCTGACCAAAAGAAAGCTCTATTTGTGTCAAAAAAATGATAACAATTTTGTTTGGGTAGTGTTGCATCACCACGCAATTGTCATTCAAACTGCGACAGCGCTGAAAATTGGCCTAGGCAGGAAGCAGGTATAAGTGCCCAGTAGACAAGTAGTTAAAAATAAATGAAATCAGACATTTACCAAACATTCACTGCAGTAAATCTTTACGGTGCATGTGTTTTTAAATGACAGCGATTGATTTATCACTTGTAATTTGTAAATGTTTGGTGAAGTAACCTTTAATACTTTATAAATATGCCCTCAGTGTATGCTTGAACAATCGTGAGCAAAATGCACATGTAGCCCAGTAAGGGCTCTTTCACACGGGGCGGATCAGTTCAGATCCGCCCCGTGGATAGCCGCTTGCTCAGCGGGGATCGCCGGAGCGATCTCCGCTGAGCAGGAAGATGACAGGTCCGTCTCTGCACTCCGTGCAGGGACGGATCTGTCAGAGCGCCGCTCTCCCCTATGGGAGATCGGATGACGACGGACCGTAGAGTCCGTCGTCATCCGATCCGCTCCGCAGACGGATGAAAAAATGGGGTTTTCCTCCATCTGCAGAAACGGAGCATAGCGGGCACGGACGAGAGCAGGTGTCATCGGATGCTCATCCGCTGACACCCGCTATCCCATAGGGATATATGTATGTCCGTTTTTCATCCTAAAACGGAAGGATGAAAAACAGACATACGGTCCGTCCGTGTGAAAGAGCCCTAAGGCAGGAAAATAAATTTGTGTTCTGGTTTCAGAGGAGAGTTTTAGGGCTCTTTCACACTGACGGACCGTAAGTCCGTTTTTCATCCTTCCGTTTTAGGATGAAAAACGGACATACATGTATCCCTATGGGATAGCGGGTGTCAGCGGATGAGCATCCGCTGACACCCGCTCTCGTCCGTGCCCGCTATGCTCCGTTTCTGCAGACGGAGGAAAACCCAATTTTTTCATCCGTCTGCAGAGCGGATCGGATGACGACGGACTCTACGGTCCGTCATCATCCGATCTCCCATAGGGGAGAGCGGCGCTCTGACAGGTCCATCCCTGCACGGAGTGCAGAGACGGACCTATCATCTTCCTGCTCAGCGGAGATCGCTCCGGCGATCCCCGCTGAGCAAGCGGCTATCCACGGGGTGGATCTGCAATGATCCGCCCCATGTGAAAGAGCCCTTACACAGGCACAGCTACAGGAGGTGACTGATTGAAGAGCTGTGTATAGCCAGTGTTGAGCCTGCCCTCTACCCAATGTGAATCTATTTACTAAGCTAGCAGCATAAGGAATACAAATAGTAATATTGATTCAGAGAGTTTAGTTCTGCTTTAATAGCCCTGTCATTTATTTTTCATTAAATTGCTTTTTACTGTGGTTTTTCTGCACCCTTGTAAAATCCTCCATGAGTTTCTGAACCTCTCCTTTTACCCCTCACTTCCTATTTGTTTGGAACAAGCTTGCATGTTAGTTGTAGTCATATGCACTGCTCTATGCACATTACAAATCCCATAGTCCAAAGTCCCTAGTCCAATGAAGTGTGTGAGCAAAAGAGGGTGGCTATGCTCCTATAAAGATACAGTGGGACCATGGAGAAGGAACATACTCACCCTCTAATGCCCTGTAAACATGGTCGGAAATTTCGATGAAAAAAGTCTGATCGGATTATGTTGTCGGAAAATCCAATCGTGTGTGGGCTCTAGCGGACTTTTTCCATCGGAATTTCCGACTGAAAAAGTTTGAGAGCGGGATCTAAAATTTTCCGACAACAAAATCTGATCGGACTTTTTCCGATCGTGTGTACAGAATTCCGACGCACAAAGTGCCACGCATGCTCAGAATAAATTTGGAGACAAAAGCTATTGGCTACTGGCCTCTTCATAGTCCAGTCGTACGTTTTGTACGTCACCTCGTACCGAACGGTTGGATTTTCCAACAACTTTGTGCGACCGTGTGTATGCAAGACAAGTTTTGGCCAAAATCTGTCGGAAAAAATCTGACAGATTTTGTCGTTGGAATGTCCGACCTTGTGTACAAGGCATTAGAGACAGATCACAGCAGCAAAAAGGGAGACTTGGAGGAGGCTGAGAGCAATAGAAGGTACTGTACGTTTTTGAGTAGTATGCAATGCATACTAGCACATTATGCCTTTACTTTAAAAAGCCCCCAAGGATTTCCCTTAAAGTGTTTGTAACCCTTTCTAAACTGTAAAAAACCTGGCTGATCCTGCCTGTTCCTGTGTACCCCTCTCTGTACTGACAACGATAATCATGGCTGCTGAGCCCTGATTAACGTGGTCAGTTTGTGTCCCTCCATCATCCGCAGCTCTCCTCTGTCCTCCTTATATACTTGAATACATTTTTTTGTTAAACTGGAGTTTAGTGTCACTTTAAGTGCATGGGCAGCCTAAGTCAGGCATAGTTTATACCATATAGCAGATCACCACCATAAAAGCTATGGACAAGATATTCTGAGATGATTAGCCCAGAGAAGACACAGAAATAATTGTGTAGAATATAATTCTAAAAATGTCGGATTGCTCCCATAAATCTCATGGTAAGGCATGGACCGCTAATGGATGGTTTACTGCAAATGTGTGTCATGTGTGCCTGGAGGCCAGTGTGTGTCATGATTATGGACATGTGGAAAACAGAGCACAGCCTGTGGCCCTATCCGTTCTGCTGAAAACATTACGGTATCAGGAAATAAATGGCCTTCAGTCTTAACACATTAAGTAAAAACACTGTTATCTATTACAGGGCTGTTGTGGTTTCTGGATATGGCACGGTCATTCTATTAAACTGCAGAACAAATTGTTCTCAATGTATGACATTAATGGAGGTGAGTCATATTAGGGCAGGGTGAGTAAAGATCCTGGTAATCAATATGTTGAAGTCAGAGCTGGATTAAGGCAACATTGGAAGATGGCAAAAATTTACAAGAAACGTATTTACGTAATTCAGAACCAATAAAAGAAGGCAACCGCAGAAACTTATACAAGCAATGTCTTTATTAGGAATATTTACGTATAAATGTACTAAAAAAAGGAAAGCCTAATCAGCTACCCTGGTGGTGGAAGCTTTGTCAAAGACATCCTTGTAATGTGCAGCGACTAGGTTACTTCTTGTTTAATGTGACATGGTTCTGAGCTCCTCCTTGGCTGATATTCTGGTATAGCAGATATATATTTACTGGCAGTGATGTAACTAGGTATGTGTGATGGGGCCCTACGGCAGTACCGTTAAGGGGCCCCTTGTCTCTAAAATTTCCTCTAGTGAAACAGATTACTAATGATTTGCAATTGTATAGAGCAGCGTTTCTCAACTATTTCAATACAGAGTAACCCTTAAAATAAATTTCTGGTCTTAGAACTCCTGCTAAAAATTACTAAATCTACAACTTTTAGCTGGGGCGAAGCATGGTGCGGCAGTAATAACACACACAGTTCAAGTTCAATGAAAAACTTGTATTGAAACAATGCAAAGACAGTTCACAACAAACCTGGTGGAAAGTCAGCTCAGCCTGGAACACTCACAGGTCCAACAGTGTGAAGAGAGCAGATTTCAGCTGAACATACCGTGCCTGTTGACAGGGGCAGAATGCGGCCTGGCCATCCCGTGCCCAAGCAGGAAGATGTCCAGAGAACTTGTGAGCCCTATGCTTTCCCTCCTTGTCAAGAACCTTTCCCTGCCACTAGTTCTGTCCCTACCAGACACGGGGTACCTGTCCCTACTCTACCCAGTCGCAAAATGTGTGCCAAAACTTGGGAGCCAGGGCCTTAAATAGGCTCTGACTAACCCAAGATGGCTACTAAAGTCACATGTGCGGCAGCATCCAATTGGATAGCTTCCCCAGTGACCCAGGAAACCATAGAGGAACTATGTTCCTCTTGACTACCTCCCAAACCTCCCAAACCGCAGTGCCACTGCGGAAGAGTGCCATCTTCAGTGGAGAAAGTAGACTGCACCTGCATACAAGTGTACATATTCGCCAACACACCATAGATCAACAATCACTGTTAAAGGGTTTCTTTTATTGAGAGAGATCACATCACAGAGAAGTGCAATGTTTCGGAGCCGCGCAGAACCCTTTGTCATGCCTGATGAAGGGGTCCTGCGCTGCTCCGAAATGTTGCACTTATCTCTGTGATGTGATATCTCTCAATAAAAGAAACCTTTGGACAGTGATTGTTGATCCATGGTGTGCTGGCGAATATGTACACTTGCTTGATGTTTCCAGGACCCAGCTGGTAAACGCTGCAGCACCCACTATTTTAAGAGCCATATTTGCCTGGAACGTTTGCGATAGGAATATTGACAAGACTTCACCTGCGTACAAACTCATGATACATTGGTATGATGGTCACAAGGAAGAATGCTTTTTACACTTGTGGTCATTGGGGTGAATTTTCCCTGTACAGATAGCTAAAACGATCATTGGTGTCATTGGGAACTTATCTGAGAGGCATAAATAGCTCACTGCTAGAATTCTCTGGAGGAATCCAAGGGTTATATGGAACTCTGGTTGAGAAACCCTAGTATAGAGGTTCCCAAATTGTAAATACATTTATTTAATATAAATGTATTTACCAAGTGGTATTAGTATGGTACCTGCATAAATTAAGATGTTGCCAGATAATGCTGAGCCCCCATAGCAGTAGCATGGCCTGAACTGGCTGAAATTACACCGTTGTACACAAGTGTAACAAAAAGCAACAGAGAAAATTGTGAAGAAGGTTCACGCATTATCCAAATAAGAGAAAGACCTGTCAAGTCAAAGACCTGTCATTGAATCGGCTCAAATTGAACCCGTTATTTTAGTGCTACAGTCTCAGCAGGTCTCTTTGGCATTCATCACTTCTGGGAGTGTTAGATGCCTGTGTCTCCACCACGCTCTGTTGTTCCAAATTGTTCCAAATTCATTTTTAAAGTTTTCCATCACAACGTAAGCCACATACCTAAATATTCTGGTTCCACACAACCTTGTGCAGAAAAAATGCTTTGCTGCACCTTGCACCTTCTGCACATGTGTGCTGCTCACTCTATTCATTCCTATGACTGTGGCCATACTCTTGGCAGCCCCAGTCCTAGAGAAAAGTATAGCCCCTGCCATTGGAATAAATTGGGTGAGTGGTGCTCATACGCTATTTTATGCAAAGAATGGATGAAGCAGGCAGGGCCGCACACTCAAGTTCAGGGATGAGTTTGGGTTTGGTCCGAATCTGTAAGTTAGCTGTTTTTCTGGGGCACTCAACTGCTGCTGCACCTTTACAAAGAGGCAGGATGCTCTTGACATCTATGGCCTAGCATTGCCACAAGGCCATTTTAGGACACCGACATTGTCATTGACTTAATATGGCCATGGGCCATATTAGGTCAATGATGTCACAAGCATCATACATTTGCAGGGTGGGGAATCTCCCACCCAGAGCTTGTTGGACCGGTGGGCATATGATCTTGTTACAGTTTCCCATGAAGGAATTGTGTTCAGACCAAGTACATATTCAGACCCTGTTCCGGCCATTGGGCCTTATTCAGTTACTGTATTTATGTGATTAAATAATACTTTGGGTTCTCCTTGATGCCCATCAAGCTAATTATATGCAGAGCGTAGGCACCACCTACTGTCCCTTTCTGGTATAGCTTTAGCTGCTTGTTTTAGTTACATATTGTAATTTCTTAGAATGTGTTAATAAAATTGTTAGGAACTAGAGCATTCTGGGAGATTCTCTAGAGGAAGTGAGACAGCCACCATTTTAGGAATGCACATCAAGACAGTAAGGCTTTTTCTCCAATCTCTCACCATCATCTCTCAGCAAACTTAAAAGTAAGTTCTTGTTATCTCATTCTGTGTTATAGAGCATTGTTTCCACATTATATGCAATATTGTACTGATTGATGTTTATTTTATAAATTTGTAGTTTCACCTGGCTTGTTCCAATAAATCTAAGTTTAAAGAAATATGGTATCTGAAGTTTATAGAGCAAGAAGGTTTAGCTCTCTGTCCTAGAGACAGAACAGACCCAACTTTTCCCTATTGAAGATTTCTGGAGTTGGGCTAAAGGTAAGCAATTAGGTATGTGAGCTACACTAAGGGGGTGAAAGAGAAACTTTAAATGACCATTTAACTAAAAGATAACTTGTCCTTTAAGGAGGACATGTCTGATACAATGGGGGACATCCAAAGCAATAAAGCAATACTAAACACACAATGTTTAATTTACATTGTCCCTTTTATTTCTGTATACGATAATGGCACTGTAATTATTTTAATTTAAAAAAAATATCTAATTACCTTTTTCCTAAGCGATATACATTTATCACATGACTCAGATCTTTCCCATCCTGTCTGCAGGGAAACAAAAGCAGGTCACGTGTTCAAAAACAAAAGAAAAAAAAACTGTCTTTGAAATACAGAGCTAAAATAAATAATTAATATCAATAAACAGTTTTAAAGGGGTTGTAAAGGCAGAATTGTTTTTTTTTTTATCTTAATGCATTCTTAAAGTGGTGTTGCCATTTAAAAAAAAAAATTAAAAGTCAGCCGCTACAAATACTGCAGCTGCTGACTTTTAATAATCGGACACTTACCTGTCCCAGGGTCCAGAAATCTGGGGATCGAAGCCCCGCTCGTCTCCCCCTCCGTTCGGCGGTGCCGGCATTGTAACTGTGGGCGCTAGCGGCGCCGCGCGCCGCAAATGGCCACGCAATCATCTGGGACCTGTCACGTGTCCCAGATGATTGACAAGAGGGAGGGGGCAGAACTGAGCCCTACCTGCGCCGAGGGGAAGTGATGTCACCAGCCCAGGCACTGAAGGAGGCAGACTACAAGGGACCCCCTAGCAACAACCATTTAGAGGTGAGTTTAAAAATTTTTTTTTCCAAATGTTTATTTTTTATTTTTTTTTAGGAAACATTGATGATTTTTTTTTTGTGTGTGCAACTCCACTTTAATGCATTCGACGAGAAGGCCTGGCTCGCAGTCTCCGCTCTAATTCATCCCAAAGGTGTTCTATCGGGTTGAAGTCAGGACTCTGTGCAGGCAAGTTCGTCCATGCCAAACTCGCTCATCCGTATTTTTATGGACCTTGCTGTGTGCACTCATGTTGGAACAGGAAGAGGCCATCCCCATACTGTTCTCACAAAGTTATTGTCCAAAATGTCTTGGTAAGCTGACGCCTTAAGAGTTCCCTTCTCTGGAACTAAGGGGCCAAGACCAACTCCTGATAAACAACCCCACACCATAATCCCCCCTCCACCAAATGATTTGGACCAGTGCACAAAGCAAGGTCCATAAAGACATGGATGAGCGCGTTTGGGGTGGAGGAACTTGACAGGCCTGCACAGAGTCCTGACCTCAACCAGATAGAACACCTTTGGGATGAATTAGAGCGAAGACTTTGAGCCAGGCTTTCTCATCCACATCAGTGCCTGACCTCACAAATGCGCTTCTGGAAGAACGGTCCAACATTCCCATAGACACACTCCTATACCTTGTGGACAACCTTCCCAGAAGAGTTGAAGCTGTTATAGCTGCAAAGGGTGGGCCAACTCAATATTGACCCCTACGGACTAAGACTGGGATGTCATTAAAAGTTCATGTTCATGTAAAAGCAGGCTCTAATTTTTTTTTTTTTTTTGCACTTCAATATACTTGCAACCAAAGACAAATATCATTTCCTTCTTTTCACAGCCGATTCCAAACAGATCATTATCTATGTGTCTCTGCATACCGTTCATCCTCCAGGAACAGAGGGCGTGTAGTAGGCTACTGCCAGTGCAAAACTGGAGAACAGCACCATGTGTTTATAATAATACTCATTTTGCACAAAATGCCAGTAGAAAAGGTCGACACAGAAGAGATTGATATATTTTGTCCACATCCTGGCTTTGGCTTTAACAGTAGCAATAAAAGAACCCAAATTTTAAAGTAAACCTGTACACAAATGTTAAAGCGGTACTTTCCAAATCATAATACATTATCCCCCCTCCTTTCACATTTTTGAGGATTTTTTTGGTTTTAAATATTTTTTTTGCATTCTCCTGGGTAAACTTTTTTTTAACCTTAATGCATTCCCTGCATTAAAGGACAAAATGTTTAACCACCCCCCCCCCCCCCAAAAAAAATACTTACCTGAGTCCTCTCTTGAACCAGTGCTGTGTCTGGGTGCATCTCTTCTCTCCCCTCAGTCTCACAGGCTGAGTGCAGTGGGAGCCATTGGCTCCTGCTGCTGTCAATCAAAACATGTGAGGAGGGAATGGCAGTGTGTTTCTGTGGATATGCAAATCCCAGCTCGGGAGCGTGCCCGCATGTGTGCCCCCTCAGCATATGGCTTACTGTGGGGGCACACGCAGGAGAGGAGGAGTAGAGAGCGGCGGCGGGGGACTCCAGAATAGGAGGTTCAGGGCCCGCTTTTTGCAATACCATTGCACAGAGCAGGTAAGTATAAACCTCTTTTTTTTTTTTTTTTATTGAAAAAAAGCCAACAAGCCATTTATTAATAACACAGAAAACATTCCAGAGAGTCCATACATATTATAACGGATCATCTAAGATAAAGTACAAAACCGTAGCCTATGACATTCAGTAAGGCAGGATTTCTATAGTCATTTACCTCACATGCACTGTAATGCCCCGTACACACGGTCGGAAATTCCGACCACAAAATCCATCAGATTTTTTCCGACGGATTTTGTCCGACACTGGTGTTGCATACACACGGTCGGACAAAGTTACGATCATCCTGAACGTGGTGACGTTCGTTGCGTACGACGGGACTACGTAGAGGCTAGTAGCCAATAGCTTTGGTCTTGTAATGTGATCTGAGCATGCGTGGCACTTTGTCCGTCGGAATTCGCTACACGCGATCGGAAAAAGTCCGATAGGACTTTGTTGTCGGAAAATTTGAGAGCAGGAGATAAAACTTTGTCAGTCGGAAAATCCGACGGAAAAAGTCCGATGGAGCCTACACACGGTCGGAATTTCCAAAAACATTGGCCGATAGGACATTTTCCGTCGGAAAATCCGACCGTGTGTATGGGGCATAACAGTAAAAACAACATGTTGGTATTCAAGTGGTATTCATAACAGCTGTCCTGTCATCGCCCTGCAGTGTAATTACCTGGTGGTATGACTTTACCCACACTGTCCGCTGGTAATTCACATTAACCACCTCAGTACAGTGCATTTTCACCCCCTTCAAGACCAAGCCATTTTTCAGCTTTCAGCGCTGTCGCACTTTGAATGACAATTGCGCGGTCGTGCGACGTGGCTTCCAAACAAAATTGGCGTGCTTTTTTTCCCACAAATAGAGCTTTCTTTTGGTGGTATTTGATCACCTCTGCTGTTTTTTATTTTTTGCACTATAAACAAAAGAAGAGCAACAAGTTTGAAAAGAAAAAACTATATTTTTAACTGTTTGCTATAATAAATATCCATTTTTATTTTTTAAACAAAATTTTTCCTCAGTTTAGGCTGATACGTATTTTTCTACATATTTTTGGTAAAAAAAATTGCAATAAGCGTATATTGATTGGTTTGCGCAAAAGTTATAGTGCCTACAAAATAGGGGATAGATTTATTGCATTTTTATTATTATTATTTTTTTTACTAGTAATGGCAGCGATCTGCGATTTTTATCGTGACTGCGATATTGCGGCGGACATATTGGACACTTTTGACACATTTTTGGGACCATTCACATTTATACAGCGATCCGTGCTATAAAAATGCATTGCTTACTGTATAAATGTGACTGGCAGGGAAGGGGTTAACCACTAGGGGGCGCTGAAGGGGTTAACATGTTCCCTGGGAGTGATTCTAACTGTAGGGGGAGGGGATTGACAAGGGGAGGAGACAGATCGTTTTTTCTCTGTACAGAGAACACACCATCGGTTCCTCTCCTCTGACAGGAGCGTGAATCTGTGTGTTTACACACACAGATCCACGGTCCCGCTGTGTAACCGGGCAATCGCGGGTGCCCGGCGGACATCGCGGCCGAAGGGCACCGAGTCCCCAGTAACACGGCAGGCACGCGCACGTCCCACTGGCGGCGCGCGCGTGCCCCCTGGTGGGCTGAAAAGGAGAGGACGTCATATGACACCCTCCCACCACGAGAGCTGCGCCGCCTGGCCGTCAATAGACAGCCGGCGGTCAGCAAGCAGTTAAACAGGAACTTCAGTCTACTAACATGATTTGTAATAAAAACATCTTTGCCATTCTGAAACTTCCCTCCAACCACTTTGCATATTATTTTATATATACAGGGGGTCCCCTACTTACAAACATCCGACTTACAAACAACTCCTACTTACAAACGGAGGGAGACAACAGGAAGTGAGAGGAAATCTACCCCTAGGAAGGAAATTCACTCCTGTAAGGGTTAATATGGGGAAAAAGGTGTCTCCACTGATGCTTTATCACCAGTCCATATTTCCCTAACAACCCAACATTTTCAAAATCCAATAGTCATTGGGACAGAAGGTGAAGTAAAATCTTCTGAACAGGGGCACAGACCGCAAAACAAATGTTACAGGGGTGATAACCCTTCTCTGTTATCTAAAAAACGTAAAAATAGATTTTTTGGCTGGAGCTACACTTAAAAAATTTACCTGTTCCGACTTACAAACAGATTCAACTTAAGAACAAACCTACAGTCCCTATCTTGTTTGTAACCCGGGGACCCCCTGTACTGTGGTTCTATACCTCTATACTGTGGGCAGCTGAAGCTGCTGCCTGTTCACTTCCTGGATTTACACAGCACACCTCCAGCTCTGCAGCTCTCATTGGCCTCTTATGACCCATCCCCCCTCCCTTCCTGGCAAACTCTCACAAGATGTCATAAGCCTAGAGTTTTTACCAGACAAGAAACAGGAAGTGGGCTGTATAAGGTATTTACGGACAGAAAGTTTTACTATCCAAAGTTAAAACAACAAGGGCAAAAGATTTAATAGATGGAAAGAAGAAAAAAATGACTGAAGGTCCTCTTTAATAATCTGTCCACGATCAGGTCTTTTGGTTTAAGCCTGCCACAGACAACCAGCTCCCGCATACCTTCTCAAACTTGTACGGGTTACCTTTATGTGCATATATACATTTTTCATACCTAAGCACAGTGCCTGTGTGATCTATCCACATCTGCAGTTTTGGTACAATTTGGGAAATCCAATGCAGTAGAATGAGTCTGCGGGCCTGAAACAGATCTGCTAGCTTCCTCCTGCACCACCTCCTCCAGAATGCCTACTCTTTTTTATTTCAACCAAAACAAAGGCTTTAAAATTACATGCAAATCTAATTACTAAAATCTAAAACCTGGTAATCTTGCCATAAGGACATTGTAGTGTGACTTCATTTTATAGGGTAAAAACACTCTATACATGTCTTCAAATTGTTCTCTTGCTTTGTTGCCCTGTTGTGTGCTTTCCAGACTACAAACAGTTCTGCCACTTAAAAATTGCACAAGCATAGTCCACTTGTAGGCAGGTGCAGGGTTCCCTCTGTCCAGTAGGTGGCACTGTGCCATTACACAGTAGGCCTGGAGACTTTAGAGGGAAATGTTCCTTCAGAGACTCCATAGGTGTCTCAGAGGTATCAGCTGTCTAATTGGACCCTGCAACTTCTGGTGACCTTTGGCAGCCATCTGGGTGGGGGATATTATACATTTTTGTTCCTCTGTCATTCGGGCACTATTAGAGTGAGTGGTAGGACAGGGGCAGAGACCCCGCTTGATAGGGAGAGTGCAGGGACAGGTTCCTGACAAGTAGAGTCTGCTCAGGGGCAATGCCTGTGCTGAGAGAACATTACGGTATTCGGACCAGTGACGTGGCGCTCTCTTCAACTAAATCAGAGTTCCACCCCTCCAGCAGAAGCCGTCCTCCGGTAATACCGACTCAAGCCTGGTGATACTGTACAAATGTACCAACTACTCTGTGCATTGTCTAATGCCAGTGCCTGTGTAAACTGCTTTTATTCATTAAACTATATCCAATATACAAGATAAACGAAAACATCAAAGAGCGGTGTGGTTCGTCTCTGTTTGGGCACCATAGGCCTTAGGGCCTGTCTACAAACTGATGTCACTATCGGTAAATCCACTAATAAAAATGATGTGCAGTATTTGCTGGAGTACATGCAAGAAGTCCAATGGTTGCTGCTAACAGGCTGCAGAAGATTAGCAGCACTGAGATGCAACAAAGAATGAAAAATGGGGAAAACAAGGAATCTATCCCATATCCTACCCTATATATAATATTAAAGACTAGCAAAAGTGTGCTCTTTCCTCGAGGATATTACAAAAAATGGTAAATAGGTGCTTTAGTGAACAAAATGTAGAGAATATGAATGGGGTCACTATACACAGGAGAAACTGTAGAGGGTATAATATATGGAAGTTGGTGCAGGAGAGGACATGGCAGAGGGCATTGTGAGCTGGAGAGGAGAGTGGAAGGTATGACAATACGCAGGAGAGAAGTGCATGTAAGTAGGTGCATCTAAAAAGTTTATACAATTCAAGTGAAACATATGAATCAATGTCACTGGGAGTGAGGTGACTGGTTACTGGGCTGGTGGAGTCCGGTACAAGCTCAGTGGTTCCAGCTCAGAAATGCTGCACAACTGAAGTAATATGATAAACTGTTATGCATAGTGCATAGAGTATAATGAGGAACTGATTTTCATAATCAGTAGCATAACTAGAACCTTCAGGGCCTCGGTGCAAGAAACCATGAAGGGGCCCACTTCCCTCAGAGCCCGGTGGCGGAACGCTGGGGTCTGGCTGCAAGTGCGACCTTTGTGACCCTAGTAGTTCCGCCACTGGTGTGCGTAATATTTTTATTTTATGTTTTTATCATTTTTTTACAATATTATTTTTTATTATTTTGAAAAAAAATTTTTAGGAGGCTTTGTTGAGATATCAGGGGTCTAAACAGACTTCTGATGTTCCACCTTTGAGCCAGAGAAAGGTGATTGAGGACACAGCCCTCCACCTCAAGCTGGTCAGAGTTGATGGGATGGGGGTGGAGGTTCACCTTCCAGCAGGACAACGACTCTAAACATACAGCCAGAGCTACAATGGAATGGTTTAGATCAAAGCATATTCATGTGTTAGAATGGCCCAGTCAAAGTCCAGACCTAAATCCAATTGAGAATCTGTGGCAAGACTTGAAAATTGCTGTTCGCAGACGCTCTCCATCCAATCTGACAGAGCTTGAGCTATTTTGCAAAGAAGAATGGGAAAAAATGTCACTCTCTAGATGAGCAAAGCTGGTATAGACATCCCCAAAAAGACTTGCAGCTGTAATTGCAGCGAAAGGTGATTCTACCAAGTATTTAGTCTTTGCAAACCATTTATAATTTTCCTTCCAATTCACAATTATGTGCCACTTTGTGTTGGTCTATCAGATAAAATCCCAATAAAATACATTTATGTTTTTGGTTGTAACATGACAAAATGTGGAAAATTTTAAGGGGGTATGAATATACACAAGGCACTGTATGCAGAGTCAGAGTGGGGAGCACTAGGGAAGAGTGCAGAGGGCATGACAGCAGGCAGTATATACAGGAGATAAGTCTAAAGGGCACATCATTGATCAGTATGAAAGTGGATGACTGTGTGACAGTGGCAGCATACGCAGGAGAAAAAAAATCAAGGGTATCACAGTGTTTGCTGGAGTGGAGTATAGAGGGTATGTCAAGAACAGCCCGCAGCTATGAAAAAAGTGATCAGCGCAGGGCTGGCATGAATAAAGTCTAACATGCCATTAAGGTGCATGGCCGTTTAAGGATTAGCTAGGGGGTGGAGCTGAGCAACAGGAAAGGGAGGAACAATCCTCCCCAGAGTCAGTCTGTGAGGTGGAAAGTTACAAGCAGGAAGCATGGAGGAGCTCCTTGGGAACATCCGGGCGGTGGCTAATGGGGCAGATTGGATGAGGCCTCAGATTGAGCGAGCCCTCGGGGGTGAGAGCGGAGGGGGGGGACGGTGCACGGTAGCCGGGCGCGGCAGATCCGCCCGCCGGAGCGCTATTCGCCCGAGGGGCGCAGGGCCACGGTCGGACAGGGGGACATTGGGGCCGGTGGAGACGCCGAACCGCCAGCTAAGCGGTCGGCGAGGGGGGCCGCAGCATCCGTGGGTAAACCGCTAGGGGGGTTAAGACCGCGGGGGGGGGGCCCAGCAAGACCCAGGCATCTCTCAGTACCCGGCAGCGTGCTCAGGCCTCATGGCGGACACGGCGGGCGGCCATCTTGGTGCAGGCAGACAGCGGAGGCACCAGGCCCCAATGTCCCCCTGTCCGACCGTGGCTCCCCAGGCACCAGGAGGGGGGAGGGGGGGAGCGACATGGCGGCGAACGGTCAGCAGGCCCTCAGGACAAACAGAGCCAGGGCGGCCGCCCTTCCTGGCGGTCCGCCAGGGGGGGGGAGAGGAGGAACACCAGGAGCTGGGGCAGTAGTGGCCCCGAACCCTCCTTGTCGGGAGATGGCCTCAGGGTTCTCCTGGCAGGGCTCAGGGATCTAGTGGGCAGGTTTGACGTGGCTCCAATGGCCCCGACGGGGCCGGTCCGAGCTTGGGTTCCGCTCGGGGGGGAAGGTATTGGGGGGGGGCAGGTGGGGGCAATGTTAGGCGGGGTGGGGACAAATGAGCAAGCGGGGGAAACGGCGTTGGCGATTCCGCCCGCGTTAGCCCCGGTGGGAGGGGAGGTAGGGGCGGGGAGCGCGGTGGTGGCGTGTCCGCCCACGGATCCAGCAACAGGGGAGGGTGAGAAAGGGGGGGACAAAACCAAAAAACAGGATATCGTACGGTTGGCGGACTCCGCACGCTGCGAGGTCTACGTGTGTTTTGAGGGGCCCCTAGGGGCTCATTTAAAACAAGAGGTTAGGGAAAAAATTTGGAAGGGGGAGTACGTGGAAATATTTTCGCTGCTTCCCCTTGAAAAGTTCAATTTGGATAGAGTGAAACCCGATGACAGCAAGAAGGAGGACAAGGAGAAGAGGCGTTATAGGTTGATTCCGAGGACTTTCCAAAATTGGCTGCAGGCGTTTGCAATTCTGGAAAGCGTAATAGGGGAGAAGGAGCCGGAGCACTGCTCGGCGCTTTTCTGCTACCTGGATGCCATTGGGGAGGCCCATCGGACTTATAGGGGAATGTCATGGCTGCGCTATGACGAACAATTTCGCCAGAGGAGGGCAGTTAGGCCGGCGCTTCGCTGGGACCACAAGGACATCAGTCTGTGGATGCGCTTGATGGCATCGGCGAAGCCGGCGGGGCAGTTTTTTCAGGGGGGGGCCGGTGGATCAGGGGCTTCAGGTCAATCGGCCGCTAAAAAGAAGGGAGTCTGCTGGCAATACAATGAGGGCACCTGCAAATTCGGAACGGGATGTAAGTATAAGCACGAGTGCTCCGGGTGTGGGGGATCTCACCCTGGATTGCGGTGTTTTAAACAAGGGAAAGGCAAGGCCAGTGAGTCTGCGAACAAAGGGGAAGACGCCGGTGAGAGTGGAAAGAATGCTGCCTTTTCTAGGTAGGTATCCGGACAGGGCTGTGGCCCACTTGTTGGCTACGGGTTTTGGGGAGGGTTTTGTAATTCCTGCGGTACTGGGCTCGGTGCCGCCGGGAGCAGACAACTTGAGGTCGGCTCTGAAACACCAGGTGGTAGTAACGGAAAAATTACAAAAAGAAGTAGCTCTGGGCAGGATGGCGGGCCCCTTTCCCGTAATGCCAATCCCCGAACTAGTGGTTTCTCCTTTGGGAGTGGTCCCCAAGAAGGAACCAAACAAATTTAGGCTTATTCACCACCTTTCTTACCCAAAAGAGGGGTCGGTGAACGATGCCATTGACCCCCAGGCTTGCGCGGTCCATTACACATCCTTTGATGCAGCGGTCTTTTGGGTGCGTAAGTATGGTAGGGGGGCGCTGATGGCAAAGACAGACATTGAGGCGGCTTTTCGTTTGCTACCTGTTCACCCCGATAGCTTTTACTTATTGGGTTGCAAGTGGCAGGAGGAATACTACGTGGATAAGTGTTTACCTATGGGTTGCTCTATCTCGTGTGCATTCTTCGAATGTTTCAGCTCGTTTGTAGAATGGGTAGTGAGGGATGTGTCTGGTTTGAACTCAGTGATCCACTACTTGGACGACTTTCTGTGTGTCGGTCCGCCCGCATCCAATGTTTGCGCGGTGTTACTGACGACGCTAGAAAGGATAGCAGGGGATTTCGGCATTCCTCTTGCACCTGACAAGACGAAAGGGCCCAGGACAGAGATTAGTTTTTTGGGGATAGTACTTGACTCAGTAGCGATGGAATGCAGGTTGCCCGAGGTTAAATTGGTAGCATTAAAAGCAGAAGTGCGGTCATTGGTGGGGCGGCGCAAAGTTCAGTTGAGAGCCCTACAGTCAGTGTTAGGGAAGCTTAACTTTGCGTGCAGGATCATCCCGATGGGTCGGATTTTTAGCAGGAGGTTGGCAGCAAGTACTGGGGGGATTGAGTCGCCCAGGCACTACGTGACACTCTCGAGGGACCATAAGAGTGATCTGCGAATGTGGCACGTATTCCTGGACAACTTCAATGGTAGAGCGCTGTGGATGACGGGGCCGGTGAGCAACTTTGATCTTGAGTTGTTCACGGACGCCGCGGGGGTCGGCGGGTTATGGGGCTTTCTTCAAGGGGCGCTGGAGTGCGGGCCCTTGGCCGGAAAGTTGGAAGCGAGAAGGGTTGCTCAGGAACATGTTGCTACTGGAATTGTTTCCGGTGGTGCTGGCGGTCGAGCTGTGGGGTGAATTCTTCCGGGATCGGAAAGTTCGCTTCCACATCGACAACTTGGGGGTAGTTCAGGTTATCAACAAGGTATCGGCGGCATCACCGCCGGTGATACGATTGTTGAGACATCTGGTGCTTCGGTGCATGCAGCTGAACATCTTCATACATGCAGTGCACTTGCCGGGTTTGGACAACGTGGTCGCTGATGCTCTCTCTCGGTTTCAGTGGGAGAAGTTTCGGGAGCTGGCGCCAGAGGCAGAGCATCAGGGGATCCCGTGTCCGGTGGAGATGTGGAAGATTGCCCTGGAAGAATAGCGGGATGGATTCAGCGGTCGGTGAGCGAAGGGACATGGAAAGCATACAGGAAAGTATGGGACAAATGGGTTGCTTTCCAGGGTCAGGCCTCAGGGGGAGAAGGGGGACCTAGGCTGCTTTTTATTTATTTTATCGCCAGGCACATGGAGAGGGGTATTTCCGTGTCGAGGCTGGGGAAAGTAATGGCGGCTATGGCGTTTTGGTGTAAGCTCGGTGGGGGGAGCGACTGGACGAAGGAGTTCTGGGCGCGTCAAGCAGTGAAGGGTTACAAAAAAGGGAAGTTGCTACGGGACGAGCGACGACCGGTGACGTTCGAACTGTTGGGCAGAGTGGTGGACACTCTGTGTGGGGTTTGCTCGTCCGGTTAGGAGGTAGGGCTTTTCCGCACGGCTTTTGTCTTAGCTTTCTTCGGGGCTTTTCGGATTGGGGAGCTGGTGAGTTCCTCGAAGAAGAAAAGGGATGGTTTGGCAGTGGGGGACGTGCGGTGCTCTGAGGACAGGTTGGTTTTGCACCTTCGGAGATCAAAGACGGATCAGCAGGGCCGAGGCAAGGATGTGGTGGTTTTCGCCATTCCGGACGCCAAACTCTGTCCTGTCTTGGTTACGAGGGTGTTCCTACAAGGTAGACCAGCTGTTGAAGGCCCCCTTTTGATACACCAAAATGGTGAGGCGCTGTCGCGCTTTCAATTCATAGGAGTTTTCCGGAAATGTTTACGAGCTATGAATATGGGGGATTTGAGATTTTCCTCGCATTCTTTCAGGATTGGGGTGGCCACTGAAGCGGTCAGGTGGGGTTTATCGGAGGAAGCGGTGAAACAAATCGGGAGGTGGGAGTCCAGGCGTTTCAGGTCATACGTTAGGACGGCTTTAGTGGCATAAGGGTTTCGTTGACGGGGAGGTTTGTGTGAAGTGCCGACATGGTTTCGTGTGGTACATTAATGGAAGTTGACCGGATGTTTCTTGTTGTTTTTCTTTCAGATTCACCACCGAGTCTCGTTTGGATTATAGGGCATTCCTATGTCTGCTGGGGAGCCAGAAGGGGTGATGACAGACCAGACGGTAGACAGCTGGGTTTCTCTAGGAGGGAGGCCTACATAAAGTGGTTGGGTTTCCCGGCATGCTTTGGAGCCGTCTGGTTCCGGAAGCGCTTAAATGTGCGCGATGGGACAGGCCTCCAGAGGTCCTAGTCATTCACGTTGGGGGCAACGATTTAGGGCTCAGGACCAAGTTTGACGTTACGCGGGACATCAAATATGATTTCTGCCGACTTCAGGCGGCCTTCCCTAATACCGTCTTGGTATGGTCAGACATGGTAGCCAGGACTTCGTGGCGTTTTGCCAGGTCTGTGGGGTTGCTCAATAAGGCGAGAAAGAAGGTCAACCAGGAGGTCAGCAGGTTCTTTATTAAACGTGGGGGATTGGCCATTAGGCACAAGGAATTAGAAATTGACACCTGGCGTTATCTGAAGGCTGACGGAGTTCACCTGAACCCAGTGGGCACAGATATGTGGGCCATCGGTATTCAGGATGGGATCGAGCGAGCACTTACGGTGTGGAGGTGCGCTCAAGGTTAAGGTGTTAACCTTGTTTGCTGTGGCGGATGTTGGGTGACGTAGGCATGGAGAAGAAACCCCCTCCCCACAGAAAACTTGATGTGGGACCCATTGGAGATATGGGCCCGTTTGGTATATTCCCTATAAGTGATGTAGGGTATATGGTGGATGACTGCACTGCGGGAATAGTTTTGTCTCTGAGCTAGTATGTCAGCTTGAGGCCTAGTTACAGTTGAGATGACCGCAGTGCACGAGCTGTTGATTATGGTAATTTGGGGGGGGGGGGGGTAATGTCCTACTGTAGGCCTACGTCACGTTTTTCTTGATGTTGTTTATTTGTTGTTTATTGGTTTATAAAAGTTATTTATATATTTTGTTATTTAATAAAGGGGCTGCTACGGCCTATTTTACACTCCAGCACGGTGTGGTCTCCATTACTGGGAAAGGTAAGGGTGGGAGTGTATACCTGGGCAGCACAGAAATGTAGCTATGTTGTACTTGGTCATGGAGCGGGCAATATGTATTACACAGGAGTATGGATTGTATAATGGCAGGCTGTATTGTATGTACAGGAGAGGAGTGTGGGGGGTATGTCATGGATAAGTATATGCTGTAGAGAAGTGTGAAGGGGGCACAAAGTGTGTCTGATCACTACAGGTAGTCACCGGCCCTGCGGGCAGCCATGGATAGCTCCAACCGTCGCCGACCTGTCATTGAAATGTACAGGGCTCGGTGGTGCTCCGCTCACAGGCGATTGAAACAGCTGCAGAAATCAGCGAATGTAACCTTATGCATTTTTCATCATATGCTCAGTTTGAACTGCCCGTAGCTGTGACAGGTTTACTGCAGCAGAACTTACAGTTTACAGCCCATTCACACCAGCGTTTGCGCTAGAACAACCACTTGTGTGCAGGACAATGACATCGATGTGGTTACGCCGATCCGATCCCTGTGCATCACACTGTTTATTTTGCCTGTGAAGTTGTGATAACCTCTTTGGGTTTGTATATTCTATGTGGATGTTTGTACCAATTTAATGCCCTGACAGATAATCAAGATCTTACAAGCTACGGCAGTTGCCTTGGTTTTGGCCCTCGGGGACAGGTTTGTACTAAACAAGAGTCAAGCCATCTATACACAGTTCATTGTTGTCCCTGGAGGTCTATTCCATGGTACACAATGTAGGGCTTTATTTTATGACATAGTCCTGAGTAGTGCTGCAACCCATAGCAACAGACTAGATGATAGCTTTTATCAGTCATACTTCAAAGCTGACAACATTTCTGATCTCGTTTGCTATACACACATTATATATATATATATATATATATATATATATATATATATATATATATTGTAGTACATCTGCTAAATACACCAAAGAATTAATAAAAGTGTCATACCTAAGCACATTATATGTGAAAAAGTTATTTCAACTTTCTTACCTCTATTTTTGACTAAGACACCCAATTGGACATTTAATAACCTGGACGGGAGCTACGATTGTTTGAAAGCTGCATTAGCATGTGTATGTAGCTTTCAATGTATTGCTGCTTTTGCCCCTCATGCTTGTAGACCTGAGAAAGGGTGGGGGTACCCAAAACTGTTGTTCAGATTGTTCCATAAGTGATGTGAGGAGCAAAGATATTAAAGTAATTGTAAAGGGTTTTTTTTCTTCTTCCATTTAAACAAAAAAGAGGTTATATCTGCCCTTACCTTCTCTTCTGGGGCCCACCACTGGCGCGGTCTGCATCTTTTTCTCTTGAGAGCCCCCCACAGCAAGTTGTGTGCTAGGGAGCACTTGTGCAGGTGTGCTCCTGAGCCCAGCTGTGTGTGTTCATAGACACACATAGCACGGCTCAGCCATATTCCCTGCTCACAGCAGTAGGATGTAGCCAGAGAGGTTAATGTTTTTTTTTTGCTGTACTGAGTCATGTTCTGTAGTTATCTGGGTCAAGTCTGCTGTCTTTCCTGTGAAACTGTTACAATGTAGATGTGTGGTGGATCTGAGGGATCGATTGGCTAGATTTTCCCACCAATTTTCCTCAGATCCACATAAAAAGGGGCCCTTCAGTGCCACAAGATAGAGCTGATGAAAATACTGTTAAGCCCCATACACACGGTCGGATTTTTGCATGGATTCTGTCCGATCGGACAATTTTGTTGAAAAATCAGACCGTGTGTATGCACCATCGGACAGTGTACGTCGGATTGTCCGACGGACAAAGTCCTATCTCCTGCTGGATAGATTTTCCGACAACACGGTCCGATCACACCAAATCCGATCGTGTGTACGGTTGTCCGACCGGACAAAGTGCTACGCATGCTCAGATCACATTACAAGACCAAAGCTATTGGCTACTAGTCTCTACGTAGTCCCGTCGTAGGCAACAAACGTCACCACGTTCAGAATGATCGGATTTTCCGACAACTTTGCCCGACCGTGTGTACGCAAAACCAACATCAGACAAAGTATGACGGACCTGGTCCTCGGATAATCCGCGCGTGTGTATGGGGCTTAACAGTACTGTACTGTAGGATGTTATGCTGCCAGATGGCGCCCCCTAGATGGGAGGGCCACTCGGGGCTCCCTGAGGGACTGGGAGCCCGAGGACTCTTAACTACCAATCTTGGACTTTCTGCCGTTAAGGATCTTTGCCAGACATAGAATGACTATATAGACTCTGTGTTACCTCAGGTGGATTATTTACCAATCATGGACTCTGCCTATAATGGACAATAAGGACTCTCTGGGGGTTATTTACGAAAGGCAAATCCACTTTGCACTACAAGTGCACTTGGAAGTGCAGTCGCTTTAAATCTGAGGGGTAGATCTGAAATTAGTGGAAGCTCTGCTGATTTTATCATCCAATCATGTGCAAGCTAAAATGCTGTTTTTTATTTTCCTTGCATATCCCCCTCGGATCTACAGCGACTGCACTTCCAAGTGCACTTGTAGTGCAAAGTGGATTTGCCTTTAGTAAATAAACCCCTCTGTTATTTAGGTATGATTACTCTATGAGCACTAAAGCACCTTGTACAGGAATTCATGTGAGAAGCTGCCTGCTAAGAACTGTTCCTGTAAGTTTGCCTGTCTTCGGAAAGGTTACTGTTTGCTGTCTAAGGCCTGGTCTCTCTTAGGGCCAGTTCACACCAGATGCAGTTCAGTGCGCTTTTTTTCTGCACAAAATCCATGCACAGTGTTTTCCATGTATTCCAATGGCTCTAATTTACACCATGCAGTCAGTTTCTGGTCAGTTTCCAGGCAGTTTGTGCACCGGAAACTGACTGCATGGTGTAAACTAAAAAACACTGTGCATGCATTTTTAGTGCAGAACAAAAGAGCACGGAACTGCATCTGGTGTGAACTGGCCCTAAAGTGTTACTAAACCCAGGACCCTGTATTCACGATATCTGGTCTCCCACAGCAGCCTTTTTCAACCAGGGTGCCCAGGCACCCTGGGGTGCCTGTAGGTTTTCTCAGGGGTGCCTTGGCAAAATGCCAAAAATTTGACCAAAAAGTGTATACAAGCCAGCATGTGGATGAAGGCTGCCTTTTAGTTACTTTTTCAGTTGACTGAAAAAAGGTTGAGAAACACTGGAAACCGTACACAGAAATACAATTCGTTTAGTAAATATAAACTGCTAAGTACCCTTTCTCATCAGCAGGATATAGCAGTGTTGTGACTTCTATCAGTGTCTGGTTATAGCTTGTAGGAGGAGTTTAAATTCTCCTCCAACTGTCCTATGAAGCTGCATGGCCCCTGACTTTCTATGTGGACAGTGCTGATTGGCCCTGTGCTGATCACATGAACCCCCCCCCCCCCCCCAAAAAAAAAAAAAACAACAAACTCTCTAGCAATACACACCAAATGGAGTATGTGCAGAGTGCCTCCAAGGCTTTGGTCTATCAGCAGATGGATTGGGGACAGTAAAAGAAGGGGAGGATCAGAGAAGATGGGATCAAACAGCCTTTTTACACAATGAAGAGGATTAACCCCTTAGGTTTCACAGTGAGAACAAGCACTCTTTACTGCATATATAGACCGATTTTATTGTTGTGGGTTTAGTAACACTTTAGGTGGTGCGTTGCATGGCGTATCCAATGAAACAGGGCTTGTAACAAGGAGACTGCAGGTTAGAGATACAGTACACTTTAGTACAGCATGTATTTTGCTGTCTCAGGTAGGCTATATGTGCTATATGTGCTAGGGACCACCGCACATGTGTCATTAGCTTAATGCAGCCAACCAGCTAGGGAATGGGTGATTGGCATAGGGTGACGGCTACTCTGGTAGTGAAGGGGTGTTGTGCTCATCCCTTTCACTAGCAGCTGGTTCCCTGTATTTTGAGACCGGACCTGTGGCACAGAGTACTAGGGCCCTAGCCTGGGAGTCACGGGAGAGATGTAGAGGGACCCCTAAGAGAGAAAAAGAGCGAGCACGTAGTTACAATGTGAGGTTAATTTTCTTGTATCCACTAGTAATTGTGGACATGTTACTGGGAGGGAGGTGACGGTTTGCTGGGTTGGTGGATGCTGGTGCAGGCTCTGTAGCCCTGGTTTCTCAATGCTGCACACCTGCTGGGAGTTGGTGTTCTCTAATTGTGGTATTGTTTGTAGTGCTTAGTGTTAACAATACAGTCAGTTAGCTATGGGTTAATTAAGGGTGAACTGTGCTTATAGTGTCTCGCTTCTAGTCTGGAGTTATGCCTTAATACTGATTTCGACATTAAAGCAAACTCCTGCCTAGAACCTAGGCAATAAGCAAGTGTAGTTCTAGTGTCCCCCCCATTAGGGCACCTAAGCCCCGCCCACAAGGAGCCTGTGTCTCCATTTGCTCTCAGTGTCTCCTGTGAGACCAGGAAGAGGAAGCAGTGGTCAGGTAAGTGTTTAGGGACGGGCACAGCAAGTAGCGGGGCATATTTTACTTTAATGCAGGGAATGTATTAGGGTTAAAAATGTTTAGACTTTAGAACCACTTTAAACTAAGAAGCAGGTATAGGGAAGCATGCTGGATATACGGTATTAACACTGAGTAAGAAAGAGACTAAAAGACATGCAGCTCACTATTTCTTTTCTCTTTGTCTATATATATATATATATATATATATATATATATATATGTAGCAAGTTTCAAGGTCTCTTTTGATCTGATGAGAACCTCCAGGGCCAGGTATAGCTGACATCCTTCTGTATGTAGTGGGTTGTGAGGCATGGTGGGTACAGAGTAGTTAAAGTTATTGCGCGCCAAACACTTCTTGAATGCAAAAGAAAGTTTATTTCTCTTAGCAAACTTTTTGGGGGAGAGAGGGTTAGGGCCAGGACACCCTTAGGTAGTTGCAAGATTAATTGCAGACACAGAGACTTCAAAAGGAAGTGCAAGATGCAAGCAAGATGCCACATCTGCATGTGCAGGAATGCTGTCCTATGGCAACAGTCTTTAACAGTTCCTAACACAAAGCTTAACAGTTCCTTCACTTTCACTACAATCACTCCTTGTAGTTCTTCAGCCCACTGAGCTCCCGGTCTCTCACTAGACCCACTGACTCACTGCCACTGAATCCCAATCTTCACAGTAGTATCTTCCTCAAGCGTCACCCCCGCTTCTCTGCTGGGTCCCTAGATTGGCACTCCAAATACAGCTCCAGCTTCACCCCACTGGCCTGCTCTGTCCCTGGCTTGACACGCAAGGCTGCTCTGCAAGCGTCACCTTCGCTGGCTGGGTACCTGGCTTGATATCCACTGAAGTTTCACGATTCTTCACCGTCCCCGGTTGTTGAGAATACTGCTCCAGTACTTGCTTCAGTTACTCACTGTGGTCCCTGGTAATTAGGCGGATAGTCCCGTACTGGCGACAGCTTCCCCTCTACCTCCAACCACGACAGGTTCTCCAGCCAGCAGAACCAACACTTCTGGTTGAATTGCAAGCCGCAATCCCAACCCTGTGCTTCTCTCTTGCTTCTGGATAGGCCCTCAGACAGCCTAGCAGCCAGATGTGCCCGAGATAGGCCCAATCTCCGGCCTAGCAGCCCAGGCAATACAACACACGCCCACCCAGACAGCCATCCATGTGGCACAGAACACAGATCACCTGACTTCACCCGAATGTATAGGCTCTCCCAGCAGGCCAAGCAATTAGGGGGCGTAGCGCTGCACTAATCACAGGCAGTGAGACATTCCCCCGATGCGCGGCTGCAGAGATCGGGCAATGTCTCACTGCCTGTGATTAGCGCAGCGCTGTGCTGACTTCCTGGCGGGCTCTGCACGTGGAGCATGCGAACACGCCGAAGCTCATTCCTACAAGGGATTCAAGAAAACCCCTGCACATTGGCTGAGATACCCTATATACCCATAACCTGACCTTGTGTTGCCCTTCTCATATCTAGTACCACCAAGTAACAGGCCACCTAGTGGTAGAAGAGAAAAGTGCAACAAGGCCAAACTTAGGGAGAAATCAATAGATCTCTAACAATCAACCAGGATAATTATTCTTGGTAAGTAAATTTGTGAGTCGCAACCCCCGCCTAAACTCCAGGGTACTACATATATATGTGTATATATATATATATATATATATATATATATATATATATATATATATATATATATATATATATATATATATATACACTTTATTTTTTATTTTTTAGCCACGTTTTTCCCAAGCATATTTGATTCCACCTACTGTTGACTGACTGACTGACTGACTATCTCTGCTGAAAGTCTATTCCAAGTATCAACTACTCTTTTGTCACAATCTCCCCACCTTGTCCAATCAGAGAATGTCTTTTATTCATTGAAAAAATACAAGGCGTTCTGCGAATGGTGGGTGTACCAATTGAGGTCCCTGTGCTCTCTATGAAGAAGTGCAGCTGCTTGGCACATGACCCAGACAAGTGCGGCGATCACTGTAGAAGCTCCAACTACTATAGTGATGCTCCCACAGTGATCGCTCAGGCATGTAATATGTACACTTACATTGGTCCAAGCTATGCAACAAAATCCATGTCTGGAGTTCAGACTTAATGTAAAACAAGGAACAGATATCAGCGTGGGTCTGTAGGCTTATTGCATCAGAAGTGGACAATCGGATTTAGCTTTTATAAATGAAACTTGTTGAGTAGGAACCTTAGACGCTCCCCCACAGTGCTTTTCAGGAATGGGGAGTGGATGAAGGTGAAAGTGATCACCTCCCATGGTTTGTTTCACAAATACGCTAGACACACACACCTTTTCCAACCAGTATAACCAGCTGGATTACTGACTGGTTGGACAAGTCACCCTGGGTCATATTTCATGGCTTTTCTTACACTGCTAATGTGTTACCAATGTTCACTTCCGTCTTGTGTTGTTGAATACCTTAGCCAATCTTTATTTTTTTTTTAATACTAAGTTGTGTTCAATACCACATTGAATAGCGGTCACACTGTCACATCCCTAGAGAAGAATAGTTTCTCATTTGCAATTAAAAAAATGAAGGACAGGGTTGAAGGAAGATGAAAGCAGAAAGAATGGATCCCAACATTTGATTGGAAAAAAAGAGTACGTGTTGCACTTTCAGGGTACCCCATGCACACAGTACACGAAATGATAAAAGTTATACATTTTATTACAAGGATTGTAAAATGAGATGGTTTCCCTAAATACACTGGTACACAGAGCTCAATGTACAGAATGTACAGAAATTATCACTAAAAATGCAGGGCCATACACAGGGAAACTTCATCTCCAGGGCAGTATAGTCTTCTGCATGTTAACAGCCAAGTCCTGAGGAGACCAAAGGGACATCTAATTTATATAAACAAAAAATGGTAAAACACTAAGATACACATACGTAGCCAATAAACAAACAACGAGGCACCAGAGAGGACAGCAGGGTTTATAGACAGCGGGAAAGGTGTAGAAGGACGCAGGAAAAACCCACACCCTGAATAAGAACCAACCCCCCTAGCGGGAGGGAATGGTAGAGGATAGGTACCAAGGGGTAAGGCACGATGATATAGACAGCTCTGAAGACAGATATATATATATATATATATACAGTGGTGTGAAAAAGTGTTTGCCCCCTTCCTCATTTCCTGTTCCTTTGCATGTTTGTCACACTTAAGTGTTTCGGAACATCAAACCAATTTAAACAATAGTCAAGGACAACACAAGTAAACACAAAATGCAATTTGTAAATGAAGGTGTTTATTATTAAAGGTGAAAAAAAATCCAAACCATCATGGCCCTGTGTGAAAAAAGTGATTGCCCCCCCTTGTTAAAACATACTATAACTGTGGTTGTCCACACCTGAGTTCAATTTCTCTAGCCACACCCAGGCCTGATTATTGCCACACCTGTTCACAATCAAGGCATCACTTAAATAGGAGCTGCTTGACAAAGTAAGGTCCACCAGAAGATCCTTAAAAGCTACACATCATGACGAGACCCAAAGAAATTCAGGAACAATTGAGAAAGAAAGTAATTGAGATCTATCAGTCTGGAAAGGGTTATAAAGCCATTTCCAAAGCTTTGGGAATCCAGCGAACCACAGTGAGAGCCATTATCCACAAATGGCGAAGACATGGAACAGTGGTGAACCTTCCCAGGAGTGGCCGGCCGCCCAAAATTACCCCAGGAGCGCAGCGACGACTCATCCAAGAGGTCACAAAAGACCCCACAACAACGTCCAAGGAACTGCAGGCCTCACTTGCCTCAGTTAAGGTCAGCGTTCATGCCTCCACCATCAGGAAAAGACTGGGCAAAAATGGCCTGCATGGCAGAGTTCCAAGGAGAAAACCACTGCTGAGCAAAAAGAACATCAAAGCTCGTCTCAATTTCTCCACAACACATCTTGATGATCCCCAAGACTTTTGGGACAACATTCTGTGGACCGATGAGACAAAAGTGGAACTCTTTGGAAGGTGTGTGTCCAAGTATATCTGGCGTAGAAGGAACACTGCATTTCAGAAAAAGAACATTATACCAACAGTAAAATATGGTGGTGGTAGTGTGATGGTCTGGGGCTGTTTTGCTGCTTCAGGACCTGGAAGACTTGCCGTGATAAAAGGAACTATGAATTCTGCTGTCTACCAAGAGATCCTGAAGGAGAATTTCCGACCATCTGTTCGTGTACTCAACCTGAAACGAACTTGGGTTCTGCAGCAGGACAATGATCCTAAACACACCAGCAAGTCCACCACCGAATGGCTGAAGAAAAACAAAATGAAGACTTTGGAGTGGCCTAGCCAAAGTCCAGACCTGAATCCTATTGAGATGTTGTGGTATGACCTTAAAAAGGCCGTTCATGCTCGAAAACCCTCTAATGTAACTGAATTAGGACAATTCTGCAAAGATGAGTGGGCCAAAATTCCTCCAGGACGCTGTAAAAGCCTCATTGCACGTTATCGCAAACGCTTGGTTGCAGTTGTTGCTGCTAAGGGTGACCCAACCAGTTATTAGGTTTAGGGGGCAATCACTTTTTCACACAGGGCCATGATGGTTTGGATTTTTTTTCACCTTTAATAATAAACACCTTCATTTACAAATTGCATTTTGTGTTTACTTGTGTTGTCCTTGACTATTGTTTAAATTGGTTTGATGTTCCGAAACACTTAAGTGTGACAAACATGCAAAGGAACAGGAAATGAGGAAGGGGGCAAACACTTTTTCACACCACTGTATATATATATATATATATATATATATATATATATACACACTATATTAGCAAACGTATTTGGACGGTTGCCTTTACACGCACATACAATTTAATGGCATTCCATAGGGTTCAGTATTGAGCTGGCCCCACCCTTTGCAGCTATAACAGCTTCAACTCTTCTGGGAAGGCTGTCCACAAGGTTTAGGAGTATGTCTATGGGAATGTTTTGACCATTCTTCCAGAAGAGCATTTGTGTGGTTAGGCATTGATGTTGGACGAGAAGTCGTGGCTCGTAGTCTACGCTCTAATTCATCCCAAAGATGTTCTATTAAGTCAGGACTCTGTGCAGGCCAGTCAAGTTCCTCCACCCCAAACTCACTCATCCATGTCTTAATGGACCTTGTTTGTGCAATGGTGCAGGCTGGGGGGGGGGGGCGCGGGTGTTAAGCATTTTTTTGCGGGCAATAGCTGGTGTTGGCGCTTCAATCATCATGGCACCATGGTTGATATGGTGTCAGGGTGATTGAAGCGCATTATTTCTATTATTACATTGTTATATAAAATTAAGTGGTTCAACTCACCATAATGCAGACTCAGTGGGAGCCCCGAGTGTGTCACTTGCCACCATCGCCTGCCACCAGATGTGGATGATCGCCTGCCACTATTTGCAGATTGTCACTTGCCATGCCAGCCAGTGCCACCAAATGTCCATTGTCGCTACATTGGTGGCAGGCTGGCAGCACTGGTCCATTTAGTTCAAGTCTTGCATTTCACACTTATTTTTAGCATTAAACTGAGCTTATATAGTAAAATACTGTATTTTCAAATCTGTCACACTCTGTGTTCTGTCAGATTAGCAAACCTGTGAGATCTGCAGGATTTCCGTTGCTTTTAAAATTCAACATCAAAACTACATCTAAATACTGTTTTGCACTATATAAGGGAGTTTACTGTTAAAAATAAGTGTGGAATGCAAGACTTGGATGGGTGTAAAAAGATGTCCGCTGCTGCCTTCTGACTGCAGGCTCAGTACGGCCGAGTGCTGGGTGTAGCAAGATGGCCGTCGGTCGACTAATTTGACATGCCGTCAGTGATGACGCACTGCCCATGTGCAGATGATGCGTTGCGCATGCCCAGTGCTTGTGGTTTTCTGCAACAGCTGATTCCACTTCACAGGAAGTGACGCGGTTCGATATTCTGCCGGGTTCAACATTTTATCAGAACACCTTCCCTCGCGGAGCTTACAATCTAAGGTCCCTATCGAACATATTGTTCGCGCAAAGGTGTCCCTCTTTATCACTTCAGAAAGTTGTAAAGTATATCTAAAATGGCTGGTCTGGCGCATGTTACAGACACAACACTCTGCTGCACCTGGGAACTTCCTACTTTCTTGCCTAGGCAAGAATGATGTCCACTTCCCTCGTTCCAAAAGGCAGACTTACTGATGGACACATGCGCTCCATAGCATTCTGCACATACACGCATATGCGCAGGTCTCTGTGACCTGCCAGAGACCAGCAGCACATCTGTGCATGCGCAAAATTTCCCCGCAGGTGCGAAGATGTGCCGTAGGTCACAAAAGCCTGGCAGAGATCTGTGGCACATCTGCACAGGCATGGGGTTTGTTAAGATCAGTGGCGTTCCGGTCACAGAGGGTGCACGGGCGCCACCTCCCCTATCCATTCGTCCGGCCCCCTGATCTACATATCAGGGCATGGGACTATGGATACCAATGCAGGGCGGGTGTTTTTTTTGACGCACCTGATTAGAGCCAGAGGCTCTAATAGGCTTCAAAAATGGGTGGCCTCAGAGCGCAGAGCTCCTCCCCGCCAATTAGGAGGCAGATTGTGAAACCTGTTTCCTGATTGACCAAAGTGTGAGGCGATCCTATTGGATGCCTAGCGCTTTGGCGGAAAAGGAGACACATGGCGGAGGAAGCATGAGGAGCGGACACCGGAGCCGCCGCTGCCCGGACTTCAGGAGAGGATACGACAGCCCCGCCAGCGGGTAAGTGCCGATCTGCCCGCGGGGAGTGCTCTCAGTGCTGTGCCGCCTGGCGGGAGGGTTCTCTCAGTGCACCGCCTGGGAAGGGGGCAGGTGTTGTTTGTTTGCTGCCCCCCCCCAAAAGAAGAACCCGCCAGCCGCCACTGGTTAAGATGGTGGTACAGAAGTACATCATGTTGCGCAGGGAAGCCCACACACTGATCAAAATTCAGCTTTATATT
Source organism: Lithobates sylvaticus (assembly GCA_028564925.1). Taxonomy (NCBI): domain Eukaryota; kingdom Metazoa; phylum Chordata; class Amphibia; order Anura; family Ranidae; genus Lithobates; species Lithobates sylvaticus. The sequence continues at coordinate 112,065,368 of CM053029.1, read as the reverse complement.
TTTTTGCCTCCCTGAAACATCCTCCATGAGCTACCGAACCTCTCCTCCTCAGTTGGGTTTGTTATGAACGAGTGACACACATTTGTTCGGGTCTTGTGCACTGCTCTATGTACACTACAAATCCCTTAGTCCCCAGTCCATCTCAGGGGCGAACAAGTGAGGGTGACTATGTTCCTACATACAGTGAGACCATAAAGAAAGAACGTAGTCCCCCTCTAACAGAGAGTGGGATCACAGCAAGAAAAAAAGGGGGATCTGGAGAATAGGAGGGACTTTTTGGGACTTCAATGGAATTTCTTTTAAACCAGAGTATTGTGTCATTTTACGTTGGGATGTGAGTGAGTTCCTAACCCTACTCCACACTGTCCCAAAAAAGGAGTTTTACCCACAGTTCTACTTAAAATAATAAAGTGTGAATAACCTCATGAACTAAATCCAGCATGACAAAAAATAAAATAAAAAAGGAAAGTGAAAACCTGGGAGGAAAAATCTCTGAACCAGTCCCTGGTCAATGTGGAAGTCTAGCATGCATGGACAGAGCTGCTGCATCCCAGATCCTAATCCTAGTATGGTGTAGTTGAAGCATGCTGAGACTTGTAGTCTCACGGAAACAGCTGAGCGAGAATGTTGTGTGTCAGAGGAACTGCTGAGTGTCTCCATAGACAGACAGTCCCCTCCTCTATACACACAGGTACTCCCTGAGCCACTCCTGTATACATGGCCCTCCTCTCCCATACACACGTCTGTTCCTCTCCAAGCTTCTCCTCCTCCCTGGACACACAAGTCCTCCCATCCTCCCCATTCTCCTGTCCCTGGCATGGAGCTGGCACTGCCCCTTTCCTGTTATTTGCTCTGCTTTTCCTGTTTTGGTGAGTTTGTTTTCCTAAAAGTTTGTATCTCTTCTCTGGATCCTGCTGTAGTCTCTCCCCGTCCTAATCTCTCTTCACCTCTGCTTTCCTGAAGCTTCAACTGCTACAAATCACTAACTTCAGTAGTCTCTTCCCAGGAGACATCCATGATCTTAACGTAGATCTTACACGCTTTGATTTTCATTATCCGATCGATGTGCGATTCAGTTAAAGCAATTGAATCAGCAAACTATTTAATAGGTGCAACTTCCCTCCCAATCCATTATAGATCTGATTCAATAAAAAGAACGATCGGACAGAGCGCAAAATTATCAATCGCATTGCACCAATCGGCATCACATGCTTTTGTTCATGAATTTGATCGTTTTTGGATCAGGTTATGAGATTGCCTGATAAAAACAGATGCGACCGATAACTTACAATCGTATCTTTCAACTACTGACTGAAATCTGCTTTTCTGTGTGTGTCATACTGATTGAATCGGTTGTCAGTTATAGATTGATCATTTCTTTTAGGAGAGATTGATTGGAAAGTAAATCGATTATTTATCAAAGCGTGTATGGCCACCATAGGAGCTCGTTCACACTGCAAAATCTGTGTTCAGTGTGCAGTTCCGAATCCATGTTTACATGCATTTGTAATGTGTTTGCAGTGCGTTTGGGGCGCATTTGCATTTTATTGGCATTATTATGACCTTTTTTAGTTCATGTACATGCGTTTACGGTACATTTGTGTGTGTTTTTATACTTTTCCTTGTGAAAAAATGCACATGAAAGCACCTAAATTGGGTAAACTAGGCTCGTTAAAATACATTCATTTTTTTTGAATATGCGCCCATAGTGCGTTTCAAAGTGCGTTTGACTACATCTGGTACAAGTCCCAGGTTTCTTGCACATGGTACTGATGTTCTGATACCCGGATCTTCCTGGCAGAAAGTTCCTGTGTAAAAAAAAATGCAAATATGGCCCTTATAGTGCATACATTTACACGCATATAGGCACATCTTTAAACATACGTATGCGTATAAGCATGTCAAATTCTTCAAGCTCTCAAAATGCTCTTTCGCGTAAAAATATTCAACTAATATTATACTCTAATAATCAAATAGATAATCCTGGGGCCTTTTCTTGCACATTGCAGATTTTTTTATTTAAGGGGTGGGATACACACACACACATGTATATGTGTATTTATGCATACGCGCATGAAATACTGACCAGTAATTCAGATAATTTTTTTTTTGTTTTTTTATGGATCTGAACATGGCTCTAGTTTATGAACTATTACGTGACTGTAAGCATGAGCCCATAAAAAACAATGGGCTGCATGCAGATCCATAAAAAAGAAATGCCTAAATGCTGAAAAACATTGCATGGACTCCACTGATCAGTTCAGGGCTGTGAATACACATTTTACTTACCATATTGAAATTTGGGTGATTATTACAGAGATCAGCACAACTTTAGCGCATGTTAAAGGAGTATTAAAAAACGCTTCCTAAAAGCCTTATGCGCGTTTGATGTGCACCCCAGATACCTATTTGTTTGGCTGTTGTGAACAATGCCTAACGTGCCGCAGGCACTCCGCAAATGCGTTCTGGTGCGTTTATGGTGCATTATCATAGACTTAAATGGAAGAAGTGGAGATGCTTAATTTTTGAAGCACAACAATGCTTCACGCTTCATGTTTTGATAATGTGAACAGCACTGTGTGATGACCATATTATCAACGTATTATAGAATACAACTACTGTATAGTAAAGCCTAGGCACTAATGCTGTGTACACACCACCGGACTTTCCGGCAGACTAGGTCCGACGGTTTTTCCAAAGGACTTTCGTCAGACTTCCTACGGACTTTCCGAATAAACAGACTTGGCCACACACAATCACACCAAAGTTCGACGGATTCGAACGTGATGACGTACGACCAGACTAGAATAAGGAAGTTCATAGCCAGTAGCCAATAGCTGCCCTAGCGTCAGTTTTCGTCGGTCGGACTAGCATACAGACGAACGGATTTTTCGACCGGACTCGAGTCCGTCGGAAAGATTTGAAACATGTTCTAAATCTAAAGTCCGTCTGATTTTTCTACAGCAAAGGTCCGATGAAGCCCACACACGATTGAATTGTTGGATGGATTCGTGCCGTCGGACCTTTGCTGTCCAATATTTGGGTGGGACTTTTCAGGAATTCTACATATACACATATACTGTATGTCTATAAAAAATGAATTGTATTACACATATAAAAATGTGTAATAAAAATCAAGGCAATACATAAGGCCACAATAGTGATCAAGACATATTGGGTATAATTTTCTTTATTCCGATCGTGTTTCGAATGCCAGGTGGAAATGCTTGGGCTGATTACTACTCATTTAGCCTCATTGTGGGCACTATAAATATACTCACTCTGAGACATGGGGCCTTTCCATTTTGAACTTCAGGCTGGAAGGTGCTCCGGGTAATTACCTCCTGTGACAAGTTGGGGGTTTTGTAGCTCATTGGTAGTGCCCAACAGTGAGTCTACTCCACGCCAAAAGTATGTTCCAGGGATTTCTATGCCCACTTTTACTTAAAAGAAAGCTAAAGTTCACACATGAATATCTTCCTACGCAGGGGGTTCTCACCATCAATATGAACAAAACAAAGGATTTAGCCTCTCTTTATTGACCTTTCCGGCTCAGACCTCATGCCTTGGTCCTCCTAAAACACACAGTCCCAGTGTTTGGACACAAAACGCTGTACCTGTAGCTTGGGTTCTTATCCTGCAGCTCCCAGCTGTTACATCCTTCACAGGCTTGGGCCTTTGCTGTCCTGACCTGGATAGTGCGGAGCAGCTGTGCACCTCACTGCTCCCTTCACACACTGACCCCCTCGGGAGGGTGGGGTCCTGACCTCTAATCCTGGCTCTAATATAAAAGCGGCACATACCTGCATCATTAATGTGCTTTTTTCCACCAAAATATGTCCCAGACTACCATTTTAGACCTTGACATGGCCTGAGTTAGGGATTAGTTTATGGAAGGACTGTTGCCTTTGTTTTACTGTCATGCTTAAGTTATTCGAGTAAAGCTTTTGAAACTTTGTCTTTGCCTGGTCTGAGGTTACAAAAGAGAAACAATGCAAGTAATCAGCACTCATAGTTTACAGCTTGAATCAATTAGCACATTGGGTATGAAGACGCAAGTGGTTACCAAGGGCAACAAAGGTTTTACAAGCAGCCTGTTGTGAAGCGTGTGCCTGTGGCAGGTAGGACAACCCCTTGCAACGAGGGAGTTGTTGTCCACACTCCCTCCATGAGCAATCCGTCTCCCATTGCTATGGGAGAAGATTAGTGCTGCAGAGGTCCCCAGCTTGTGCACAGGTACGAAAGAGCAATCGTTAAGTAAGTACGCGCATTGAGCCTGCGCTAGGCAATCGGTGGAGCCCCTATTTTGTTACTGGGAGTGAGGTAGTGAAGATACGCTGGACAGGTAGAGAGGGCACAGGCTCTCAGTGTCCCTCCTAAATGCAACAAGTGACAGTAGTGGTGTTTGTTGACATGAAGAGAGTTAACGAAGTTCAGTCATCTGTTCAAGTTAGAGGTCAACCCTAAGGTTTAGTTTTTTCTAAAAGGGACCTCCACCCTGTCCCAGGGCATTGGTGAGCACGGCACAACTAAAGGTACCCCATGTGCAAGACAGTGACCCATTCTAGGTGCATAGCATAGCCCAGAAGAACCCACCCCAGAGTAGGCCTCTTATTATGTGACTCACACTTGGTGCCTAATAAGGAGGGGAACATGGAAGAGGTACCACCCACTCACCCTATATGTTTAGCAACTGTGGAGGTTTCCTTGTTTATGATCACTGATTGTGTGATTTAAAATTGGCATACATATTTAGATCAAGTTTCCAATTCAGCTTTATCTTCAAAGACATGTTCACATTTTGGCTTTTTTAAATTCCATGGTTTTAACTCTTGCTATGGTCAAATAGGGTGTTTTAAGGCAAATGGCTCAGTTGACACTTTGTAGATGGCTGTTTGGGAATTGGGGTGTGGTGCCCTAAAATGGACCTTTTGTGGGCAAGGCTCCCAAATTGTGGGGGAACCTCGGGCTGAACTCCATCAATAAGAACATGGCATTGGTTGATCTTACACGTGCAGTGCTGTGTGAATGAAGGCCTCTTGACCCCATAGGGAAAGAGAGCCCTGACTGTTGGGGGCATGTCCAGGGCGGGCTGAAGTGACCAAAGGGTCTTTAAAGATTGGTGGGGGTGTGGGTGGAACTGGGCCTGAGCTCGACAAAAGTGCCGCGCCCAGAAAATTCTGGAGCCTTCTGGAAGATCCTTTGGGAAGAGCTGCTGACCCTGTGACCCTGCACCTCCAGCCATGGACACCGAGCTCCTTTTGGCCAAGGTCCGTGAGCTGGCTCTCCAAGGTCGGGCTGACTGGCTGTTCTCTCTCCTTTCCCCTGGGACTGTCCCTCCTGCCTCTCCTGCTCCTCACCCCCCCCCTCCTCTGCCTGCGGAACCGTTTGTGGAGCCCCGGGCCCGGAGACGGGTCCGCCCGCCTTCTTGGCTGAGCCCCAGTCCCTCCAGGGCCTCTGCAAAACAATCATACAACCCCCGCTCCCCTGATGCCAGCGCTCCTTCAGCTAGGAAGCGCGGCACCTCTCGCCACCGCCGGGGCCCCGCTCGGCGTTCCCCCTCCCTGCCTGATGCTGCGCGGGTCTCCCCTCGTGTAGGCCGCTCGCGGAGCCCTCGTTCCACGCAGGGCTCCGTCAGGGTGGTCTCTGGCTCTGCCCCCTCCGCTGGCGGTGTGTTCCTATGTGGCCGGGCCGGAGCTGATGCGCTCCCCGGCTGTATGGTGCCTGCCGCCTTACCTGGGCCCGCTCCCGCGGCGCGTGGGATGTCGGCGGCCGGTGAGGATGTTCAGTCGTCGGCGCGGAGGTCCTCTGGGAGAAGGGGGAAGGCCCGAGTGCGCATCTCCTCGGCGGCCGCCCGCCCTAGCTTCCTGGACGGCGGTTCCGCTGAGGGCTTGGCGCCAGCTGCACTGCCCCCAGTGGATCCTCTTCTCCCTGCGCCCGGCAGGGCGGGAGATATAAATGAGGGGGAACACATATCAGTCAGTGTGCGGCATGACATGACCCTGCCTGCCCCCTGCAGGGCGGGAGAGTCATTCATGCCCACTCTTTCACCCCAGCATTATGTGACCAGTCCCCCTGCGCCCAACAGGGCGGGTGATTTAAGTGAACACACTGCTTCCACTACCCCTGTGCTGCATCCCCTGATTCTCCCTGCGCCCTTTGGGGCGGGTGGGTCTGCCTCCCTGTCAAACGTGTCGGTCCTCGACCCCCCTGCGCATGGCAGGGCTGGGGTCTCATCCGCATACGGGAATTCGCTGCATCGGCCCGCGCGGAATCTCTCTGCGCCCTGCTGGGCGGAAGATTCCCAGTCGTCACCCACGGCTCACCAGCCTGGGTTCCTGGTACCTTGTTCCCCTGCACCCGGATGGGTGGACGGTCGGCGTGATTCTCGCAATCTTTTTCATGGGCTTCCCGCGCCAGGCGAGGCGGACATCGTTTTTTCCACATCGGCTCGCCGCCCGCCTCCGACGCTCTGTGCTCACCAGAACCTCCCTGCGCCCGGTAGGGCGGGTGGTTTTTGTTCCGCTCAAACATCCCTTCCCCCCCCGGTTCATACGTACCTCCCTGCGTCCAACTGGGCGGGGGGTCCCCGGGGGCCACTTGCTTCTACGCAGCGGCCGGGTCTTCCTGCGCCCGGCAGGGCGGGAGGCTCCTTACCCAGGCCTGGGCTGGCGGCCGCAACCGCCCCGGGTCAGTCTCATGATGAATGCAGACGTTCTTGTGTTTGTCCAGCCGCTGTCCTTGGCCAATCGGACTCTTCAGGGTTGGTGGTCGGACCCCCTCCACTGGACCTTGCCGCCCGTCAGCAGGGTCCTGCCGCCTCTTCTGTTCCTCCAGGTGACGGTCGTCCCGGACCCCTGCTTTCCATGGCCGTTCCGGCACCGGATGTCTCGCTGGGTCCTGCTGCTGGTCGCCCTTCATCGAACTTGCCTCCACATCTCAGTGAGTATGACTGTAACTTAATTTGGGGTAGGGCGACTGAAGCTTCCGTATCGGACCCACCGGAGGACCGCATTGCTTCGGTCGTGAAATCTGTTCTTTCCAGCATGGGGGTGTCGGGTCCAGCGACTGCCCCTCCCCCTGTTTCTGGCGGTGCTTTGTGGGCGGTCTCGCCTACAGGCACGCACTTGACGGAGGAGGTGAAAGACAAGATTTGGCACCGCGAATTCGTTGATTTTATCGCGCTGGTACCGCCGGACAGGGAAACAATAGACAAATCTCGGCGGATCGACGTAGCTACCCAGGGCGACAAGCCAAAACAGCTCCCACGGACGTTTGGAAACTGGCTCCAAGGGTTCTGCGCTTACGCGGGTGTGCTCTGCGAGCGGTTTCCGGAGTTAGCCACTTCCCTTTTTTGTTACTTGGACCTCATTTGGGGTGCTTACAAAGTTTATGGCGGACAGTGTTGGTTTCACTACGACACTCAGTTTCGGCAAAAGATGGCGGCGCGCAAGGAGTTTTGTTTCAATTGTCAGGATGGCAGCCTGTGGCTGTTGCTCATGTGCCCCCACAGGCCTTCGTCCTTTCAGTCCCCGGCCGGCACTTCCCCCGGAGCGTCGGCCGCTCCGAAAAAGGGTGTTTGTTGGTTATTCAACGAAAGCCACTGCAAGTGGTACACCGCGTGCCGTTTCAAACACGAGTGCTCGGGTTGCGGTGGGGCCCACCCCGCCAGCCGGTGCTTTCGGAGGGGTAAGCAGCCAATTCCCAGGCCAGGCGCAAAGCCTGACCTTTCTAAGCCAGAGGTCGCCAGTGAACGTCTTAGAGATGCTTCCCTGGCTAGACCGGTACCCCCTTCATAGGGAGGCGCTGATTCTGCGCGATGGCTTGGACCGTGGCTTTTGGATCCCATTTTTCCCATCAGACGCACCCACCATGGCGCCCAATCTAAAGTCGGCTGTGGAATTCGAGTCCGTCGTTGCCGAGAAGCTCCGGAAGGAAATTGAGTTGGGACGGATGGCTGGCCCATTTGACCTCCCCCCTTTTTACAACCTGAGGGTATCCCCCCTCGGTGTGGTCCCCAAAAAGGCGGAGGGGAAGTTCCGCCTCATCCATCATTTGTCGTACCCTTCTGGCTCCTCGGTTAACGACGGCATCGACAAGGAAGAATCCAGGGTCCACTACGCCTCTTTTGATGGGGCGCTTCAGTTAGTGAGGGCTGCCGGTAGGTCGGCGTTGCTGGCTAAGGCGGACATAGAGTCCGCCTTTCGCCTCCTCCCGGTCCACCCGGACTGTTTCCACCTCCTGGGCTGTTACTTTCAAGGAAGCTATTTTTTCGACATGTGCCTACCCATGGGTTGTGCCATCTCGTGTTATTTCTTTGAGCTGTTTAGCAGCTTCCTTGAATGGGTGGTTGCCCAGGAGGCTGGTTGCCAGTCCTTGTTGCACTACTTGGATGACTTTCTCTTTGTGGGCCCAGCGGACAGTGGTCGGTGCCAGCAGCTGCTTACTGCTTTTCAGGACACTTGCCGGAGTTTCGCGGTTCCACTGTCCGCTGATAAGACTGAAGGCCCGGTGACTGTTCTGGCTTTCCTGGGAATCGAGATTGACACGGAGGCGATGGTCTTTCGATTGCCAGAGGACAAGCTAGCCAGGCTCCTTTCCCTTGTTCGCTTGGCCAAAGGTGCCAAGAAGTTGCAGTTGAAACAACTGCAATCTCTGTTGGGTCATTTGGTTTTTGCCTGCAGGGTTATTCGGATGGGTAGAGCCTTCTGCAGGCGCCTGGCATGGGCCATGAAAGGGGTGTCCGCCCCTCACCACTACGTTCGGATCACCAGGCCCATGCGTGCCGACTTGGGTATTTGGTTGTCATTCCTTCAAGCCTACAATGGCCAGTCTTGTTGGCAGCGGGAGGAAGTGCCGAACTCACAGCTGGAGTTATACACCGATGCAGCAGGCTCCTGTGGCTTCGGCGCTTTCTTTCAAGGGACATGGTCTTCTGAGCGGTGGCCGGCCTCATGGGCCCGCTTGGGTTTGTTGGGCAACCTCACCCTCCTGGAGCTCTTTCCAATAATTGTTTCTATTGAGCTTTGGGGTGCACGGTTGCGTGATCATCAAGTGGTCTTCTGGTCCGATAATATGAGCGTGGTGCAGGTAGTGAACAAGCAGTCAGCCAGTTCCCCCCCAGTAGTTTCTTTGCTTCGGTTTTTGGTTTTGAAGTGTTTGCAATTTAATATTTGTGTTAGGGCTAAGCATGTTCCCGGAACGGCTAATGATGTTGCTGATGCTCTCTCCCGTTTACAGCTCGATCGTTTCCGCTCTCTGGTTCCGTCGGCCTCCCTGGAGGGCCTTCCTTGTCCGGCCCACTTATGGAACCTCGTTTCGGAGGCCTGCTGAATCTCCTTCGGTCGTCTCTGTCTGCGCGCACGTGGGCGTCTTACTGCAGGGTTTGGCACGAGTGGTCGCACATTTCGGGCGGTGAGTTTTCTATTTATTCTTCGTCTGATAGGCGCATGGCTTTGTTTGTCTATTTGGTTCACTTACTGCAAAAGGGTGTTGCGGGTTCCACTGTCTCCTCGTCTTTATCAGCGCTGTCCTTTTGGTTTCAGCTCCTAGGTTGGGAGGACATTACTAAAGCGTTCCCGGTTCGACGGATGCTGCGGGGTTGGAAGCGCGCTACTCATTCCCCCGATTCCAGGCGACCGGTTTCCCTTCAGATCCTATCGGGCATTCTTTCCACGTTGCCTTCGGTGTGCTCTTCAGAATTTGAGACCCTCCTGTTTCGCGTGGCGTTTTCTTGGGCGTTCTTCGGCGCTTTTCGCGTTAGCGAATTAGTTTCGAGAGCCACGTCAACGGTGGGCGGGATCCTGACAGCGGACGTTGTTTTTGCGGAGCATTGCGTGACTGTCCTGTTGCGTACTTCGAAGACCGACAGCCTGGGCAGGGGCCGGAGGGTGGTATTGTACCCTTGTGGTGGCCCCTTTTGCCCAGTATCTTTGGCCTCCATTTTCCGATCTGCGCGCCCCCCTTCTCTAGCTTTTTTCGTTCATTCCGATTCCTCCTCTCTAAGTAGGTTTCAATTTTTAAGTGTTTTTCGTCGATGTCTCAAGGTTATGGGACTTCCTTTGCGTGATTTTTCTACACACTCGTTTCGCATCGGTGCGGCCACCGCTGCGTCTGGCATGGGTTTTTCCGATATGGAACTTCAGCGTCTGGGTAGATGGGAATCATCTCGTTTTACGTTGTATGTTCGTCCACATCTGTTATGTTAAATTTTCAGGTCCTCGTCCGGTTTTGGTGTGGATTGTCGGGGACTCTTTCATTTACTGGGCCGCACGCCGTGCGGAGGTCCGGACCTACGGGAGGAACCTGGATTTCGACTATGATCTGGCCAGGGTCCGCTGGCTCGGGCTTCGCGGGTTAAGATGGTCCCAGGTCCTTCCGGAATGCCTGCAACTCCGTGCACACGTGTCTGGTTCCATCGTTTTAGTACTCCATGCTGGCGGCAATGACGTGGGCTTCCTGCGTTCTGTGGACCTGATTTCTGCAATCAAGCAAGACATTGCCTACTGTTTTGCTGTTTTCACCAATTTGGTCCTCATTTGGTCGGAAATCGTGCCTCGTTCGGTGTGGGCGCGGGTGATCCCGGGCCCTAGTTTGGAGCGCTTTCGTAGGAAAGTTAATGCGCAAGTTTCCAAATTTGTTCGACAGCTTGGGGGCTTCGTTGTTCGTCACAGGGATTTGGAGGGTGATAATTCTGACCTTTTGAGACCGGATGGTGTTCACCTCAATGACATTGGCTTAGATATCTTTAATCTTGGTCTACAACGGGGTGTGGAACAGGTGCTGGCTGCGGTGGGGCGCCCGCCAGTTGTTCACTGACAGGCGGGTGGCGGTTTTTTGACCTTGCCAGCATAAAATGGCTGCTGTTGAGGGAAATGGGAAGCAGACGGCCTGTCCAGCACTTATGGTAAGGACAGGCCTTCCCCCCCTTCTTATCTCCTTCCCCTACGTTGGATTATGTGCTCACAGTATAACTGTGACAGGCACTGTTTGAAATATTCATTTGTTTGAACTATTCATTGGTTATATGTTGGATTTAAAGAAATTTACTATTCATTGGTTATGTGTTGGATTGAAATAAAAGCTGTGGCCTTGCCCTTCCAACTTAGCAGTTGTCAGCGTGTTATTTATTGGTATGAAGGGGCAAGGGTTAAAAGAAGGTTATACAATTAAATTACAGTTCATAATACCTGGACTAATTGCACCTCAGCAGTCATGAAGGCCTCTTGACCCCATAGGGAAAGAGAGCCCTGACTGTTGGGGGCATGTCCAGGGCGGGCTGAAGTGACCAAAGGGTCTTTAAAGATTGGTGGGGGTGTGGGTGGGGCTGGGCCTGAGCTCGACAAAAGTGCCGCGCCCAGAAAATTCTGGAGCCTTCTGGAAGATCCTTTGGGAAGAGCTGCCCACCCTCCCGCCCTAGAATTTTCTTTGGTACGTCACAGCTTGCTGCGGTTTTTTGACCTTGCCAGCATAAAATGGCTGCTGTTGAGGGAAATGGGAAGCAGACGGCCTGTCCAGCACTTATGGTAAGGACAGGCCTTCCCCCCCTTCTTATCTCCTTCCCCTACGTTGGATTATGTGCTCACAGTATAACTGTGACAGGCACTGTTTGAAATATTCATTTGTTTGAACTATTCATTGGTTATATGTTGGATTTAAAGAAATTTACTATTCATTGGTTATGTGTTGGATTGAAATAAAAGCTGTGGCCTTGCCCTTCCAACTTAGCAGTTGTCAGCGTGTTATTTATTGGTATGAAGGGGCAAGGGTTAAAAGAAGGTTATACAATTAAATTACAGTTCATAATACCTGGACTAATTGCACCTCAGCAGTCATGATGCCTAATGCACTTGAATAAAAAATATACTGTGTAAGCACGTGAATGTTGTTCTCCTGCTACAGAATGTTATATATTTGATACCTTGGTTCTTTATTGTTAATTGCTAAAATCAGGGACAGCCCATATCTGATCCAGTTATTATCAGATTAGATCTCAAAGAGTACATGCACAAAATCTAGAAACCTAATACATTTTATGTTATCAGAATATCCCAATGGGAGCACCCATAGTTGTGTTCTCTACCTAATTTTTCAGCCCATATTATTTATTTTAACGGCATGCTGTTAGTGACGTATTCCTTATTTGAGTGACTGATCTGTTTTCCTGTTCTCTCTAATATTTATTTACAAGGCTCAAGTGGTGCCACAGACCTAAGCAGCTCACTGGTGACTTTGCAGAATGAATCCATGGTGGAGTTTTTTTTTTTTTAAAAGGTGTTTATTTTGGGTTTTTAACATTACAAACAATAAACAATAAACAATACAGTACTAACAGCAGTAGTAGCACCTTATAAACAAGGGGATCGCATCTCATCATTCTTGTGCTCCTGTTTCATTCCCCCATGTTTTACTCCTGGGGATTACAGCAATAGGATTGGATCCCTATGCCCCACTGCGACTAACATCCATACACACACCCACTCACCCATCACACAGACTCACTCACACCCATACACACCTCTTTCTACCCATGCTCTGTCCCAATAGTCCCACCAAGATCCTCTCCCCCTTCCAGTAGAGGCAAATCAATAGTATGGTATTCCCAATCATTTGTTAACAATCCTGTGTGGATAGGACCGATCCCCAGAAGGGGGCGGTAATATCCAACCAGGGTTGCCATACCTTATAGAACTTCTTGAGGCAGACCCTGTTTTTATAAACAATTTTAAACTTGGGGAGTTGTCCATTAATGATTCCATACAGAGTTTGTATCTTAGGAGGTTCGCTTTCTTTCCATTTCAGTAAAATAACTTTCCTTGCATAAAACATAATAGTCCGTATCAGTATGCGGGCAGCCACTGGGTGAACTAAGTCATTCAGTATACCCAGTAATCCCACTTCGGGTGTTCTGGGAATCGGTGTGTTAAGTTGTTCATCACAAAATTTGAATAAGTCTCTCCAGTATTGGTTGAGTCCAGGGCAGCTCCAGAACATATGAAACATATTAGCATTGTCACTAGTACACCGAGCACAACTAGCATTCACTCTCAGCCCCATACGTGCCAGTCTATCAGGAGTATAGTGTAGATGGTGGATAAATTTAAACTGTATATATTGGTCAGCGGTACATATGATATCTTGAAAACAAACCTCAGTAACTTCTTCCCACCCCTCCTCTGTTAGTACAGGTATCAGTTTTTGCCATTTGGTGAACGAGGATTGGAATGGGTCCGCCCCCGCCATGTTCAGGTGGTTATAGAAGGTTGTCACCATTTTCATTATATCTGGGTCGGAGAGATGATCTTCCAAAGGGGGTGTCCTGAGCTCCATGGTCAGGGTACCAAATTGAGTCCGAGTGGCATGTCTGATCAGAAGATACTTATAAAAAAATTTGTTAGGTATACCATACTTAGCTTTTAGGTGGTCAAAAGTCACAAAAATACTATTTGAAAATAAATGTGCCAGATGCGTAACTTGCATCCTTGACCACCATTTCGAGTCGGGATGACCATAGAGCTCAGGGAGATTTGGGTTATCCCAAATTGGGGTGCTTGGCGACCATGTACTCATACCTTTGGACAGAAGTCCGTTGCTCTCCTTCCAAGCTAGTAAACCAACATCCCTAGGGGAAAGTCTGGAGCATTTATTGGGTCTAGACCTGTGCAGCACATCAAGTGCCTTGGTACCTTCCTCATAAAATGAGGACATCAGGGAGGCAGAGGGGGGCCGAGGGTCGGAATGCATCCACTCATATATAAACGTAAGTTGTGAGGCAAGAAAGTAATTCCGCAGGTTAGGGCATGCTAGTCCTCCCCTGCTTTTAGCCGCTTGCAGGGACATTTTAGATATACGTGGATGAGCGGCTTGCCAAACGAAGGAGGACAGAACTGCCTCCACCTTTTGGAACATTTTTTTTGGGAGATACACTGGAGCTGCTCTAAAGAAATACAAAAATTTTGGCAAAAAAATCATTTTGAAGATATTAATACGTCCTATTAAATTTAGTGGGAGGGTTGACCAGACTTGAAGTTTGTCCGTCATTTGTTTTATTACTGGTGTGATGTTGAGATCTACGAATCTGGAGAGGTCATTATGTATTTGAACTCCTAGGTATTTAAAAGACTGAGCAGTTTTCAGTCTAGAGTTCTCAAGGTATTTATATGGAATCAGAGGACCTATAGGAAAGGCTATGGACTTCTCCCATCCGACCCTCAGCCCCGACACCTCCCCAAACTCTTCAACCACCTGCATCAAGCTTCTAAAAGAACTCTCTCTGCCGTCCAGGTAGATTAACGCGTCGTCTGCGTATAGAGAAATTTTCTCCATTTGTGTTCCACATTGGATGCCCCCAATCCCCGCGGCCTGCCGCACCGCCAGAGCTAATGGCTCTATGGCGATGGCGAACAGGAGCGGAGAGAGGGGGCACCCTTGTCTGGTTCCCCTTTGCAAGGCAAATGCCACCGAAACATCACCATTAGTACGGACTCTCGCACTTGGGCGCGCATATAATAGACGGACCCACCTTAAAAACAGGGGGCCGAAACCCATATTTGACATGGTTTCCCATAAAAATGTCCAGCGAACCGTGTCAAACGCCTTTAACACATCTAAAGATAGCACTAGATGGCTTTGTTTCGTTACGTGTGCCCTATGGACATGTAGATACAGTCTGCGGATGTTATCAAACGTGTTGCGACCCGGCATGAACCCTGCTTGGTCTGGGGGATAAGAGCTAAAATAACTTTTTGTAATCTCTGGGCCAAAATTTTGGCCAGGATTTTCACATCAGTGTTTAAAAGTGAAATCGGTCGATAAGATTCACATAGCAGTTTGTTCTTTTCGGGTTTGGGCAAGACTACAATGAGGGCCTCATTCATGGAAGCTGGCAGAGTACCCTGCTGCAGTGAATTTCGGAACGTATGTAAAAGTTTGGGGGCAATTGCCTCCGCATAGGTCTGATACCACCCGGAGGGAATACCATCCAAGCCCGGGGTCTTTGAAGGGGGCAGAGAGCGAATTGCTGCCTCTACCTCTTCCAAAGTGATCTCCTGTTCCAAAAGACCCCTCTGTGCCTCATCCAATGCCGGGAAGGCCATGGAAGAGAAAAAGCCCCTAAACGTGGCCTCCTGTGGTGGGTCTAGGTCAGTGTACAGGTCTCTATAGTAGGTAGCAAATGTCTGGTTAATGCATACTGGATCATTGGTTATGGAGCCGTCCTTCAGTGTAAT
This sequence comes from Lithobates sylvaticus, assembly GCA_028564925.1. Lineage (NCBI taxonomy): Eukaryota > Metazoa > Chordata > Amphibia > Anura > Ranidae > Lithobates > Lithobates sylvaticus. The sequence continues at coordinate 112,050,141 of CM053029.1, read as the reverse complement.
GGCCGGTATTGAGCTGTCTGTATATTCGGTGTGGGCCAGAAAAGCCAGCATCCTACCATTTTTACCGCCATGTTCGTGTATTCTTGCAGATAGGTATAGTTGTTGTTTTTTAGTCATATCCACCTGGTGTAGTTGCAATGCATTGTGTGCGTTTGAAATTGTCCCCCGAGTCTCATCTGTCAGGTCCCTCATGTGTTGGGCTCTAGCGTCCTCTAGGTTTTTTTCCAACTCCACCAGGTGGGCCGCCCCTGTAGCTCTATAGTGTTTGATACGTGAGATATAAGCCCCCCGTAGGACTGCTTTAAAGGCGTCCCACGTGGGTCCCGGTTCTGCGGTATCTAAGTTGTTGGACCAGTAGTCTAGCATATCCAGCGAGATAGCTTCCTGTATCTCGGAGGTGGATATCCATAGGGGGCTAAGTCTCCACATCCGAAACGTCGGCCTATGTCCCAAAGTTAGGGTAACTGTCATAAGTGAGTGGTCTGATATGGTCTGTGAGACATAGTCCACATTTAAAACATTCGGCAGCAGGTCCCTGCTGGCAAGTGCATAGTCTATTCTAGAGAGAGAACCGTACGTTCTAGATTGACATGAGAAAATTTTTTTGTTGGGGAACTTCCATCGCCATATATCTACATATCCATATACCTCACACCATTTGCCAAACAATCTGGAGTCATTTAGCTGTGGTTTCAGTCTATAAATGGATGACTGCAACACTGAGTTGAAGTCACCCATTAGCAGCACTGGACAGCTGGGTAATAAAGAAAGTTGTGTACTTATATCCGTAAAGATTACCGCTGAAACCGGAGGGGGGACATATACTGTTGCAATAATCATTGGGGTGCCGTGAACTGAGGCATGAAGTATCAAATACTGTCCTTTAGAATCAGAGATTACCCTATGACATTCAAAAGGAAGCCCTTTGCGTATTAGCACCGCCACTCCGCGGGCATAATTAGAATATGTGGAGGTGTAACTATGGGCAACCCAATGTTTTTTGAGCGCTAGGACTTTTGACCCTGTCAAATGGGTTTCCTGCAGGCAAAGAACATGGGGTTGCAATTTCTTAATCCGCTCAAAAATCAGTGCACGTTTAAATTTAGAATTCATTCCTCTCACATTCCAAGAGCAAATCTTTACGTCAGCCATGGAACTTCCTTACAAATACTAAAACCACTGAGATCCACTCATATTTACTTAATGTACCCCTGATTGCCATCATTGTGTTATCCAACTTTATACAGTTACCGCCATTGGGACAGAGCAACATACATCCTTCCTTCAACCATACTACATTCATACACACACACACATAGCAACAGAAAAAAAGAAAAAAAGATTGAACTGTAAATGTCCCGCCGTCAACTGACAGCAACACCCCTGCCCTGCTCTCTGAAAAACGGAGAGGGCTTGTACCCCAAACTAGGGCCATGCATGGGGCGCATGGCCTGGAACCTATTTGGTCCATACTAGCAAATTAGAGCCAATACTGTGGCTAACGTCTCTCCGCGTGAGGAGTAGCTCCAGCTCCCCCCATTCGTGGCGGGAAGTCTGTACCCCACTGGGAAAACAAATGCGGTTGATCTGCATTGCCAGTTAAGTGACTTGGGACACCACTGCAGGCGTATCAAAAAGGTTGGCAAAATCAAAAATTAGAAAAATAAATGGCAGCAGCAAACACCCTACAGGGGGTCACTTTAGGCAAAATTGGCCGGTCACGAGCCATTTGGATGTCTGGAGAACAAGAGGATATCATTGCCTACGGTAAACTTCAATCAGCTGGTGCTCGAGGGGGTCTTGGCAGGGTTTCCCACCATGCGATGACGTTCTTTGGCGACTGGAAGAATAACACTTTTTCATCATGTACCACCCGTAGAGTAGCTGGAAATAACATGGAGTATTGAATAGCGTGGTCTCTCAGGTGCTTCTTGACTGCTTGGAACTGTGCACGCTGGTTGCGTACCGCAACTGAGTAGTCAGGGTACAGTGATACTGTAGCATTGTTAATCTTGAGACTGCCTTTCTGTCTGGCAGCTCGTAGGATGGAGTCCCTGTCCCTGTAGTTGAGCAGTCTCATAATCATTGTACGTGGGGGATTGCCAGCGGGGAGAGGCCTACCTGGGACCCGGTGCGCCCTCTCAATTATAAAACAGGGGGATAGCAACTCCCGGCCAAATTCCTGCTCCAGCCAGCTTTCGAGGAATGCCACCGGGTCGGATCCCTCCACCTTCTCAGGGAGCCCAACCAGCCTCAGGTTGTTCCTCCTAAAGCGGTTCTCGAGATCGTCCATTTTGGATTCTAGAGAGGATATTTTCCCGCCGGTGGCATTTAGTTTGGGCAGGATAGGGTTAACCGTGTCCTCCAGTTCGCTTATTCGGTCTTCTGTCTCGGTCACCCTGCCCCTCAGTTTGTGAACGTCTTGCCGTAACAGTGTAAAGTCACTCCTGATTTCAGCTACCGTCCCCATTAAAGCTGTATGGTTTACCTTAATGGTCTTTAGTACTTCCGCCAGCGTAGGCCCGGTGCCATCATCCGTCGCCTCCTCGCCCTCAGATGTTTGTGAGATCAGAGTCGGGGGGTCTGGAAGTCCCGGGGAGGAGGGTGGAGAGGCACCCGAGGCGTCTCCAAAGAGATCCGGTGTGGAGGCCGGAGAAGCAGAGGGTGCCGAGACGGTAGTGCGGCGGCCATCTTGGCCCGATCTCGTGTTGATGCTCATTCGTACCGGTGCTTGCTTTCGCCTTTTGCCCATCCGGCAATTTCACCATCCGGTGAATCAGCTGTTGCCTCCGGTGCCGGCGGTGGTCTCCGTTTCTGGAATTAGGGCAGATCAAGCCAGGATTGTGCAGGATAGTAGTGGGTAATGCCGGAGCTGCTCAGAAAAGCGTCCGCTCACATGTCCTCCTAGGCCACGCCCCAGAAGAATAGGACCCATGGCAGTGGGCACGATGTGTTACACAATTTCACCAAAAAGAATGGACTTTTCCATCCAAATCTAGAATGCAGATCCTATGTGTGGCCATTTATTAGAAGCCTATCCAGCTTATTTGTACTGTTTTGATCTATAATTAGGAAATCCCTCTAATGACAGTGGCAGTATATGCAGGAGAAAAAAAATCAAGGGTATCACAGTGTTTGCTGGAGTGGAGTATAGAGGGTATGTCATGGAGCGGGCAATATGTATTACACAGGAGTATGGATGGTATAATGGCAGGCTGCAGTGCCGGGACAAGGTCGTCTAGAGCTCAGGGCGAACATGCCAATTTGCATCCCCCCCCTCTAAGATGTATGAGCAACCTACCTACCAGCAGAAAATCCGCCCCCCTGCTAAAGGCAAAAATCTCTCCCCCCCCCCCCCATTCCCCTCACCTCACATCCTCTCTCTCTCTCTCTCTCAGTATGCCCCCAGCACAAATACCCCACCACCTGCCCAAAAAATGCCCCCCCCCCCCATCCTAGCACATATCTTCTACCCCTCAAATTTCCCCTTTAATCACAAATCCTCTCCCCCTAACTCCAGATTCCCCCCTCCCAGCACAAATTCCACTCCCCCATCCTAGCACAAAATCCCCCCAAATCACCATTCCTAGCACACCTCTCCTAATCTCCCCTCCTAGAACAATTCTTACGCCCTACCGCCCCCCAAATTCCCTCTCCCAACATAAATTCCCTCCCCCCAATCTCCTTGTGGTGCCCCCCCCCCCCACCTCACATGATACCACGGTGCCCAGGGCAGCCGCCCGTCCTGCCCACCCCTTGTCCCGGCCCTGGCAGGCTGTATTGTATGTACAGGAGAGGAGTGTGGGGGGTATGTCATGGATAAGTATATGCTGTAGAGAAGTGTGAAGGGGGCACAAAGTGTGTCTGATCACTACAGGTGGTCACCGGCCCTGCGGGCAGCCATGGATAGCTCCAACCGTTGCCGACCTGTCATTGAAATGTACAGGGCTCGGTGGTGCTCCACTCACAGGCAATTGAAACAGCTGCAGAAATCAGCGAATGTAGCCTTATGCATTTTTCATCATATGCTCAGTTTGAACTGCCCGTAGCTGTGACAGGTTTACTGCAGCAGAACTTACAGTTTACAGCCCATTCACACCAGCGTTTGCGCTAGAACAACCACTTGTGTGCAGGACAATGACATCAGTGCCGTTACGCCAATCTGATCCCTGTGCATCACACTGTTTATTTTGCCTGTGAAGTTGTGATAACCTCTTTGGGTTTGTATATTCTATGTGGATGTTTGTACCAATTTAATGCCCTGACAGATAATCAAGATCTTACAAGCTACGGCAGTTGCCTTGGTTTTGGCCCTCAGGGACAGGTTTGTACTAAACAAGAGTCAAGCCATCTATACACAGTTCATTGTTGTCCCTGGAGGTCTATTCCATGGTACACAATGTAGGGCTTTATTTTATGACATAGTCCTGGGTAGTGCTACAACCCATAGCAACAGACTAGAAAATAGCTTTTATCAGTCATACTTCAAAGCTGACAGCATTTCTGATCTCGTTTGCTATACACACATTATATATATATATATATATGTGTGTGTATGTATGTACATCTGCTAAATACACCAAAGAATTAATAAAAGTGTCATACCTAAGCACATTATATGTGAAAAAGTTATTTCAACTTCCTTACCTCTATTTTTGACTAAGACACCCAATTGGACATTTAATAACCTGGACGGGAGCTACGTTTGTGTGAAAGCTGCATTAGCATGTGTATGTGGCTTTCAATGTATTGCTGCTTTTGCCCCTCATGCTTGTAGACTTGAGAAAGGGTGGGGGCACCCAAAACAGTTGTTCAGATTGTTCCATAAGTAATGTGAGGAGCAAAGATTAAAGTCATTGTAAAGGTTTTTTTTTCTTCTTCCATTTAAACAAAAAAGAGGTTATATCTGCCCTTACCTTCTCTTCTGGGGACCCCCACTGGCATGGTCTGCATCTTTTTCTCTTGAGAGCCCCCCACAGCAAGTTGTGTGCTAGGGAGCACTTGTGCAGGTGTGCTCCTGAGCCCAGCTGTGTGTGTTCATAGACACACATAGCACGGCTCAGCCATATTCCCTGCTCACAGCAGTAGGATGTAGTCAGAGAGGTTAATGTTTCTGAGTCAAGTTCTGTAGTTATCTGGGTCAAGTCTGCTGTCTTTCCTGTGAAACTGTTACAATGTAGATGTGTGGTGGATCTGAGGGATCGATTGGCTAGATTTTCCCACCAATTTTCCTCAGATCCACATAAAAAGGGGCCCTTCAGTGCCACAAGATAGAGCTGCTGAAAATACTGTAACAGTACTGTACTGAGGGATGTAGGATGTTATGCTGCCGGACGTGCCCCCAGATGGGGGGGCCACTTGGGCTTCCTGAGGGACTGGGAGCCCGAGGACTCTTAACTACCAATCTTGGACTTACTGCCTTTAAGGATCTTTGCCAAACATAGACTGACTATATAGACTCTGTATTACCTCAGGTGAATTATTTACCAATCATGGACTCTGCCTATAATGGACAATAAGGACTCTCTGGGGGTTATTTACGAAAGGCAAATCCACTTTGCACTACAAGTGCACTTGGAAGTGCAGTCGCTTTAAATCTGAGGGGTAGATCTGAAATTAGTGGAAGCTCTGCTGATTTTATCATCCAATCATGTGCAAGCTAAAATGCTGTTTTTTATTTTCCTTGCATATCCTCCTCGGATCTACAGCGACTGCACTTCCAAGTGCACTTGTAGTGCAAAGTGGATTTGCCTTTAGTAAATAAACCCCTCTGTTATTTAGGTATGATTACCCTATGAGCACTAAAGCACCTTGTACAGGAATTCATGTGAGAAGCTGCCTGCTAAGAACTGTTCCCCTTTAAGTTTGCCTGTCTTCGGAAAGGTTACTGTTTCCTGTCTAAGGCCTGGTCTCTCTTATGCCGCGTACACACGTGCGGACTTTTGCCGGCGGACCTAGTCCAGCGGACAATCCCGCGGGACTTTCCAGCTGGGTCCGCTGGACTTTCCGAGCGTGTGGACTTGCCCACACACGCACGGACTTCTCCAGAGGATAATCCGCCGGCCAAAAGTCCGCGGGACTTTTGAAAATGAACGGACTTGCCCACACACGGAGCAGTCCGTTCATTTCGAACGTAACTTCAGGTTACGTAGCTAGCGTAGGCAGTAAATGCCGCCGCGCTAGCTCCGTAAGCTGGCATGGATTTAAAGGGGAATCCCCACGCCGAAAAAAAAAACGGCGTGGGGGTTCCCCCCAAATCCAAGTCAGACCCTCATCCGAGCACGCAGCCTGGCAGGCCAGGAAAGGGGTGGGGACGAACGAGCGCCCCCCCCCCTCCTGAGCCGTACCAGGCCGCGTGCCCTCAACATGGGGGGTGCCCTGGGGAAAGGGGGGCCGTGCGGCCCCCCCCCCCCAAAAGCACCGTGTCCCCATGTTGATGAGGACAAGGGCCTCTTCCCGACAACCCTGGCCGGTGGTTGTCGGGGTCTGCGGGCGGGGGCTTATCGGAATCTGGGAGCCCCCTTTAATAAGGGGGCCCCCAGATACCGGCCCCCCACCCTATGTGAATGAGTATGGGGTACGATGTACCCCTACCCATTCACCTAAGGTGTAAAATGTAAAGTACAAAAACACACACACTTTTGAAAAAATATTTTATTGCACTGCTCCGGGGTCTTCTTCCGTCTTGGGGGTCTTCTCGCCGGACTCCTCCGCTCTCTTCTGCTCTTTTACCTAGCTCTTTCACAAACGGAGGAGTCCGGCTACCTTCTTCGTCGTCGCCGCTGTCGTCTGGGGGTCTCGATCCGCCTTCGGGGGTCTTCCGGGGGTCTCTTCTGTTCTTGCGGCGGTCGTCGTCTTCCGCGCCGCCGGCGCCGCCTTCTTCTTCTTGTCCTTCTTGTTCTTCTTCTTCTTCCGATGTTGACCCGTCGCTGTCTCTGCCCGGAATGCCTGTGCCGCTCTGCGCTCGGACTTATATAGGGACATGGGGACAGGGTCACATGTTCATGTCACATGGTGACCCCGCCCCCTTGCGATGTCACAGTCCCAGCATCCTCCGGGACTGTGACAACACAAGGGGGCGGGGTCACCATGTGACATGTGCATGTGACCCTGTCCCCATGCCCCTATATAAGTCTCAGCGCAGAGCGGCACAGGCATTCCGGGCAGAGAGAGCGTCGGGTCAACATCGGAAGAAGAAGAACAAGAAGAAGAACAAGAAGAAGGACAAGAAGAAGGACAAGAAGAAGGACAAGAAGAAGAAGAAGGCGCCGGCGGCGCGGAAGACGACGACCGCCGCAAGAACAGAAGAGACTCCCGGAAGACCCCCGAAGGCGGATCGAGACCCCCAGGCGGCGGCGGCGACGACGAAGAAGGTAGCCGGACTCCTCTGTTCGTGAAAGAGCTAGGTAAAAGAGCAGAAGAGAGCGGAGGAGTCCGGCGAGAAGACCCCCAAGACGGAAGAAGACCCCCGGAGCAGTGCAATAAAATATTTTTTCAAAAGTGTGTGTGTTTTTGTACTTTACATTTTACACCTTAGGTGAATGGGTAGGGGTACATCGTACCCCATACTCATTCACATAGGGTGGGGGGCCGGGATCTGGGGGCCCCCTTATTAAAGGGGGTTCCCAGATTCCGATAAGCCCCCGCCCGCAGACCCCGACAACCAACGGCCAGGGTTGTCGGGAAGAGGCCCTTGTCGTCATCAACATGGGGACAAGGTGCTTTGGGGTGGGGGGGCCGCACGGCCCCCCTTTCCCCAGGGCACCCCCCATGTTGAGGGCACGCGGCCTGGTACGGCTCAGGAGGTGGGGGGCGCTCGTTCGTCCCCACCCCTTTCCTGGCCTGCCAGGCTGCGTGCTGGGATGAGGGTCTGACATGGATTTGGGGGGAACCCCCCCGCCGTTTTTTCGGCGTGGGGAGTCCCTTTAAATCCATGCCAGGTCACGGAGCTAGCGCGGCGGCAGTAACTGCCTACGCTAGCTACGTAACCTGAAGTCACGTGCTAAATGAACGGACTTGCCGATGAGCGGCAAGTCCGTTCATTTCAAAAGTCCCGCGGACTTGCCCACTAACGGCGGGATTGTCCGCCGGACTGCCAAGTCCAGCGGATAATTTTAAAACCAAACTTAAAACTTTGGTCCGCCGGACTTTGGCGCCAAAAAGTCCGCCGGCGCCCACACACGAGGGGATTATCCGCTGGACTTCAGTCCAGCGGATAATCCCGCGGGATTGTCCCTTCGTGTGTACGCGGCATTAGGGCCAGTTCACACCAGATGCAGTTCAGTGCCCTTTTTTTCTGCACAAAATCCATGCACAGTGTTTTTCATGTATTCCAATGGCTCTAATTTACACCATGCAGTCAGTTTCTGGTCAGTTTCCAGGCAGTTTGTGCACCGGAAACTGACTGCATGGTGTAAACTAAAAAACACTGTGCATGCATTTTTAGTGCAGAACAAAAGAGCACGGAACTGCATCTGGTGTGAACTGGCCCTAAAGTGTTACTAAACCCAGGACCCTGTATTCACGATATCTGGTCTCCCACAGCAGCCTTTTTCAACCAGGGTGCCTGTAGGTTTTCTCAGGGGTGCCTTGGCAAAATGCCAAAATTTGACCTTTTAGTTACTTTTTCAGTTGACTGAAAAAAGGTTGAGAAACACTGGAAACCGTACACAGAAATACAATTCGTTTAGGAAATATAAACTGCTAAGTACCCTTTCTCATCAGCAGGATATAGCAGTGTTGTGACTTCTATCAGTGTCTGGTTATAGCTTGTAGGAGGAGTTTAAATTCTCCTCCAACTGTCCTATGAAGCTGCATGGCCCCTGACTTTCTATGTGGACAGTGCTGATTGGCCCTGTGCTGATCACATGAACCCCCCCCCCCCCCAAAAAAAAAACAACAAACTCTCTAGCAATACACACCAAATGGAGTATGTGCAGAGTGCCTCCAAGGCTTTGGTCTATCAGCAGATGGATTGGGGACAGTAAAAGAAGGGGAGGATCAGAGAAGATGGGATCAAACAGCCTTTTTACACAATGAAGAGGATTAACCCCTTAGGTTTCACAGTGAGAACAAGCACTCTTTACTGCATACATAGACCAATTTTATTGTTGTGGGTTTATTAACACTTTAGGTGGTGCGTTGCATGGCGTATCCAATGAAACAGGGCTTGTAACAAGGAGACTGCAGGTTAGAGTAGATACAGTACACTTTAGTACAGCATGTATTTTGCTGTCTCAGGTAGGCTATATGTGCTAGGGACCACCGCACATGTGTCATTAGCTTAATGCAGCCAACCAGCTAGGGAATGGGTGATTGGCATAGGGTGACAGCTACTCTGGTAGTGAAGGGGTGTTGTGCTCATCCCTTTCACTAGCAGCTGGTTCCCTGTATTTTGGGACCGGACCTGTGGCACAGAGTACTAGGGCCCTAGCCTGGGAGTCACGGGAGAGATGTAGAGGGGCCCCTAAGAGAGAAAAAGAGCGAGCACGTAGTTACAATGTGAGGTTAATTTTCTTGTATCCACTAGTAATTGTGGACATGTTACTGGGAGGGTGGTGACGGTTTGCTGGGTTGGTGGATGCTGGTGCAGGCTCTGTAGCCCTGGTTTCTCAATGCTGCACACCTGCTGGGAGTTGGTGTTCTCTAATTGTGGTATTGTTTGTAGTGCGTAGTGTTAACAATACAGTCAGTTAGCTATGGGTTAATTAAGGGTGAACTGTGCTCATTGTGGCTCGCTTCTAGTCTGGAGTTATGCCTTAATACTGATTTCGACATTAAAGCAAACTCCTGCCTAGAACCTAGACAATAAGCAAGTGTAGTTCTAGTGTCCCCCCCATTAGGGCACCTAAGCCCCGCCCACAAGGAGCCTGTGTCTCCATTTGCTCTCAGTGTCTCCTGTGAGACCAGGAAGAGGAAGCAGTGGTGCTACAGACAGGACAGCGCTGGATTGGTAAAGGAGTCAGGTAAGTGTTTAGGGACGGGCACAGCAAGTAGCGGGCATATTTTACTTTAATGCAGGGAATGTATTAGGGTAAAAAATGTTTAGACTTTAGAACCACTTTAAACTAAGAAGCAGGTATAGGGAAGCATGCTGGATATACAGTATTAACACTGTAGAAAGGTCCCAGGTCTCCTTGGATCTGATGAGAACCTCCAGGGCCAGGTATAGCTGACATCCTTCTGTATGTAGTGGGTTGTGAGGCATGGTGGGTGCAGAGTAGTTAAAGTTATTGCGTGCCAGACACTTCTTGAATGCAAAAGAAAGTTTTTCTCTTTCTCTTAGCAAACTTTTTGGGGGTAGAGGGTTAGGGCCAGGACACCCTTAGGTAGTTGCAAGATTAATTGGCAGACGCCGAGACTTCAATAGGAGGACGGCCATGCAGGGAAAGGCATCCAGCAAGACGCCACATCTGTAGGAATGCTGTCTCCTATGGCAACAGTCTTTAACAGTTCCTAACACAAAGCTTAACAGTTCCTTCACTTTCACTACAATCACTCCTTCAGTTCTTTAGCCCACTGAGCTCCCAGTCTCTCACTAGACCCACTGACTCACTGCCACTGAATCCCAATCTTCACAGTAGTATCTTCCTCAAGCGTCACCCCTGCTTCTCTGCTGGGTCCCTAGATTGGCACTCCAAATACAGCTCCAGCTTCACCCCACTGGCCTGCTCTGTCCCTGGCTTGACACGCAAGGCTGCTCTGCAAGCGTCACCTTCGCTGGTTGGGTACCTGGCTTGATACCCGCTGAAGTTTCCTGATTGTTCACCGCCCCCGGTTGTTGAGAATACTGCTCCAGTACTTGCTTCAGTTACTCACTGTGGTCCCTGGTAATTAGGCGGATAGTCCTGTACTGGCGACAGCTTCCCCTCTACCTCCAACCACGGCCAGCAGAACCAACACTTCTGGTTGAATTGCAAGCCGCAATCCCAACCCTGTGCTTCTCTCTTGCTTCTGGATAGGCCCTCAGACAGCCTAGCAGCCAGATGAGCCCGAGATAGGCCCAATCTCCGGCCTAGCAGCCCAGGCAATACAACACACGCCCACCCAGACAGCCATCCATGTGGCACAGAACACAGATCACCTGACTCCACCCGAATATATAGGCTCTCCCAGCAGGCCAAGCAATTAGGGGGCGCAGCACTGCACTAATCACAGGCAGTGAGACATTGCCCCGATGCGCGGCTGCAGAGATCGGGCATTGATGATTAGCGCAGCGCTGCGCCGACTTCCTGGCTGGCTCTGCACGTGGAGGAGCATGCAAACACGCCGAAGCTCATTCCTACAAGGGATTCAAGAAAACCCCTGCACATTGGCTGAGATACCCTATATACCCATAACCTGACCTTGTGTTGCCCTTCTCATATCTAGTACCCTGTTTCCCTGAAAATAAGACCTAGCGTGATTGTCGGTAATGGCTGCAAAATAAGCCCTACCCCCGAAATAGGCCCTACCCTGTTTCCCCGAAAATAAGCCCTACCCTGAAAATAAGACCTACCTGGACTTTAACTAGGGCTTATTTAGGGGGTAGAGCTTATATTGCAGCCATCACCGACAATCACGCTAGGTCTTATTTTCGGGGAAACAGGGTACCACCAAGTAACAGGCCACCTAGTGGTAGAAGAGAAAAGTGCAACAAGGCCAAACTTAGGGAGAAATCAATAGATCTCTAACAATCAACCAGGATAATTATTCTTGGTAAGTAAATTTGTGAGTCGCAACCCTGCCTAAACTCCAGGGTACTACATATATGTGTGTGTATATATATATATATATATATATATATATATATATATATACACACTTTATTTTTTATTTTTTAGCCACGTTTTTCCCAAGCATATTTGATTCCACCTACTGTTGACTGACTGACTGACTGACTATCTCTGCTGAAAGTCTATTCCAAGTATCAACTACTCTTTTGTCACAATCTCCCCACCTTGTCCAATCAGAGAATGTCTTTTATTCATTGAAAAAATACAAGGCGTTCTGCGAATGGTGGGTGTACCAATTGAGGTCCCTGTGCTCTCTATGAAGAAGTGCAGCTGCTTAGCACATGACCCAGACAAGTGCGGCGATCACTGTAGAAGCTCCAACTACTATAGTGATGCTCCTACAGTGATCGCTCAGGCATGTAATATGTACACTTACATTGGTCCAAGCTATGCAACAAAATCCATGTCTGGAGTTCAGCCTTAATGTAAAACAAGGAACAGATATCAGCGTGGGTCTGTAGGCTTATTGCATCAGAAGTGGACAATCGGATTTAGCTTTTATAAATGAAACTTGTTGAGTAAGAACCTTAGACGATCCCCCCCAGTGCTTTTCAGGAATGGGGAGTGGATGAAGGTGAAAGTGATCACCTCCCATTGTTTGTTTCACAAATACGCTAGACACACACACCTTTTCCAACCAGTATAACCAGCTGGATTACTGACTGGTTGGACAAGTCACCCTGGGTCATATTTCATGGATTTTCTTACACTGCTAATGTGTTACGAATGTTCACTTCCGTCTTGTGTTGAATACCTTAGCCAATCTTTATTTTTTTTTTAATACTAAGTTGTGTTCAATACCACATTGAATAGCGGTCACACTGTCTGTCACATCCCTAGAGAAGAATAGTTTCTCATTTGCAATTAGAAAAATGAAGGACAGGGTTGAAGGAAGATGAAATCAGAAAGAATGGAACCCAACATTTGATTGGAAAAAAAGAGTACGTGTTGCACTTTCAGGGTACACAGTACACAAAATGATAAAAGTTATACATTTTATTACAAGGATTGTAAAATGAGATAATTTCCCTAAATACACTGGTACACAGATCTCAATGTACAGAATGTACAGAAATTATCACTAAAAATGCAGGGCCATACACAGGGAAACTTCATCTCCAGGGCAGTATAGTCTTCTGCATGTTAACAGCCAAGTCCTGAGGAGACCAAAGGGACATCTAATTTATATAAACAAAAAATGGTAAAACACTAAGATACACATACGTATAACATATATAACATATACATATACGTAATAAACAAACAACGAGGCACCAGAGAGGACAGCAGGGTTTATCGACAGCGGGAAAGGTGTAGAAGGACGCAGGAACAACCCACACCCTGAATAAGAACCAACCCCCCTAGCGGGAGGGAATGGTAGAGGATAGGTACCAAGGGGTAAGGCACGATGATATAGACAGCTCTGAAGACAGATATATATATATATATATATATATATATATATATATTTATATATATTTATATTATATATATATTTATATTATATATATATATACACATATATATATATTATATACACACATATATATATATATATATATATATATACACACACTATATTAGCAAACGTATTTGGACGGTTGCCTTTAAACGCACATAAAATTTAATGGCATTCCGTAGGGTTCAGTATTGAGCTGGCCCACCCTTTGCAGCTATAACAGCTTCAACTCTTCTGGGAAGGCTGTCCACGAGGTTTAGGAGTGTGTCTATGGGAATGTTTGACCATTCTTCCAGAAGAGCATTTGAGTGGTTAGGCATTGATGTTGGACGAGAAGTCATGGCTCGTAGTCTCCGCTCTAATTCATCCCAAAGGTGTTCTATTAAGTCAGGACTCTGTGCAGGCCAGTCAAGTTCCTCCACCCCAAACTCACTCATCCATGTCTTAATGGACCTTGTTTGTGCAATGGTGCAGGCTGGGGGGGGGGGGGGGGGGGGGGGGGGGGGGGGGGGGGGGGGGCGGGTGTTAAGCATTTTTTTGCGGGCAATAGCTGGTGTTGGCGCTTCAATCATCATGGCACCATGGTTGATATGGTGTCAGGGTGATTGAAGCGTATTGTTTCTATTATTACATTGTTATATAAAATGAAGTGGTTCAACTCACCATAATGCAGACTCAGTGGGAGCCCCGAGTGTGTCACTTGCCACCGTCGCCTGCCACCAGATGTGGATGATCGCCTGCCACTATTTGCGGATTGTCACTTGCCATGCCAGCCAGTGCCACCAAATGTCCATTGTCGCTACATTGGTGGCAGGCTGGCAGCACTGGTCCATTTAGTTCAAGTCTTGCATTTCACACTTATTTTTAGCATTAAACTGAGCTTATATAGTGAAATACTGTATTTTCAAATCTGTCACACTCTGTGTTCTGTCAGATTAGCAAACCTGTGAGATCTGCAGGATTTCCGCTGCTTTTAAAATTCAACATCAAAACTACATCTAAATACTGTTTTGCACTATATAAGGGAGTTTACTGTTAAAAATAAGTGTGGAATGCAAGACTTGGGTGGGTGTAAAAAGATGTCCGCTGCCGCCTTCTGACTGCAGGCTCAGTACGGCCGAGTGCTGGGTGTAGCAAGATGGCCGTCGGTCGACTAATTTGACATGCCGTCAGTGATGACGCACTGCCCATGTGCAGATGATGCGTTGCGCATGCCCAGTGCTTGTAGTTTTCTGCAACAGCTGATTCCACTTCACAGGAAGTGACGCGGTTCGATATTCTACCGGGTTCAACATTTTATCAGAACACCTTCCCTCGCGGAGCTTACAATCTAAGGTCCCTATCGAACATATTGTTCGCGCAAAGGTGTCCCTCTTTATCACTTCAGAAAGTTGTAAAGTATATCTAAAATGGCTGGTCTGGCGCATGTTACAGACACAACACTCTGCTGCACCTGGGAACTTCCTACTTTCTTGCCTAGGCAAGAATGATGTCCACTTCCCTCGTTCCAAAAGGCAGACTTACTGATGGACACATGCGCTCCATAGCATTCTGCACATACACGCATATGCGCAGGTCTCTGTGACCTGCCAGAGACCAGCAGCACATCTGTGCATGCGCAAAATTTCCCCGCAGGTGCGAAGATGTGCCGTAGGTCACAAAAGCCTGGCAGAGATCTGTCTGCACAGGCATGGGGTTTGTTAAGATCAGTGGCGTCCCGGCCACAGAGGGTGCACGGGCGCCACCTCCCCTATCCATTCGTCCGGCCCCCTGATTTACATATCAGGGCATGGGACTATGGATACCAATGCAGGGCGGGTGTTTTTTTTGAAGCACCTGATTAGAGCCAGAGGCTCTAATAGGCTTCAAAAATGGGTGGCCTCAGAGCGCAGAGCATTGCGCTCCGAGCCCACCAAGTTGTGTGACGATAGCGGATGAATTTTTGCTATTTTCACACTAAAGTTCCTCCCCGCCAATTAGGAGGCAGATTGTGAAACCTGTTTCCTGATTGACCAAAGTGTGAGGCTATTGGATGCCTAGCGCTTTGGCGGAAAAGGAGACACATGGCGGAGGAAGCATGAGGAGCGGACACCGGAGCCGCCGCTGCCCGGACTTCAGGAGAGGAGGAGAGGACACGACAGCCCCGCCAGCAGGTAAGTGCCGATCTGCCCGCGGGGAGTGCTCTCAGTGCTGCGCCGCCTGGCGGGAGGGTTCTCTCAGTGCACCGCCTGGGAAGGGGGCAGGTGTTGTTTGTTTGCTGCCCCCCCCCCCCAAAAGAAGAACCCGCCAGCCGCCACTGGTTAAGATGGTGGTACAGAAGGACATCATGTTGCGCAGGGAAGCCCACACACTGATCAAAATTCAGCTTTATATTTTTTTGCCTCCCTGAAACATCCTCCATGAGCTACCGAACCTCTCCTCCTCAGTTGGGTTTGTTATGAACGAGTGACACACATTTGTTCGGGTCTTGTGCACTGCTCTATGTACACTACAAATCCCTTAGTCCCCAGTCCATCTCAGGGGCGAACAAGTGAGGGTGACTATGTTCCTACATACAGTGAGACCATAAAGAAAGAACGTAGTCCCCCTCTAACAGAGAGTGGGATCACAGCAAGAAAAAAAGGGGGATCTGGAGAATAGGAGGGACTTTTTGGGACTTCAATGGAATTTCTTTTAAACCAGAGTATTGTGTCATTTTACGTTGGGATGTGAGTGAGTTCCTAACCCTACTCCACACTGTCCCAAAAAAGGAGTTTTACCTACAGTTCTACTTAAAATAATAAAGTGTGAATAACCTCATGAACTAAATCCAGCATGACAAAAAATAAAATAAAAAAGGAAAGTGAAAACCTGGGAGGAAAAATCTCTGAACCAGTCCCTGGTCAATGTGGAAGTCTAGCATGCATGGACAGAGCTGCTGCATCCCAGATCCTAATCCTATGGTGTAGTTGAAGCATGCTGAGACTTGTAGTCTCACGGAAACAGCTGAGCGAGAATGTTGTGTGTCAGAGGAACTGCTGAGTGTCTCCATAGACAGACAGTCCCCTCCTCTATACACACAGGTACTCCCTGAGCCACTCCTGTATACATGGCCCTCCTCTCCCATACACACGTCTGTTCCTCTCCAAGCTTCTCCTCCTCCCTGGACACACAAGTCCTCCCATCCTCCCCATTCTCCTGTCCCTGGCATGGAGCTGGCACTGCCCCTTTCCTGTTATTTGCTCTGCTTTTCCTGTTTTGGTGAGTTTGTTTTCCTAAAAGTTTGTATCTCTTCTCTGGATCCTGCTGTAGTCTCTCCCCGTCCTAATCTCTCTTCACCTCTGCTTTCCTGAAGCTTCAACTGCTACAAATCACTAACTTCAGTAGTCTCTTCCCAGGAGACATCCATGATCTTAACGTAGATCTTACACGCTTTGATTTTCATTATCCGATCGATGTGCGATTCAGTTAAAGCAATTGAATCAGCAAACTATTTAATAGGTGCAACTTCCCTCCCAATCCATTATAGATCTGATTCAATAAAAAGAACGATCGGACAGAGCGCAAAATTATCAATCGCATTGCACCAATCGGCATCACGTGCTTTTGTTCATGAATTTGATCGTTTTTGGATCGGGTTATGAGATTGCCTGATAAAAACAGATGCGACCGATAACTTACAATCGTATCTTTCAACTACTGACTGAAATCTGCTTTTCTGTGTGTGTCATACTGATTGAATCGGTTGTCAGTTATAGATTGATCATTTCTTTTAGGAGAGATTGATTGGAAAGTAAATCGATTATTTATCAAAGCGTGTATGGCCACCATAGGAGCTCGTTTACACTGCAAAATCTGTGTTCAGTGTGCAGCTCCGAATCCATGTTTACATGCATTTGTAATGTGTTTGCAGTGCGTTTGGGGCGCATTTGCATTTTATTGGCATTATTATGACCTTTTTTAGTTCATGTACATGCGTTTACGGTACATTTGTGTGTGTTTTTATACTTTTCCTTGTGAAAAAATGCACATGAAAGCACCTAAATAGGGTAAACTAGGCTCGTTAAAATACATTCATTTTTTTTGAATATGCGCCCATAGTGCGTTTCAAAGTGCGTTTGACTACATCTGGTACAAGTCCCAGGTTTCTTGCACATGGTACTGATGTTCTGATACCCGGATCTTCCTGGCAGAAAGTTCCTGTGTAAAAAAAAATGCAAATATGGCCCTTATAGTGCATACATTTACACGCATATAGGCACATCTGTAAACATGAATGAATGAATGAATGAATAATTTGTATAGCGCTACAATGCGAACCGAATCGCCTCAAGGCGCTGTATTAGTGCTTTGTTGTCGAGCTTCTTAGAAGAGGTGGGTCTTGAGTTTTTTCCTGAAGACCTGATGGTTTTCTTCCATGCGGATGTAGGTTGGTAGTGCATTCCATAGCCGTGGTCCTTGGACAGCGAATCTTCGTTCCCCTTTTGATTTGTAGCGGGACTTGGGGATGAGGAGGAGGTTTTGGTCGGATGATCGAAGACTGCGATTGGGTGTGTAGCGTTTTATTTTCTCGAAAAGGTATTGAGGCGCGTCTCCATGGGTGCATTTGTGGGTGAGGCAGAGGGTCTTGAAAATGACCCGATTCTTTACGGTTAGCCAGTGTAGGCTCCTCAGGGAAGGGGAAATAGATTCCCAGGGTTTTTTTCCTGTTATCAGTCTTGCCGCCGTGTTTTGGATAAGTTGTAAGCGCGCAAGTTGATATTGGGGTAACCCTATGTAGAGGGAGTTTGCGTAGTCCAGTCGTGAATTAATGACTGTTCCAACTACCACTGCTTTGTCCTCCTTTGGAATGAAGGGGATGAGTCTGCGTAGAAGGCGAAGGAGATGGTGAGATCCGCTAACTACCGATCCTATTTGGGCATCCATTGACATTTCTGAGTCAAAAATGACTCCGAGGCTCTTGGCCTTGGTTCTTGGGAAGATGGTCTGTCCAAAGATGGTGGGAGGTGTCCAAGGGATCTTGGTTCGGGAGTTTTGGTTTGCCTGTAGAATAAGAAGTTCTGTTTTTGATTCATTGAGTTTAAGAGAGCTGGCGGTCATCCAGTCGTCTATCATAGTGAGGCAGTTTTCCGTATGCGTATAAGCATGTCAAATTCTTCAAGCTCTCAAAATGCTCTTTCGCGTAAAAATATTCAATATTATACTCTAATAATCAAATAGATAATCCTGGTGCCTTTTCTTGCACATTGCTGATTTTTTTATTTAAGGGGTGGGATACACACACACATGTATATGTGTATTTATGCATACGCGCATTAAATACTGACCAGTAATTCAGATAATTTTTTTTTTGTTTTTTTTATGGATCTGAACATGGCTCTAGTTTATTAACTATTACGTGACTGTAAGCATGAGCCCATAAAAAACAATGGGCTGCATGCAGATCCATAAAAAAGAAATGCCTAAATGCTGAAAAACATTGCATGGACTCCACTGATCAGTTCAGGGCTGTGAATACACATTTTACCTACCATATTGACATTTGGGTGATTATTACAGAGATCAGCACAACTTTAGCGCATGTTAAAGGCGTATTAAAAAACGCTTCCTAAAAGCCTTATGCGCGTTTGATGTGCACCCCAGATACCTATTTGTTTGGCTGTTGTGAACAAGGCCTAACATGCCGCAGGCACTCCGCAAATGCGTTCTGGTGCGTTTATGGTGCATTATCATAGACTTTAATGGAAGAAGTGGAGATGCTTAATTATTGAAGCACAACAATGCTTCACGCTTCATGTTTTGATAATGTGAACAGCACTGTGTGATGACCATATTATCAACTGTAGACTGCTTTACCAGGACTTTCAGGAGCAATAAAAATGTACCTTAAGCGAATGCTTTTAATGCCAGTGTAAACAGGTCCTTAGGGCTCATGCCCACGGGTGCAAACAATGCCGCTTTCGGATCAGTACAGACATTTTTTATTATTATAGAATACAACTACTGTATAGTAAAGCCTAGGCACTAATGCTGTGTACACACCACCGGACTTTCCGGCAGACTAGGTCCGACGGTTTTTCCGACGGACTTTCGGCAGACTTCCTACGGACTTTCCGAATAAACAGACTTGGCCACACACAATCACACCAAAGTTCGACGGATTCGAACGTGATGATGTACGACCGGACTAGAATAAGGAAGTTCATAGCCAGTAGCCAATAGCTGCCCTAGTGTCAGTTTTCGTCGGTCGGACTAGCATACAGACAAACTGATTTTTCCATCGAAAAGATTTAAAACATGATCTAAATCTAAAGTCCGTCTGATTTTTCTACAGCAAAGGTCCGATGAAGCACACACACGATCGAATGGACGGATTCGTTCCGTCGGACCTTTGCTGTCGAAAAGTCCGGCCGTGTGTACACGGCATTAGTGTAATTTAGGTCCATAATACACATCAGCATCCAGCGGGGAAAAAAACAACAACCTGTGTTCGAGATGAGTATTTTTACGCAATTTACGTCTAAGTATGTACTATATATGTGTACACGCTTTTGGGCTCTTGTAACACCCTATATGCTATAGCAGACAGAAGTTTGTTTATATGCCAGCTCCCCTGTCATAACTGCTATGGCGGTAACTGCAAAAGAGTCAAAAGGTTACTATACTTGTAGATAAGTTAACAGATCCCCCTTCTCATGGGAACTATACCTCCTATACATTTATCTTAGAACAGTGAGAGAGGCAGACAAGGAGCTGTAAACTATGCCAGTTGGCAATCAGGTCCTCTTCTCAGTTGGCAGGGTGGCATGGAACTGTGTACTGGTGGCCTTCTCCATAGGCCATAGTACCAAACCCACCGTACACTATAAAGGCCACTTTGACACCTAGTGTATTGCGGAGCATGTAATTGTGCACTATTTTACCAATTAACGTGTTGAGGTAAGGTAGACCAGTCATTTTGAATTGGTTTCCAGTGCACAAACATTAGATATGCACCACAATGCACAGATACGCACAATACTTGCTGCCCAAAAAATATTAGAAGCAATAACCAAGTGATCACACCCTGAATGACAACATCCATATATCTTTAAGTGTGCAATTCCATATTTGGGTTAGAGTTTTCAGGCATTCTACACATACATGTATATAAGTCTATAAAATATGTTTTATTACACATATAAAAATATGCAATAAAAATCAAGGCAATACATAAGGCCACAATAGTGATCAAGACATATTGGGTATAATTCTCTTCATGTCCAACGTGTTTTTACCAAACTTAGTGTCTTTCTTAGGGGAACAAAAATCTGCAAGCTAAACAATTAGTAATCATCCAATAATAGATATCAGAAAACTTATGCATATAGATATAATCAACAAAATATACACTTACAGACCCAAGAGATCACAATACATATGCGACCAAGATCATTGCTGTGTTAAAAAGCTGACTGGGAATAACCCCCATAAGCCCAAAGAGGGGGCCTCCCTCAGCTGGAACCAAAGCACCAACTCTATTTGAAATATTAAAGAAAAAATAGAGCGTTAGGAATCTAAAAATCTCAGAGTTAGTGCATCCTCATCTTTCCCATGAATGGTCAGTATCAAAAAAACCTACCTTCTATATAAACATTACTTGGGATAATGCATAATATCCTCAAAATGGTGATCATCCCCAGCTCCAAACAATAGCCGGGTCACCAGAGGCCCAGTGGATGCTAAAAAGCTAATGTATAAATATACATAAGTACCTTATACTAACATGTCACCATATATATCTTCAACACTTTTTTACTTACATTGACGTAATCATTAGGGAGTGTGGCAGGGCGAGCCCATGTCAAGGTCTAAAATGGCAGTCTGGGACATATTTTGGGGGAAAAAAGCACATTAATGATGCAGGTATGTGCTGCTTTTATATTAGAGCCAGGATTAGTGGTCAGGACCCCACCCTCCCGAGGGGGTCAGTGTGTGAAGGGAGCAGTGAGGTGACCAGCTGCTCCGCACTATCCAGGTCAGGACAGACAAAGGCCCAAGCTTGTGAAGGATGTAACAGCTGGGAGCTGCAGGATAAGAACCCAAGCTACAGGTACAGCGTTTTGTGTCCAAACACTGGGACTGTGTGTTTTAGGAAGACCAAGGCATGAGGTCTGAGCCGGAAAGGTCGATAAAGAGCAGAGAGGCTGAATCCTATGTTTTGTTCATATTGATGGTGAGAACCCCCTGCGTAGGAAGATATTCATGTGTGAACTTTTGCTTTCCTTTAAGTAAAAGCGGGCATAGAAATCCCTGGAACATACTTCTGGCGTGGAGTAGACTCACTGTTGGGCACTACCAATGAGCTACAAAACCCCCAACTTGTCACAGGAGGTAATTACCCGGAGCACCTTCCAGCCTGTCTCAGAGTGAGTATATTTATAGTGCCCACAATGAGGCTAAATGAGTAGTAATCAGCCCAAGCATTTCCACCTGGCATTCGAAACACGATGGGAATAAAGAAAATTATACCCAATATGTCTTGATCACTATTGTGGCCTTATGTATTGCCTTAATTTTTATTACACATTTTTATATGTGTAATACAATACATTTTTTATAGACATAAAGTATATGTGTATATGTAGAATTCCTGAAAAGTCCCACCCAAATATGGAATTGCATGCCCATATACAGTACATTAATCTTTTGACAGATAAAGAGGTTGGAAGCCTGTTTGTACCATTCACCTAAGGGTTTTATTGATTTATCAACAATTGTTACTCTTGTAGTGATGTAGTGATTCCCTAAATTCTTTTTGCTGTGTATTGTGATCTGCAAGTGTAGTGTTAGTCAGCTTAGCTGTGTGCTGGCTGTGCACTCTAATGCCGCGTACACACGGTCAGACTTTCCGACAACTAATGTTCGATGGTAGCTTGTTGTCGAAAATTCCAACCGTGTGTAGCCTCCAGCGGACATTTTTGTCCGAATTTCCGACAACAAAAAATTTAGAGCTGGATCTCAAATTTTCCGACAACAAAATCAGTTGTCGTAAATTCCAAGCGTGTGTGCACAATTCAGGCGCACAAAATTCCACGCATGCTTGGAATCAAGCAGAAGAGCCGCACTGTCTATTGAACTTCATTTTTCTCGGCTTGTCGTACATGTTGTACGTCCCCACGTTCTTGACGTTTGGCATTTCCGATAACATTTGTGCGACCGTGTGTATGCAAGACAAGTTTGAGCCAACATCCGTCGGAAATAAATCCCAGGATTTCGTTGTCGGAATGTCCGATCGTGTGTACGCGGCCAGTGTCCAGTGATTATTCTCAGTCACATGCTGTGTGAGTGTTCTCCAGCAGGTTGTGCTAAAGATATTACTGTACATTATAGATATTTAATACCTGGCCAATCAGCAGACCTGGTGAGCCTGTTGTGCATGCTGGGAGAGCTATTAAATATCTGAGTCACTTCCTGCTTTTTTTCTTTCCCTCCAGGGACTTTCCCTGAGATGATGTATGTGTGATCCACTTATCTAGGCCTCAGGCCTTAGGGCCAAGAGGTATGGAGTGCTGAGGGATCTCCTGTCATGTCAGGTGTCCCTAAGCTGTTGGCTGAGATGATGTGCTACTGGCCATTGGGGAAGCAAAGCTGCGGTTGTCCTACCACAGGGATGGTGAGTGACCAACCAAATTGCTGGGAAGCACCAAATGAACCTAGTGGCCTAGAGGACTGGCACAGTCGAAAAAGGGACATTAACTTCCATTATTCTGTTTGTAGGCAGGCTGCCTATTTCAGTCTAGCTAGGTGCTGCCCTGACCAGGAAAGTTAGATAAAAGTGGAACTTCTGCTTTAAGCACTCTTCGCCCCGATATGCTACATTTGGCATGTCATTTTTTTTTTTGGCGGGGTGGGTACCTAATTTAGAGTGGGACTTCCTGTCCCACTTCCTCCTTCCTGCTCTTGGCTGCCTGGGCGACTTCTCCTCTCCCCTAGGTGGCCCCTCCCTCTCTGCAATCTTCTGGGACACATCACAGGTTCCAAAAGTTTGCCTGGCCACTAGCACAACTAGCGTATGCGCAGCGCGCGCCCGGCCGTGTCACCAAAAGCTGTCATGGCCGGGTGCCTGCAGTTGCTATGATGGTGCCGGTGGAGAGGAGGGGGAGAGGCGCGAGGCCCTCGGACAGCTGCATCGTGGCACAGGTGAGTGTCTGTTTATTAAAAGGCAGCAGCTACACTTTTTGTAGCTGTTGACTTTTAATAAACTAAAAAACGTGTGGAACTCCGCTCTAACTTTGTTCCCAGATTTTTTAATGGCAGGCTTCTTGGGTCCGACCCACTGATCCTGAGTCATTATAAAAAGGACAGGGGTCTGTATCCTAGTGTTCGTTGCCATTATCATCTTCACTGGTAATGCTGTTGCCGAAGTCAGTCCTGCCAGCCTGCTATACCATGGCGGGTCTAATTACTTGCCACCTTGGACTTTGCCAAAGATGGACTCTTACCTGTGCAGGTACACTGGGGCAGCCACAAGCCTGAGTTAGGGATTAGTTTATGGAAGGACTGTTGCCTTTGTTTTACTGTCATGCTTAAGTTATTTGAGTAAAGCTTTTGAAACTTTGTCTTTGCTTGGTCTGAGGTTACTAAAGAGTAGCAATGCAAGTAATCAGCACTCATAGTTTACAGATTGGATCAATTAGCACATTGGGTATGAAGACGCAAGTGGTTACCAAGGGCAACAAAGATTTTACAAGCAGCCTGTTGTGAAGCGTGTGCCTGTGGCAGGTAGGACAACCTCTTGCAACGAGGGAGCTGTTGTCCACACTCCCTCCATGAGCAATCCGTCTCCCATTGCTATGGGAGAAGATTAGGGCTGCAGAGGTCCCCAGCTTGTGCACAGGTACGAAAGAGCAATCGTTAAGTAAGTACGCGCATTGAGCCTGCGCTAGGCAATCGGTGGAGCCCCTATTTTGTTACTGGGAGTGAGGTAGTGAAGATACGCTGGACAGGTAGAGAGGGCACAGGCTCTCAGTGTCCCTCCTAAATGCAACAAGTGACAGTAGTGGTGTTTGTTGACATGAAGAGAGTTAACGAAGTTCAGTCATCTGTTCAAGTTAGAGGTCAACCCTAAGGTTTATTTTTTTCTAAAAGGGACCTCCACCCTGTCTCAGGGCATTGGTGAGCACGGCACAACTAAAGGTACCCCATGTGCAAGACAGTGACCCATTCTAGGTGCATAGCATAGCCCAGAAGAACCCACCCCAGAGTAGGCCTCTTATTATGTGACTCACACTTGGTGCCTAATAAGGAGGGGAACATGGAAGAGGTACCACCCACTCACCCTATATGTTTAGCAACTGTGGAGGTTTCCTTGTTTATGATCACTGATTGTATGATTTAAAATTGGCATACATATTTAGATCAAGTTTCCAATTCAGCTTTATCTTCAAAGACATGTTCACATTTTGGCTTTTTTAAATTCCATGGTTTTAACTCTTGCTATGGTCAAATAGGGTGTTTTAAGGCAAATGGCTCAGTTGACACTTTGTAGATGGCTGTTTGGGAATTGGGGTGTGGTGCCCTAAAATGGACCTTTTGTGGGCAAGGCTCCCAAATTGTGGGGGAACCTCGGGCTGAACTCCATCAATAAGAACATGGCATTGGTTGATCTTACACGTGCAGTGCTGTGTGAATGATGCCTAATGCACTTGAATAAAAAATATACTGTGTAAGCACGTGAATGTTGTTCTCCTGCTACAGAATGTTTTATATATTTGATACCTTGGTTCTTTATTGTTAATTGCTAAAATCAGGGACAGCCCATATCTGATCCAGTTATTATCAGATTAGATCTCAAAGAGTACATGCACAAAATCTAGAAACCTAATACATTTTATGTTATCAGAATATCCCAATGGGAGCACCCATAGTTGTGTTCTCTACCTAATTTTTCAGCCCATATTATTTATTTTAACGGCATGCTGTTAGTGACGTATTCCTTATTTGAGTGACTGATCTGTTTTCCTGTTCTCTCTAATATTTATTTACAAGGCTCAAGTGGTGCCACAGACCTAAGCAGCTCACTGGTGACTTTGCAGAATGAATCCATGGTGGAGAGTGGAGAAACATGTCAAGGGATCATCTTTGTGTTCAGCAATGATACTGGCAGACTGGTATGGTTTCCAATGTTATTTAGTTTTGCTCTGTTTTGCCATCTCTGTCCCATTGTGAAATATTTCCCTTCATTTCCTGTCCCATGGCCAAAACAGGAAGTGATAGGAAATTCCTCCAAAGTGGGTCACCAGAACTAGTGTCCCTATCGGAGGAAGTGCCATCTATTACTGTTTCGGGGACAACCCAAAGTTTAGGATTTTCGTTCACTTTTGATGATAGCGGTAAACATGATAAATTGAGAGAGTAAATCTCCCTAACAAGGGTACAGACGGCAATAAACCCCTGACAGATGTTTAAGCCTTCTCCAATCCTTACAAAACTAAGCAAAAAAGTTTTGTGTTTAGTTATACATTAAATATTAGGTAATTAACATATTCATATAGTTGACCTATGACTGCAGTAGACACATCTGGATGATGGACCTCTTTCAGGTGAAATCTGTAAAAAGCTGAATTCTGATTGGTTGATAAGGTTAAAGCCTATAATGTCTTATAATTTAGGTTTTATAGATAAGTGTAGTAATGTTTATTTGACTGCTCAAATAGTTATATTGTTATATTTTTTATTTGTATGAAAGTTTTTTGTTTGTGGCTTGTCTTCGTCTGCTGATTGTTAAGTCAATGGTTTGCAGCCAATGCCGCATAAGTACTATGACTTCTCAGTGTCCTTCAATATTCCTCATGATGGCCCATAAGTTATCTTACACTGTTGCTTGTGTAATTTTGAAACATATTTTCGACAAAGGAATTTGTAATTGTTTATGGAACAATCTTTCATGCAAAAGATTGTTCATCCTAAGAATTGGCCATAAGTCTAGTGAGCGCAATCTGTAGCCAGCTGTAGGATAGGATAGCTTACTTACATTATATGATTTGTTCCCAAACTTATCCAAAAAACTGTAGAAGAATAGGACCCATGGCAGTGGGCACGATATGTTACACTATTTCACTAAAAAGAATGGACTTTTCCATCCAAATCTAGAATGCAGATCCTATGTGTGGCCATTTATTAGAAGCCTATCCAGCTTATTTATACTGTTTTGATCTATAATTAGGAAATCCTTCTAATGAAAGATCTAATCATGGATGGATTTAGGGCAGATGCTTGTCTTGTGTACTGTCTTAAGTGGTGAGAAGGGGAACATTCCACAGACAGTTTTAGAGATTTTGTGGCCTGCTAATAAATAAAGAATGTAAACTCAAAATTATTTTCTTTAGTACCAAGTAGATTTAAAATCCTAGGACTAACTTACTAAAGCCCAAACTGCTTTTCATCAAGAATCCTGTTTGTCAGCTGCTTTAATTATTACATGTATTTCCTTTTATGTACCTTAGCGGTAAAAACCTCATTCACAGTCATAACTTATTTTTTGTTCTGGACAAAGTGGAGAAGAGTTAGACTTTCTATTTTTGTTGTTGTCCTGGAATAGAATGCAACAGAATAGAAAGGGATGGGAAAATACAGACATGTAAACCCCCCCCCCCCCCCCCCCAAAAAAAAAACGAATAAAGCTTATAATCCTTGGCCACTGGTTGTAGCTGTTTTTGTTCTCATTTGGGACCTTTTCCATCACTTCCTGTCTGGGTAATATCCTCTATTGGAAGGTTGATTGTGTGTCATGGTCACCTGACTATGCTACCCACTATATGGCCAAAAGTATGATTATCATACCCACTGTATGGCCAAAAGTATGACTATCCTACCCACTATATGGCCACATGTATGTGACCCTTCAAAATATCAAGTATATTCAGTACAAAGACATTCTAGAAAATTGTGTGCTTACATTGTTTAAACAGTTTGGAGAAGGCCCCTTTCTGTTCCAGCATGATTGCACCCCTGTGCACAAAGACAGTTCCATAAAGACATGGTTTGATTAGTTTGGTGTGGAGGAACTCAGGAGGCCTGCACAGAGCGCTGATCTCAACCCGACTGAACAGGTTTGGGATGAATTGGAACGCCAATTAGGAGCTAGGTCTACCCTAACCTTGCAAATGCTATTTGGCTGAATGGGTGTACATTTTCACAGATATACCCCATAATGTAATGGAAATCATTCCCAGAAGGGCAAGGGGAAGCCAACTCAACTCCATATTAAGGCCTATAGGATGTCCAACCAACTCATAGGTGTCCACAAACTTCTAGCCATAGAGTCCAGCTAGGTAAAGTCACAGGGACCTTAAAAACCTTAAAGTTCAAGATTAGTAATGGCATTTTTTGCATAGTTACATTGGTCCAGCCTTGACCAATGTAAAAATCGATGTGCTATATCGGGGTATTATCATTACAGTGATCTCCACTAGCTTCTGTGTCCCTTTTAGAGCAGCTGCTCTGCTGCATTGTGAACACAGGAGGTGGCTTGCTAGGCATGGGCACCATTCAGGGAACATTTTGCATTATATCAATAAATGCAAAGCAATCTCTGATTGGATAAGGTGGACAATCAGGGTGGCAATGTCACAATCTCCACCTCGTCCAATTAGAGTACACTTTGCATTCATTAAGAAAATGCAAAGTGTTCTCTAAATGTTGCCTGTGCTGAGCAGGTGACCTCATTTGTTCAGTAAGCTTACATTGGTGAAGATGGACCAATGTAACTAAGTCAACATTTTAAGTTTAAGCAAGTAGACATCTTAATGAATTATTTGTGTTCTAAACAGCAACCAATAACACTCTCACTTACATTTAGCTACAGTATATGGTGACTTATGCTTTATGTACACTAGTAGCTCCTAAACTTGAGTTTAGGAGCTTTTGGCGTTTTTTTTTTGCCAAAGCTCCTAAACTCAACTCCATAAAAGCATATGTGTCCATGTACACATAGGCTTTTAGGATCGTTTAGTAGCTGCGGCAGTTAGGTGAGGTTCAACCTCCCCTACAATGCGTTCATCGGTATAGGAACGTTTTGACTGCTGGCCAAAATCGTGGCAAAATCGCTTTGTATTTTCCCACGGCCGGCGGGCAAAGTAGTTCAAGTGTACATGAAGCCTTACACATATGTGAGGCCATGATTGGGTTCTAAGGTCAGCAATACTTACTCCAGACTGTTTTTTGCTTGTGGCACTGTGTGGTTCTGTTTACATAGGAGAAAACAACTGCTATTGCTAAGGCCATTTCTTAAAGTGGAACTTTAGTCAAAAAATTAAGTCCTGCTAGATAACTTCATGCTGGCCCCTTTTGCATGAATAGCTATGTCAACCATTAAAAATAGGTGCCTATTCTGTTTAAAAGGCAGTAATACACTCAGACAGTTCTGCACATGCTCAGTTGCTCTCTATTTTTCAGCACTGTGACAAATTTGTAGAGGATGATCAACCAAGGAAGATGCTTCTGTTTGATCTGCAACTGACATGGTTCTGCACATTTGACCAGTTATGGCACCAGACATTTGATGGTCTGACAGTTTGGTTGAGGACACAAGCAAATGTGACAGTTAGCAATCTTGGCATTGTAGCTGTTTTTTGAAACCGTTAAATCAATAGGTTTAGTTCCACTTTATGATTTACTGCTGCTCAGGGTCTCTGGGTTTCAGCAAAATGGCAACCTCCAGCCAGAAGAAACAGTGGCAATGCTGGAGGAAATTTACAGCACACACTAATTTTGGTAATATAATTAATAATGTGGAATGTAAGTTATTTTGTGTAAGAACATTATTTTTTATCAAGTTGCTGTGGGTAAAGTTACGCTTTTATTGCAATAATGAAAACCTATAAAATAATAAAAATGTTATTTGAATGCTAGTTGCTTGCAGTTGCACTACATGTGTCTGCTTGCTAGTTTTCCATGCCTTATGTAATTGAAAGGGACAGGAGTTAAGAATAGTGTTTTCACTACTCATATATGCGCACACACGCTGTTTGGATGTAAATAGAATTTTCCATCCCCTCTTTCACATTTGACAATTTCCTCTTTCACTTCAGTTTCCTCCAGATCTTATCAGTATAATCGTTTTAACTGCCTGCTATTTTTGGTGTCTATTATGGTTATTTTTAGCTGCAACTGGTACGTGATACAAAGAAAGGCCCCCTCAAACTGGGTCTGTCCTCTCCACTGTTCGGACACATAACGTGTACCACATCTGAGCTTGGCCTCCTTTCACATGCCTGCTCCATGCACCCCTCCGCCATGTTTTGTCCAAATACAGACTCCTATTTACTGTCAACAATGCATCATAGAAAAAACATAGTCCCTGGAGTTCTATAGTTTAGCAGAGGTTGTCGTATATTGATCTAGTTTGCTTGACTACGCTAAAATTATACGGTCATGTCTATCTTCTTCAGTGCAGATGGGCTAGGTCGGTTAGATTCTGCTATGCGGGTATTGACCAAACCTGTTAAAAATAGTTTGCCTTAAAACAAGTCTGATCTACATCTAATTGGCTTATTCTACGTAGAGGCTAGTAGCCAATAGCTTTGGTCTCGTAATTTGATCTGAGCATGCGTGGCACTTTGTCCATCGAAATTCTCTACAAAAGATCGGAAAAAGTCCGATTGGATTTTGTTGTCGGAAAATTTTAGGTCCTGCTTTAAAAAAAATTTCGTCTGAATTTCCGACGGAAAAAGTCCAATAGAGCCCACACACGATCGGATTTTCCGACAACATAATCCGATCGGACCTTTTCTGTTGGAATTTCCGACCGTGTGTACAGGGCATTAGGATGGCCATACAGTATACAATTTTCTTGTATAATTTTCCAAAACCATATAATATGAGGTCAAACCTAAACACTTTCAATTTGTATGCAATCAGGCACTACATAGTTAAAAGGAAATCTAAAGGAAATTGAACAAGAAAATTGTATAATGTATGGCCAGCTTTAGGCAAGAATGTTGTTCCAGTTGCCTGCAGCCTCCAGAGATAATCAGTTCATGCATCCCAGAAGGGCTGAGTGCACTCTACAGTGCACACACTACTAGACATCCTCAGGGGCCAACTACAAGAACCCAGAAGAGACATCCCGAGTACATAAGTTAAGAAGATGACGACGTGGGACCCAGCATGCAAATTGTAGCAGACCAACACTGGATTTGTTGGATGTGTGAGTAGTAGTTTTGATGATAACACAGTGAGCAAGGTAATAGGGGATTAAAAAAAAAAACCTGTTTAAGGTGTATTCTAATATGTTTTCTGGCTGAGAGAGTAGGTTGATCAGTAACTTTTACTAGGGACTTTCTCTACAGCAGGGATCCCAAAACTAGGGCCTGGGCCCAATTATAGTCCATAGTATGATATAAACAGGTCCTTTCAATAAAAACACAATTCCCAGAGAGGTGGAGTCTTTGATTATTTTCAGGAACATGTAAGCAAGTGCAGTTTATCCTCCCCTCTGTAGGTGGCGCTGTTTTTCTGGGCGCTGTTTTTCTGGCCGCTGTACAGAGGGAATGGAGGATGAGAGTAGCTTTGTTCCACCAAAGCCACCGTAGGTGTCATCAGGCACTCAGCTGTCCGATTGGACGTGCAACACTGGATGACCTCCGTAGCTATTTTTAGTGAGGGCAATGATAATAAATAGCACTGTCCCACTGCAGTTAGCGTGCATTTGCAAAGTGGATAGAGTAGAGACAAGATCTCTGCTGGTTAGAGACAGTGTATTTAGTGCTAGGGAGAGGTTCCTATCAAGGAGAGACGGAACAGGGATACTGCAACTGGCTGGTTATCTAGGGACTCTATAGAACTGGGACAAAGAACTTTCTATTGGTCTACTAAGTGTAGAGTACTGCTGCTCTGCCTATCAGCCACCCCCTTCACTCAGATGCTGCTGTGGTAACATAAGCATTATTAAAGTGACACCTCAAGTGCTGGGACTGTGTTAAAGTACCGCCAACATTGCTGAGAACTGTTGCACCCAAGTCACCTGTATTATCAAGAGTCTGATGCCATGTTGCCTTGGGGCTGTTAAATTGGTTGTAATCCTCTGACATGAAATATGAACAAAGCATATCCCTTAATAGTGTGTACTTGTTCCAATCCAGGGCACTAAGTGTAATTTCTGTCCGCTGCTTCAATTTTCTGGTATCAGCATGAGTCAAAGCCTCCTCCTTTCTGGAAGCTCAGTCAAGCTGTATAAATTCTGCACTTTAAAAGGATGTAGAGAAGAAAAGACTTCAGATAGACAGGTACAACTTATGTAGAAGGATTTCATTCATCTCTGTGTATCACCCGAGGCCAGTCACTTCACTGGGAATATGTAAAGGGTTACAACCACTTTAAGTAAGCACATTGCCGGTGCCCTCTACATGATATTTGTTACTTCTAATAAACCAAATAATAACAGTGCTACTTTACTTGGTCTCTGTGTGCCTTTACTCCAACTTGAACAAGCGCAATCCCCACGCACACTTACAAGAATCTGGCTGTTTAGTAGTGCTGGGTGCTGTAATGACCATAGGCTGGAAACCGTAGATGATCAAAGTGAAGAAATGTCATCAGCACACCAAGGATTCCTCGAAAGGGTCCAAAGCTTTATTATCGTGGTCGCATGATAAACATACAGCAAAGTTTCGGGGCCACACAGGGCAAGTCAATGAAGGGGCCCTGCTTGGCTCCGAAACATTGCTGTATGTTTATCATGTGACCACGATAATAAAGCTTTGGACCCTTTTAAGGAATCCTTGGTGTGCTGATGACATTTCTTTACTTTACTCCAATCTCCCAATTTAACAATCAACCAATCAACTGGCCCCGCTCATAGACATTAATGCCCAGGGGGTGGGAGTATATTTCTCCCATTAATGCAGGGGTGTTTTCTTACTCTCACTGACCACCAATGCAATGCATATATACTCCTACTGACCCCCCAACACCATTTTCTCTCATTAACCACATTCTGACTGCTAAACAGCATCACCAACCTTTGTTTAAAAAGTTTTTGGGACCCTTGCTTTATGGGACGGCCTTTCAGGTTTTCCTGATTTGGGAAATACAAGGCTTATTGTTGTTGGATAAGATGGGCAGGATGAGGGAGAACTGTTGGGTTTAACTGTTAATGGTACTGTTCGTGTTTTTTTTGCAAAAAAATGAAATCTAAAGACTCGTACACATGATCGGACTTTAAACAAACTTTTCCGTGGTTTTCTGTCCAAATGGCATTGGCCGTGAACTTGCATTGCATACACACGGCATGACTTTTTCATCCAACTTTCACCAAATCACGTGTTTTTTTCTGCTCTTTACCGCCACCCTTTGGTCAACTTCTATATTGTTGTCTAATCTCTTGCATTGGTTCTGAGCATGCGTGTTTGTACTTTGGACTTAAGTCCGATGGTTTTCTGTACACACGATCGGACTTTGCTCCATCAGACTTTTTTTGCCAAAAAGTTTGTCTGTTTGCAGAGTGAACTTTTGTCCGATGAAAACCGAAAAAGTTTGTCGGATGGAGCGTACACACGGTCGGATGTTGCCTTAAAACAGCTTATTTTCATGTTTGTTGTCAAAAAGTCAGATCGTGTGTATGGGCCTTAACAAGACATCTATTAAAAATAAGTCCTAAGGCCCATACACACGATCTGACCTTTTGACAACAACGGTCCGACGGATCTGTTTTATCGGACAATGCGACCGTGTGTATGCTCCATCGGACAATTGTTTTCAGTTTTTCAACGGACAAATGTTCGCTGTGCATACTCTCAAACTTTCCGATGGAGGATAATCCGATCGTGTGTACACAAGTCCATAGGACTAAAATCCAAAGTACAAACACGCATGCTCAGAACCAATGCTAAAGATCGGACAACAATAGCAGAAGTTGCCCAAAGGGTGGCTGTAAAGAGCTGAAAAACCACGTGATTTGGTGAAAGTTGGCTGATAATGTTCTGCCGTGTGTATGCAGTTCACGGCCAACGCCCTTCAGACCAAAATTAACGGAAAAGTCAGATGGAAGTCTGATCATGTGTATGAGGCTTTAGTTTCTTTAATTTAGTTACACAAAGCAAGCAAGTTTCCAAATGTACTCTTCATCTTTTCCCTTAGTCCTTTGCCATGTTAGAACAGAGTTGGGATCATGACGTGTTCTTCCATTTTAGATTTCCTTCTGTTTTTTCTTACAAAGTATCCTGTGGACAATGGGCTCTTTGGATCTAATACAAACTGATCTGAAAGACGCAAGCTCTTAAAAAGAGTTCTAAAAGCATAATTCCCTTAGATCTTTCTTACACCCCAGGTACAGCTTAGAACACCTAACACTGGTGATCCAGACTTGGTCACCTTTTCATTGATGACCTGCACTGTGTAGTGTATCACCAATGCACACTGCTAATTGCATTTTCCTAGAATAGCCCATAATTGACTGGACACCACAGAACACATAACTGGTGCCTAATGTTGGAGGTGGACATTATCCAGACAGCTAGGAATTGCTAGTATGTATGGACCCAGGGGACGCTTGGTCTCACACATACAGTGCTATTGATCGCCCAGCCAACTGCTGTATTTGGCACAGGAATTGCAGATAAAAGAAATCATTTCTAATGACGTGCAGAATTACTAGCTGTGAGATAATCGTGTCCGACTGATTACATTTATATATTGGGCTGCCATTTAGAAACAGGAACTAATTGCCAAGGTATTGCAGGGGAACACGGACAGGATATTAAATAATGATAGAGGACAGAGGAAGGTGTGGATTGAAAAGGAATCAATCACTGCAAATTCTGAAATGTAATTTATGCATTTACGCCATGTGCACCTATTGTTGTTCATAATAGTAGTTTTACATCCTTGAGGAAATTAAAGAGTGAGCCCACTTAAAATTAATAAATGAGTTTTGGCCAGATTTCAATTGAATGTGTTATCAGAAAACGTAGTTAACCATTCAAGGAGCCAAGCTAGAAGATCTCTCTCTAGAACCCCAGAGAGCTAATATGCCTTTCTAGAAGGAGAAATTGGGGCAGGCCAGTTCAAACTCCAGGGGTTTCAAACATAACTCAGCCTTTGCTTGTAAGTACATCTACCTGCCCTGTGATAGGCTTCTCTTTCACAGATATTGCTTCTTTGTACCATGTGGCTTCTTTCTTCTACAACTCGGGAAAAATAAAATAAAACATTCCTTGCAGTGGGGCTGTGCCAACACTCCAAGGGTTAGTTGCTTGTTTATGTCTAGGTGAACAATAAAAGATTTACTTACCCAGCAGCTAGACTGGTCCCCACAATGTCTGCACCCCCACGTTATACTGTTCTAGGGTTCCGATGTCACCAAGTTCAGAGAAGGCTTCTGTAGACCTGCACTGGACATAAGGACTCCCAGGGAGAGTCCACCAGTGGACCACTGCCTACTGGGGGAACAAATGATCAGGTAAGTACTGAGTAAACTGTTTCTCCTCTCCCCTAGACAAAACTACTGTATCTATTAACACTTGCAGAGTGGGTGCAACCCTGCTGCCAGGGATAATTCTATATTTTCCCAGAGTTGGGCTTTAAGGCAAACACAGGAACAGATGGGGTGCTGGATTCAGGTTTTCTGAGGGTCACTGAAATTATCACTGGTCACACTGGTTCCAGTTCAGCAATATGCCACAAAGCAGTGACTCCCCACAGGAACAGGGAAAGAACACAGAGTTGAAAATCCACATGCATACAATCCCATGAGAGCGCCATGCAAATGTCCAAGAGTCCGACACTTCTGGGTCTGGGTGGATATGTTTTATAGCAGAAAGTTATTTTAAAATTGTCTGTCTTTTTTTTTGTTTATAGAGCAAAAAATCAAAACCGCAGAGGTGATCAAATGCCACCAAAAGAAAGCTCTATTTGTGGGGAGAAAAAAATGACATCCATTTTATTTGGGTACAGCGTCGCACGACCGTGCAGTAGTCAGTTAGCCACTTCAGCCCCAGAAGGATTTGCCCCCTTAATGACCAGGCCATTTTTTGCGTTGCTTTAATTGACAATTGCGCGGTCGTGCTATTCTGTACCCAAACAAAATTGACGTTTGTTTTTTCCCACAAATAGAGCTCTCTTTTGGTGGTTTTTGATCACCTCTGCGGTTTTTATTTTTTTGCGCTATAAACAAACAAAAAGCGACAATTTTGCTATAATACATATTCAAAAAGCATAAATTAAAAACCCATTTATTCATTAGTTTCGGCCGATATATAGTCTTCTACATATTTTTGGTAAAAAAAAAAAAGTCGCAATAGGCTTATATTGATTGGTTTGCGCAAAACTTATTCGCGTCTACAAACTATGGGATAGATTTAGGGACTTTTATTTATTTTTTTATTGTTCTTACTGGTAATATCGGCAATCTGCGATTTTTAGCAGGACTGTGACATTGCGGCAGACAAATCCCCAAATGACACTTTTTGGGGACCAGTGACATTACATTGATCAGTGCTATAAAAAAACACTAATCAATGTAAAAATGACACTAGCTGCGAATGGGTTAACACTAGGGGGCGATCAAGGGGTCAACTGTGTTCCCTCAGCGTGTTCTAACTGTAGAGGGGCTGGCAGGGACATGACAGAGATCACTATTCCCGATGACTGGGAACAGTAGATCTCTGTCATATCTCCTGTCAGAATAGGGATCCGCCTTGTTTACAAAGGCATCTCCCCATTCTGCCTCTGTACATGGCAATCGCGGGTCACCGGCAGACATCGAGTCCGGCGGCACTTGTGCGCCTGCTATCGTCCCTGCGCGAGCCAACGTTCAGCTATGGCGATTTACGCAGGAGAGTCAATCTGCCGCCATATACTGGCGGCGGCTGGTCGGCTAGTGGTTAAAGTAACGCAGTGCTGTATCGTAAAAAATGGCCTGGCCAGGAAGAGGGGCAAATCTTCCGGAGGTCAAGTAGATATTGAAGTTTAATGATTCTTTTTATTTATACTCAGGTGTGTGACAATCAATGGAGCGTGGAGTCTCCGCTCGCTCATGTGGTGTGCAGAGAATCTGGCTGTGGGGCACCAAACAAAACATGGACACTGAAGTCTGCTCCTCGGGGCTCATTAAAAGGTCTTCAAGGAATACACTGCACAGGTATGCTAAGAATGGATGCTTTCAATGTGCATCAGTAAAAAAAAAAAAAAGTAATTTGTATTTAAAGCACACCTGTGTCCAAACCACGCACCACTAAGTATACTTATTTGTGTTTAAAGTAACAAGAGAGCTTATCATGTATGCCTTTTGAATTTCTGTGATTATTCCACAATCCATAGTTATATGCCCTGGTTCTAGGCAGCACAGTGGTGTAGTGGGTAGCACTCTCACCTAGCAGTAAAAAGGGTCACTGGTTCAAATCCCAACCACGACACTACCTGCCTGGAGTTTGCATGTTCTCCCTGTGCCTGCGTGGGTTTCCTCTGGGTACTCTGGTTTCCTCCCACACTCCAAAGACATGATGGTAGGTTAATTGGCTTCTGTCCAAAATTGGCCCTAGTATATGAATGTGAGTTGGGGACCTTGGATTGTGGGCTCCTTGAGGGTGGGGACCGATGTGAGTGTGCAAAGTATGTGTGGAGCACTGTGTAAATTGAGGGGGGGGGGGGAGGGGGAGAGATAGTTGGATTAGAGAACAATACCTATCGTCTTTTTCGAGAAGAAAAAAAGAAAAATTCAAAGTAAGATTAAGTTTCTGACATATAATGTCTGAGGACTAAATACAGCTGCCAAAAGACACAAGATTTTAAAAGAGCTCAAATACCACCATGCAGATATAATTTTTCTTCAAGAGACCCACCTCTTTTTAGGAGGCAACATAAAATTATATTCCAAAGAACATCCTACCTGGTTCTATGCTGACTCAACGACCAGTAAAGCTAAGGGAGTTGCAATTGGGTTCTCAAGAGAAACAAGATTCAAAGTAGAGGAAAGGCTTACGGACCCAGAGGGGAGATTCCTCTTCTTAAGAGGATATATAGGTGAAACAGAATGTACTCTGGGTAATATATACGCCCCAAATAAAAAAACAGCAGAGTTTGTAAAAAGAATGATAGGGACTCTTGCACAGTTCAGGAGAGGGATAGTAATAATGGCAGGCGACCTTAATCTATGCCTGAGCCCAAAAGAGGATAGCACGTCCCAGGTACAGGGGACGGGACAGATGTCCCTCAAAAAACTGAAACAAAAATTGCACCAAAACCAACTGGTGGATGTATGGAGAGCTTTACACCCTAAAGTACGAGATTACACTTTCTTCTCCCCTGTACATGGGACGTACACACGCATTGATTATTTTCTAATTGATCACAACACATTGACTAAAGTGACAGACGTTGAAATAGGTATTGCTACCTTCTTAGACCATTCCCCAGTAATGCTGACTATAAAAGAAATGAAAATACAGAGACCAGCCTTTAACTGGTCATTAAATGAAGCACTTCTTAATGAAAATCAAGATGTAGAAAAAATAAGCGAAGAATTGATCCATTTCTTCGAAATCAATGACACACAAGATATTCCACACTCTACTCTATGGGAAACACACAAGGCATATATAAGAGGTATATTCATATCCATGGGGGCTGGGAAAAAAAAAGGCGAGAGAAAGGGAAACAAGAAACCTAACAGAGGAAATATACGAATTAGAACGGCTACATAAAAGACCCGACGGGGGACAACAAGAAATATACCATCAACTTATATCCAAAAGAGAAGAACTAAAAGATCTATTAACACAGGACACAAAAAGGGTTTTCAATAGAATTTTGAGAGGAAAATACCTGAGCGGTAATAAAATTGGGAAACACCTGGCAAAGACCCTGAGGAAGGAAAAGTCGAGAAACTACATCGAAAAAATTCGAAATAAACAAGGAGAAACAGTCTACAAAACAAAAGAGATAGCAGAAGTTTTTCGAAACTACTACAGTACACTCTATGATGTCAAGAAAGGCAAAGAAGGAAAAGGTAAAGCAACCATGATAAAACAGTTCTTAGAAAAATCAGGCATTTCACAATTAAACCCAAATGACAGCGAAGATTTAGAAAGCCCTATCACGGAGCAGGAAATTAAAAAAGCCATCCAAGAAACACCAATAGGGAAAAGCCCAGGCCCGGATGGATTCTCCATGAAATATTTTAGAAAATTTGAGAAAATCCTGATACCCAGGCTCTGCAATTACATGAATGGACTCGGTGTAGAATACGGGCTAAGTTCAGAAGCACAGAGAGCACAGATAACTGTACTTTTAAAAGAAGGTAAAGACGAAATGCTATGCCCAAGCTATAGACCAATTTCTCTTATGAATTGTGATACAAAACTTTACGCAAAAGTCCTGGCGAACAGGCTGAGAGATAAAATGAGTGAATTGGTCCATATGGATCAGGTAGGCTTTGTCGCAGGAAGAGAGGGTCGTGACAATGGAGTTAGAACACTCCTCTTGCTGCAAGAAATGAAAGTTCACCGTCCCCCAGGTCTATTTCTGTCAATTGACGCTGAGAAAGCGTTTGACAGAGTAGACTGGGGGCTCATGATGGCGCCATTGAAGCATATGGGCCTGGGCGATAGGATGATGCAAAAAATTAGGGTACTATACGAAGCACCGACTGCAACAATAAAAGTTAATGGAGATCACTCAACTTCTTTTACAATGAGAAATGGGACGAGACAGGGTTGTCCCCTGTCTCCACTTCTTTTTGTGCTATCGCTGGAACCTTTATTAGCAACAATCAGAGCAAATAAGGATATTAGAGGAATAAAAATAGGTGACGTCGAACATAAGGTCGCGGCTTTCGCCGACGACCTTCTGTTCTATGTCTCTGAACCCAAAAATACAATGCCACGACTGATTGAAACACTACAACAATATGAAGAAATAGCAAACTTTAAAATCAATTTGAATAAATCGGAAATCTTGAACATAAATATGGAAGCTAAAGAGGCACATGCGTTACAAAAGGAATACCCATTCCCTTGGAAGAAGAAAGGTTTAAAATACCTGGGGATCAAATTAGCAAATTCAGTAGAACGATTATTTAGCGAGAACTATATTCCACTACTGGACG
This sequence comes from Lithobates sylvaticus, assembly GCA_028564925.1. Classification (NCBI taxonomy): domain Eukaryota; kingdom Metazoa; phylum Chordata; class Amphibia; order Anura; family Ranidae; genus Lithobates; species Lithobates sylvaticus. The sequence goes on along the minus strand of CM053029.1, from coordinate 112,010,843 downwards.
AAATCAAAAAGGATACTAAAAAATTATCCCTTAGGCCCCTGTCATGGTTCGGCCGGATCAATACTGTTAAAATGGTGCTTCTGCCTAAAGTTACATATAAATTCTCAATGTTACCAATCTCTCTCCCAGACTATTACTTTCAAACTTTGAACTCTATAATAAGTAGATTTATTTGGCAAAACAAAAAACCTAGGATCTCTCGCAACACTCTGAAACAGAATAAAGACCAAGGTGGAATGGGTATCCCGGACCTAAAAAAATATTACTATGCGGTCACGGTGTCACGGGCAGTAGAATGGGCACGGGAAACAGAAGATAAGCACTGGGTGAAAATGGAGAGTATTATAAGCGAAAAAAGTTTAAGAAAGGTAATTTGGATTCCCTCACATCTAAGAGGTTTAGGCACTAATACACAAAAAATAACAAAAAATGTATTTAAAATATGGGACTTATTACACAAACAATATAAGTGGAAGTATAATTCACCGTTAATGATTTTAAGTGATAATGAATATTTTCCGCCAGGAAAAAGACACGTAGGGGGTCATTGGGTAGGGGAAAACACGCAATTGAAAGATATAATAGATAAAGGAAGAATAAAAACACTAGTAGAATTTCAGCACAATGTAGCACAAATAAGAATAAACGAGTGGCGATACCTACAGTTGGCCCATTTTGTAAGAAGCCTCCCCCAACCGATGAGATCAAAAGAAAATTATACAGCTTTGGAAAAAATTTGCGCCGAAACGGGGACAAAAAAAAAGAAAACAATATCTCGGCTTTACAGAGCGATTCTTGCAGAGGAGAAACTGGAGATACCACCTTTTTTTTTTAAATGGGGCACGGAATTGGGTTGGGTGCACATGATTATATGCACAAAATCAAAAAAATACTGCAACTAACCCACAAATCAGCTATTGACACTTCGACTGCGGAGATGAACTATAAATGCCTCTCCAGATGGTATAGGACACCTGACAAACTTAACAAATTTCACACAGAAAACTCACAGAACTGCTGGAGGGGATGCAATAAGTTGGGCACAATGGCTCATATTTGGTGGGAGTGCCCAAAAATAAAAACATTTTGGAGAGAGATTCTAAGCCTCATAAAAACAATTACTGACCTTACCATAAAGGAAGATCCTTGGATATGCCTATTTCACGGGACCAATGATCCAATAAAACAATATACAAAAACACTGATCCCTCAGATGTTAAATGCAGCTAAAGGTCTTATCCCGAAAAAATGGCAATATGAAGAAGCACCAACCAAAAGGGAATGGGCTCTAAGAATGGAGGAAATATACCGCTTTGAAAAATTGAGATATAACGGAAAGGAAGGAGAGGAAGATGATCTGAAAAAAATGGGAAAAATGGCAGACATTTAAACAAACCTGGAAATATGTAGAAACGATTATATAAACCGTAGGGCATAGAAAAACGGTCCGAGATAAAGAAAAGACGAGAGGTATTGGGAAGTAGGGAGGGTGGGATTAGGGGGGGGAGGTGAGAGAAAGGGGATTAGGAACGGGAAGGGAAAAGGGGAGGGAGGGAAGAAGAAAGGGGAAGGGGAAAAAGGAAGAGAAAAGGGAAGGAAGGGAAAGAAAAAGGAAAAGGAAGAAGGAAAAAAAAAAAAAAAGAAAAACCCCACACACTATGAAAGAGTAATGAAATCTAAGAGGGATTATAATAAATATTATATGATAAGCTTCACGATTTAAATTTCTTAGCAACAAAATTCCACAATGATGTAAAATATAACGAGAGATATAAATGAACACGAAGTTGAATAATAATCTCTTGAAAATTGCTGAAGTGGAAAAAAAAAAAAAAAAAACACAGAACAATGCATTCCTTCCAGACCACGGAGCCGTCTGGAGGGGGTTAGCCTTAAGACAGGACGGAAGACCCACCACTGTGTAATAGAATCAACGGAGAAATACTTCAGTATTCCAAGGTTCATGACAATCCAATATTCCAAGGTTCATGACAGTGCCCTTGAGCATTTTTAATGGCTTCCCAATCTTAGTCCGTAGGGTTCAATATTGAGTTGGCCCACCCTTTGCAGCTATAACAGCTTCAACTCTTCTGGGAAGGCTGTCCACAAGGTTTAGGAGTGTGTCTATGGGAATGTTTGACCATTCTTCCAGAAACGCATTTGTGAGGTCAGGCACTGATGTTGGACAAGAAGGCCTGGCTCTCAGTCTCCGCTCTAAGCAAAGGTGTTCTATCGGGTTGAGGTCAGGACTCTGTGCAGACCAGTCAAGTGCCTCCACCCCAAACTCACTCATCCATGTCTTTATGGACCTTGCTTTGTGCACTGGTCCAAATCATTTGGTAGAGGGGGGATTATGGTGTGGGGTTTGTTTTTTAGGGGTTGGACTTGACCCCTTACTTCCATACCAGACTGGGATGCCATTAAAGTTCATGTGCGTGTATAGGCAGACGTTCCAATACTTTTGACAATAGATTGTATATAGGTATGTTAAAAATATATAATACCTTTAGTTGTAGGGTGGGTGATTTAGGGTTTTACTACCATAGTAACAGTTGGCTCCTACAATAAAGATGAGTTCCAGCCTCAAGCAGGACCAATTTACCTATTTAACAATTGCCATACCTGGAATTCAGCTGTAAAACCGGCGTGCACAATGAGATCCCTTGCTATATTACAAGCACATACCTTTTACTTTGTGGTTCGGCCACAGGTGCAGTCTAAGGAAAAGTGGAGCAAGCAAAATTAGCCATAGGTAGAAATTGAATAATGACCCCTGACTAGTCTGTTAGGTCCCTTTTATCTTTTGCTTCCATCCTGAAAATGGCCTAAGACAAAAAAGAATAAAAGTGCATACCTTAGAGCAAGTACATACAGCTTACCTCTGTGTTTTAAAAAAATAAGTGTTCTGGCAGTATGTATACTTTCATGTACTTGCTGTGCAGGTTGAACAGTTCAAATGCTTTTTTTTATCTAATGTTTGACAGCTGTCATTGTGAATACAATGTATGCTCATTTTATTACAGCTACTGACCACTAGAGGGAGCCTGGTGATTTACAGTTACTGACCACTAGAGAGAGCCTAGTGATTTATAGTTACTGACCACTAGAAGCAGTCTGGTGATTTACATTTACTAACCACCAGAGGGAGTAGCGTAAATTAAAACAGATCCTGGATGTGCTTGCTGCTGCTTTGCCCTCTGGTGGTCATTTTGAAGAGTGCAGCCTTTAAATTAAACCAGATCCTGGATGTGGCTTGCTGCTGCTTTGCCCTCTGGTGGTCATTTTGAAGAGTGCAGCCTCTAAATTAAACCAGATCCTGGATGTGGCTTGCTGCTGCTTTGCCCTCTGGTGGTCATTTTGAAGAGTGCAGCCTCTAAATTAAACCGTATCCTGGATGTGCTTGCTGCTGCTTTGCCCTCTGGTGGTCATTTTGAAGAGTGCAGCCTCTAAATTAAACCAGATCCTGGATGTGCTTGCTGCTGCTTTGCCCTCTGGTGGTCATTTTGAAGAGTGCAGCCTCTAAGTTTGGTATTGAGCAGAATGTAGGGGATTCTTTAACATCATTAGACTTTTTAAACTCTTATTTGTCACTTTGGATAATGGGGCTGCTCTGGAGACCAGAAATGCCATTCACAAGGGATCACATAGCCTGCGATGCAGTTTGTCTATCTGCAGCTGTTTGTACATACATACGTTCAGCTCGTCAAGGCTGTATATTCCATCTGTCAGGGTACTTACACACAGAGCTGGGTGATCAGGGTACTTATAAAAGTTGTATGCTTTCATTTACACTTTTTTCTTAGTCATCTTTTAGTAGACTTACTGCTCTGAAAACATGGTGCATCAATTGATGAACTCCTTTAGTCCTACCTCCTCACACTTACCGTCAAACTTCAAGTGAATTTGTGCTTTGCCCATGCAGGGTCATTCTAATGGCAGCAAGCCGCTTATACTTAAGTTTAAAGTTGTAACTCTTTCCTGCCCACATGTGACAGCTCTGGGAGCTTGAGCCGCTAATCACTAACACCAATTCTGTCATTAAAGAAAGTGAGTCACAAACTTTCTTAATCCATACACAGAATTCTTGGTGTTTTCCTCTGCACCTGGGGGCTGAACAGAATGATAGGAAAGGTATAATCTGCTGGAGGGGCTGCTGTTAAAGCAAACAACTTTGCCCTGCATGAGTGAATATTTTAAAGTGGCTGTTAAGCCACTCTAACCTGTATACACCATCAGCACTGCCTCCTATTGTAGTATCCCCCTCTGTGTGTGATTTATAAAAATAAATGCTGCAAATACCTAATTTCACTGCCGAGATTGCGATCACATGACTAGCCAGGTTTCTCCTTTTCTCCTCTGAGAGATGCAGCGGGCGGGGGGCTGAGATTCCTCTGCTGATGTCAGTTTGGAGGGGAGGAGAGAGCTGGCTGGTCATGTGATCGCAATCTCGGCTCTTAAATTGGGTATTTTACAGCGTTTATATTTATAAATCATTCACAGAGGGGGACACTGCAATAGGAGGCAGTGCTGATGGTGTATACAGGTTAGTGTTATGAGAGCAGCAGGAGGGGGGAGGGGCGGCTTACACACAGACAGAGAGGGGAGGGGGAGGAGGACACAGGGGCAGAGAGGAGAGCAGATAGCAGGCTGCTGATGACAGAGAAAGTACAAAAGGGATGAGGTAGGGAAAAGGGGAAGTGGAGGGGGGAAAGTTGGCAGGATAATGGCAATTTTGGTCGATTGTAATTAAATCGACTTTCGATCAGGCCCAAAATATGGTAAAAAGGTCGCCGTAGCTAAATGTATATGCAAAAAATATTAAAGAAAATCTGGAGCAGAACATTCCGGACCAGAGTAAGAGAAGAAAAAGAAAAGGAAAAGCAGCCACTTTGCGGAGACACTGACTGATCGATTCAAAATAAATTGATTAAAGTGAAGTTTATTTATTTATACACTCACGGGTGTGATTCCCATAAAAAACTTTGGACAGATCAACATATAGTTGTTAGATCACAATTACAAACATACCGACAACACATAACACAACATGGACAGACAACATGTAACAACAAATGCACCATGTAAAACAACAGCATCTGACTAGATCAAATATAAGGTGCCTGATTAAATATAGGGAATGTGTAAATGATCAATGTAAATTAGATCAAATAAGTGGCCTACAGGTACCTTATTGAAACTGTGCACACTAGAGCATGAAAAACAGAGTTGTCATTGATTAGCGGTTTGAAAAACAAAAAAATATAATAATTATTAATTAGCGAAAAAACTAGGAAAAAAGCACATGAGGAATATATTGATTCAGGTTAAATCATTGATAGTTCATGTGAATAACCTGCAAACGTTATCACTTGGAGGAAAGAAACATATTCAAATGTTGCAATTTGTAGCTTTTTGGCTTTGTGAAATCTAAATAGAAACACAGCTTGTTAGAAAAATATTTATGATTGTTTCCCAAATGCTCGCCACAAGCACGGCTAGAAAGCAGAATGGTGTTTAAAGTTTGATTGCTTGAAATAAACCAGTTAAGAGTCAATCAATTCTGGTGACCATTTATGATTGCCTTCTAGAGTTCAGCTGTCCCAAAAGACTCAACAGGCTGTTTATAGAATGTAACAGATGAAAATTTCCAACATGCCAGAAGTTTTAAAGTCATACAGCACAGATTCAGTCCGGGCTAGGAAACTGTTTAATAATGACAATAAGATCTTACTGCAGACATTTGAAAGTGTGTGGACAATTGGTTTAACATTACCCCATCGTCGGCGTCTCGCATGTGAGGAGATGTCTGTGGCTTATGTCAAGAGTTCATACCCGGCTGATCTGCAGTACTTGCTGGCTAGAGCGCGCGCTGACCAGCGCTGGATGGCTGTTGGATATTTAAGATGCCTGGTGCCTGATGATCAAAAGGGAAGGCGGGTGGCAGGCTGGATGTTGGTCGGCTGGTGCCGAGTGCTGTGCCTCAAATTTAGGGGCCGGCTGAGATGTACTCAGTGCCGTGCTGGGCGTTCAGGACTCCGCTGACGGAGACACCGCTCTGTGTGTGCAGGTCGGCTGTTGGTCACATGGTGCACCACGTGACGCGTTTCGCTGAGGGCGTAATTGCAGTAGCTTCTTCCGACGTGTTGTAGGAAGGTGTCTGTGATGCCTTCTTATGCTGATAATCAACAGATTGCAACAGGTGTTTGGTAGAAGGGTAAATTTGTGTTTAACGGTATAATAATCCTTCTAACCGGATCCTTAATTGCTTTAGGTAATTCACCTAAATTTATGGAAGCAAAATGGATTATTGTGGCCCAAATATTGCTTGGGTTATTATGGTTAGAAAAAAATAATAATAATGGTGAACTGTGGGCTGGGCATGGAAAAAACATTTATTATGAAACAAACAATTAAACTCTTTTTTTTAAAAAAGACAGATTTTAAACAGATATCGCGCCACCTGGTAACTAAGGGAAGGTTAATCAGATGGAGCGCTCGTTTAGGTCTAGGTGAAAAATTAGCCAAACAATAGAAAAAATTTTTTATATATATTATATGTATAGAGAAAATAATAATAAAAAATAAAAAATATACATGTATAAAATACAGAATAAGGAAGATTAACCTGTGGCTTGCATTTAAACCTTTTGTTAAGCAAACTCAAAGGGCACATTTGAAGACTGTGGTGGCCATTAAATATAAATGGCAACGCAGGAATTTAGTTTATAAATCTCATGAATGAACAATAACGAACACCTCAGAGACAATCATGGAAATATGGCACTTATCTATAGAATGTATTTAGAAAGGATTATAGTATTTGAAAAATGATAGGGACAGTGTAAGAAAACAATGTGCCTAATGATGAGAACAGTGTGAATAAACACTGTGCTCATATGTTACAGTATTTAAAGACTGTAGTGCACCAGCTGTACTTTAAATAAATCCCCTTTGTGCATATTAGTTGTGCATTTAGAAGCTATTTAGAGTAATTAATTAAGCATAACCAATTTTTGCATAATGGGATAAGATTGATGAACAGTATGGCTATACTGTTCATCAATCTTATCCCATTATGCAAAAAGTATAGCCATACTGTTCATCAATCTTATCCCATTATGCAAAAATTGGTTATGCTTAATTAATTACTCTAAATAGCTTCTAAATGCACAACTAATATGCACAAAGGGGATTTATTTAAAGTACAGCTGGTGCACTACAGTCTTTAAATACTGTAACATATGAGCACAGTGTTTATTCACACTGTTCTCATCATTAGGCACATTGTTTTCTTACACTGTCCCTATCATTTTTCAAATACTATAATCCTTTCTAAATACATTCTATAGATAAGTGCCATATTTCCATGATTGTCTCTGAGGTGTTCGTTATTGTTCATTCATGAGATTTATAAACTAAATTCCTGCGTTGCCATTTATATTTAATGGCCACCACAGTCTTCAAATGTGCCCTTTGAGTTTGCTTAACAAAAGGTTTAAATGCAAGCCACAGGTTAATCTTCCTTATTCTGTATTTTATACATGTATATTTTTTATTTTTTATTATTATTTTCTCTATACATATAATATATATAAAAATTTTTTTCTATTGTTTGGCTAATTTTTCACCTAGACCTAAACGAGCGCTCCATCTGATTAACCTTCCCTTAGTTACCAGGTGGCGCGATATCTGTTTAAAATCTGTCTTTTTTAAAAAAAGAGTTTAATTGTTTGTTTCATAATAAATGTTTTTTCCATGCCCAGCCCACAGTTCACCATTATTATTATTTTTTTCTAACCATAATAACCCAAGCAATATTTGGGCCACAATAATCCATTTTGCTTCCATAAATTTAGGTGAATTACCTAAAGCAATTAAGGATCCGGTTAGAAGGATTATTATACCGTTAAACACAAATTTACCCTTCTACCAAACACCTGTTGCAATCTGTTGATTATCAGCATAAGAAGGCATCACAGACACCTTCCTACAACACGTCGGAAGAAGCTACTGCAATTACGCCCTCAGCGAAACGCGTCACGTGGTGCACCATGTGACCAACAGCCGACCTGCACACACAGAGCGGTGTCTCCGTCAGCGGAGTCCTGAACGCCCAGCACGGCACTGAGTACATCTCAGCCGGCCCCTAAATTTGAGGCACAGCACTCGGCACCAGCCGACCAACATCCAGCCTGCCACCCGCCTTCCCTTTTGATCATCAGGCACCAGGCATCTTAAATATCCAACAGCCATCCAGCGCTGGTCAGCGCGCGCTCTAGCCAGCAAGTACTGCAGATCAGCCGGGTATGAACTCTTGACATAAGCCACAGACATCTCCTCACATGCGAGACGCCGACGATGGGGTAATGTTAAACCAATTGTCCACACACTTTCAAATGTCTGCAGTAAGATCTTATTGTCATTATTAAACAGTTTCCTAGCCCGGACTGAATCTGTGCTGTATGACTTTAAAACTTCTGGCATGTTGGAAATTTTCATCTGTTACATTCTATAAACAGCCTGTTGAGTCTTTTGGGACAGCTGAACTCTAGAAGGCAATCATAAATGGTCACCAGAATTGATTGACTCTTAACTGGTTTATTTCAAGCAATCAAACTTTAAACACCATTCTGCTTTCTAGCCGTGCTTGTGGCGAGCATTTGGGAAACAATCATAAATATTTTTCTAACAAGCTGTGTTTCTATTTAGATTTCACAAAGCCAAAAAGCTACAAATTGCAACATTTGAATATGTTTCTTTCCTCCAAGTGATAACGTTTGCAGGTTATTCACATGAACTATCAATGATTTAACCTGAATCAATATATTCCTCATGTGCTTTTTTCCTAGTTTTTTCGCTAATTAATAATTATTATATTTTTTTGTTTTTCAAACCGCTAATCAATGACAACTCTGTTTTTCATGCTCTAGTGTGCACAGTTTCAATAAGGTACCTGTAGGCCACTTATTTGATCTAATTTACATTGATCATTTACACATTCCCTATATTTAATCAGGCACCTTATATTTGATCTAGTCAGATGCTGTTGTTTTACATGGTGCATTTGTTGTTACATGTTGTCTGTCCATGTTGTGTTATGTGTTGTCGGTATGTTTGTAATTGTGATCTAACAACTATATGTTGATCTGTCCAAAGTTTTTTATGGGAATCACACCCGTGAGTGTATAAATAAATAAACTTCACTTTAATCAATTTATTTTGAATCGATCAGTCAGTGTCTCCGCAAAGTGGCTGCTTTTCCTTTTCTTTTTCTTCTCTTACTCTGGTCCGGAATGTTCTGCTCCAGATTTTCTTTAATATTTTTTGCTGATGACAGAGGCATGTAAACTGACCACAGTGTCTGGTCTCAGCAACCATGATACACCGTGGTCAGTTTACAGAGGGGTGGGGAGAAACTGGCAGGATCAGACAGGTTTTTTAGGTGTTACAGGAGTCAAAATGACACAGGACAAGCACCGTGTCATATAACATGCTCTAAAGGAGCAGGATCCATTTTTTGGGGGGATTTAAGTAATTGCAACTTTTAATTGATTTAAGCATTTTTTTAATTCTTGCTTTTCCCTATAAGTAGTATTGTGATGTATAGATAGATATGTAGATTAACCACTAGATGGATTGCTGGGTTTGACTGTAATGTGTACAGTATATAAAGACTAAACTTCTTCTTATGCCCCGTACACACGGTCAGATATTCCAGTGGAGAAAGTCTGATCGTATTATGTTGTCGGAAAATCCGATCGTGTGTGGGCTCTAATTCCGTCTGAATTTTCGCCGGAAAAAATTTGAGAGCAAGATCTCAAATTTTCCGACAACAAAATCCGATCAGACTTTTTCCGATCGTGTGTAGGGAATTCCAACGGACAAAGTGCCACGCGTGCTCAGATCAAATTACGAAACCAAAGCTATTGGCTACTAGCCTCTACGTAGTTCCGTAGTACGCAACAAACGGAACGATCAGATTTTCCGACAACTTTGTCCGACCGTGTGTATGCAACACCAGTTTTGGACAAAATCCGTTGGAAAAAATCTGACGGATTTTGTAGTCGGAATTTCCGACCGTCTGTACGGGGGCTTAGTTTTGGATAGACTAGGGGATGGTTAATGCTGAACAGCAGGGAAGGGGACATTAAAAAGCTGCCACAAGTTGGGCAGTGATGGAAAGTGGCTTTTGGGGACTGGTCGCACAAAGAGGAGGAAGCCTGCAGGAGCAAAGTATAAAGTATTTCAGCTTATTTATTATCCCCAAGGCAAAATGCGCCACTGCTAGGATAAATCTTTTTCTTTTTTTTTTTTCCTTTGGAGTTCAGCTTTAAGATGCCATTAGTTTTTTTTTTATTCTTAAATTTTTTTCTTTCTGTCTGTGTTCCTTTGGGGTCACTTCCTGTCCCAGATACATATGAGGGTTAAGGAGAACTAAATGTATTGATTTACACTTACAGGTTCAAAAAAACCTTTACATTCCCGACACATGGCGTCACATTGGTTGTGCTCTCAACCAAACTGTCAAATCATCCTATGGTTGGTGTCATAACTGATCACATGTGCAGCATCAATGAAAGATGCAGATCAGACAGAGGCCAAGATGGCAGTTTCTTTAGCTGAAACCGATAGGAGGGTTTAGTTCCATTTTAACCACTTCACAACTGCCCTATACTGCTACAAGGCGGCTGCTGTGCGCAGGATCACATATATATAAACGTGATACCGCACTTCCAGGTAGCAGGCGCAAATGTGTGATTATGCACAGTAGGAGCTGATCAGCGGGTACCGTGGACTCGATGTCCACCGCCCCCCTGCCGATCATTCGTTACAGAGGCAGAATTTTGTAAACAAGGCAGATCGCCGTTCTGTCAGTAGGGAAGGCATGGATCTTGTGTTCCTGCAAAGCAGGGACATGGATCCATGCCTTCCGCTAGTAAAAGCACTTCCCACACAGTACACAAACACAGGCTAGGCACACAGTTAACCCTTTGATTGCCCTTGATATTAACTCCTTCCCAGCCAGTGTCATTAGTATAGTGACAGTGCATATTTTTAGCACTGATCGCTGTTTTAGTGTCACTGGTTCCCCCAAAAAATTCAAAAATGTCAGTTAGTGTCATATTTTTCCCGCTGCAATATTACAGGCCCACTATAAGTTGCTGATCACCGACATTACTAAAAATTCCATACATCTATTCCATAGTTTGCAGACTCTATAACTTTTGCTCAAACCAATCACTATACACCTATTGGGATTTTTAAAAAAAATTTTTTACCAAAAATATGTAGCAGAATACATATTGGCCTAAATTGATGAAGAAATTCAATTTTTTAAATTTTTTAATTGGGTATATTGTATAGCATAAAGTAAAAAATATATTTTTTTGTTTATAGCACAAAAAATAAAAAAACACAGAGGTGATCAAATACCACCAAAAGAAAGCTTTATTTGTGGGAAAAAAGGACATACATATTAGTTGGGTACAGTGTCGCACGACCACGCAATTGTCAGTTAAAGTAACGCAGTGCCATATCTCAAAAAATGGCCTAGTCAGGTAGGGAGTAAAACCTTTCAGAGGTGACGTTTTTAGATAAGACATCTCCAAACAATCGTCATCACAAAACCGTTTCCTTTTTAAAAAATTCTCACCTCCTAAAAATGTTCGATTTTCTATTATTTTTATATCAGAGACAATAGTCACCAGGACCAATAGTGGAGGTGAATCTCTTCCGCAGGAGTTCTAACACTTCCGCACAAAAAGAACTGCTTTTTAAAAACATTTTTAAAACTCTGACACAAATAACTGTGTTAAGTCGTGTACTGTTTAAAAACTTTTGTTTAACTTTGATTTTTCTCATGTCTGTCTTCCACAGGGAATGAGTCTAGTGTGAGTGAATGTGAGAGCCCGGGTGAATCCGTGCAGTCTTGTGCCGCAGAGAAAATTGCTGCCATATCATGCAACCAGAACTTCATAGAGCCAAGAGGTAATGAGCATGGGCACTCATTACACCACATCACCACGTCTTATATCATCCAGACTGCCCGCAGTATAATGACGGCGGCTGGTCGGCAAGCGGTTAAGATGGTTATCAGATAATCTGCTACAGATACCTTTCACTGACTCAAGTGTGATTCTGAAAAATGGAGACCCACTGACTCTCTCAAGAAAATCGCTGTGACCAGCCATCTTCTTTCACACTTGCCACCAGTATAGAGGGCACTATTTATGGTTGGAAATTAAAATTGGTTTCCAGCTTAAAGTGGTTGTAAACCTCAGACATGAAATCTGAACAAAGTTTGGGATGTTTTTAACCGATTGCCGACCAGCTGCCGCGGCAACATGGCTTGGCTGCGCGAATCGCCGTCATGTCACGCCGCTTTTATATTTGGCCACTATGGGCGCGCTCGCCCACCGAGCCTATGCGAGTGCCGGGTGGTCGCGATCACCACTGGGCTCCCGCAATTGTTCGGGGCACACAGATCCTGATTCTCTGTGGGGAGAACAGACAGATCATCTGTTCATACAGAGTATGAACAGCGATCTGTCATCTCCCCTACACAGTCCCCTCCCCCCTTCAGTTAGAACACACAATAGGGAACACATTAACCCCTTGATTGCCCCCTAGTGGTTAACCCCTTCACTGCCATTGACATTTTTACAGTAATCAATGTATTTTTATAGCACTGATCGCTGCAAAAATGCCAATGGTCCCAAAAATGTGTCAAAATTGTCCGATGTGTCCGCCATAATGTGGCAGTCCCGATAAAAATCACAGATCACCACCATTACTAGTGGAAAAAAAAAATTATAATAAAAATGCCATAATACTATCCCCCATTTTGTAGACGCTTTTGCGCAAACCAATCAATATACGCTTATTGCGATTTTTTGGCCTTAAACTGAGGAAAAAATTAGTTTTAATATATTTTTGGGGGATATTTATTATAGCAAAAAGTAAAAAATATTGGGGGTTATTTACAAAAGGCAAATCCACTTTGCACTACAAGTGCACTGCAAGTGCACTTTCAAGTCCACTTTCAAGTGCAGTCGCTGTAGATCTGAGGGGGACATGCAAGGAAAATAAAAAAACAGCATTTTAGCTTGCACATGATTGGATTATAAAATAAGCAGAGCTTCCCCTCATTTCAGATCTACCCTCTCAGATTTAAAGCGACTGTACTTCTAAGTGCACTTGTAGCGCAAAGTGGATTTGCCTTTCGTAAATAACCCCCATTGTGTTTTTTTTCAAAATTGTCGCTCTCTTTTTGTTTAGAGCATAAAAACCGCAGAGGTGATCAAATACCACCAAAAAGAAAGCTCTATTTGTGGGGAAAAAAAAGACATCAATTTTGTTTGGGTGCATCGTCGCACGACTGCGCAATTGTCAGTTAAAGCGACACAGTGCCGAAGCGCAAAAAGTGCTCTGGTCAGGAAGGGGGTAAAATCTTCCGGGGCTGAAGCGGTTAATGACCCAACCATAAATTGTGTTTCTCTAGAACTTTATTCTGGATTTTTTCATTTTGATCTCGAAAATATAAATTTTAAGATCATTTGATTTCATTGGGCTTTATTTTCACGGAAATAGAGGCCCTCCAACTAAGGATGTGACTTCTGAAGGTAAATGTTGGCACCAAAGCTTAAAGTAGTATTAAATGCTCTAATTTCATAAAATTCATCCATTCTGGCTAAGCCAATAAAAATTTTACATTGTATACTGCATATTTGTCCCCAACACTTGCTATGTGTAAGTGGGGATTATGGTGTGGGGTTGTTTTTCAGGGGTTGGACCTGGCCCCTTAGTTCCAGTGAAGGGAACTCTTAAGGCGTCAGCAAGACATTTTGGACAATTCCATGCTCCTAACTTTGTGGGTACAGTTTGGGGATCACCCCTTCCTGTTCCAACATGACTGCAGTGCACACCAGTGCACAAAGCAAGGTCCATAAAGACATGGATGACTGCGTTTGGGGTGGAGGAACTTGACTGACCTGGAAAGGGTCCTGACCTCAACCCGATAGAACACCTTTGAGATGAATTAGAGTGGAGACTGCGAGCCAGGCCTTCTTGTCCACATCAGTGTCTGACCTCACAAATGCACTTCTGGAAGAATGATCAAACATTCCCATAGACACACTCCTAAACCTTGTGGACAGCCTTCCCAGAAGAGTTGAAGCTCTTATAGCGGCAAAGGGTGGGCCAACTCAATATTAAACCCTACGGACTAAGATTGGGATGCCATTTGCCTTTTTTAACGCAAAAACAGAAGAAAAATGGATCAGTGTGAAAGCAGCCTAAATAACAAGCATTTAAAATATTTAAAAAAAGGCATGGAAGTATAATAATTTTGTCTATATCCATTATGAAAATATTTCTGCTGTTAGCGTGCCAAAAATGTAATTTGTGATATTATATCTCTAGATAACAGATCATGGAGACTGTCCAGGGGCCGTTCTTCCTGTGATGGTCACATTGAGCTATTTGCAGAGGACAGATGGAGTCCTGTATGTTTTACAAGCATCAAGGGAATGGATGCTACCTTCTTCTGTGAACAAGTAAGTGTCTCCAACACAGCAATCTTCTTTAAACAAAAAAAAAAAAGAAGTAAATTCAGCCACCCAGCGGACAGCTGTACTAAAAGTTATGTAGTCTAATGAGCTTGCCTTCACTTGTTCCTTTCTATAGAATCAGGCTTAGGATTGGGGAGTAGCTCAGAACCAGGGGACACACAGGCCTGCATTTCATATTTAGACCCCCTTTACACCAGTTCAGTGTATTGCGGTGCGTTACTCTATGCATGCCTCTGCTGACATTGAAGTGATTGTAGAGGTAAATAAAAAAGAATAAAAAATAACAAACATATCATACTTGCCTCCACTGTGTAGCTCGTTTTGCACAGAGTGGCCCTGAACCTTGTCTTCTGGGGTCCCCGGGCAGCTCCTCCCCACATCTGATAACCCCCTCGGAGGAGCGTTTCCCCAAGGGGGTTACCTCCCGAGTCCAGCATTCGGCGTCAATAGAAGCTGAATGCAGGACTTGGCCCCGCCCCCCGGCGCTCGCGTCATTGGATTTGATTGACAGCAGCGGGAGCCAATGGCTGCGCTGCTATCAATCTATCCAATCAAGAGCCGAGAACCCCGGACAGAAAGACAGCGCGTCCCCGCTAGGTCAAGTTTGAGGGTTCAGGTAAGTAAAACGGGGAGGGGGGGGGGGGGGGGCTGGGCAGCCGGTCACTCACAGGTGTTTTTTCACCTTAAAGAGGAGCTGCACCTTAAACAAAAATATTAAAAGTCAGCAGCTACAAATACTGCAGCTGCTGACATTTAATAAATGGACACTTACCTGTCCCAGGGTCCAGCGATGTCGGCAGCAGATGACGAGCAATCGCTCATCTCTCGGTTGCCCCCACCGCCATCCTCTGTCAAGGAATCAGGAAGTGAAGCGTTGCGGCTTCACTGACTGATTCCCTACTGCGCATGCGCGAGTCGCGCTGCGCGTCTTCACTGGTCCCCGTTGTGTCCTGGGAACTGTGTGTTTCCCAGAGCACAACGGGGGGGGGGGGGGGGGTTGTGGGGCATCTGGGTGCAGATACCTAGTCCATACAGGTATCTGCAGCCCCCTTCCCCTGCCTGAAAGGTGCAAATTGTGGCACCAGAGGGGGGGGGGGGGTTCCGATGACTTTAGGGTGGAGGTCCGCTTTAATGCATAGGATGCACGGACCTTTACAACCCCTTTGATCCTCAATCAGTGCACATTGAGGATACACCACTGACCCTAGCTGGGGGCTGGATAAAATCTTGTAGCAGGCTGAATGTGGCCCATGGGCTGTAGTTTAGAGACCCCTGATTTAAAAGAATGGGGAGAATCAAAAGCGGCTGTCAGGTTGTTAATGCTCTCAGCGTTTTCCTTTTTGCAGTGACACCTGCA
The DNA here is from genome assembly GCA_028564925.1 of Lithobates sylvaticus. NCBI lineage: Eukaryota > Metazoa > Chordata > Amphibia > Anura > Ranidae > Lithobates > Lithobates sylvaticus. Next base: position 111,994,916 of record CM053029.1, on the reverse strand, counting down.
CCCCCATTTTTTCTGGTTTTAATGTTACTAGGATAGGAAATGAGGGTGAATCTCCCAAGTGAGGGCACAGGCAGCAAATAAAACAACAGACATTTTCACTCTTACCCACTAAAAGAAAAAGCTGGATTTGGGGGGGTTTACCTTGAACAAGGTAAAAAAGTCAGTCTGTGAAAGACATCAGTCACTAGTTTTAAAATGAACCACTTTGCAGTGCCATAACAATAGCCATATGAGCCGTTGTGGGTGCTTTTGGGCCTGGGAGTAGAGGGGGGAAGAAGGCTCTCTTTACCTGACAATGTCTATCTACTGATGAAACGCGTTGGGAGGGCATTGGCTTGTGACATCATCAAGTCTGCCAAAGGATAAGAGGCTGCTTTTTCTCGTTACAATCCTCTCTCTCCATTATGTGAGTGCAATACTTATGAATAAATATACTGGGTTTATGGAGTGTTACATTATGGCTTTTGGTCTTTGTTTTCTTCATTTCCTTTGTGTTTTTTGATTGACAGCGATCACCCAGGAGGGGTTTGGAGGCCTTGGTTACCACCATCCTTGTTACAGAGCGCTATTTTTGATCTCTTATTATCTAGAGATCCCATGTAGCTGGTAAGAGAGTGAGTACAGTGGTGGCGGAATCCTTAGGGATTAAACACAAGATTGGAATGTGTCACTTTCAGAGCGGCTGATAGAGTTTTATTTGCAATTGCACGCTGAATGTTTGTTTATTTGGTCAGTTATTTAATCACTGTCTATGTATGTTTACTAATTTTATCATGATATATTTAAAGGGACAGCGCACCAATTTTTATGTTTTGATTTTAGTTATGAAAAAGTTCAGCCTTCTTCACTTTGTTGTGCCAGTGGACTTAGATCGTGCCACCAGTGCTGGGGCATTCCTTCCCTGGCTCTTTCATGTGCAGCATTTTAGCAATGTTTATAAGGCATGGACATGATTGGCATCAAGTATCATTATTTTCTGTCTTGTCTCACTGTACAGATGGGGTGTGCACCTCACCAGCCCCTCTTCTCACTGCTTAACAAGGGAATGTCCCCCGTGCCTCCTGTGACCATACAGTGTCCAGAGAACAAGACTGCACTCCGGGAATGTGACCATCAAGTTGTTGAGATGTGTGTTTCTGGTCTGACCACCTACCTGCAGTGTAACCGCTCCAGGTGAGCTCCGTCTATCATTTTGTATCATTCATTTCTTAGGCTCAGTAAATATGGACAGCCTTGAATAATAGGAATGTCTTATGCAGATTAATTTATGTGATATTTATTTGGCAAGATGAGACATAATGTGTATGTAAACTCCATTTCTACAGCTTTTGTAAACTTATAATATTTTGTATTGCAAGGTTTCTTACCTGGAGCAGCAACAGCACTTCCTGTTGCAGGCTGACATCATGAAGTCACTGCCGCAATTAGCAGCAGCGTTGTCAGCTTGCCATGTGCTCTTATTTAGTTGGCCATGAGGCTGCCTACCAGATCTATCAGATTGGCAGCCCAACAACCAGCCAAAAAAGTATGCACGGCAGGCCGACAGCAACTGCTGCTAATTGAGGAGCACTGGATTTCCGTTGTCAGCCTGAAACGGGAAGTTTTGTTACTAGGGCTGCAACTAACGATTATTTGCATAATCAATTACTTGGCCAATTATTGTTTAGATTGATCCGTTAATCAGATAATAACCTTAAAGTGTGGTGTAGAATTGAGTTAATATGTAAAGTAAAAAAAAAGGCAATTTATTCTTAAATATCTATATGTAGTAGTAAATATAAATAACCATCTATATGGTTAGGGAGCAGGGCTGATGCAAGGATTTTTGACACCCAATGCAAAGCCAAATTCCCCCCCCCCCCCCTGCCCCCCTGGCTCCACCCCTGACTCCACCCCCTTTACCCTGCCCATGTATACCCCACCTTTTTAATAAAGGGCTCATCAAATGCAGCCTCATCAGCGTCCATCAAATGCAGCCTCATCTGTGCCTATCAAATGCAGCCTTACCAGCGCCCATCAATGCAGCCTACCAGCGCATTCTGTGCATTAAGGTGAAAACCCATTTTTTAGTGCTGCAGCCCCCCGTTTTACTTACCTGGACGCTGTCATCCTCTGTCTGGGAATGAGCACACCATCTGTAGCTGGTGTCTTGTGTCCCGATTGGATAGATTTATAGCAGCGCAGCCATTGGCTCCCGCTGCTGTCAATCAAATCCAATGACGCGGCCCCGGGGGAGCGCAGCCAAGTCCTGCATTCTGTGTGAATGGACACAATAGGCTTCAAAATAGAGTGGGCTTGGGGGGCAGAGAATGTGCTCGGAGCCCACCCAGGTGTTTTACAACAGCAAATTAATATTTGCTATTGTAATACTGATCCTCCTCCCGGCCAATCAGGAAGCAGGTTTTGAGACCCGTCACCCAATTGGCTAAAAGGACAGGCAATCCAATTGGATGCCTAGGAGGAGGGGAGGAGCCGCACACTGGAAGCCGCCGATGGAGGAGAGGACACGGAGCCGCTACCCGCATTGATGGGGGTAAGTGCCGGACCGACCGGCAAAAACAGAAGGGGGGAGGTGCCGCCGGCCGCTCTGGGTGGTTGTTTGCCGCCCCCCTCCCCCCCCCCAAAAAAAAACAGCTGCCACTGGATGCAGCCATCACATTTATGAAGTGGTAAGATACACTATATTCCATTTTGGTTTGATTTAATACCGCTTTAGCTTTATAAATGTAAAGCTTTAACTCAGCACCCAGCTATTCTTGCTGTGGTTACTATTTCCAGCAGCCAGTCTGTGCTGTAATTGATGAATACTGCCGTATTGTCTTTAAAGTGTATATTATGTGTGCTTCTTACATAGACAAGGCACATCTTTACAGTTACGGAATGCGTAATGGAAACCACTGACATTCAGTCACACCACATGTGTGTGTGTGTGTGTGTGTGTGTGTATATATATATATATATATATATATATATATATATATATATATAATAAATTAAGATTCAGAATTTTTTTTTTTTAACATGGGAGGGGTCCCATTCCCTACTCCAACCTTTTGAACCCTATAAAACAACAGCGATGACCCTATGCCACAATTGCTATAACCTCAATTTACTGAGCTATAGCAATCAATATTTGTCATTATGACTGCTATTCTCAGAAATGAAAGAGGAAAAAAAAGATAATTAAAGCAAATAACAGCTTGTTATAGCTTATTGAATTGACTCTTATGTATAGCTATTGATTTAACTCACACAGGCAAAGTTTATGTTATTTATATCAATTGTAACTCTAAGCACCCTAAGACTGCTTTCACACTGAAAGGGCCGGCTGCTAGCGCTAAAGCACCGCTTTATTGCTGTTTAAGCGGCACGTTTGTGCTGCTATTTGTCCGATAGCAGGGTGCTTTTAACCCAAAGGAAAGGGTTATAGCTTTCTATGCAGATTGGACAGGCGGTGTGTTTAATGATACCCACCCACACCTGTGGATATGGGTGTGGGGGGGGCACTATTTAAATGTCACAAACACACCTCAAGGTGATGACTGAGTAAGCACAGTGTAGCTGTGTGAAACGCATCCAACCTCTGTTCTGGCTATTGCACTTGTGGTGTATGTCATGTACCTTTCATGGAATATTCAATGTATGGACTTCTATTACATCGGTGTGCAGACAATTTCTTTCATTCAGTCTTCCATGGCAGGTGACCCGGGCTTGCACCCGTACAAAGAGTCCCACCCCAATTGATTTTATTTGGTATTACTCACCTGGAGCGTCAGACCTTCTTTGTTGTCTCTCACACTTATTAGGATGCTTTGGTCACCCCCACCTACCCTGAAAAGTTTTATAATCATATGTTCCCCCTCCAACAAAATTTTGGTTATGAAGCCTCCTCGGCACTGCAAAATTTTCGCTGTCATATATGGCCCCTCTCACACATGTGCACTGCGATTTTCATTCAGACCAATAGAGAATTTTTACTCTGAACAATGGATGCATGCATGGAACCCAGTGAAGAAGATGAGGCTTTAATCGCTTCAGCCCCAGAAGATTTTACCCCCTTCCTGACCAAAGCACTTTTTGCGATTCGGCACTGCGTCGTTTTAACTGACAATTCCGCGGTCATGCAACGTTGCACCCAAACAAAATTGACGTCCTTTTTTTTTTCCCACAAATAGAACTTTCTTTTGGTGGTATTTGATCACCTCTACGATTTTTATTTTTTGCGCTATAAACAAAAAAGAGCGAAAATGAAAAAAAAAAAAAAAAAAAACGCAATATTTTTTACTTTTTGCTATAATAAATATCCCCCAAAAATATATATTAAAAAAACTATTTTTATAGTTTATTTTTGGTAAAAAAAAAATCGCAATAAGCGTATATTTATTGGTTTACGCAAAAGTTTTAACATCTACAAAATAGGGGATAGTTTTTTTTTTTTTTTTTTTTTTACTTATTGAGCCTTTGAGTTCAAAATCTGTGGTATGTATGACCGGAGGCGGTCCTCTCTTACTGATCTAGCTAATGTTTTCCCACATTTATCTCCGTATTCATAATCGATCTTCCTACCTCTCTGTAAAGCCGCTTTTGCCCTTTGTCGCAACAGGTCATTGATTTGGGTTCGTATTAAAGTAAGTTCCTGTTCTAAACTGGGGGAGGATATATGTTTATGCCGCAACTCAATTATATGAAGCTTGGTCAGCAGTAATTTTAATTGCTTCTCCCTCTCTTTTTTAAATCAGGATCCGTATTTAATCAAAATGCCTCTTATAACGGTTTTATGTGCTTCCCATACCATATCTAATGAACTATCTGGAGTTTGATTTATTTCAAAATATGACGGTAATTCTTTCTCGATCTCCGCCACTACCTCTGGATTTTGAAGAAGGCTTTCATTCAATTTGCACGTGCCTAATGTTTGCGTGGTATTATGTGACAAAGCATATGTCAGTAAAATCGGGGCATGGTCTGACCATGTTATCGATCCAATAGAGGTTTTTTGTACCGCATGTAGTTGAGCGCGAGGGATCAGGAAATAATCAATTCTCGAATAAGTCCTATGCGGTGGCGAATAGAAGGAGTAATCTCTTTCTCCTGAATGTTGGAGTCTCCACACGTCAATTAATTGTGCTTTGTGTATGGATTGTGTGATTCGCTTATGGTTCCGCTGTTATCGGAACCGAGGATGAGCCTGAAGATGTATCAATTTTAGGGTTTAGTGGTATATTGAAATCTCCACCCAGGATTAGTTGACCCTCGGTAAAATCTAGTAATTTGTTCAAAGTCTGACGAATAAAAGTATCCTGATTTTCATTGGGTCCATAAATTGTTGCCAGCGTCACACTCACCCCCCCCCCCCCAGAAGTCCTCTCACAAACAGAAAACGTCCCCCCCTCATCTAACATAGTTGAATTGCATGTCCACGGGATTTTGCCTGAGATTAAAATGGATACCCCTTTGGTTTTGGCTACCTTGTTAGTGGAGTGGTAAATTACTGGGTAGAATCTATTTTTAAGTACCGGAAGTTTGTTGTCTCTAAAATGGGTCTCTTGTAGAAAAGCAATATCAATACCAGCTGTTTTTAAGTCATATAATAGCATCTTTCTTTTCTCCGGTATATTCAGTCCCTTAGCATTCAAGGACAGCACCCTTACACTGCCCATTGCCAACGAAGGACCAGGAACAAGAAAAGAAAGAAGAATAATAAAAAAAAAAAAAAAAAAAAAAAAACCCTAAAGAGAAAAAAAATAAAAAAAAATAAAAAACCCCACAAGGGGGAAGTTTTCAGGGCGGGCCCAAATCCCAATCCCTGCGTCCCCCCTGATCTAAATTGGATTAACACTAATCCCTATATACACATATGTCCCCCTCCACCTCCTAGAGGGCGTATGTGTCAACCTATTTGAGGAAGTGGCTAGAGCCGGCTCATAATAACCTCCTGTATCCTCTTCCACCCACCCAGCCTCCCAAATCGTATGGCATGCCCCTCTCCTATAACTACCTTCCCCCCGACTTACTTGACAGGGGTGAGGAAGGGGAGGGGGGGGGGAAGGAAAGGAAAAAACAAAAAGAAGCAAAGAGAACAAAAGAGAGGGGGGGAGGACCAAAGGGGAGAAAAAAGGAGTTTGTGTTTCTCCTCCTCTCCTCTACCCCATCTCCCCCTAGTTTATAACAATGGGGGAATAATCCCATCCCCCTCTCTCCCTCCATCCCCCTTTCTCTGCCGCCCCCCCCCCTAGTACATATAATTATGAGAGGAGGCCTATATCCTCAAATCTCCCCTCTCCTCTCCTCTTTCTACCAAGCGTGAGTTTCCCTATATTGCCTTCCATTCCATACTTATACCCTTCTTCTCTTTTTCCCTCTCCCTTCTCATCATTTGGTCCCTTCTCTGTTAGGCAGCTTACCCCCCAAAAAAAAAAAAAAAAGGGGGAAAGGAACGGGATGGGTAACATACAGCTTATAATTGACCCCCCCCCCCCCCCCCGGCCATTTATTCTGGTACGATAATCTATACCTAACACTTGTAGCACATAACACATGGTATAACAGTAATAATATAATATAACAGTAATATGTGAGGCCTCTCTTTTTACCACCTCTTGATACATGTATGCTGCTTACCCCTTGAGGTTCCCATTGTTAATAGATCATTATATCACATCATATATATCACATCGTGTATCATTTAGTATATATCACTCTACACCCCTACCTAAAAAAAAGAAAAAAGGGGGGAGAAAAAAAAGAAAGAACTCTACCGAAAAAAAAATATTTTAAAGGTGACCGTTAATTCATAAGGATCCACCAATATATGTGGATCATGTGCTCATACATGTGATAATACTGGTGCAGTGTTATCAGCCGCGATCAGCCAAGTTCAATATTCGCTGATCGCAGTCATAAACGTGATTTTTAAGTGTTACTAACCAAAAACAAAAACGTGACTTTTGTTCCATGAATGTTTTATACCGTGCTTACTGGCTGCCCAGCGTGAGTCTTCTGAGTCTAACACACCCGAAGAGAAAAAAAAAAAAAAAGAAAAAAGTGCCCCACACAGTTTTTTAGCCCCCCATCCATGGGTGTGGCTTCACTCTCCCCTCCTAAATAATCCCAAATAACTTTCCACCCAACACACCCTGCACAAAAATTCATACCCCCCCCCCCTATCTCCCCCAAAAAAAAAAAGGGGGGGATTTTAGTGGCGTATTCTGTAACCTCAATCTCCCTTCCCTCCCTTCTCCCTTCCCCAAATATTGAAACGTAAAGAATATAGAGTATGTAAGTATGTGATATGACCTATGTCCTGGTTAGCAGTTGTCCCCCGTGTTACCTTGTTAGACCTTCTCCTATAAAAATGTGCTCCCTTCTGCCTTCAGTGTTCTGCCCCCTCTAAAAAAAAATTAATATCCCTATCTTCATTATGCAGCGAGAGGGGAGGGGGGGAAAAAAAAAAAAAAAAAAGGGGGGACCTAAAAAAAATCAAAAATTCTCTCCTCCTCTAACCTCAGCTACAAAAACAGGGGTTCACCACCTCCCATCCAAACATTTATATCCCTACATCAATCTATATCGGACACATCACTTATAAGTACAGACACGATCACAGTGGCATGATATTCATAATTAATCAGGCTGATATATCTCTCCAAAGACATCATCATAACATTCATACAACGTCTCCTTTATATCAGCCCTCTTGTCCATCACCCTGTCTATTCCCCCATTTCTCAGAAGAAAAAGAAAAAAAAAAAAACCCCCGCGGGGGAGATGAGTGACCTCCAGGTCTCGCTCATGTTATGGTGTGGTCCGATGGAAAGTCTCATGGCTTTTACAGTTCTTATGTTTTCAGTCCTTTTGTAACTTACGGTAATAAGGGAATCCTGATTTCTCTCTTGTCCTCCTAGGCTATACAGAGTACCTCTGCCTACTAGATGGAGAGAGCAGTATGTAAAATATAGAGGGATCTCACCCTCCCTCTTTATCCTCTATATCGTTTTATGAATCGTATCAGGATTTCTATTGTCTCAAGATGGAATAGGTGCTCCCCCTCTCATTGACCTTTTTCAGTCATGCTGTCTTGCTATCTTACTTCACTCCACTCAATAGACAAGTAATAGGAGAGAGAGGAGAAAAAAAGCGGAGCAGAAAGCTTCCCCCCCAAAAAAAAAAAAAAAAAAAGGGGGAAAATACAGAAGCACTAAACAGGCCCAAGTTATGTAAATTATTTCATGTATTTTCCCATTTTTAACTTATTTGTTAAACTCACGTAGACTTGATTGGAGACTGTTCTCTGACTCTCCCTTCATTTCTTTGTCGGCGTCGATGAGGGCTCCTTCCTGATGTTACTGTCCCCAAACGACCCTCTGTCCGTGATATCGGCTGCAGCCAATTTGGGACTTGTATTGGCTCTGCTGCCATGAAAAGGAAATAATCAGGTCTCTTGGCGTGCGGAGTAGAAACAAACTCTGGTCTTTTCTAAAGGTCACAGAAAGAGGAAACCCCCATCGATATGTTGCTCCCTGACGGCGAGCTATATCCAGCACTGGACGCAGCAGCCCCCGTCTGTATAATGTTGCTCTGGAGATATCCGGCAAAATTTTCAATGCTGCCCCATTGAATTCTACTGTTCCCGCTTCCCATGCACTCCTCATGATCCTCTCTTTCTGGTTATAATGATGTATCCGGCATATTATGTCCCGCTGGCGTTCCGGGTCACTCTGCCGGGGTCCCAGTGCTCTATGTATCCGATCCAGCTCTATATCCACCGGAGGTGTCTCCTTCAGCAATTTCTTAAAAATCTCTGCTCCTATATTCACTAGATCCTCCGGTGCTGCCGTCTCCGGTAATCCCCGTATACGTAGATTCTGGCGGCGGCTTCTGTCTTCCATTTCTTCTGTATGAAGTTGTAGCTCCGCCATTGCCTGCGTGTTCGAGTCCTGCCACGACTCCAATGCAGCGATGCGTTGCTGTAGTTGATCTACAGAGCTTTCCCCCGCTGCTAATCTGGATGTCAGGCTCTGCACGTTTTGCCGGACCTCGCAGAGATCTCTCCGGTGTTCCTCCTCTACCCACCTGATTAGTGCTTCTATGTCAGCCTTCGTTGGTAGTGAGAGAAACAATGCTCTCAGGTCTGGATCTATGGCCACGGTTTGTATCTGTTGAACACCCCCCGGAGGCTGCACGGAATCTGTCTTTGGGGCCGGCTTAATTGGGTCAGCTTGCACTGCTGACGAGGTCAGTGAAGTACCTGGTTCTAGTGTCTCTCTCCTTGAGCTACGTGAGTCTGACATCCCGCGGACTGGGGAGGATATCCGAGGGCTCGTAAGGTAGCTATCTATCTTCTCACTATTTTTGGTGTTCTTAGTCGTCTTCAGACCGCTTCCTTTAGCCAATCTCCTCCTTGTATTGGGCATGCCGCAGCCGCCTAGGGCGCACTGCCACCTAGGGGCGCACAGGACCCTTGCCTCACCCCTTCCTCCTTCTTGTCGCCCCCCCCCCCAATGGCGGCGATCAACAATTTTTATCGGGACTGCGATATTATGGCAGGCACATCGGACTCTTTTGACACTATTTTGGGACCATTGTCATTTATACAGCGATCAGTGCTATAAAAATGCACTGATTACTGTGTAAATGACACTGGCAGGAAAGGGGTTAAACACTAGGGGGCGATCAAGGGGTTAAGTGTGTCTTAGGGAGTGATTCTAATGTCTTTCACATGCTGGAGGGAGAAGGAAGTCTGTGTGTAATAGGGCAGGCAGCCAATAGCGCTGCTCTTCTGAGTGGGAGGGCATGACTGCTAAGTTGCTCTGCCTCCCACTACCTCCTTAGCCAATCAGATTGTCCAGACCGCCACATTTGACCAGAAGAGATGCTAGTGACCAGAGCTGGGCGGGATGGAGAGGAGCCGACATACCTGAGTATGAAGAAGGTATGAGATGTCACAATGCTGGCTGCAGAAATGTATGAGTGTGTTCTCCTTCTCCTGTGCTGTGTGTAGAATAGGCACTGATCGAGGGATGACTTCCCCTCCATCTTCTCACACTGCTTCTTATCTCTGGTTTTATTTACACTGAACACAGGACAGGAGAATGCGGATTAGACTTCTGCAAGACACTGCAACTTCAGCTGTTTCTATAGCTATATGTGCCAGAGTCCCATCCATGATTTGTTTGACCTTTTCCTTGTTATCTTTGAAGACATTAGCTGGTCAGGCTGGGAGCTTCACAGACCTGTTTACCATTTACTGTCCTCCTGTGCTTGAGAAATGACTGTTAGTAAAGTTTTTGTTGGCACTTTGTTATATTTTGTAAACTCCTGTTTACACATAATGCAGCGATCAATGTTTTTCCACACTGGTCACTGCTAGCCTAGGACACACTTGTACTATTTCCGCAGTCTCTGACCATCTCCTGTATTATGTCTACTTTGCAGTCTCTGACCATCTCCTGTACTATGTCTTCAGTCTCTGACCATCTCCTGTATTATGTCTACTCTGCAGTCTCTGACCATCTCCTGTACCATGTCTTCAGTCTCTGACCATCTCCTGTACCATGTCTGCAGTCTCTGACCATCTCCTGTACTATGTCTTCAGTCTCTGACCATCTCCTGTACCATGTCTGCAGTCTCTGACCATCTCCTGTACTGTGTCTTCAGTCTCTGACCATCTCCTGTACCATGTCTGCAGTCTCTGACCATCTCTTGTACTATGTCTGCAGTCTCTGACCATCTCCTGTACCATGTCTGCAGTCTCTGACCATCTCTTGTACCATGTCTGCTGTCTCTGACCATCTCCTGTACCATGTCTGCAGTCTCTGACCATCTCCTGTACCATGTCTGCAGTCTCTGACCCTCTCCTGTACTATGTCTGCAGTCTCTGACCATCTCCTGTACTATGTCTGCAGTCTCTGACCATCTCCTGTACTATGTCTGCAGTCTCTGACCATCTCCTGTACTATGTCTGCAGTCTCTGACCATCTCCTGTACTATGTCTGCAGTCTCTGACCATCTCCTGTACCATGTCTGCAGTCTCTGACCGTCTCCTGTACTATGTCTGCAGTCTCTGACCATCTCATGTACCATGTCTGCAGTCTCTGACCATCTCATGTACCATGTCTGCAGTCTCTGACCATCTCATGTACCATGTCTGCAGTCTCTGACCATCTCATGTACCATGTCTGCAGTCTCTGACCGTCTCCTGTACTATGTCTGCAGTCTCTGACCATCTCATGTACCATGTCTGCAGTCTCTGACCATCTCATGTACCATGTCTGCAGTCTCTGACCATCTCATGTACCATGACTGCAGTCTCTGACCATCTCATGTACATGTCTGCAGTCTCTGACCATCTCATGTACCATGTCTGCAGTCTCTGACCATCTCATGTACCATGTCTGCAGTCTCTGACCATCTCATGTACCATGTCTGCAGTCTCTGACCGTCTCCTGTACTATGTCTGCAGTCTCTGACCATCTCATGTACCATGTCTGCAGTCTCTGACCATCTCATGTACCATGTCTGCAGTCTCTGACCATCTCATGTACCATGTCTGCAGTCTCTGACCATCTCATGTACCATGTCTGCAGTCTCTAACCATCTCTAATACACACTGTGGTCAAAGGGTGTATTGTGCTATTATTTAATGACACTGCACAAAGCCATTCAGTGTTTATTTTTTATTTTTTTTGGGGGGGGGGGGGGGCCAAGTAGCTGGTCTTGCCTAGGGTGCAAAATAGTCTAGCACCAGCCCTGCTTGTTTACATTTTCCCGTTCTGAGGCTCCGTGACACGATTGCACACGCCTGCTAACCCCGCCAATTAAAGGGGACGTACAGGTACGCCCATTTGCCCAGGTGGTGGTTAAGGAGTTCGCACAGTGAAGATCTCGTTGGAATGGAGACAGGTGAACATAAGACTTGCATAGAGTAATGGGGCAGGCCAGAATATTCCAATAAGTACAGTCACACTTTAAAAACTTGACTTGAGTCTAATTGTAAGCCTGTCTTTGTAACAGATTTGCCACAAATAAATACAGGAATGTAATTTTCACCCTCCTTTTTAGGGTGTTCAAGGTATAGTTGCAATCTCACATTATCTCTGTGTGTCTTTCAGAATGGAGGAGTCTTGGCTTGTCTGGCTCACCATATGCCTCGCTGCTGTAATGATCATCGTGTTCTGTTGGGTTCGTGTGGTCAAGTCCACAAAGTGCTGCGCTCAGTGTTTACACAAGAACATAACGTCCCTGTTCTGTAAGAAAGCACAAGCTCGACGGGAGTTGCATTCACGCAGGAATAATTATCACAGGGAGCCCATCAATGTTACTGTGCAGGAAGCGCATAGCCCCCCGTCTTCTCCTGGAATCATTCAAGACCCAATCGGTACGTATCGTCAAGCTGCTTGGGGTGTGTGAAGATCAACCTTTACTATACATGAAATAGAAGGTGGAAGGGAGTTTTGGGACTTTGAGCGAAATTCCGGCCTGGTAGGGTCGTATATTTCCATCCCTATCAAAGTGATATATGCATGAGCACACTGGCAATAGCCAGTGGGCAACAAAAAAGGGGGGTTTGGGACTTTAAATGAAGCTCATGGTTTGCAATACAGTCATAGGTGGATTGATAAGTCGTTTAATAATTCATATATAACAATGGTGACAGAGATATTCATGATAACGCTTGACAGAACACTTCGACTAAGTAGTGATACTAAATACAGTAGTCAACATACTAGTTACTAGTGTCATGTAACAAGACAAGTAAAGAGGTAATAACATGGGTAAAAACAACATTTGCTGGATAGATCCAGGGAACCACCACATTGCTGAATAAGTAAACAGATATTGCACGGTAATGCCTGCATGATCTATGGCCTAAAAGACACCGAAGGGGGATAGTCCATATAAAAAATATGTAGTTGGGGATTCATTCAAGTAGCTTGACGCGTTTCGTGGTTCAAGACCACTCATCAGGAGCAGACACGCCAGATTTCTAGAATAAAATAAATATGTATATATAAATCAACATAATAAAGATGAGTACAAGGAGGACAGGTTGAATCCTAAAGAAAGGTCACGGTACTCACTAGGTATAAGTTGAAAATGAAAGGTTGGTGGGGATGGGCCATCCGGAAACAGTGCAACCGGGGGCTGGGGCGGGCAACCCCACCACGGCGACCAAACACGGGCGTACACTGGGGAGACACAGGAACACGAGGCACTCCAGAGAAGCGATACGACCAATGGGTGTGAAATTGGATGTCTGTAGAGGAAGTGAATGAACATGGATGCAAAAGGGGAATGAAGAGGGGAGAGGGAGATTGAACCTCCCAGGATCAGAAAGAATTATGGAGGTAACCAAAATAAGGATGAAGATAACTGAAACTGTTTCCGGATGGCCCATCCCCACCAACCTTTCACTTTCAACTTATACCTAGTGAGTACCGTGACCTTTCTTTAGGATTCAACCTGTCCCCCTTGTACTCATCTTTATTATGTTGATTTATATATACATATTTATTTTATTCTAGAAATATGGCGTGTCTGCTCCTGATGAGTGGTCTTGAACCACGAAACGCGTCGAGCTACTTGCATGAATCCCCAACTACATATTTTTTATATGGACTATCCCCCTTCGGTGTCTTTTAGGCCATAGATCATGCAGGCATTACCGTGCAATATCTGTTTACTTATTCAGCAATGTGGTGGTTCCCTGGATCTATCCAGCAAATGTTGTTTTTACCCATGTTATTACCTCTTTACTTGTCTTGTTACATGACACTAGTAACTAGGATGTTGACTACTGTATATAGTATCACTACTTAGTCGAAGTGTTCTGTCAAGCGTTATCATGAATATCTCTGTCACCATTGTTATATATGAATTATTAAACGACTTATCAATCCACCTATGACTGTGTTGCAAACCATGAGCTTCATTTAAAGTCCCAAACCCCCCTTTTTTGTTGCGCACTGGCTATTGCCGGTGTGCTCATGCATATATCACAACCTTTACTATACAATTCATCTCAAAACAGACCACAATTGATACAAAATGAGCACAAGGGTATCCATGCCACCTACGGAAGATTTACCCCCCCCCAGGCAATTTTTGCAATACGGCACTGTATGTAATTTTTTTCCAACAAATGGAGCTTTCTTTTGGTGGCCTTTGATCACCGCTGCGTTTTGAATTTTTTGTGTTATAAACAAAAAAAGACAGAAAATTTTGAAAAAAAATAAATTTATTTTTTATTTTTCGATATAAATAATATTCAATAAAATAAAAAATAAAACAATCTAATTACTTCATAAGTTTAGGCCAATATGTATTCTGATACATATTTTTGATAAAATAATCCCAATAAGTGTATATTGATTGGTTTGCACAAAAGTTATACCATCTACAAACTATGGTGTATATATAATGGAATTTTTTTTTTAATGTTTTATATTAGTAATGGCGGCGATCAGCAATTTATAGTGGGACTGTGATATTGCAGTGGACAGTCGGACACTAACTGACACCTTGGTCTCAATACACTAACGTTTACCGCATGCAATAAGGGAATCATGGTACTAATTGGCAAAAATGAATTATCAATCAAACATATGATACAGTCAAACTATAACATTAGCAGCACTTTGTGTATTCCACAACTAGAAAATAAAGTGCATGTTTAATTGTCCAATGATCGGTCAGATTGAAGTCAATCAAAATCGTTCATGAAGGGTGTATTTTCCAAGAAGGATCCCATCACCACACCGCATGAATGATCTCCCCTATGGTCATGAACTCACCAGAGAGATCCAGAACATGTTAACATCGCAATGCTGTCTTAGTCGCTTGTCTATCTCTCACCACTGATAGACAGTGTAGGTAACTGCATGGTCACGCACTGATGCGTTTCGTCATCACGTTGTCAGAGGGCGTGACCACGCAGTTACCTACATTGTCTGTCAGCTGTCTTCTCAACCCGGGTACATCGTTCACTGTAAAGTTCCGTGGAGTGGTGAGAGATAGACAAGCGACTAAGACAGCATTGCGATTTTAACATGTTTTAAAGTTTTGTACAATTATTGATGGAAGTATTCCCTGATGTAAAGACACAGATTATTACAGGCGCATGTTCTGGATCTATCTGGTGAGTTCATGACCATAGGGGAGATCATTCACGTGGTGTGGTGACGGGATCCTTGTTGGAAAATACACAGTTCATGAACGATTTTGATTGACTTTAATCTGACCGATCATATGACAATTGAACATACACTTTATTTTCTAATTGTGGAATACACAAAGCGCTGCTAATGTTATAGTTTGACTGTAGCATATGTTTGATTGTTTGTTTCTATTTATAGCGGCTGCTATTAACGTTTATACCAACTAATATATGCAATTAGTGGTCTATGAACGCTGGGGGAGAGCGATTATTTAACTAATGTTGACTGATCACTTTCATTTTTTGCATAAATAAATTATCACATGAGGAGAGTTAAGTAGAATTCACAAAAAAAAAAACGATTTTGCAGTAAACAACAGAAAAAAAAATTGTCAGTAAATATCGGGAAAAAAAAAAACGTGCAGTAATCTGTTAACTCCAATGCACAAACAAATCTGAAACTATAAAAAGGTGCGATATTTAACACCACCCTTTTGATGGTGGTAACCAGTGCAGTACCAGAAAGAGGGGCCTATTCAAACCCTTAGAAAGGGGCATTCCACCCACCGTGAGCCTAATTCCACCCACAGGAACGGGTGCAATACTACCCTCAGAGAGGGGTCTAATTCCACCCACAGTGGACCCACAGAAAGTTGACATTATTTCACCAGCAGTGGACACACAAAAATGTGGTATTATACATCACAAGTACACAAGTATTTTTTTATTTTTATTTTATTACCATATATACTCGAGTATAAGCTGAGTTTTTCAGCAAATTTTTTTGTGCTGAAAATGCCCCCCTCGGCTTATACTCGAGTCAAGCACTTTTCTGCAGCAGAGAATGACATTTTCCGAACCGACTTTGAGGCCCCGTATATCGGGGCCACTTGGTGCTACGAACCCAAAATTTGGTGTGCAAACACAGTGGAACTAGCACTACAACATATCCAGATGGGGTTCCTAGCACCAAGTGGCCCCGAGATACAGGGCTCCAAAGTCAACTGTGCCCATCTGCACGAATGTAATTTTGGGGCCCTTTGGGTCCAGAGACCCCACATTTTGGCTGCAGCTAGGGGGCATCTAGGAACCCTTAACTACCAAGTTTGAAGTTCGGGGGACCTATGGCTGCAAATGGGCACAGTGAGGCATGCAAATGGGCACAGTGAGGCTGGAAATGGGCATTGTTGAACCTCTTTAACACTTACAGTAGCTGCGTATTTCTCACCCTAGGCTTATACTCGAGTCAATAAGTTTTCTGTGGTAAAATTAGGTGCCTCGACTTATATTCGGGTCAGCTTATACTCGAGTATATACGGTAAATAAAAAAGGCATGACATGCAGTGCAAATTAAATGCTAACATTGCCTGAAATTTAACATCAAAGAACTTAAAAGTAAACGTTTACAAAAGTGGAATGGAGAAACAATGGAGTATGTCAACCATGACAATTACTCCAGCTAGAAGTGACCTCGTGAAGTGGCCACTGTAATACTTTTGGTTACACCATTACAACAAGTTAAACTTGGATAGAACAATCAAAAAAAAAGAAAAAAAAAAGAAAAATACATAACATTTTTTAAAAAAAGTTCTAAAAAAATATAGTGCCGTTTTCTTTAGTTTCCACAATATAAACATGAGCAGCACAGAATTTTGCCAAAAACATAGAAAAGAGCACTTTCAACAACTCTAGTAGGCCATACATTATGAATGTTTGGCATGATGGATTTAGTAAAGGAGTTTGGATTACCAAGCACCAGGAGACATAAATTTGAGAAGTTAGTTCAAATTTCAGTACTGAAAAATAAATAATAAAAAAATTTTAGATTAAAAATAGTTTTTGCAAAAGAAAAATAACAAACATGTTAAAAAATAAACTATTATAAGGAAATGACCTTTGAACAACCCTTAACCACTAACTGTGCAAAAAAATGACTGCATAAGAAAATGCGGCAGTTACTGAACAATCGAAAAAATACTGCATTCTTTAACGCTAAATTCTTAGTGAATTGAACTTTCACAACTGATTTACCGCATGTGTTATTTTACCACATTTTATTTGCTGTTAGTGAATTGACCCCTTTGTGGGACCCAGTGACACTAATACAGTGATCAGTGCTAAAAATTTGGACTGTCACTGTACTAAGGGTTAAATACATGCCTAGCCAGTGTTTTTCTGTACTTTGTGAGGTGCTTTTACTAAGGGATGTGAGGGATTTTCTTTCCCTGCAGGGAAAGAAAATCCATTTCATCCCTGCAGACAGGAGTGAGCTCCGCCTTGTTTATATAGGCAGGGCCCCATGCAGCCTCTCTTCCCGGTGATCAAGGGGTACCGGTGGACGTCTATTGGCCTGCACCCGCTGATCAGCTTCTGCTGTTACTAATCACAGCAGAAGCAGCGGGTTGCCCCCTAAGCGGAAGTGCAGAATCACATGTATATAAGTGATTCTGCACAGAACGGCCGCCCCGTGGCAGTAAATCTACTAGGGGGCGGTTGTTAAGTGGATGTGAAAACCTTTTAAAAACAGAAAAAGCTGAATTCTTGCAGAGTCCTTGCAGAGCCATTTAAATAATGTATTCCATGGGTACATTTTGCTGTTGTCTTTTTTTCTTTTGCCAAGAAAGTAACAAGAGCTGTTTTTGTTTGCTTTACAGAAGTCAATGCCTTGCTGGCTCCTCATGGTTTCCGTCTGAACAACACCATCACCCCTCCACCTAGTTATATGCATGCTTTGAAGGTCCTGTCCCGGCCTCTGGAGAGCACACAGACTCCGCCCCCAAGCTACCTGGAAGCTCTGAAGATTCTTTCCCGGCCAATCTTGGTCCATGTGAATGCAGATGACTGCATCGAGGAAAAGGAGGACCTGACAGTCCTAACACACAAAGATAAGGAGGAGAAATCATAGGACAGTTTTTTCAGTGTAAAAACGATATTTATAAAATCAAGAAACTTTACACCCTTGAACTCATCCTCTTGAATTTTGAATAGTTCGCTATTCTGTATTGATCGGTCCCTGAAATGTGGACTATTGGAGCCGTATTGCAATCTGTTAAGACCAACTATGATCAGAAAATAAGCAGACAACAGCTACAAACCTTCCTTTAGAGGACTCCTCAACCTGAAATAAACCTTTCCTTTTACAAAATTATACAGAGAAGGTTGTACAGTAAACCCCCGCTATATTGCGGTTCAGTTATTGCGGTCCCGGTATATCGTGGTATTTTAATTAGGACCTGTTATTCTGATATTGTGGTAATATTTCACAATTTTCGCAGTTATGTACTCTATTTTTTACTGTACTGTACAGTATACTGTACTGTTAAGACAATATTTTTGTGTTTTTAAAAATCCTCTTGATCTCTCTCTCTAACTTTAATGTGTTTCTATTGCATAAAAGTGTGTTTAAAGACCTTTAAATGCTATTAAAAAATTAACAAAACATGCCTAGGGTGTATTTAAATAGGGTCTTTCTTTTTTGCGGTTTTTCACTTTTCGCGGGTGGGTCCGGAACATAACCCCAGCGATGGAGGGGGGTTTACTGTAATCATTTTTCACAGAATATGTTAGGTTTACATTAGAAGCCACCAAATTGCATTCTCTGCTGTATATGTTTACCCTCATTATTGACTACTTATCTGCAACATACAGTGCAGCCAGAAAGTATTCACAGCGCCTCACTTTTTCCACATTTCGTTATGTTACAGCCTTATTCCAAAATGGATTAAATTCATTATTTTCCTCAAAATTCTACAAACAATACCCCACTATGACAACGTGAAAGAAGTTTGTTTGAAATCTTTGCAAATTTATTCAAAAATAAAAAATAAAAATAAAATCCCATGTACATAAGTATTCACAGCCTTTGCTCAATACTGTGTTGAAGCACCTTTGGCATCAATTACAGCCTCAAATATTTTTGAGTATGATGCTACAAGCTTGGCACACCTATTTTTGGGCAGTTCCACCCATTCTTCTTTGCAGGACCTCTCAAGCTCCATCAGGTTGGATGGGGAGCATCGGTGTACAGACATTTTTACATCTCTCCAGAGACGTTTAATCGGGTTCAAGTCTGGGCTCAACATTCACAGAGTTGTCATGTAGCCACTCCTTTGTTATCTTGGCTGTCTGCTTAGGGTGGTTGGCCTGTTGGAAGATTAACTTTTGCCCCAGTCTGAAGTCCAGAGCGCTCTGGAGCAGGTTTTCATCAAGGATGACTCTGTACATGGCTGCATTCATCTTTCCCTCAATCCTGACTAGTCTCCCTGTTCCTGCCACTGATAAACATCCCCACAGCATAATGCTGCCACCACCATGCTTCACTGTATGGCTGGTATTTGCCAGGTGATGAGCGATGCCAGGTTTTCTCCAGACATGACGCTTGCCATTCAGGCCAAAGAGTTCAATATTTGTGTCATCAGACCAGAGAATTTTGTTTCTCATGGCCCTGAGAGTCCTGTCATGTGCCTTTTTACTGAGGAGTGGCTTCCATCTGACCGCTCTAATATACAGGCCTGATTGGTGAAGTGCTGCAGAGATGGTTGTTCTTCTGGAAGGTTCTCCTCTCTCCACAGAAAAATGCTGGAGCTCTGGCAGAGAGACCATCGGGTTCTTGGTCACCTCCCTGACTACGGCCCTTCCCCCCCTGATCGCTCAGTGTGGCCGGGCAGCACGCTCTAATAAGAGTCCTGGTGGTTCCAAACGTCTATCATTTACAAATGATGGAGGCCACTGTGCTTATAGGAACCTTCAATGCTGTAGACATTTTTCTGTAACCTTCCCCAGATCTGTGTCTCGATACAATCCTGTCTCGGAGGTCTACAGACAATTCCTTGGACTCCATGGCTTGGTTTGTGCTCTGACATGCACTGTTAACTGTGGGACCTTATATAGACAGGTGTGTGCCTTTCTAAAATCATGTCCAATCAACTGAATTTACCACAGGTGGACTCCAATCAAGTTGTAGAAACATTGCAAGGATAATCAGTGGAAACAGGATGCACCTGAGCTCCAGTGTGTCATGGCAAAGGCTATGAATACTTACGTACATTTGTTTTTTTTCCTTTTTTTATTTTTAATAAATTTGCAAAGATTTCAAACAAACTTCTTTCACGTTGTCATTATGTGGTATTGTTTGTTGAATTTTTAGGAAAATAATACATTTAATCAATTTTCTAATAAGGCTGTAACATAACAAAATGTGGAAAAAGTGAAGCGCTGTGAATACTTTCCGGATGCACTGTAAATGTTATAAATAAGTAAACAATCTAATGGATCACGGGATCGTTCATCAAGTGTCACTATGGGCCCTTTACACTTTTGGACATACTGGAGTTGATTTACTAAAACTGGAGAATGCAAAATATGGTGCAGCTGTACATGGTAGCCAATCAGCTTCTAACTTCAGCTTGTTAAATTAAGCTTTGACAAAAAAAAAATGGAAGCTGATATAAAATGAAATAAAATGTATGTCCTTTTTCCTCCACAAATAGAGCTTTCCTTTGGTGCTATTTGATCACGTCTGCACTATAAACGAAAAAAAATATAAACAATTTTGAAAAAAAAATAACAAATTTTCTGCTATAAAGCATTTCCAATAAAAACTTTTTTAAAAATGAATTTCTTCAGAAATTTAGACCAATATGTATTCTGCTACATATTTTTGGTAAAAAAATCCCAATAACCACATATTGATTGGTTTGCACAAAAGTTATCG
Source organism: Lithobates sylvaticus (assembly GCA_028564925.1). Classification (NCBI taxonomy): domain Eukaryota; kingdom Metazoa; phylum Chordata; class Amphibia; order Anura; family Ranidae; genus Lithobates; species Lithobates sylvaticus. Next base: position 111,974,049 of record CM053029.1, on the reverse strand, counting down.
TGTCTACAAACTATGGGATATTTTTTATTTATTTTATTTTTTTTACTAGTAATGGCGGCAATCAGAAACTTATAAAGGGAATTCGATATTGCCACAGACATTCAGGCACTAACTCGCACTTTTGACACTTCATGGGGACCAGTGACACTAAGACAGTGATCAGTGCTACAAATATGCACTGTCACTGTACTAATGACACTGGCTGGGAAGGGATTAACCTCAGGGGTGATCAAAGGGTTAACTGTGTGCCTGACCAGTGTTTATCTAAACTGTGGGAGGTGCTTTTACTAGGGGAAGACTTGGTTCCATGTCCTGCTTTACTGAGACACAGGATCCATGCCTTCCCTCCTGTCAGAACGGCAGTCTGCCTTGTTTACATAGGCCATTTTTTTTCCCGACAAATAAAACTTTCTTTTGGTGATATTTGATTATTTTTTGCGCTATAAACAAAAAAAAGACTTAATTTTGAAGAAAAAAAAAATATTTTTTACTTTCTGCTATAAAACATACCCCCCCAAAAAAAAGATTCTTCATAAATTTATGCCAATTTGTATTCTGCTACATATATTTGGTAAAAAATACCAATAAATGTATATAGATTGGTTTACATGAACGTTATAGCGTCTACAAACTGTGGGATATATTTATGGAATTTTTATTTATTTATACTAGTTATGGCGGCGATCAGCGACTTATAGCAGGACTGCAATATTGCAGCGGACAATGGGAAACATTGGCACACGTCCTAGTGGATTTTTGTGTTTGCAGCGGGGAGTGGTTCACACATAGTCCCTTGGGCTGCAGTCGCCGTGAATGTGTGTACATTTCATAGAGTCAACTATCGACTTTCTCTGACCCCTGGAGTGTCCCCCTGACGCAACCTCCCCTGCCATGCTTCCTGGGCTCCACTGTTCCACCTGAGGGCCCAATCCCACATGGCCGCTGGGTGAAGGGTAGGAAGGTCTCCCTTAGGTAGAATGGACCCGGAAGCAACGTGTACAACATCGCTTGCAGTTTCTAGTCTCACTCCCTCAAGGGCCAGGAAAGAAACGAATGGACTTTATTAGCTTCATTGAAGGGCAGTTGAGACATCAGGGCTCAGACCCCTGATGCCTCATTAAGGAGAACCTGTCTTAAAAATATATCCCATAGGGGACTTTTTTTTTAAGTTTTAGTAAAAGTAAAAAAAAAAGTCAAAAAAGAAAGTTACACCCAGGCACTTAAAAACCCTGAAAGAGAGCCTGTCTTAAAAATAAAACAGTGGCACTCTCCTCCCTCTCTCCTCATTAGACATGGGGCAGCAATGGGAACCATTGGCTCCTGTTGCTGTCAATCACAGCCTGTGAGGAAAGGGCAGAGGGCCGAGCTGCACTGTGCGTGTCAATGGACATGCAGAGCCCAGCTCAGGATTGAGCCTGCATGTCCATTGCAGAAAAGGAGGATCCGGACTGCTCTGTGCAAAACCATTGCACAGAGCATTTAAGTATCACACAATTTTTATTTTAAAAAAAGTTACATTTACAATCACTTTAACTAACCTTTCCGACCTAAAAGGTTTTTTTAAATGTGTGCAAAGGCCCACAAAAAAGGCTGACTTCTCCTTGCTCCTCATCTGGGATCTCCAACCCTACTATACCTCCAGTCCTCTCAAAAACCTGCACTGAGAGGAATGAAGGTATAGCAATAGGTGTCACAAGTACTTGCAGCCAATCTGCTAGCAGTACACCACCAATTGATTTCAGCAGGCAAATTTCCTTACCCCAGTTGCTGAACCATAAAAAGAAATTCGGTCCCAGCCATCCACATGCTCAGCATCTAAATGATAGCTTGGCCAAGTTGCTAGCACTGCAGTTACTGCCTTTTCAGCTGGTAGAATCTGCCCCCTTTTGTGAATTTGTGGAATGTGCTGTACCACAGTGGCAGGTTCAAAAACACCATTTCTTTTCACGTAAGGCAATTCCGGCTCTCTACCAGTATGTGGAAGGCAATTTTTCGCCTCGTTAGACAGGGTGGTCAGCAGTAAGGTTCATATTATCGCTGACTCATGGTCCAGCAGGCATGGGCAGGGACATTACTATTCCTTCACGGCACACTGGGTAACTCTGCTGGCAGCTGAGAAGGATGCAGGACAAGGTTCAGTGTTGGAACTTGTTCTGCCGCCATGCCTCCAAAAAGCTGGTGGTGATTCTGCCACAACATCTGTATGCTTCCCTCCCTCCTCTTCTTCCTCTATGGCCTCTTCTGCAGAATTGTCCTCTGAACCAGCAGTGCTCCCTAAGCGCTCAAGGGGCTACGCAAGCAGTCAGGCTAAAAGATGCTTGAGTTGGTCTGCCTAGGGGATAGGAGCCACACTGGGGCAGAGATTCTGTCAGCTCTGCAGGGGTAGGCTCAGAGGTGGTTGACGCCACGCCAGGTTCAGCCAGGAATGGTTGTATGCGACAATGGCACAAACCTTCTCTACCCCCTCCAACAGGGACACTTGACCCATTTTCCATGTTTGGCACACGTCCTGAATTTGGTGGTGCAGCGTTTCTTGACCAGGTACCCAGGCTTACAAGATCTCCTGAAGCAGGCCAGAAAAGTCTGTGGTAATTTCCGCCGGTCATACAATGCCAGTGCTCGGCTGGCTGACATTCAAAGGGAATGCAACCTGCCCACCAACCGCCTCATTTGTGACATGCCCACCAGGTGCAAATCAACGTTGACAATGCTGCAGCGGCTGTACACAAAGCAGAGGGCCATCAATGAGTATTGGCCTTGTTCTGGTGCGAGTATGGCACCAGGACAGGGTCAGGGGAGCTTGGCTTCTTTTTGCTACTCCAGTGGCTACTGATCAAGAATGCATGCACTGTCCTGTCACCATTTGAGGAGGCCACAAGGATGGTGAGCAGCGACAATGCATGCATCAGTGACACTGTCCCTCTAGTCTTTCTGCGTGGAATCATAGAGGTAGAACAGTGGGAGGAAGAGGAGGACTTCCTTTCCACTCAAGGTCCCCTTTATCCAGATAGCATTTCTGCGGGCCACCAAACAAACAGGAAGAAGAGGAGGAGGATTGTGTCAGCATGGATGTAGAGGATAACATGCAGCAGTCTTCAATGGATGGTTTTAGTTCCCAGAAACCAAAGGAGTTGTACGTGGCTGGGAGGAGGTAGTTGCGGATAATGTGGTCCTTAGTGACCGAGAGGACTCAGATTTGAATGCCTCTGCAAACTTACGCTGCATGGACTCCCTGATTCTGCAAAGCCTGCGAAAGGACCCTAGGATTCTTGGAATCAAGGAGAAGGATCAATACAGGCTGACAACCCTTCTTGATCCACGTTACAAAGGTAAAGTTGCAGAACTCATCCTGCTTTCACAGAGGAGGCAGAGGATGAAACATCTTCAGGAGGCCTTGAAGAAAAGTTTGGCTAACGTATTTCCAGACCCTGGGAGGTTACCATTTCCTGGTGCTGGACAACTTTGTTTCTGAGGGTTCGTTCGGTCAGAGGAAGAGAGGTGGAGAAGGTGGCTGGCTGACTGATGCCTTTAAACAACTTTTCAGTTCTCAGCGCCAAGGTCTGATAGGTTCTAGCAACCATCGCCAGCGTCTGCATTATATGGTCTAGGAATATCTAAGGGCAAGAGCAGACTTAGAGACCTTTCCAACAGAGCATCCACTGGGTTACTGAGTCTTGAGGATGGACCACTAGCCAGAACTTGCTTAATATGCAATCGAGCTACTGGCCTGTCCTGCATCCAGCGTGCTTTCTAAACGCACATTCAGTGCTGCTGGAGGGTTTGTAACGAATCAAAGTGCGCCTGTCCACAGACTCTGTTGATAGGCTCACATTTGTAAAAATGAATCAGTCCTGATCAGCAGCTATCTAGCACCTGATGCTGATGTAACTGATTGAATTTACTATGGATCTAGGATCCCTTGAAGACTGCCTATGCTGCCTATCCTATTCCTCCTCAATCATGATGATGCTAGCTTCCAACAATATTTTTGGTTTAGGGCACCACCACCACCCAAGGCCTGATTTTTTATGCCCCTGTAACTGTTTAACAGGGGCATGTAATTACAATTTTTGAAATAATATTTAACAGTAGGGCCCGTTCCTGCGCCCAGTGGCGGAATTATCAGGGTCGCACCAGTCGCATTTGCGACTGGGCCCTTCAGTTCCGCCACTGTATGGGGGCCCACTGCCGCCGCCGCCCGGGAGATAGTCATTCGCGTGGAGTCCCGGTACGCTCCGCCCCCTAATCATCTCCGGCTGCTCCGCCCATCCTCCCCACCCGCTTTCACAGGCACACGGCACAGTCTCCGCCCATCCTGTGCTCCCGCACTCACGGGCACAGTCCCGCCCGCTCCACCCATTCTCTCTGCCCGCAAAGTCCCCGCCCATCTTCTCCTTCCCAGCCCGCTCCGCCTTCACTCACAGTCCCCGCCCATCTTCTAAGTCACCGCCCACACTCACAGGCACAGTCCCTGCCCGCTCCGCCCATCTTATCCGGCTCGCCCAAGCAAGGAGAGGGAACCAAGTGCTCTGCAAGTGAGTGGCACCCCCACACCACCACCACTGATACCCCCCTCCCCACCACCACTACTGCCATAGATATCCCCCTCCCCCCACACCATCACCACTGATACCCCCCTCCCCACCACCACTACTGCCATAGATATCCCCCTCCCCCCACACCACCACCACTGCTGCCACAGATACCTCCCTCCCCCCACACCACCACTGAAACCCCCCCACACCACCACTACTACTGCCACTGATACCCCCCACACCACCACCACTGCTGCCACTGATACCCCTTCCCCCCACACCACCACTGAAATCCCCCCCACACCACCACCACCACTACTGCCACTGATACCCCCCCACACCACCACCACCACCACCGATACCCCCCACATCACCACCACTACTGCCACTGATACCCCCTCCCCCCACACCACCACCAGCACTGATACCCCCCCCCACACCACCACCACCGATACCCCCCCACACCACCACTACTGCCACTGATACCCCCTCCCCCCACACCACCACCAGCACTGATACCCCCCCCACACCACCACCACTACTGCCACTGATACCACCCTCCCCCCACACCACTACTGCCACTGATACACCCTCCCCCACACCAACACCACTGATACCCCCCCCCCTTACCACCACTACTGCCACGGATACCCCCCTCCCCCCACACCACCACCCCTACTGCCACTGACACCCCCCACACCACCACCACTACTGCCACTGATACCCCCCTCCCCCACACCACCACCACTGATACCCCCCACACCACCACCACTACTGCCACTGATACCCCCTTCCCCCACACCACCACCACTGATACCCCCCACACCACCACCACCACTACTGCCACTGATACCCCCCTCCCCCCACACCGCCACTGATACCCCCCACACCGCCACCACCACCACTGATACCCCCACACCACCACCACTACTGCCACTGATACCTCCCTCCCTCCACACCACCACCACTTATACCCCCCCACACTACCACCACTACTGCCACAACCCTTGCCACTGATCCCATCCCCCCCACCACCACCACTGATCCCATCCCCACCCAACCACCACTGCTGCCACTGATCCCATCCCCCCCACCGCTGCCACTCATCCCATCTCTCCCTCACCACTGCCCCCATCCCCCACACAATGCCACTGATTCTATCTCTCCCCAACCACCACTGCTGCCACTAATCCCACCCCCCACCACCACCTCTGCCACTCATCACAGGGGCGTAACTACAGGGGTCACAATTGCAATAGCGCACATGTTGCCCCTGAACACCTGAATGGGGGGGAGTAACAATTCCCCTAATTTTTTCTCCTGCAGCCTAAAAGTCTGCTTCTTGTCCTCACCCTCTGATAGGCCTTAAGTGGCTGCAGGAGGAAAATGGAGGGGATTTGTTCCCCCTCCTATCCAGGTCCTGCTGCTCCCGTGATCAGTGGGAAGGGCCCTGGCTGGAGGTCAGGGGGTCCCTCCATGGTTTCTTGCACCGGGGCCCTGAAGGTTCTAGTTACGCCACTGCCTGCACCCAACAAGAGTAACTGTGAAGGGTTACAGTTTTGTGACACCATCAAAACCAAAAGCCCAGTTTTTCTCCCCCTGTTTAACAGGGGCATGTAATTACAATTTTTTTTGCGACTGGAGAGTGAACAAGTCTTGCTTTTTGACTGCTGGTGATTAAGGATGAGCTCATGCGTGTTCGCATGGTCCACGTGCAGAGCCCGCCAGGAAGTCGGCGCAGCAATGCGCTAATCACAGGCAGTGAGACATTGCCCGATCTCTGCAGCCGCACATCGGGGCAATGTCTCACTGCCTGTGATTAGCGCATCGCTGCGCCGACTTCCTGGCGGGCTCTGCACGTGGACCATGCGAACACGCCTGAGCTCATACTAACTGGTGATTGCTGAGTTGCATTTGTTAGGTTCTTTTTTTTGGAGCTTTTCCTTGTAGCTTTTTAACACCTTTTTCTGACACTTTTTAAACAGCTTATTTTGTCTTTGCTTCCTTCAGCCTACTAATTAAGAGGAGTGGTTAATTGGTCAAAGGTGCTTGAGGCCTATATAACCTTGTGTAGAGCACATATGAAATTGCTAAACTGCTGGTTGGAAGCTAAACAGTGTGGGACCTTGAGTGGAGAGTGAAGAAGTCTTGCTTTTTGACTGCTGGTGATTGCTGGGTTGCATTTTTAGGTTCTTTTTGGGGCTTTTCCTTGTAGCTTTTTAACACTTTTTTTGACACTTTTTAAACAGCTTTTTTTGTGTATTGTGAGTGCACTTAGTTCTGCGAGTGGTCTGCGAGTGCACTTAGTTCTGTGAGTGCAAGTAGTTTTGCGAGTGGTCTACGAGTGCACGTAGTCCTGCGAGTGCACGTAGTCCTGCGAGTGGTCTGCGAGTGCACGTAGTTCTGCGAGTGTTCTGCGAGTTTGCGTAGTTCTGAAGTTCACGTGGTCTGCGAGTGCACGTAGTTCTGTGAGTGCACGTAGTTCTGTGAGTTCACGTAGTTCTGTGAGTTCACGTAGTTCTGTGAGTTCACGTAGTTCTGTGAGTTCACGTAGTTCTGCGAGTTCACGTAGTTCTGCGAGTGGTCTGCGAGTGCACGTAGTTCTGCGAGTGCACGTAGGTCTGCGAATACCTGTGTATTGTCTTGTTGAGTACCTGTGTATTGTCTTGAGTTTTAGTGTCAGAAAGCTAGTTATTAGGTAATTTGGACAGGGTATAATCCCCAATCCTCATTACATTTAATAGGTACGATGCCCGGCGGGTGTGGAGAGGTGACTTGTTGTACATCTTCATCCTTCCTGCCAGCTTCCTACCACCCTACCCCTGCCATCTTCATACCCCCTGGACTCCACTGCCAGCTTCCTACTACCCCACCCCACAATCTTCACCCCCCTGTACTCCACTGCCAGCTTCCTACCACTCCACCCCGTCATCTTCACCCCCTGTACCCCACTGCCAGCTAACTACCACCCCACCCTGTCATCTTCATTCCCCCTGTACTCCACTGCCAGCTTACCGCCACCCTGTCATCTTCATCCCCCTGTACTCCACTGCCAGCTTCCTACCGCCCCACCCTGTCATCTTCATCCCCCTGTACTCCACTGCCAGCTTACCGCCACCCTGTCATCTTCATCCCCCTGTACTCCACTGCCAGCTTCCTACCGCCCCACCCTGTCATCTTCATCCCCCTGGTACCCCTCTGCCAGCAGCTTCCTACCACCCTACCTCTGTCATCTTCATCCCCCTGCTCCCCTCTGCCAGCTTCCTACCACCCCACCCCTGTCATCTTCATCCCCCTATACCGCTCTGCCAGCTTCCTACCACCCCATCCATCATCTTCATCCCCCTGCACTCCTCTGCCAGCTTCTTACCACCCCACCCTGTCATCTTCATGCCCTCTGCCAGCTTCCTACTACCCCACCCTTGCCATCTTCATCCCCCGGTACCCCTCTGGCAGCAGCTTCCTACCACCCCCACCCCTGTCATCTTCATCCCCCTTGTTCCCCTCTGCCAGCAGCTTCCTACCACCCCACCCCTGTTATCTTCATCCCTCTGTACCCCTCTGCCAGCTTCCTACCACCCCGCCCTGTGTCATCTTCATCCCCCTGTTCCACTTCCTACCACCCTGCCATCTTCATACCCCCTGTAGTCCACTGCCAGCTTTCTACCACCCCACCCCATCATCTTCACCCCCCTGTACCCCTCTGTCATCTTCAACCCCCCTTTACCCCTCTGCCAGCCTCCTACCACCCCACACCTGTCATCTTCATCCCCCCTGTACTACACTGCCAGCTTCCTACCACCTCGCCCCCTGTCATCTTCACCCCTCTGCCAGCTTCCTACCACCCCACCCCTGTCATCTTCATACCCCTATACTCTACTGCCAGCTTCCTACCACCCCCCCCCGTCATCTTTATCCCCCCTGTAGTAAACTGCTAGCTTCCTACCACCCCCCGTCATCTTTATCCCCCCTGTAGTAAACTGCCAGCTTCCTACCACCCCCCCGTCATCTTTATCCCCCCTGTAGTAAACTGCCAGCTTACTACCACCCCACCGTGTCATCTTCATCCCCCCTGTACTTCTCTGCCAGCTTACTACCACCCCACTCCTGTCATCTTCAACCCCCCTTTACCGCTCTGCCAGCTTCCTACCACTCCACCCCTGTCATCTTCAACCCCCCTGTGCTGCTCTGCCAGCTTCCTACCACCCCACCCCTGTCATCTTCACCCCCCCTGTACTCCACTGCCAGCATCCTACCACCCCACCCTGTGTCATCTTCACCCCCCCGTACCCCACTGCCAGCTTCCTACCACCCCATCATCTTCATCCCCCTGTACTCCACTGCCAGGTTCCTACCACCCCACCCACTATCATAATCCCCATACCCCACCTCTTACATCCTACCACCCTGACCCCTGTCATCAACATCCCCACCACTAGCATCCAACCACCCTACCCCATCATCATCCTTATCTCCATCCCCCCTGTACCCACTGTCAGCTTCCTACCACCCCACCCATTGTCATCATCATCCCTCTTTACCCCACCTCTGGCATCCTACCACCCTACCCCCTATTATAGGGAAGATATGATCTCAGCCTCTCACCCCAATGCTGCCATCCTGTCATTCAACCAAGTGTACCCCAACAGTTGTATCACACACAACAATACTGCCCTGCCACCCAGTGAGAGGTAACGATTTGCAGTAATCTCTAGCAACCAATCGATGAGCGTCAATGATGTGCACTAACCTCTAGCAACCAATCTTTGAGTGGTAATATTGTGCATATTGTTTACATTATTAAAGTTTTTTGGGGATAAGTCTATGTGCTTGTTTGTTTTTTTGGGATGTTGGGGTGGAGAGCTGTAGGAGTGGGGGAGCCAAGAAAATGTTTGCCCAGGGTCCAGTCAATATTAAAGACATCCCTGGGTGTCCCCAGGCGGGCAGGGTGAGGAGGTTGGCACACACTGGGGTAAAGCCATGGAGGTTCCAGCCAGCTGAATTCCCCCTCACACTGAGAACATCTCATCAGCTACAGCAAATGTCAGGCTCTAACGCCGTCCTAGCCTTCTCCCAATTCCGGCACAGTTTTGCATGGCAGGAGTTGTCATGTCTGCACAGCCTCTGACCATCCCTTGTATCATGTCTGCACAGCCTCTGACCATCCCTTGTATCATGTCTGCACAGCCTCTGACCATCCCTTGTATCATGTCTGCACAGCCTCTGACCATCCCTTGTATCATGTCTGCACAGCCTCTGACCATCCCTTGTATCATGTCTGCACAGCCTCTGACCATCCCTTGTATCATGTCTGCACAGCCTCTGACCATCCCTTGTATCATGTCTGCACAGCCTCTGACCATCCCTTGTATCATGTCTGCACAGCCTCTGACCATCCCTTGTATCATGTCTGCACAGCCTCTGACCATCCCTTGTATCATGTCTGCACAGCCTCTGACCATCCCTTGTATCATGTCTGCACAGCCTCTGACCATCCCTTGTATCATGTCTGCACAGCCTCTGACCATCCCTTGTATCATGTCTGCACAGCCTCTGACCATCCCTTGTATCATGTCTGCACAGCCTCTGACCATCCCTTGTATCATGTCTGCACAGCCTCTGACCATCCCTTGTATCATGTCTGCACAGCCTCTGACCATCCCTTGTATCATGTCTGCACAGCCTCTGACCATCCCTTGTATCATGTCTGCACAGCCTCTGACCATCCCTTGTATCATGTCTGCACAGCCTCTGACCATCCCTTGTATCATGTCTGCACAGCCTCTGACCATCCCTTGTATCATGTCTGCACAGCCTCTGACCATCCCTTGTATCATGTCTGCACAGCCTCTGACCATCCCTTGTATCATGTCTGCACAGCCTCTGACCATCCCTTGTATCATGTCTGCACAGCCTCTGACCATCCCTTGTATCATGTCTGCACAGCCTCTGACCATCCCTTGTATCATGTCCGCACAGCCTCTGACCATCCCTTGTATCATGTCCGCACAGCCTCTGACCATCCCTTGTATCATGTCCGCACAGCCTCTGACCATCCCTTGTATCATGTCCGCACAGCCTCTGACCATCCCTTGTATCATGTCCGCACAGCCTCTGACCATCCCTTGTATCATGTCCGCACAGCCTCTGACCATCTCTGACATTAGAGTTCCTGTTTTAAATGCAAGTTGGAACTCTGCAGACCCTGATGTAAAGGGGAATGCTGTGCAGTCTTATATAAGGTGATCTCTGGTCACCAGAGCCCCCACTTACATCAGAGTTCCCATTTACATCATGATCGGCAGCACTCCCCTTTACATCATGATCGGCAGCACTCCCCTTTACATCAAAGTTCCCCTTGCACTGTAAGCAGTGCTGGGACAAGGCCATTTGGTGCCCAGGGCAAAGATGGCAAACTGCGCCCCCCCCCCCCCCCCCGTTTTTAAGAAAGAATCAATTTCGTTTCAGAACAAGAATATACTTAACCGGTTCCCGACCGGCTCCTGTACTTATACGTCAGCAGAATGGCACGGCTGGGCAAAGTAAAGTACCCGCGATTGTGTCACGGAGCTCAAGAACGCCGTTCTGCCTAATGACAGCACACTGATTGTCTGCTTCCTATCATCGGGAGCAGCGATCAGTGTGGTGTCACACACAGCAATGCCCCCAGACAGTTAGAAACACGCCCCTAGGATACACTTAACCCCTCCCTGCCCCCTAGTGGTTAACCCCTTCCCTGCCAGTGACATTTTTACAGTAATCAATGCAATTTTATAGCATCGATTGCTGTATTAATGCCAATGGTCCCAAAAATGTGTTAAAATTGTCCGTGTCCGCCATAATGTCGCAGTCACGATAAAAATCGCTGATCGCCGCCATTACTAGTAAAAAAAAAATATTAATAAAAATGGTATAAAACTATCCCCTATTTTGTAAACGCTATAACTTTTGCGCAAACCAATCAATAAACGCTTATTGCGATTTTACCAAAAATAAGTAGAAGAATACATATCAGCCTAAACTGAGGAAACAAAATGTGTTTTTATATATTTTTGGGGGATATTTATTATAGCAAAAAGTAAAAAATCATGCGTTTTTTTCAAAGTTGTCACTTTTTTTTTGTTTATAGCGCAAAAAATTAAAACCGCAGAGATGATCAAATACCACCAAAAGAAAGCTCTATTTGTGGGAAAAAAAGGACGTCAATTTTGTTTGGGAGCCACGTCGCACGACCGCGCAATTGTCAGTTAAAGCGACGCAGTGCCGAATCGCAAAAAGCGCTCTGGTCAGGAAGGGGGTAAATCCTTCCGGGGCTGAAGTGGTTAAAACAATACAAATTCAATTGGGTTTAATGCGATGGAAACAGAGTTCACTCACACAACAAAACGCTCCCCTTAACATAACAGTTGCCCATCAGAGTGCCCCTTAACAGAAAATATGCCCATCAGAGTGCCCCTTAACAGAAAATATGTCCAAAAGAGTGTCCCTTAGTATAAAATTTGCCCATAGGCACATTTTATATTAAGGGACACTCTGATGGGCAAATTGTATGTTAAGGGAAACCATGATGGGCACATTTTATATTAAGGGGCGCTCTGATGGGCACAACAAAATGTGTCCATCAGTGTGCCCCTTAAAAAAATATATGAGAAAACACAAAATTATTTTCTGCGCTCAGAAGGACAGTCTCATCTGAACTAATATCAAGGCGACTTCAGAGATGGAATATATTCAGACCCCAGGCAGCTGTTTAACTTTCAGAGCAAAAGTTCAAACAGAAATAAAATAAAAAAAAAAAAACAGCGCTCAATGGGATCATGAAAAAAGTTTATTTAAAAATCTGCTCTAATGACAAGACAGAGCAGAAAAAACAGTTCGATAAGATATACTGTTCTGATCTTTAACCAGTTCGCGCCCGCGCTATAGCCGAAAGACGGCTGCAGCGCGGACGCTCTCTGCTGGGAGGACGTCCCTGGACGTCCTCCTGTTTACATCCTCCCTGCGCGCCCTCGAGGGCGCGCAGCGGGGAAAATCTGTGTTGGCCGTGTCCGTCGGACACGGCCAATCACAGATCGCTGTAAACGGCCAATCACAGCGGCCGTTTACAGCGCGATCTCAGCAGCCAATGAGAGATGATCTCAAATGTAAACATATGAGATCATCTCTCATTGCCGGCTTTCTCTCTCCTCACACAGAGACAGCGTGTGAGGAGAGAGAAGCGATCTGTGTCAGCATTGCCTACTGTGAGTAAAAAAAACACTTTACACTGCCATCAGTCCCCATAAAGTGCCATCTGCCAGCCCAATCTGCCAGCCCAATCTGCCAGCCCAATCTGCCAGAGGAATCTGACATTACAATCTGCCAGTACCATCTGCCAGTACCATCTGCCAGTACCATCTGCCAGTGCCATCTGCCAGTGCCATCTGCCAGTGCCAGTGCCATCTGCCAGTGCCACCTGTCACCAGTGCCACGTATCAGTGCAATCTGTCAGTGCCACCTGTCACCAGTGCCACGTATCAGTGCCATCTGTCAGTGCCACCAGTCATCAGTGCCACGTATCAGTGCCATCTGTCAGTGCCACCAGTCATCAGTGCCACGTATCAGTGCCATCTGTCAGTGCCACCAGTCGTCAGTGCCACGTATCAGTGCCATCTGTCAGTGCCACCAGTCGTCAGTGCCACGTATCAGTGTCATCCGTCAGTGCCACCAGTCGTCAGTGCCACCAGTCGTCAGTGCCACATCAGTGCCACCTGCCAGTGTCACCTGCCACATCAGTGCCACCTGCCACCTGCCACATCAGTGTCACCTGTCAGTGTCACCTGCCACATCAGTGTCACCTGTCAGTGTCACCTGCCACATCAGTGTCACCTGCCAAATCAGTGTCACCTGCCACATTTGTGATCAGCATGTCACAAAGGTTATATTCAGCCGAGGAGGCTTACGACATTCTTGCAGCCGACGAGAGCAACGGGGAGCTCTCCGCTTCGGATTCCTCCTCCTATGCAGGTTCCGATTCTGACATGGACTACGAGCCTGTCATAAGTAGCGGGACAATGACAGCCTCAGAGGAGGAAGATGAGAGTCCGCCCGCCAGACAAAGGCGTACTGATGAGGCAGTACCATCCACCAGTACCGCAGTGCCATCCACCAGCACTGCAGTACCATCCACCAGCACTGCAGTACCTCGGCAAAGGCCAAGTTCCAGTGGGGTGTCACCTCGGCCCCAAAGGGTTAGGTCCCATGCAAGCCTTCCCTATGCCCTTCAGAACCCCTTGTGGCTTCCTCCTAATTCAGGAGAAGCTAACGTTCCCCCTTTCACTGCCCACCCAGGAGTCCAGGTGGACACAGAAAATTTTTCCCCAATGGATTTTTTCAATTTAATTTTTACCAATGACATGCTTGCATCGATTGTGGCCCAGTGCAACCTATATGCACAACAATTTATCGCAAGTAATCCAACGTCCTCTTATGCCCGTCCCTACCAGTGGAGACCCCTGACAGTGGAGGAGTTCAGAATTTTTTTGGGCCTCACGTTCTGTATGGGACTAAACAACAAAAACGAAATCCGTGCTTATTGGTCAACCCTCCACATCTACCACATGCCCATCTTTTCTTATGTAATGCCCAGGACCAGATATCTGATGATTTTGAGATTCTTGCACTTCAATGATAACACCCAGTGCCCTCCCCGAAATGACCCAAATTTTGATAAACTCTATAAAATTCGGCCGCTAATAAATTATTTTTCTGAGATCTTCCCCCAGTTGTTTACCCCAGACCAGCACGTATGTGTGGATGAGTCCCTGGTCAAATTTTCTGGCAGGCTGGGCTTAAAACAATTTATTCCCTCCAAAAGGGCCCGCTATGGAGTGAAAATGTATAAGTTGTGTGACCGAGCCACAGGTTATACATATTCCTTCATGGTGTACGAAGGGAAGGACACCCAGCTACATCCCCCTAATTGCCCAGAATACATCGGATCGAGTGGGAAAGTGGTTTGGCAACTTATAAACCCACTCCTGGAGAAAGGTTACCATCTCTATGTGGATAACTTTTATACCAGTTTGCCCCTGTTCCGAAACCTTCACAGGAAGAACACGCCAGCCTGCGGCACCGTAAGAACAAACCGGAAGGGCTTTCCTCAAAGCCTCGTCAACAAGAAGCTGAGAAGAGGGGAGACGGCAAGCTTACGCAATGAGGAAATTCTGGCTGTGAAGTGGAGGGACAGAAGGGATGTGTATATGCTTTCGTCGATCCACAACAACACATTTGTTGAGATCACCAGGAGGACTGGCCCAGTCGTACAAAAGCCACTGTGTATATATGAATACAACAAGTTCATGGGAGGTGTCGACTTCAACGACCAGATGCTCGAACCTTATCTTGCCACAAGAAGAACATACCAGTGGTATAAAAAAGTTGCTATTTATTTATTTAATTTGGCCACATACAACAGCTATATTATCTACCAAAACTCCACTGAAAGACCCAGACCCTTCCTTGGCTACCAGGAGATAATCACCACTGCCCTTATATTCCCGAACGGCCCACCACAAAATATTCGATCCGATGTCATAAGCAGACTCTCTGAACGCCACTTTCCCGATAAAATCCCTCCCACTCCAACAGGCCAAAAACGTCAGAAAAAATGCCGGGTGTGCTCCAAACGAGGATTGAGAAGAGACACCACTTATCATTGTGTAGATTGTCCTTCCCAACCAGGCCTCTGCGTAGTTAACTGTTTCCGCCGTTACCATACTTCACTACATTATTAGTGAAGTATGGTAAACATAGCCCTCACTTCCTACCATTTACCATCACACCCCTTATGCCTCTGCTTGCTCTGTAACTGACCCTGGCTTGTTGTTCGACCATGCTTCTGCCTACTGATTCTGTTTATACCTCTGCCTGATCTGGAACTGACCCTGGACTGTTATTTGACCATGCTTCTGCCTACCGATTCTGTACATACCTCTGCCTGATCTGGAACTGACCCTGGACTGTTTGACCATGCCTTTTGCCTGCCTCTTGGACTGATCTTGTACCCTGACAGTGGACTAGTGGGGTTCATAACACAGGGGTCTCACATATGTGAGGGGCTCCAGAATAGTTTTTCTGGATGAAGAAAACTTTCATTTGTTTTCTCATTCCTAGATTAGGGTCTGGAGGCTCGGAGGCTTCAAAGAGATTTGGGTGGGAGAAGCCTCTACCCCTGTCCCCATTCTGTCCTGAACAAGGCCCTACTTCTGCCTGCTCTGCCTGTAGGACCTATGCCATCATGCCTCTGCTTGTTGCATGAACTGACCACACCACGTGGATGGACCATGTTCCTGCCTACTACCAGGACCAATATTTTGGCACTGCTGACAATCTCTCCCTGCACTGACCCTGGACTGTATATGGACAGTATCCCTGCCTGCTGCCTGTATTGACTATGGACAGTATTCCTGCCTGTTGCCTGGAAAATTGTGTTCGCTTTTGATGACCAAGTTCCTGCCTGCTGCCTGGACCAGTGCTATCCTCCTGTGGACAACTGCGCTACTAAAACCACAGGTAATCTTTTGTTTACTCTTTGCTAAGCAGAATGTATTTTGGGGTGTAATTCTTGGTATGTGCATGCTATGCGTCCCTGGTACACCTCATGGTGTTCCTTGCATGTTGGGCCTCTGTATGTGGCCAAGCTGTGTAAAAGTCTCACACATTTGGTATCGCCATACTCAGGAGGAGTAGCAGAATGTATTTTGAGGTGTAATTTTTGCTATGTACATACTATGTGTTGGAAATATCTTATAAATGAACAACTTAGCGTAAAAAAAATGCGTTTTCATTTTTTTTCCACATTTTCCCAAAACTTCTGGAAAAAAATGAACCGTTCAAAAGACTCATTATGCCTCATAGATTATACGTTTGGGTGTTAGCTTTCCAAAATGGGGTCACTTTGTGGGCGTTTCCATTGTCCTGGTGCTCCAGGGCCTTCAAAAGTGTAATAGGTGGTTGAGAAATAAGATGCGTCATTTATGCTTGTAAAACGCCTGACGGTGCTATTTCAATGTTGGGTCTCTGTATGTGGCCAGGCTGTGTAAAAGTCTCACACATTTGGTATCGCCATACTCAGGAGGAGTAGCAGAATGTATTTTGAGGTGTAATTTGTGCTATGTACATACTATGTGTTGGAAATATCTTATAAATGAACAACTTAGCGTAAAAAAAATGCGTTTTAATTTTTTTTCCACATTTTCCCAAAACTTCTGGAAAAAAATGAACCGCTCAAAAGACTCATTATGCCTCATAGATTATACGTTGGGGTGTTAGCTTTCCAAAATGGGGTCACTTTGTGGGCGTTTCCATTGTCCTGGTGCTCCAGGGCCTTCAAAAGTGTAATAGGTGGTTGAGAAATAAGATGCGTCATTTATGCTTGTAAAACGCCTGACGGTGCTATTTCAATGTTGGGTCTCTGTATGTGGCCAGGCTGTGTAAAAGTCTCACACATTTGGTATCGCCATACTCAGGAGGAGTAGCAGAATGTATTTTGAGGTGTAATTTTTGCTATGTACATACTATGTGTTGGAAATATCTTATAAATGAACAACTTAGCGTAAAAAAAATGCGTTTTCATTTTTTTTCCACATTTTCCCAAAACTTCTGGAAAAAAATTAACCGCTCAAAAGACTCATTATGCCTCATAGATTATACGTTGGGGTGTTAGCTTTCCAAAATGGGGTCACTTTGTGGGCGTTTCCATTGTCCTGGTGCTCCAGGGCCTTCAAAAGTGTAATAGGTGGTTGAGAAATAAGATGCGTCATTTATGCTTGTAAAACGCCTGACGGTGCTATTTCAATGTTGGGTCTCTGTATGTGGCCAGGCTGTGTAAAAGTCTCACACATTTGGTATCGCCATACTCAGGAGGAGTAGCAGAATGTATTTTGAGGTGTAATTTTTGCTATGTACATACTATGTGTTGGAAATATCTTATAAATGAACAACTTAGCGTAAAAAAAATGCGTTTTCATTTTTTTTCCACATTTTCCCAAAACTTCTGGAAAAAAATGAACCGCTCAAAAGACTCATTATGCCTCATAGATTATACGTTGGGGTGTTAGCTTTCCAAAATGGGGTCACTTTGTGGGCGTTTCCATTGTCCTGGTGCTCCAGGGCCTTCAAAAGTGTAATAGGTGGTTGAGAAATAAGATGTGTCATTTATGCTTGTAAAACGCCTGACGGTGCTATTTCAATGTTGGGTCTCTGTATGTGGCCAGGCTGTGTAAAAGTCTCACACATTTGGTATCGCCATACTCAGGAGGAGTAGCAGAATGTATTTTGAGGTGTAATTTTTGCTATGTACATACTATGTGTTGGAAATATCTTATAAATGAACAACTTAGCGTAAAAAAAATGCGTTTTCATTTTTTTCCCACATTTTCCCAAAACTTCTGGAAAAAAATGAACCGTTCAAAAGAATCATTATGCCTCATAGATTATACGTTGGGGTGTTAGCTTTCCAAAATGGGGTCACTTTGTGGGCGTTTCCATTGTCCTGGTGCTCCAGGGCCTTCAAAAGTGTAATAGGTGGTTGAGAAATGAGATGTGTCATTTATGCTTGTAGAATGCCTGATGGTGCTATTTCAAAATTGGGCCACTATATGTGGCCAGGCTGTGTAAAAGTCCCACACATGTGGTATCGTAATACTCAGGAGAAGTAGCAGAATGTATTTTGGGGTGTCATTTGTGGTATACACATGCCATGTGAGAGAAATTACCTATTACAATGAACATTTTGTTAAAAAAAAAAAAAAAAAAAAAAAAATCTTCATTTTGCAAAGAATTGTGGGAAAAAAATGGCAACATCAAAAAGCTCACCATGCCTCTTAATAAATTCCTTGGAATGTCTACTTTCAAAAAAGGGGTCATTTGGGGGGTATTTGTACTTTCCTGGCTTGTTTGGGTCGCAAGAAATGAGATAGGCCACCAGTACATCAGGTGTGATCAATTTTTTGTGATTCGCACCACCGCTTGTAGACTCTATAACTTATACAAAGACCAAATAATATCCACTAATTTGGGTTATTTTTACCAAAGATATGTAGCAGTATAAATTGTGGCCAAAATTTATGAAGAAAAATTAATAATTTGCTAAATTTTATCACATAAACTAAGAAAAATGCGTTTTTTTTCAAAATTTTCGGTCTTTTTTCATTTATAGCGCAAAAAATAAAAAACCCAGTGGTGATCAAATACCACCAAAAGAAAGCTCTATTTGTGGGAAAAAAAGGACAAAAAATTCATTTGGGTACAGTGTTGCATGACTGAGTAATTGTAATTCAAAGTGTGAGAGCACCGAAAGCTGAAAATTGGTCTGGGCAGGAAGGGTGTTTAAGTGCCCAGTAAGCAAGTGGTTAACCACCTGATTACTTTGCACTTAGACCCCCTCGTGACCAGACCAATTTTCAGCTTTTGGCGCTGACGCACTTGGAATGACAATTGCGTGGTCATACGACACTGTACCCAAATGAAATTGTTATCATTTTTTCCCCACAAATAGAGCTTTCTTTTGGTGGTATTTGATCACCTCTGCGTTTTTTATTTTTTGCGCAATAAACAAAAGAAGAGCGACAAATTAAAAAAAAAAAACAATATTTTTTACTTTTTGCTATAATAAATATCCCCAAAAAATATATAAAAAACCTTTTTTTTCCTCAGTTTAGGCCGAAACGTATTCTTCTACATATTTTTGGTAAAAAAAAATCGCAATTAGCGATTATTGATTAGTTTGCGCAAAAGTTATAGCGTTTACAAAATAGGGGATAGTTTTATAGCATTTTTATTAATATTTTTTTTTTTATTAGTAATGGCGGTGATCAGCGATTTTTTTATTGTGACTGCGACATTATGGCGGACACATCGGACATTTTTGACACATTTTTGGCACCATTGTCATTTATACAGCAATCAATGCTATTTAAATGCATTGATTCCTGTATAAATGACACTGGCAGTGAAGGGGTAACCACTAGGGGGCGGGGAGGGGTTAATTATGTTACCTAAGAGTGATTCTTACTGTGGGGGGAGGGGACTCAAAAGGGGAGGAGACCGATCGGTGTTTCTCTGTACAGAGAACACACCATCGGCTCCTCTCCTCTGACAGGACCGTTGATCTGTGTGTTTACACACACAGATCCACGGTCCCGCTGTGTTACCGGGCAATCGCGGGTGCCCAGCGGACATCGCGACCGCTGGGCATGCGCATCGGGTGCCCAGTGACACGGCGAGAGCGCGCACGCGCTCGCGCTCCCTGGAGTGCACAGAAGGGGAGGACGTCATATGACGTAGTCCCGGCACAACAGATCTGCGCTGTAGCCGTCATTTGGCTATAGCGCGGATCTCAGCTAGTTAAGGAATATAGTGAAACCAAAAAAATGAGAATTAAAATTTACAGCATTGCACCATACCTGTATGGTGCAATGCTGTAAATTTTAATTCTCATTTTTTGGTTTCACTATATTCCTTAAAGATGACGGCGAAGGACAGGACCTTTCACTGCGCCCCCCCACCCCCAATAAATTGTAGCGCCCAGGGCATCCCCCCCTTCCGCCCCCCCTTGTACCGGCTCTAACTGTAAAGCCCCATACACACGGTCGGAAAATCCGACCACCAAATCCATCGGATTTGGTCCGACGGATTTAGTCCGACACTGGTGTTGCATACACACGGACAAAGTTGTCGGAAAATCCGATCATTCTGAACGTGGTGACGTTCGTTGCGTACGACGGGACTACGTAGAGGCTAGTAGCCAATAGCTTTGGTCTTGTAATGTGATGAGCATGCGTAGCACTTTGTCCGTCGGAATTCGCTACACACGATCGGATTTGGTGTGATCGGACTTTGTTGTCAAAAAATCTATCCAGCAGGAGATAGGACTTTGTCCGTCGGACAATCCGATGGAACCTGTCCGATGGTGCCTACACACGGTCGGAATTTCCGACAACATTGTCCGATAGGACAGAATCCATCGGAAAATCCGACCGTGTGTATGGGGCTTTAGGGGTAATCCTGAAGACTCTGATGTAAGGGGGAACTCTGTGCTGGGTTATATTAACCTGACCTTCATGAAAATGGAGAAATATGTTTTTTGACTGTTGTTATAACTTTAACACATTGCTAGTAGCAGCTGCACAAATTTTCTCTATAGTTGTGTGCATGTAATATACACACACACACACACACACTATATTATCACTTGAATTTTTTCTCCCATTATGGGCATGAGTGGGGCCTCATGTCTAAGATTTGCCTAAGGCCTCACAAAGCCTAGAGACGCCTCTGTTGTCCTGAATAGTTAGTGATTAATCTCGTAGTAGCCGTGGATTGAGTTTTTTTATTTTTGGCATGGATTATACCATCCCGATTACCTATTTGCTCAAAGATGTCCTGTACCCTGATGTGCTGGGCTCTGTACCCTGATGTCTTGTACCCTGATGTGTTGTGCCCTGTATGCTGATGTGCTGGGCTCTTTACCCTGATGTGCTGGGCTCTGTACCCTGATGTGGCCTGGTGTGTTGTACCCTGATGTGCCTTTTGCCCTGATGTCCTAGGCTCTGACAATTGCGCGGTCGTGCGATGTGGCTCCCAAACAAAATTGACGTCCTTTTTTCCCCACAAATAGAGCTTTCTTTTGGTGGTATTTGATCACCACTGCGGTTTTTATTTTTTGCGCTATAAGCAAAAAAAGAGCGCCAATTTTGAAAAAAAAAATGCATTATTTTTAACTTTTTGCTATAATATATATCCCCCAAAAATATATATAAAAATTTTTTTTTCCTCAGTTTATATGTATTATTGTTTGGTTTGCGCAAAAGTTATAGCGTTTACAAAATACGGGATCTTTTTATAGCATTTTTATTAATAATTTTTATTTTTTATTAGTAATGGCGGCGATCAGCAATTTTTATTTTGACTGCAACATTATGGCGGACACATCGGACATTTTTGACACATTTTTGGGACCATTGTCATTTAAACAGAAATCAGTGCTATACAAATGCACTGATTCCTGTGTAAATGACACTGCCAGTGAAGGGGTTAACCAGGGGGTGGCAGTGTAGGGGTTAAGTGTGTCCTAGGGGCGTGTTACTAACTGTGGGGGGCGTGGCTGTGTGTTAGTGATCACTGATCTCTGCTCCAATCACAGGGAGCAGAGATCAGTGTCACATGTTGCTAGGCAGAACGGGAGATGCTGTTTACTTCCGCATCTCCCCATTCGTCCTCCCCATGAGACGATCGTGGGTATCCCTGCGGTGATCGATACAATGTATTTAGCTGGTAAAGGGTTATACCTGCATTTTGGTCTTGATAATTTGTCTTATTAACCACTTCCCGACCGCCCCCTGTATATATACGTCGGCAGAATGGCACGTACAGGCAGAACCACGTACCTGTACGTGCCATTCTTCAGGCGCGTGGGGGGTCCGATCGGACCCCCCCCGGCCGGCGGGGACGGTCGGGATCGCTTCAGGAGCGATCCGGGATGAGGGGACGGCCAGTGGTTTCTGGCCACCCCCTCGCGATCGCTCCTGGCGAATCAGATGCTTCCTCTGTCTGTGTCAATCAAAACACAGGCAGAGGAAGTGATGTCACGCTCGGTGCGCCGGTCTATGTGACCGGAACGCCGAGCTGTGAACATCTAAAGGTTAGTGCACCAACAGTACACTGACACCAGTACACATAGGCACACAAAACACCCCCCTGTCACCCCCAGATCACCCCCAGATCACCCCCTCCCCCCCCAGTCACAGTGTCACTAATTGCAGTGATCATTTTTTTACTGATCACTGCATTTAGTGTCAGTGTGACTGTAATAACTGTCAGTGCAGTTAGTTTTAGGTCCAAGGTAGCCCCCTACCCCCCCCTAATAAAGGTTTAACCCCTTGATTGCCCCCCAGGTAACCCTTTCACCCCCTTTTGCCAGTGTCACTAAGCGATCGTTTTTCTGATCGCTGTATTAGTGTCACTGCTGTCGCTAGGTAACCATTTTTTTTTTTTAGGTAACCGCCATGTTTATATAGGTTCATAAATAGTTTTATAGGTCAGGTACCCCCATATTACAACCTAAATAAAGGTTTTAACCCCCTGATTGCCCCTAGAGTTAACCCTTTCACCAGTGATCACTGTATAACTGTCACTGGTGACGCTGGTTAGCCAGTTAGTTATTTCGTTATTTAGGTTCCCCGTCAGGTTTTTATATAGCGTCAGGTACCCCCATATATTACCTAATAAAGGTTTTAACCCCCTGATTGCCCTAGTTAACCCTTTCACCCCCTTTTGCCAGTGTCACTAAGCGATCGTTTTTCTGATCGCTGCATTAGTGTCGCTAGGTAACCATTTTTTTTTTTTAGGTAACCGCCATGTTTATATAGGTTCATAAATAGGTTTATAGGTCAGGTACCCCCATATTACAACCTAAATAAAGGTTTTAACCCCCTGATTGCCCCTAGAGTTAACCCTTTCACCAGTGATCACTGTATAACTGTCACTGGTGACGCTGGTTAGCCAGTTAGTTATTTCGTTATTTAGGTTCCCCGTCAGGTTTTTATATAGCGTCAGGTACCCCCATATATTACCTAATAAAGGTTTTAACCCCCTGATTGCCCTAGTTAACCCTTTCACCCCCTTTTGCCAGTGTCACTAAGCGATTGTTTTTCTGATCGCTGCATTAGTGTCGCTAGGTAACCAGTTTTTTTTTGTATTACTGTTACGGGTGACGCTGGTTAGTTAGCTTTATTTTTTATACTGTCAGGGCACCCGCCATTTATTACCCAATAACGGTTTAACCCCCTGATCGCCCGGCGGGTGATATCAATTAGGTTTTAGGGTCAAATAAGGTCTGCGTCGCCCCAGGTTAGTGCCAGTACCGCAAACACCCACGCGCAAAGCATACACCTCCCTTAGTGGTATAGTATCTGAACAGATCAATATCTGATCTGATCAGATCTATACTAGCGTCCCAGCAGTTTAGGGTTCCAAAAAAAAACGCATTGTTAGCGGGATCAGCCCAGATACCTGCTAGCACCTGCGTTTTCCCCCTCCGCCCAGCCCAGCCCAGCCCACCCAAGTGCAGTATCGATCGATCACTGTCACTTACAAAACACTAAGCACACATAACTGCAGCGTTCGCAGAGTCAGGCCTGATCCCTGCGATCGCTAACAGTTTTTTTGTGGTAGCGTTTTGATTCAGTCGCTTCAGTCAGGAGCTTTTTTACCAGTGAATCTCAAAAAAATAAAAAAAATAAAAATAGTTGTCGTTTTATTGTTCTCTCTCTCACTCTATTCTCTCTCTATTGTTGCTCTTTTTTTACTCCATTCTATTCTGCAATGTTTTATTATGTTTTATCATGTTTTATCATGCTTGCTTTTCAGGTATGTAATTTTGTTTACTGTGTTTTAGTGTTAAGCATTTTTTTGTTTTCAGGTGCGCCATTCAGTTGCAACGCGGATTTATTTATCTTGACAGCAACAGCGTTTGCTCCCACGATACATAAAGGCTCGACTCCAACGCTGTAGGAGGTGATTTCACCACCACAGTTAAAAAAAAGAGCATATATGCCGAAGCATGGGGGCAGCAGGGGGGGGGGAGGAGCGATTGGCTCCTAATGCCACGTACATACGGTCGAAATTCCGACCGTGTGTACACGGCATAACTTTTGCGGGAGGATGCCCCCATGCATCGGCATATATAAATGGTGCATGTATGCCCATCATTAGAAGTGGGTGGATGAAGGGAGGTATTCTAATGGTGGGCATACCCACCAATCAATCTCTTTTTTTCGTTCAGCCAAGAGGCTGCATGAAAAAAAAAAAGATTACAATATATGTCCAGTATGTTGCTGGACTTTGAATGGTTATACCAGAATGATGCCTGCAGGTTTAGGTATCATCTTGGTATCATTCTTTTCAGCCAGTGATCGGCTTTCATGTAAAAGCAATTCTAGCGGGTAATTAGCCTCTAGACTGCTTTTACAAGCAGTGGGAGGGAATGTCCCCCCTCCCGGATATAAACCGCGCCATTGGGAAATTGGGAAAGCATTTTATCACACCAATCTTGGTGTGGTCAGATGCTTTGAGGGCAGAGGAAAGATCTAGGGTCTAATAGACCCCAATTTTTTCAAAAAAAGAGTACCTGTCACTGCCTATTGCTATCATAGGGGATATTTACATTCCCTGAGATAACAATAAAAATCATAACAAAGAAAAAAAATGGAAGGAACAGTTTAAAAATAAAATAAAAAAGCTAAATAAATAAAAAAAAAAACAAAAAAAAAAAAAAAAAGCACCCCTGCCCCCCTTCTCTTGCGCAAAGGCGTACACAAGCGTTGGTCTGGCGTCATATGTAAACAGCAATTGCACCATGCATGTGAGGTATCACCGCGAAGGTCAGATCGAGGGCAGTAATTTTAGCAGTAGACCTCCTCCGTGAATCTAATGTGGTATCATGTAAAGGCTTTTAAAGGCTTTTAAAAATGTATGTAGTTTGTCGCCACTGCGTGTTTGTGCGCAATTTTAAAGCATGTCGTGTTTGGTATCCATGTACTCGGCCTAAGATCATATTTTTTATTTCATCAAAAATTTGAGCAATATAGTGTGTTTTAGTGCATTAAAATAAAAAAAAGTGTATTTTTTCCACAAAAAATGCGTTTGAAAAATCGCTGCGCAAATACTGTGTGGAAAAAAAAAATGCAACACCCACCATTTTAATCTGTAGGGCCTTTGCTTTAACATTATATATAGTGTTTGGGGGTTCAACGTAATTTTCTTGCAAAAAAAAAATATGTTTTCATGTAAACAAAAAGTGTCAGAAATGGCTTTGTCTACAAGTGGTTAGAAGAGTGGGTGACGTGTAAGGATGGGCCCGGTGCTCGATGCGAACCCACGTTCGCATCGAGCACCGGGCGTTCGCTCGCTCTGCGAGCCCAGAACTATTTTGGCCGCTCGCATCACGTTCGTGTGATGCGAGCGGCCCCCGCAATGCATTGCGGCCGGCGCGGCCGACGCAGTGCATTGCTGGCTGATGATTGGCCAAGCATGCACTGTGACCCCGCATGCTTGGCCAATCACAGCCCCGGAAAATCGAAGAGCCATAATTGGCTACAGGCAGGACGCCTGTAGCCAATTACAGCTCAGGGGCTGTAGTACACGCCCCCCCCCCCCCCCCTATAAAACGCCGCCACGCCGTCTGCGCCGGTCACATGCTGTTCCGGCGCAGATTGAGCAGGCAGATTCTGTGACACTCTGCTGCATTGAGATAGTTAGATAGATTCACTTACAGAGATTGAGTTAGATAGATTCAGTTACAAAGATTGATTGACAAAGAGGGGCTTGTAGTGTGCTCGTGGCAGGCAGGCAGAGCTCCTATATTTTGTTACCAGAAGCACCTATAGGACTTGTAGTGTGTTCGTGGCAGGCAGGCAGAGCTCCTATATTTTGTTACCAGAAGCACCTATAGGACTTGTAGTGTGTTAGTGGCAGGCAGGCAGAGCTCCTATATTTTGTTACCAGAAGCACCTATAGGACTTGTAGTGTGTTCGTGGCAGGCAGGCAGAGCTCCTATATTTTGTTACCAGAAGCACCTATAGGACTTGTAGTGTGTTAGTGGCAGGCAGGCAGAGCTCCTATATTTTGTTACCAGAAGCACCTATAGGACTTGTAGTGTGTTCGTGGCAGGCAGGCAGAGCTCCTATATTTTGTTACCAGAAGCACCTATAGGACTTGTAGTGTGTTAGTGGCAGGCAGGCAGAGCTCCTATATTTTGTTACCAGAAGCACCTATAGGACTTGTAGTGTGTTAGTGGCAGGCAGGCAGAGCTCCTATATTTTGTTACCAGAAGCACCTATAGGACTTGTAGTGTGTTAGTGGCAGGCAGGCAGAGCTCCTATATTTTGTTACCAGAAGCACCTATAGGACTTGTAGTGTGTTCGTGGCAGGCAGGCAGAGCTCCTATATTTTGTTCCCAGAAGCACCTATAGGACTTGAAGTGTGTTAGTCCCATTACACACACAGAGCTATATTTTCTTCCCAGAAGCACCTATAGGACTTGAAGTGTGTTAGTCCCATTACACACACAGAGCTATATTTTCTTCCCAGAAGCACCTATAGGACTTGAAGTGTGTTAGTCCCATTACACACACAGAGCTATATTTTGTTCCCAGAAGCACCTATAGGACTTGAAGTGTGTTAGTCCCATTACACACACAGAGCTATATTTTCTTCCCAGAAGCACCTATAGGACTTGAAGTGTGTTAGTCCCATTACACACACAGAGCTATATTTTGTTCCCAGAAGCACCTATAGGACTTGAAGTGTGTTAGTCCCATTACACACACAGAGCTATATTTTGTTCCCAGAAGCACCTATAGGACTTGAAGTGTGTTAGTCCCATTACACACACAGAGCTATATTTTGTTCCCAGAAGCACCTATAGGACTTGAAGTGTGTTAGTCCCATTACACACAAAGAGCTATATTTTGTTCCCAGAAGCACCTATAGGACTTGAAGTGTGTTAGTCCCATTACACACAAAGAGCTATACTTTGTTCCCAGAAGCACCTATAGGACTTGAAGTGTGTTAGTCCCATTACACACACAGAGCTATATTTTGTTCCCAGAAGCACCTATAGGACTTGAAGTGTGTTAGTCCCATTACACACAAAGAGCTATACTTTGTTCCCAGAAGCACCTATAGGACTTGAAGTGTGTTAGTCCCATTACACACACAGAGCTATATTTTGTTCCCAGAAGCACCTATAGGACTTGAAGTGTGTTAGTCCCATTACACACAAAGAGCTATATTTTGTTCCCAGAAGCACCTATAGGACTTGAAGTGTGTTAGTCCCATTACACACACAGAGCTATATTTTGTTCCCAGAAGCACCTATAGGACTTGAAGTGTGTTAGTCCCATTACACACAAAGAGCTATATTTTGTTCCAGAAGCACCTATAGGACTTGAAGTGTGTTAGTCCCATTACACACACAGAGCTATATTTTGTTCCCAGAAGCACCTATAGGACTTGAAGTGTGTTAGTCCCATTACACACACAGAGCTATATTTTGTTCCCAGAAGCACCTATAGGACTTGAAGTGTGTTAGTCCCATTACACACACAGAGCTATATTTTGTTCCCAGAAGCACCTATAGGACTTGAAGTGTGTTAGTCCCATTACACACAAAGAGCTATATTTTGTTCCCAGAAGCACCTATAGGACTTGAAGTGTGTTAGTCCCATTACACACACAGAGCTATATTTTGTTCCCAGAAGCACCTATAGGACTTGAAGTGTGTTAGTCCCATTACACACACAGAGCTATATTTTGTTCCAGAAGCACCTATAGGACTTGAAGTGTGTTAGTCCCATTACACACACAGAGCTATATTTTGTTCCCAGAAGCACCTATAGGACTTGAAGTGTGTTAGTCCATTACACACAAAGAGCTATACTTTGTTCCCAGAAGCACCTATAGGACTTGAAGTGTGTTAGTCCCATTACACACACAGAGCTATATTTTGTTCCCAGAAGCACCTATAGGACTTGAAGTGTGTTAGTCCCATTACACACAAAGAGCTATATTTTGTTCCCAGAAGCACCTATAGGACTTGAAGTGTGTTAGTCCCATTACACACACAGAGCTATATTTTGTTCCAGAAGCACCTATAGGACTTGAAGTGTGTTAGTCCCATTACACACACAGAGCTATATTTTGTTCCCAGAAGCACCTATAGGACTTGAAGTGTGTTAGTCCCATCACACAGAGCTCCTCTATTTTCTTTGCATAAGCACCCACAGGACTTCTAGTGTGTTAGTGGCACCACACAGAGCTCCTCTATTTTCTTTGCAGAAGCACCCACAGGACTTCTAGTGTGTTAGTGGCATCACACAGAGCTCCTCTATTTTCTTTGCAGAGGCACCCATAGGACTTCTAGTGTGTTAGTGGCATCACACAGAGCTCCTATATATTCTTCTCAGCAGCACCCACAGGACTTCTAGTGTGTTAGTGGCATCACACAGAGCTCCTCTATTTTCTTTGCAGAAGCACCCATAGGACTTCTAGTGTGTTAGTGGCATCACACAGAGCTCCTATATATTCTTTGCATAAGCACCCACAGGACTTCTAGTGTGTTAGTGGCACCACACAGAGCTCCTCTATTTTCTTTGCAGAAGCACCCACAGGACTTCTAGTGTGTTAGTGGCATCACACAGAGCTCCTCTATTTTCTTTGCAGAAGCACCCATAGGACTTCTAGTGTGTTAGTGGCATCACACAGAGCTCCTATATATTCTTTGCATAAGCACCCACAGGACTTCTAGTGTGTTAGTGGCACCACACAGAGCTCCTCTATTTTCTTTGCAGAAGCACCCACAGGACTTCTAGTGTGTTAGTGGCACCACACAGAGCTCCTCTATTTTCTTTGCAGAAGCACCCACAGGACTTCTAGTGTGTTAGTGGCATCACACAGAGCTCCTCTATTTTCTTTGCAGAGGCACCCATAGGACTTCTAGTGTGTTAGTGGCATCACACAGAGCTCCTATATATTCTTCTCAGCAGCACCCACAGGACTTCTAGTGTGTTAGTGGCATCACACAGAGCTCCTCTATTTTCTTTGCAGAAGCACCCATAGGACTTCTAGTGTGTTAGTGGCATCACACAGAGCTCCTATATATTCTTTGCATAAGCACCCACAGGACTTCTAGTGTGTTAGTGGCATCACACAGAGCTCCTCTATTTTCTTTGCAGAAGCACCCATAGGACTTCTAGTGTGTTAGTGGCATCACACAGAGCTCCTATATATTCTTTGCATAAGCACCCACAGGACTTCTAGTGTGTTAGTGGCACCACACAGAGCTCCTCTATTTTCTTTGCAGAAGCACCCACAGGACTTCTAGTGTGTTAGTGGCATCACACAGAGCTCCTCTATTTTCTTTGCAGAAGCACCCATAGGACTTCTAGTGTGTTAGTGGCATCACACAGAGCTCCTCTATTTTCTTTGCAGAAGCACCCACAGGACTTCTAGTGTGTTAGTGGCATCACACAGAGCTCCTCTATTTTCTTTGCATAAGCACCCACAGGACTTCTAGTGTGTTAGTGGCATCACACAGAGCTCCTCTATTTTCTTTGCAGAAGCACCCATAGGACTTCTAGTGTGTTAGTGGCATCACACAGAGCTCCTATATTTTCTTCTCAGCAGCACCCACAGGACTACCGACTACAATGGCTGGAAGACCGCCAAGGGGAGGCAGAGCGTGCAGAGCCAAGAACACAGGGCAGGCAGGCTCTGTTTCTAGTGGACGTGGCCGTGGACGTGGACGTGGTCGTGCATCGTCATCAGCACGTGGCCATGGGACACGCGCGTCTTTGTTTTCGGCAGCTGGACATGTGGAGCCGCATCATGCTGAAGGCTTGGTAGAATGGATGACCAAGCCCTCCTCATCCTCCTCATCCTCTCTCACCCAGGCTCAGGGTACTGACAGAGCATCATCAGCCACCCCTTCCCTAGACCCACCATGTCCTCCTGAGGAGTCCCCCGAACTCTTTGAGCACAGTGTTGGGTACATGCTCCAGGAGGATGCCCAACGATTCGAAGGCTCGGATGACGATACCCAGCTTGAGGAATCTGGCAGTACAGTTCCACCAGCTGCAGCTTACTGCCAGGTTTGCTCTAGTGGTGAAGAGGGAGGGGATGATGAGGTCACTGACTCCACGTGGGTGCCTCAAGGGAGAGAGGATGAGGAGGAGGACGAGGAGGAGGAGGATGCGGCGTCACATGTCCAACGAGGCAGGATGCCCCCTGGAGGCCAGGTAGAGGCCAGCACAGCAACTGTACAACACCGCAGAGCTCCGCCTGTGCAGGGCGCTGCCTCTGCACGTTATCAGAAAAGTTCTTTGGTGTGGGCCTTTTTTGAGACGAGTGCAGCAGATCGCACCACTGCTATTTGCAATATTTGTCTCAAGCGTATCTCGCGTGGCCAAAAACATCAGCCGCTTGGGCACCACAAGCATGACCAGACATATGGCGACCTGCCATGCAGCTCGTTGGCAGGCACACATAAAAGACCCACACCAAAGAACTAAGCGGACCTCTCCTTGCTCCTCCTCAGCTGGGATCTCCATCCCCACTACACCTTCAGTCCTCTCTGAAAGCTGCTCTGAGAGGACTGAAGGTGTAGAATTCGGTGTGTCACAACCAAGTACTTGCAGTACACCGACGTCCGAATGCAGCAGGCAAATTTCCCTGCCCCAGCTGCTGGACCGTAGAAAGTACACTCCCAGCCATCCACATGCCCAGCGGTTGAATGCTAGCCTTGCTAAATTGCTAGCACTTGGCCCCCTTCCGTGAGTTCAATGTGCGGTTCCTCATAGGGTGCATATTACCGCTGACTCCTGGACAGGGCGGTCAGCGGTAAGGTGCATATTACCGCTGACTCATGGTCAGGGACGGTACCTTTCTTTCACGGCCCATTGGTTCACTCTATTGGCAGCTGGGAGGGATGCAGGACAAGGTGCAGTAGAGTTGGAGGTTGTTCCGCCACCACGCCTCCAAAACGCGAATACTGCTACTGGTTGTGACACACCTCTCTCCTCCACCCCCTCCCTCTTCTTCTTCCTCCAGTGCTCTGTCCTGGGAACCAGCGGTGCTCCGTAGGCTTACAAGGGGCTACGCAAGTACTCAGGCAAAAAGATGCCATGCCGTGCTTGCGCTGGTGTGTGTTTGGGGGACAGGAGCCACACTGGGCCAGAGGTTCTGGCAGCTCAGCAGGGGCAGGCCGAGAGGTGGTTGACGCCACGTCAGCTTAAGCCAGGAATGGTCGTTTCTGACAATGGCACCAACCTCCTCTCCGCCCTGCGACAGGGGCAGCTCACCCATGTGCCCTGCATGGCTCCCGTCCTCAACCTGGTGGTGCCGCGGTTCTTGGGCCGGTTCCCAGGCTTACAGGATGTCCTGAGGCAGGCCCGGACAGTCTGTGTGCATTTCCGCCGATCTTATAATGCCAGTGCTCGGCTGACTGAGCTGCAAAAAAGGAGCTGAACCTGCCCAAGAACCGCCTAATATCTGACATGCCCACCAGGTGGAACTCAACGTTGGCCATGTTGCAGCGACTGCACACGCAGCAGAGGGCCATCAATGAGTACCTTTGCGACTACGGCACCAGGACAGGGTCCGGGGAGCTTGGTTTTTTTTCCCCTCGTCAGTGGAGCATGATCAGGGAGGCATGCACTGTCCTCTCACCATTTGAGGAGGCCACGAGGATGGTGAGCAGTGACAGTGCATGCATGAGTGACACTGTCCCTCTTGTCCACCTGTTGGAGCATCCGCTGCGTGGGATCATGGACAGGGCACTTGAGGCAGAACAGAGGCAGGATGAGGAGGACTTCCTTGCCTCTCAAGGCCCCCTTTATCCGGACAGTGTTCCTTCTGTCCCACCCATCACACAGGAAGAGGATGAGGAGGAGGAGGAGGAGGAGGAGGAGGAGGATTGTGTGAGCATGGAGGTGGAGCCTGGCACTCAGCATCAGCAGCAGCAGTCTTTTAGGGATGATGTACAGTCCCAACAAGCCAGTGGACTTGTACGTGGCTGGGAGGAGGTGGCTGGCGATCATGTCATCCTCAGTGACCCAGAAGACTCCGGACCGAATGCCTCAGCTAACCTACGCTGCATGCCTCCCTGATCCTGCAAAGCCTGCGGAAGGATCCTCGTGTTCTTCGGATCAAGGAGAGGGACCATTACTGGCTGGCACTCTCCTTGATCCGCGGTACAAGGGTAAGGTTGCGGACCTTATCTTGCCGTCGCAGAGGGAGCAGAGGATGAGACATCTCAGGGAGGCCTTGCAGAAAGGTCTGTGCAACGCGTTCCCAGAAACTGGGAGGCTACAAACTCCTGGTCCTGGGCGACGAGTTGCTGAGGCTTCGGTCAGTGGCAGAAGGAGCGGTGGGGAAGGTGGACGTCTGACCGATGCGTTCAGACAATTTTTTAGTCCGCAGCCCCAAGGTATGATCGGTTCCAGCAACCATCGCCAGCGTCTGATATACATGGTGCAGGAATACCTTGGGGCAAGGTCAGACTTGGACACCTTTCCACCGAAAATCCTCTGGCTTACTGGGTCCTGAGGATGGATCACTGGCCAGAGCTTGCACAGTATGCAATTGAGCTACTGGCCTGTCCTGCCTCCAGCGTTCTTTCCGAACGCACATTCAGTGCTGCTGGAGGATTTGTGACTGATCATAGGGTGCGCCTGTCCACCGCCTCGGTTGATCGACTGACCTTCATCAAAATGAATCAGTCTTGGATCACCACCAGCTACCAGGCACCTGAGGCGGATATAACCGAATAATTTTTAATGTCACATCCCTTCAAGACTGCCTATGCTGATGCTGAGTGACTGTCCTCTTATGTTCACTGACTATCATCTTCCTCCTCCTCAATGATCCATGCCACCTCACCAGTGCCTAAGGCACAATTTTTCAGCCCCTGTTTAACAGGGGCGTGTACTTACAAATTTTAAAAAAAAATGCTTCGCAACACGTGTGACTGCTGTGCTCCAAGTACAGGCTCTGTGAGGGCCGTGTTGCA
The DNA here is from genome assembly GCA_028564925.1 of Lithobates sylvaticus. Taxonomy (NCBI): domain Eukaryota; kingdom Metazoa; phylum Chordata; class Amphibia; order Anura; family Ranidae; genus Lithobates; species Lithobates sylvaticus. Next base: position 111,940,905 of record CM053029.1, on the reverse strand, counting down.
GCGTTGTGGCACCAGCACCAGTGCCTAAGGCACAATTTTTCATCCCCTGTTTAACAGGGGCGTGTACTTACAATTTTTTAAATAAATGCTTCGCAACACGTGTGACTGCTGTGCTCCAAGTACAGTCTCTGTGCGGGCCGTGTTGCAGTGTTGTGGCACCAGCACCAGTGCCTAAGGCACAATTTTTCAGCCCATGTTTAACAGGGGCGTGTACTTACAATTTTTTAAAAAAATTGCTTCGCATCACGTGTGACTGCTGTGCTCCAGTACAGTCTCTGTGAGGGCCGTGTTGCAGTGTGGTGGCACCAGCACCAGTGCTAAGGCACAATTTTTCAGCCACTGTTTAACAGGGGCGTGTACTTACAATTTTTTAAAAAAATGCTTCGCAACTCGTGTGACTGCTGTGCTCAAAGTACAGTATCTGTGAGGGCCGGGTTGCAGTGTTGTGGCACCAGCACCAGTGCCTAAGGCACAATTTTTCAGCCCTGTTTAACAGGGGCGGGTAATTACAAATCTTGATCTATAGTTCACAGCAGGGCCCATTCCTGCGCCCCCACCAAGAGTAACTATGTGGGCCTGCAGTCTTGTGGCAACACCGTCCACCACCACCGCCAAAGGCCCAATTTTTCTGCCCCTGTTCATCAGGTGCGTGCAATTACAAATCTTGATCTAATAACTCACAGAGGGCCCATTCCTGCGCCCACCAAGAGTAACTTTGAGGGCCTACAGTCTTGTGCAACACCGTCCACCACCACCGCCAAAGGCCCAATTTTTCTGCCATGTTCAACAGGTGCATGCAATTACAAATCTTGATCTATGAACTCACAGCAGGGCCCATTCCTGTGCCCACCAGTCTGTGGCTACACCAACATCTAATAGGGCAATTTTCTGCAGAGTATATACGCCAAGGCCCTACTTTCAAACATCCAACTTACAAACGACTCCTACTTGAAAATGGAAAGAGAAAACAGGAAGTGTGAGGAAATCTACCCCTAGGAAGGGAAATTATATCCTGTTAGATTTAATTTGGGAAAAAGGTATCTCCTCTCTACAGGGTACAGGACATCAGGGTACAGGACATCAGGGCACAGGTCACAGTACATCAGGGCACAACACATCAGGGCACGTCAAGGCACAGTACATCAGGGTACAGGATATCATGGCACAGGACATCGTAGCACATCAGGGCACATCAGGTCACGGGGAACCTCAGGGCATAGGACACCGGGGCACATCAGGGCACGGGGCACATCAGGGCACGGGGCACCTCAGGGCATGGGGCACATCAGGCCACATGGCACATCAGGCACATTATGGGGCACATCAGGGCACATTATGGGGCACATTGGGGAACTTAGCACATCAGGGCATGGGGCACATCAGGGCACGGGGCACATTGGGGCACATTATGGTACATGGCACACCAGGGAACATGGCACATTATGGGGCACATAGCAGCTGCCTGGTCATAGCAGTAAATCAGCTCCCTGTCAGCATGACTGGAACGCAGTAAAAAGAGTGATACAGTACCTCAAAGGAACAATTCAGATGAAGTTACAGTTACCAGCAACATCAGATCCAAAACTTGGATATGTGGATGATGATTGGGCCGGGGACTGCACAGACCACAAATCCACGAGCAGATTCATCTTCCAGTATGGGGAAGGAACCATAAGTTGGACTTCTAGTCGAAAGTAACTGTCGCTTTATCTTCAACTGAAGCAGAATACATTGTAGCAGCAAACGCTTGTCAAGAAGTGATATGGATTTGTCAACTTTTTGTGGACATCGGGATAGACATGTCAAAACCTGGATTATGTACAGAGACTTTTATTGAAGTCAACAGTTCCGAGCACCTGAGCTAAACTTCATCCTTCATCCTCTATTCCCAACTTAGAGACTGAGTTTGTTCAACTGGTTTTTGCAAATAAAAATCCTAAAAAGGAATTCAGGTGTTACTGGGTCAGAACCCTGGGAATCCCTAGACAAGGACAATGAGTATGAGCTGGAGGAGGTAATCGGTAAGCCCAGAAAAATTCAGCCTCTCCTTCGGGGGTCAGTGCTACATAGTGTATAGTTCATATTTTTCTGTGATATAACAGGATGTATTGTCCATCTATGCTCAATGCACTAGTTTGTGTTCTCTTTCTGTTCTACGATAAAGGGCATGTAAAAGATTTCTATATAAAAGTAAAGCCATTTGCTGTATCCAAGAAGCTTCCAAAGCATAATTTCAATACTCAGCTAATATTCAGAACATATGGTGCTGTAGATCTCTATATGATACACTCCTGATCATATTGTGCAGTAGATCTTTACATGAATCACTCCTGTCCATTCAGTGCAGTAGATCTCTAGATGAAACACTCCTATCCATATGGCGCAGAAGATTTATATGAGACAATCCTGGCCATGTGGTGCAGTAGATCTCTATATGGAACGCTTCTGTCCATATGGTGTTGTAGAACCATATACTGTACGAAACACTCCTGCCCATATGGTACAGTAGAAGTCTACATGAAACACTAGTGGCCATATGGTGCTATAGACCTTTATATGAAACACTCCTGCCCATATGGTACAGTTGATCTCTATATGAAACACTCCTATACATATGGCACAGAGGATTTTGATATGAAACACTACTGACCAATGACCATATGGTGCTGTAGATCTCTATGTGAAACACTCCTACCCAAAGGGTACTGTAAACCCCCTGTATGAAACTATTGTGATCAAAGTGTGCGTTTGTTTTTTTTTTTTCGTTTTTTTTACCTCTAGACTCCCAAACAAGAAAGTACTCTTTTTTTTTTACATCTTATTGTCTTTGCCTTTGTGACGTCTAAGGTTATTGTTATTCTTTAGAGAAGATCATAAATGTTTCACAACAGAACACTCTGTATCTGAGAACTTTCCTTTATTTATCCAGCATTGGTGATATTTCCAGCTTTAGGGTATGTTTTTACAAGGTGCTCTGGAGAGTTCTACATAACGTCTAATTGTTATCCTTGTTAAACAAATAACCTGTGTGCATCTCTGAAGTCTGCGGGTACACCGTGTGGAATGGGTTTTGGCAGATTTGTCCTCCAACTACAAAGAACAAGTCAGAAAGCCAGACTTTAGGAATAAACAACTGGTGTCTGTGTGGTTTTACACTTAGTTTATCTTACTGGCTTTAAATCATGACTGCTGAGAAGCTTAGGCATACCTTAAAAAGTTATTGAGACCAAAAAACCTTGCCCCCAAAAAAGACACAGAGACTACTTTAAGTTGGAAGTAGGGCAAGGCCACAGTTTTATTGAATTAGCCAAATGTAACAACCTTAAAAAATACCACATAACTATCCCAGTCACAGTTATATCGTGAGCATCCATAATAGGGTTGCCACCTCATTATTATTATACAGGATTTATATAGTGCCAATAGTTTACTTAGCGCTTTACAACTTATGCCTTTAAACCTGAATACATATGAATTACAGAGGTTGTGAGCTTAATTTAATGCAGAAAAGGTACCAAGTGAGTTTAAATAACACCTTAATCAGTCACAGAACCTGTGTAATTCATATGTTTTGTTTTAAAGGGATGAGGTGGCAACCCTAATCCATAACATAAACACGGATAGTCTAAGAGGCCTGTCTCCACCATCAGTGCGAGACAGGCATTAAACTGACCCTAGAATTAATAGTGGATGTAAACCCCAAATTTTTTTTATTTTTTTTTTATTTTTTTTTTTATGTCATAATGTAGAGAATAAGATTTCCTTTCATTTGAGACCAGTCTTGCCACACAGATTTACTCAAGGCCTGAGCAATCCTCTTTTATTGTTCAGTCAGAGAAATCTTGACAAAGTCTTGAAAACTTTGTCAAAAACGCCCCCTTTGCTGTGAGTGACAGGTGATTTACATATCTCATGCACTAGCCTGAGACAGGTTATCATCATATCACTGGATGTTCTACTCTGCCCAGCTCTGACTACATACATGTCCCCTAAATCACTTGTCTGTCTATAGTCTGCTGACTGTTCACTGCATCCCATGATGAGAAAACGTCCAGTCAAAACACAGTAAAGCTGGGAGAGCTGGAGGGGAGGGGGATGTGAATTGTGAACTTTTTACACAGGATGTGCCTGTCTCAGGCTAGTGCATGATATGTAAATCACCTGTCACTCACAGCAAGGGGGAGTTTTTGACAAAGTTTTCAAGACTTTGTCAAGATTTCTCTAACTGAACAATAAAAGAGGATTGCTCAGGCCTCGAGTAAATCTGTGTGGCAAGACTGGGCTCAAATGAAAAGAAATGATATTCTCTACATTATGCCATCAAAAAAAAATAAAAAATTTGGGGCATAGCCCATAAAGTAATATCAATTGCTGGCAAGGTAAACCGCCAATAAAGCTGTGACAAACTCACAATCATCTTGTGGGCAATTCTTGTGACGTCAGAATCTCCTGAGAGTAGTGGGAAATGCCCCTGAGTAGCCTTTTCTAGAGTTCAGGCCCCACCCAGTCACCTCATGCTTCCGTGGCCAAAATTCCCTGTTTAGGTAGACGACCACAAAGATGCCAAACTTACAGCAGTCAAGGCTCCCTTTCCTTAGGGGGAGGGTTCAAGGGGCCTTCATAACTGCTTAGAAGCTTAGGCATAATTTAAAACATTATTGAGACCAAAAAACCTTGCCCCCCCCCCAAAAAGACACAGATGCTACTTTGAAGAGGGAGTCCTGAGAAAATTTTATTTTTTTAATAGTCAGCAGCTACTGACTTTTAAAATAAGATCACTCACCTGTCCCAGGGTCCAGCGATGTCGGCACACGAGGCCGAACCATCCTCGGATGCTGCCGTCGCCATCTTCAGTATGGGAAACAGGAAATGAAGCATTGTGGCTTCACTTCTCGGTTCCCTACTGTGCATGCGCAAGTTACGCAGCACAATGAGAATGGTCCGCACTGTCTTTGGGACCCATGTGTGTCCCAGCAGACAGAGCGGCGGGACAGGAAGAGGCATAGACTCCAGTGGGAGGTTGGTTGATCGGAGGTTGCGATTGGGAGTGTAGTGTTGTATTTTTTCCGCATAAGTTAAAAATACAACAGAAATATCAATCGCTGGCAAGGTAAACCACCACACACTAGTCAGCGGTACACTGACGAGCGCCCCACAGCAGCCATCGCCTTCTCAACACCCCCAAGGAGGCCTAAATTGAAAATGTCGAGGCCAATATTATTTAAGTGGACCCCATCAGATCTTAGAAATTGCTATTATCACCTTACAGATCCTTGTGGCGCACCACAAAGCTGCGAATCCTGCAAACAAATTTAGAGACCTGGGCATTCACTTTGCACCGAAACCGCTCCAGACATGAACCAGAAATGTGATGGGCCCAGACCAGGCGGGGATAATTTCAGACCGGACAATGGTTAGGTTAGTGAAAGTGGCGCAGCATTGAGCAGTGTCATGCTTGATTAAGGAAATCAGATCAACAGATCTGGACCAGCCTACGTCATTACCTCCCACATGAATGATCAAGACGATAGGACCAGAAACAACTTTTCTAAGGTGTAACAGTTTGGTCAAAACTTGCTCCCAATGTAACCCCTGGAAGACATGCCAGCGGATCCTGGAAACTGTAGATGGAAGTCCCAGATTCTTCCCATAGCATCGGATGTAGGCACGGAGAGCTTCCCAGTACACAAAGGAGTCACCAATTATCCAAACCAAAGCTGGGGAGAAACCTAAAATCAAAACAAAAGATGAGGACGAACATAAATTGAAAAGGGAGAGGAATCCCACCTAAATGGAAGTGACGTCACGTGGCTCCGGCCAGTCACAGAGCTGAAGTCGGTGGCCCTGGAAGAAAGAGGAGCGAAGATGGATGCAGCCTGCAGCGGGTACTGCGTGGACTTCGTTTTCAGGTAAGTATTACATAATGTGCTAGTATGCGATGCCTACTAGCACATTATGTCTTTACTTTGTAAGGGAGTGAGAAGAAAACATTTTGATCAAGGGTTTACTTCCTCTTTAAGCTACCCAGAGGCACCCTCTCTCTCCCCCGTCTTTTACCCTCCTCTCTCTCACCCCCCCCTCTCTCTCACCCGCCCTTACCCCATCTCTATTTAATTAAATTTATTCTAATAAAAATGTATGTGTTTTCATTTTATTTATTCCTAAAAAAAGGCCCACCAAAATCCTCAACACCAGGCCCATGATGCTCTTAATCTGGCCCTGTTTCTATATAACACCATGCACCAAGGTTGACCACACATGCCTTATTCACATGCCTTATTCAATCTTCCTCGTGTGCCAAGCCCGGAGCGCTAAACCAAAAAACGTCTTTAAACGAAATGCTGCTAAACGCAAGTTACCGTGTTTACAGGCTGTTACAGGCATTTGGCGTTTCAAATGCCTCTGATCATCCGTCCTGAACGCATTTTTTTGCGTTCTAAAAAAGGCTTCTAAACTCAACTGCCAGGAAAATATCAGTACATGAACACAGGGTCATTTATAGTAAGATAACATAGAGGAGAGCTCAGGGGCAGCTGAAAAAAACGCCCAACTGCTACTAAATGTCCGTTCACCAGCAGCAGTGTACATGAGGCCTAAGGCCTCATATCTAGGCAGTAGTATGCGTTTAGGACGGATGTTCAGAGACATTTGAAACGCCAAATGCCTGTAACAGCTTGTAAACAGGTGTAAACGCGGTAACTCGCGTTTATCTGCGTTTCATTTACAGAGGTTTTTCATTTTTGGCTATTTGGAAAAAAAATAATATCTTTTTTTTAAATGCTTCTAGATGCAAATGCGGCAAAATGCTTATAAACGTGGCATGTAAACCCGGCAAAACTGACCTTTTAAACGTTGGTTACTATCTGTTAAGTTAAATCGTTCAGGAGAGGTTGTAAAAACGTGGAGCCATGAAGCCTTATTGTTTATATAAACTTTTCACATTTACATTCATTCGTGTTTGTAGCACCAAATTGAAAAAAAATAAAAAATGCTTTGTACCAGAAACATGATTCTAAAAAGACACAGATTTAAATTTGTAGTTAATTAGTTTTTTTTTAACATAAAATAACATAAAACATGTAGTTAAACATTTTGTTTTAATGTTTCAACACCGTCCACCACCACCACCACCAAAGGCCCAATTTTTCTGCCTGTTCAACAGGTGCATGCAATTATCAAATCTTGATCTAATAACTCACAGCAGGGCCCATTCCTGCGCCCACCAAGAGTAACTGTGAGGGCTTACAGTCCTGTGGCAACACCGTCCACCACCACCACCACCACCAAAGGCCCAATTTTTCTGCCCTGTTCAACAGGTGCATGCAATTACAAAATCTTGATCTAATAACTCACAGCAGGGCCCATTCCTGCGCCCACCAAGAGTAACTGTGAGGGCTTACAGTCTTGTGGCAACACCGTCCACCACCACCACCAAAGGCCCAATTTTTTCTGCCCTGTTCAACAGGGTGCATGCAATTACAAATCTTGATATATATAACATCACAGCAGGGCCCATTCCTGCGCCACACCAAAAGTAACTGTGAGGGCTTACAGTCTTGTGGCAATACCGTCCACCACCACCACCAACGCCCAATTTTTCTGCAACTGTTCATCAGGTGCATGCAATTACAAATCTTGATCTAATAACTCACAGCAGGGCCCATTCCTGCGCCACCAAGAGTAACTGTGAGGGCTTACAGTCCTGTGGCAACACCGTCCACCACCACCACCACCAACCACCAAAGGCCCAATTTTTCTGCCCTGTTCAACAGGTGCATGCAATTACAAATCTTGAACTAATAACTCACAGCAGGGCCCATTCCTGCGCCCACCAAGAGTAACTGTGAGGCTTACAGTCTTGTGGCAATACCGTCCACCACCACCACCACGAAAGGCCCAATTTTTCTGCCCTGTTCATCAGGTGCATGCAATTACAAATCTTGATCTAATAACTCACAGCAGGGCCCATTCCTGCGCCCACCAAGAGTAACTGTGAGGCTTACAGTCTTGTGGCAACACCGTCCACCACCACCACAACCACCAAAGGCCCAATTTTTCTGCCACTGTTCTACAGGTGCATGCAATTACAAATCGTGATCTAATAACTCACAGCAGGGCCCAGTCTGCGCCCACCAAGAGTATCTGTGAGGGCTTACAGTCCTGTGGCAACAACGTCCACCACCAAACACCACCACCACCAAAGGCCCAATTTTTCTGCCCTTTTCAACAGGTGCATGCAATTACAAATCTTGATCTAATAACTCACAGCAGGGCCATTCCTGTGCCCAACCAAGAGTAACTGTGAGGGCTTACAGTCTTGTGGCTACACCAACATCTAATGGGGCAAATTTCTTCAGAGTAATACGGCAGGGGGCCCCTACTTTCAAACATCCAACTTACAAACGACTCCTACTTGCCAAACGGAAAGAGGAAAACAAGAAGTGAGAGGAAATCTACCCCTAGGAAGGGAAATTCGATCCTGTCATCTCTCTCTCTACAGATGCTTTATCACCAATCCTTGTTTCAATTAAAACACCCACTTTTCCAAAAACATTTGTCATTGGGCCGGAAAGCGAGGTGAAAAGTGCCTTTGCTCTTAGAGAATTGAAAAATTTGGTCTAACTAAGTGCCCCACCACCATACTAATAGTGCAGAAAAATACCATTGTAGATGCTGGGGAAATGTGTAAATAGCCTTCAAATCTTAAAGCTATTTCATGCCCTTTTCAAAGGGAATAAAAAAAATCACTTGCACCACAAAATACAGCTTTGCAACATTAGTAAATGTTGATTGCAAGTTTCCAAAGTTTTTTTTTTTTACTGCTCTCTTATGGGCTTTTGGATGGAAACGGACTATCCAATCTGATCCCCCCATATGGATGAGGAACTGGATATCCAATCTGTCTGTTTTTCGTTGACCGGATTTGGATAGTGGTGGGTGTCAGAGGGTCACAGGTCCGCTGACATCTACCGCTCTATAGAGGGCAATGGATGTCTTGATCTGTCCTGCCTGAGAAAACTGACAGGGGTACCCGTAACATCCTGCCAGTGTGAAAGAGCCTCACACATTTGTGTTCTCTGTACCCACTCCACCTCAACCCCCAGCACATCTCTGTATCCCCCCTCCACCCACACTTTCACCCCATGGTCACACACCAATCAATGTTGATAACATGTGGTTGCCCGCAGCAATCTTCCCCTGGCACCTCAGATCACTTCTGTTGCAGTTCACTATGCAGTGGGGGAGGGTGGGAGGCAGCAATCTCCCCTCCCACTGTATAGACGCAGGGAGAGAACTACAAGCCCCAGGGAGATCCGATGCCCACGGACACCACAGAGCTGCCGATCGCTGCCTCTCACCTCCCCCCCTACTGCATAGTGAACTGACAGGCAGAGGTGCAGCGGGAGATGTCGGGTCTCTAAGCCTCTGTATTGTGTAAAAAAGGATGTTTGATCCTGTAGTGCACAGATCCTCCCCTTCTTGCATTGTCTCCAAAATATGTCCGGATAAGACAGACTTATTGGAGTCAGGCTGCACATGCTCAGTTTGGTGAGTATTGCTAGAGAGTTTTTTTTTTTTTTCTTGGGAGAGTTGCATGTGATCAGCACAGGGCTAAACAGCACTGTCCAGACAAAGGTGTCAGGGGTCCTGCATCCTGATAGGACAGCCAGTGCAGTATGAAAACTCCTCCTACAAAGCTTTAACCAAACACTGATAGACATCACACTATTGCGATATACTGCTGATGAGAAAAGATTATTTAGCAGTTTATATTTACTAATACAATTGCATTTCCATTGTTCTGTGTACTGTGGGAGACCAGATATAGTGAATGCAGGGTCTTGGGTTTAGTAACACTTTAAATACCTACATCAAATGTACCGTATTTGCCGGCGTATAAGACGACTGGGATGTATAAGACGACCCCTATTTTTCCAGTGAAAACTTAGGTTTTGGGGCTATACTCGCCATAATAAGACTACCCCCCCTTCCCAGAGGCAACAACCATTTACAAAAAAAAACAACAGAAACAAAAAAAAACATCAGACTTAACATCAGAAAAAGGAAATGGGTGAACTACAAAGTCCCAGAGATTCCACAATTGGTAGGCAGCAACAATGAATCCTCTCCTCAAAGCACCATAAATCACACCTGTATTTTTTAGGGGAGATCTGGAGCCTGGATGTGCAGTACAGGATGCTTTAATAATATGTAGAGCACAATACACACATTATATGATGCTGTTTTAGTACAGTAGCGCCAGGGACACTTCAGAATACAGTGTGCAGACAGTGTGGACCGCTGAGCCAATCACGGCCAGGCATTGTATTTTACTAAATCTGTTGATGGATACAAAGCCTGCTCGGATTGGCAGAGGCTGTGACCATCAGCCCGCGCCGCTCTGACTCATGTAGCCTGCTCGGATTGGCAGAGGTTGTTACCCAATCCAAGCAGCGCTTAGCAGGCTCTGTATTCATCAGAGTGTCGGATTGGCTGAGCGGCGCATACTGTATTCATATTACAATTTTACAGAGCGCCCGGTGGACTGATGTCCATCTGGCGGCTTCTTCACCCGGCGTATAAGGCGACCCCCGCTTTTTGGCTGTGTAATTTCGGTTGTGAAGGTCGTCTTATACGCCAGAAAATACAGTAATTGTTAATACCTGTTAAGTAAAACAAAACAGATAACAGACAGTGTTGCCAACCCCCCCCCCACCCCCAAAGTGAAATTTTACTGGCAGGACGCAAAATTTACAAACTACTGCACCAGTTTCCTGCAAAAAATCATGACATTTACGACAAAGACACAGTTTTACTGACACTGCTAAAAAAAGTACCTAAAATTACAGTTTCAGTTGCTAAACAGTGCAAATATCAATATTAACTATAAACATCTAGCTAGTGCTATTAGCAATATGTTTCAGTTAAACAAAAGTCAAAAAACATATTTCTCCGTTTACATGAAGGTCAGGTTACTATAACTCAACCAACACAGAGTTCCCCCCTTACATTGAAAGGGAATTCTTATGTAAAGGGGAAACTTTGTGCTGGTCATCTGCAGATTATGATTTAAGGGGGAACTCTGATGTAAGGGGGGGGGGGGCCCTGGTGACCAGAGACCCACCTTATATCTAGAGTCCACTGCTTTCCCTTTACATCCTGTACCTGACACTGGTCCATAGACACACACAATGCGGTAAGCCATGCCCCCTGCAGTGATCCCTCCTTACAAGAGTTTGACTGACAGCAGCAGGAGCCAATGTGCACCCAGAAGTGAGGGGGCAGTGCTGCAGCTGATTGGTGGAGAGTCAGGTTGGTAAGTACTTAGGTGCTGGGGGCGCTAGGAGAGGTTTTTTTTTACATGAATGCCTAGAATTTATTAAAGTAAATAAAAAAATGACTTTAGAACCACTTAAATATTTACGAAAACAATTGGTAATGTACTCTGGTAGTGAGCCCTAAAGTGAACTTTTACTGAAAATGTGTGCTACTATTGTATGCTGTGTACAAAAAAAATGTGTGTGGCAGCAAAAGGTAAACACAAACAATAAGGAGGACAATTAGTCGAGTTACATGAAGTCATGGTACAATAGACTGAGATACATGAGCCATCAGCCGACCAATACAGGAGCAGGCAAGGTGCTTCCAAACAGGGGGCAGGGATGATAGCGATTGGCTCAGTGTCAGCAATCTGCCTCCCTATTGGCTGTCACATAGAAAGCTGTGTGTAGGATCCCAATCATCATCGCGCGGCAGGACTTGTCAGACTCGGCTCTGGATCGATCTCCTCTGGGGATTATGGAACTTCTCCTGCTACAGGCATTTACAGGCAGGTGAAAAGTACCCTGTTTTTACGGTCTGCCCCGTAAATTTACGGGTGCTTGGCAACACTGGATACAGATGCCCTCTAAACAAAGTGATAGTTAGTGTCAGTCATCTCTGACTCCCACCTACACCATAATAATGCACAGAAATGACACATTTTGTGTTCAATAAAGATTGATTGGGAGCTGTTTAAAATAATTATTTTATATTTATAATCTAATATAATATTGCTCGTCTGAAAGGTGTTTTTTTTTTTTTGGTCATGTGACTAGCACAACATTAATCAGGGCTTTGCCGACACAGGCTCACACTATAGAGAGCATACATCCGCAGAGTAATAGAAGCCCCACCCAAAGATCTTTCCTTGCAGATGCCAACGAACAGGAAAAAAATCACATGACCACTCAATAGTGCTGCAGGAATAAGGTATGTAGAGGATAAAAATAAATAAAAAATAAATACAGTGGTATGATTTATATATGATGCTTCTATGAATGAATTATAGGTAATTAACACTTCTCTGTTTAGTATCACTTGAAATGTATTCCAAGTGGCCGTTGCTCTTTACAAGAAGTTGAAAAATTCGGTCCTAACTAGTGCCCCACCACCAACTAATGGTGCAGAAAAATACCATTGTTAGATGCTGGGAAAAAATGTGTAATAGCTTCAACATTAAAAGCTATTTCATTGCCCTTTTCAAGGGAAAAAAATCACTTGCACCACAAAATACAGCTTTGCAACATTAGTAAATGTGATTGCAAGTTTCCATAGACACCATCAGGCCATCAGCTATTTCCTGTATTTGAACACTATCTTTTAGTATCTGTAACAAAAATGTATGTAACATAAATATATTTATCTAACAATGTAAGCTTAATACACCCTCACATCCAGTACTATTCTTTCAAATATAGTCCATTTTGGCAAAATATTTAGTCTATGTACAACCAAATAAACATTTTCCAGTAAACTATTTGGTAAAAAATTCCAGGTTTACAATGTTCAATTCTGCTGGCTCCTGTGGCACAGTGGACAGTGCAGTCTCCAGTCAGTCTGTTAGTTTTGAAAAAGAAGGATGGGGGAGAAGGGAAAACCAGTGCTTTGCTATCCCTAGGCGACTGGGCTGTGTATTTCTATTGATTGCACACAGTGTAGGGAGACACAAATCTAGTCCCTGCATATATGGGTGGGCTTTATTAAGATACTGCAAGAGAATGAAGACCCCCTGAAGCAGAGACCTTGGGCAGTGGGATCATGGCACCAGTTTAAACTGGAAAATGGAAAAAAATTATTAAATGATCACCCTGCCAGTGTGTTACTTTTGCCATAACAAAGCCTCCAGGGGTTCTCAACTCAGGGTACACATCCCATGGTGCATCTTGCCACATATTAGGGGTTAAGGACTGGGTTTGAGCATGGCAGACATGGAAGTCTTTGTGATTCCTTTTCTGCACAGAAGATTTTTTTTAGCTTTTAGCGCTTGAATTTAAAGTGTTTACTGTTTCAACATTGCAGTTTACCACTTGTAATACACTGGGACTGTATATGCATTATTTTTAAATATAATATATATATATTAATATATGAGCTGGACATTTTATAGATAGGCAACTCCTATCCTCATATTGATTAACTGATTAGTGGCTCCAAATTAATAATATCTACTGCAGTAGGGAAAAGACACCAAAAGATACACTCAGCTATCTTTCCAAATAACTGGTCTGCTTTATTATGACGCAATTGAAGGTTTTTATACACATGATTACGTAGGTATTACATTAAATATTACAATTGTACGTTATGGTAACAAGGGGCGTAACATAGGCAGGCTATTCTAATCAGGACTCGAAAGAATGCAAAACATGTACTGAAAACATTATTAGGTGCCATGTGCACAGTGAGGCAGTGTGCAATACATACAAACATAGAATACAATTATATACAGAACTTACAAATTTCCATTACATATATATATAAATATATACACATATACATACACACACTGTATATTATGCAGCTGGGTAAAATAAATATTGAACACGTCACCATTTTTCTAGGTAAATATATTTCTAAAGGTGCTATTGACATGAAATTTTCCCCACATGTCGGTAACAACCCATGCAATCCATACAAAGACGCCAAAACAAATAGGTTCAGAAATTAAGTTATGTGTAATAAAATGGAATGACACAGGGAAACAGTATTGAACACGCTAAAGACCCATACACACGCGCGGATTATCCGTGGACCAGGTCCGTCGGATCATGTCCGTCATACTTTGTCCGATGTTGGTTTTGCGTACACACGGTCGGACAAAGTTGTCGGAAAATTCCGATCATTCTGAACGTGGTGACGTTTGTTGCCTACGACGGGACTACGTAGAGGCTAGTAGCCAATAGCTTTGGTCTTGTAATGTGATCTGAGCATGCGTAGCACTTTGTCCGTCGGAATTCGCTACACACGATCGGATTTGGTGTGATCGGACTTTGTTGTCAAAAAATCTATCCAGCAGAGATAGGACTTTGTCCGTCGGACAATCCGATGGAAACTGTCCGATGGTGCCTACACAAGGTCGGAATTTCCGACAACATTGTCTGATGGACAGAATCCATCGGAAAATCCGACCGTGTGTATGGGGCTTAACTGAGATGTATTTAATACTTCATACAAAACCCTTTGTTGGTAATGACAGCTTCAAGACGCCTCCTGTATGGACAAGCTAGTCGCAAAGCATTGCTCAGGTGTGATTTTTGCCCATTCTTCAACTCTTGAAGGTTCCGTGGGCTTTTTCTATGAACTCTAATCTTTAGTTCTTTCTATAGATTTTCTATTGGACTCAAGTCAGGTGATTGGCTGGGCCATTCTAGCAGCTTTATTTCCTTTCTTTGAAAATCAATTGAGAGTTTCCTTTGCTTTATGTTTGGATAATTTTTCTTGCTGAAATGTCCACCCTCGTTTCATCATCCTGATAGATGGCAGCAGATTTTTATCAAGAATGTCTTGGTATATTTTTCTATTCATTCTTTCTCCTTCAATAATATGAAGTTTGCAGTACCGTATGCTGAAAAACAGCCCCACACCATGATGTATTCCACCTCCAAACTTCACTGTTCAGCGCTTTTTGGCCGCTAGCAGGGCGCTTTTAACCCACCGCTAGCGGCCAAAGAAAGGGTTAATAGCTTCCGAAACGCACCGCTCCTCCACTTCCCCAAATATGCTGCTTGCAGGACTTTTTCAAACGTCCTGCAAGCGCACCACCCCAGTGTGAAAGCACTCCGGGCTCTCACACTGGCACTGCAGGGGAGGCGTTTTTCAAACGCTTTACAGGTGCTATTTCTAGCCCAAAAGCACCTGAAAAACGCCCCAGTGGTGAAAGGGGGTCTAATTCTTACTATTTTGATTATATGAATTAGAAAACATGTGATAAATGTGCTGGTTGACTAAAGTTTTCAAGATATTTCACAATAAAGATTTATACACAGGCGAGCATATTTGCCTTCAAGAAAGGGAGGTTGTCTGATGAGTATGATGCTTCGTAACTTCTCGACAAAGTACGGTACAAAAATGAAAATGGCACCACATGGAAGTGTGTAAATTTATCTTCACGTTGAGACTAAAGATTATTACCTAACTGTATTTTATTGTTTTTATTGCAAGGCAAATTTTTCTTGGTCAGATCTATGCACCATTACAGTTACATCTGGTGGCTTGTGCAAGTGTCATTACCTATAATTTCCAAGGTACAGTTGCAGTCGTGATATTTTCCCTCCAGAAGCTAAGATGCCTCAAAACTGTGGAAACAACGCAGATAACTTCTGTTACATTTGTGGGCGAGGTTACAAATTGCATCTCAAAAGTGCAGTATGATGGCAGTGGTAAAAAAAAAGACATACCACCAATATTTGGCTGCAAACTAGGGGTTCAGACAAGAGTTGGGCTCCTCTTTATTGTTGCATTACATGTGCAACTTATCTGCGTCATTGGCTAAACAAGAATAAAAAGTCAATCCCTTTTCAGTCCCAATGGTACAGAGGGAGCAGAGAAAATGTTGACACGAAAAACAAATAAATGAATGGAAAGTTATTGCTATATCACATGTTGCAGAAAAGTTATGAAGCATAAAGACGCACACACCCCTCGTAATTTTGAAATATTTTGAAGCTATTTTGACCAGAACTGTATCGTGGAAAACTGTAGCCAATGAATACTCAGGACTTTAATTTTTTACTTTATTATGACCCAATTCTGGTAAAATTTAGCTAATTTGGTTTCCGAGGCTTTCTCCTTGTAGACCAGAGATCTTTGTGGTGCTTGTGCCTGGGGGCATGGGAGTGGTGTGTCTTTTGCCTACAGACGTTGCAACAAATGTGTCCTTCTTTCCTATCAAAGAAACTTGGAAGATATAAGATTCAGCTTTTCTAAAATTGGGTTGATGTGGGCAGGGAGGAAAGAATAGAATTGGAAATATTTTAGGCTTCTAAACAGAAAAATGGGCACTTGATGCTTCTGCAGAAATTTGCTCACAGCTGTCATGTCTGATACCAAAGTGCAGGGCCGTTTTTAATGCAGAGCCAAAAGGAGCAGCTGCCCTGGGCCCTGTCATTGTTGATTGGGACCCAAAGCAGCTGCTTCATACTTACCCATAGGGATGGGCCCGGTGCTCGATGCGAACCCACGTTCGCATCGAGCACCGGGCGTTCGCTCGCTCGGCGAGCCCAGAACTATTTTGGCCGCTCGCATCACGTTCGTGTGATGCGAGCGGCCCCGCAATGCATTGCGGCCGGCGCGGGCCGGCGCAGTGCATTGCTGGCTGATGATTGGCCAAGCATGCACTGTGACCCCGCATGCTTGGCCAATCACAGCCCCGGAAACTCGAAGAGCCATAATTGGCTACAGGCAGGACGCCTGTAGCCAATTACAGCTCAGGGCTGTAGTACACGCCCCCCCCTATAAAAAGGCCGCCACGCCGTCTGCGCCGGTCACATGCTGTTCCGGCGCAGATTGAGCAGGCTAGATCTGTGACACTCTGCTGGATTTAGTTAGGTAGAGAGATTCACTTACAGAGATTGAGTTAGATAGATTCAGTTACAAAGATTGATTGAGAAAGAGGGGCTTGTAGTGTGTTCGTGGCAGGCAGGCAGAGCTCCTATATTTTGTTACCAGAAGCACCTATAGGACTTGTAGTGTGTTCGTGGCAGGCAGGCAGAGCTCCTATATTTTGTTACCAGAAGCACCTATAGGACTTGTAGTGTGTTCGTGGCAGGCAGGCAGAGCTCCTATATTTTGTTCCCAGAAGCACCTATAGGACTTGTAGTGTGTTCGTGGCAGGCAGCAGAGCTCCTATATTTTGTTCCCAGAAGCACCTATAGGACTTGTAGTGTGTTTCGTGGCAGGCAGGCAGAGCTCCTATATTTTGTTCCCAGAAGCACCTATAGGACTTGTAGTGTGTTCGTGGCATGCAGGCAGATCTCCTATATTTTGTTCCCAGAAGCACCTATAGGACTTGAAGTGTGTTAGTCCCATCACACACACAGAGCTATATTTTGTTCCCAGAAGCACCTATAGGACTTGAAGTGTGTTAGTCCCATCACACACACAGAGCTATATTTTGTTCCCAGAAGCACCTATAGGACTTGAAGTGTGTTAGTCCCATCACACACACAGAGCTATATTTTGTTCCCAGAAGCACCTATAGGACTTGAAGTGTGTTAGTAGTCCCATCACACACACAGAGCTATATTTTTGTTCCCAGAAGCACCTATAGGACTTGAAGTGTGTTAGTCCCATCACACACACAGAGCTATATTTTTGTTCCCAGAAGCACCTATAGGACTTGAAGTGTGTTAGTCCCATCACACACACAGAGCTATATTTTGTTCCCAGAAGCACCTATAGGACTTGAAGTGTGTTAGTCCCATCACACACACAGAGCTATATTTTGTTCCCAGAAGCACCTATAGGACTTGAAGTGTGTTAGTCCCATCACACACACAGAGCTATATTTTCTGTTCCAGAAGCACCTATAGGACTTGAAGTGTGTTAGTCCCATCACACACACAGAGCTATATTTTGTTCCCAGAAGCACCTATAGGACTTGAAGTGTGTTAGTCCCATCACACACACAGAGCTATATTTTCTTCCCAGAAGCACCTATAGGACTTGAAGTGTGTTAGTCCCATCACACACACAGAGCTATATTTTGTTCCCAGAAGCACCTATAGGACTTGAAGTGTGTTTAGTCCCATCACACAGACAGAGCTATATTTTGTTCCCAGAAG
The DNA here is from genome assembly GCA_028564925.1 of Lithobates sylvaticus. Lineage (NCBI taxonomy): Eukaryota > Metazoa > Chordata > Amphibia > Anura > Ranidae > Lithobates > Lithobates sylvaticus. The sequence goes on along the minus strand of CM053029.1, from coordinate 111,922,801 downwards.
CACCTATAGGACTTGAAGTGTGTTAGTCCCATCACACACACAGAGCTATATTTTGTTCCCAGAAGCACCTATAGGACTTGAAGTGTGTTAGTCCCATCACACACACAGAGCTATATATTTTGTTCCCAGAAGCACCTATAGGACTTGAAGTGTGTTAGTCCCATCACACACACAGAGCTATATTTTCTTCCCAGAAGCACCTATAGGACTTGAAGTGTGTTAGTCCCATCACACACACAGAGCTATATTTTGTTCCCAGAAGCACCTATAGGACTTGAAGTGTGTTAGTCCCATCACACACACAGAGCTATATTTTGTTCCCAGAAGCACCTATAGGACTTGAAGTGTGTTAGTCCCATCACACACACAGAGCTTTATTTTGTTCCCAGAAGCACCTATAGGACTTGAAGTGTGTTAGTCCCATCACACACACACAGAGCTATATTTTGTTCCCAGAAGCACCTATAGGACTTGAAGTGTGTTAGTCCCATCACACACACAGAGCTTATTTTCTTCCCAGAAGCACCTATAGGACTTGAAGTGTGTTAGTCCCATCACACACACAGAGCTATATTTTGTTCCCAGAAGCACCTATAGGACTTGAAGTGTGTTAGTCCCATCACACACACAGAGCTATATTTTGTTCCCAGAAGCACCTATAGGACTTGAAGTGTGTTAGTCCCATCACACACACAGAGCTATATTTTGTTCCCAGAAGCACCTATAGGACTTGAAGTGTGTTAGTCCCATCACACACACAGAGCTATATTTTGTTCCCAGAAGCACCTATAGGACTTGAAGTGTGTTAGTCCCATCACACACACAGAGCTATATTTTGTTCCCAGAAGCACCTATAGGACTTGAAGTGTGTTAGTCCCATCACACACACAGAGCTATATTTTGTTCCCAGAAGCACCTATAGGACTTGAAGTGTGTTAGTCCCATCACACACACAGAGCTATATTTTGTTCCCAGAAGCACCTATAGGACTTGAAGTGTGTTAGTCCCATCACACACACAGAGCTATATTTGTTCCCAGAAGCACCTAGAGGACTTGAAGTGTGTTAGTCCCATCACACACACAGAGCTATATTTTGTTCCCAGAAGCACCTATAGGACTTGAAGTGTGTTAGTCCCATCACACACACAGAGCTATATATTTTGTTCCCAGAAGCACCTATAGGACTTGAAGTGTGTTAGTCCCATCACACCACCAGAGCTATATTTTCTTCCCAGAAGCACCTATAGGACTTGAAGTGTGTTAGTCCCATCACACACACAGAGCTATATTTTGTTCCCAGAAGCACCTATAGGACTTGAAGTGTGTTAGTCCCATCACACACACAGAGCTATATTTTGTTCCCAGAAGCACCTATAGGACTTGAAGTGTGTTAGTCCCATCACACACACAGAGCTATATTTTGTTCCCAGAAGCACCTATAGGACTTGAAGTGTGTTAGTCCCATCACACAGACAGAGCTATATTTTGTTCCCAGAAGCACCTATAGGACTTGAAGTGTGTTAGTCCCATCACACACACAGAGCTATATTTTGTTCCCAGAAGCACCTATAGGACTTGAAGTGTGTTAGTCCCATCACACACACAGAGCTATATTTTGTTCCCAGAAGCACCTATAGGACTTGAAGTGTGTTAGTCCCATCACACACACAGAGCTATATTTTGTTCCCAGAAGCACCTATAGGACTTGAAGTGTGTTAGTCCCATCACACAGAGCTTTATTTTCTTCCCAGAAGCACCTATAGGACTTGAAGTGTGTTAGTCCCATCACACACACAGAGCTATATTTTGTTCCCAGAAGCACCTATAGGACTTGAAGTGTGTTAGTCCCATCACACACACAGAGCTATATTTTGTTCCCAGAAGCACCTATAGGACTTGAAGTGTGTTAGTCCCATCACACACACAGAGCTATATTTTGTTCCCAGAAGCACCTATAGGACTTGAAGTGTGTTAGTCCCATCACACACACCTATATTTTCTTCCCAGAAGCACCTATAGGACTTGAAGTGTGTTAGTCCCATCACACACACAGAGCTATATTTTCTTCCCAGAAGCACCTATAGGACTTGAAGTGTGTTAGTCCCATCACACACACAGAGCTATATTTTGTTCCCAGAAGCACCTATAGGACTTAAGTGTGTTAGTCCCATCACACACACAGAGCTCCTATTTTCTTCCCAGAAGCACCTATAGGACTTGAAGTGTGTTAGTCCCATCACACAGAGCTCCTCTATTTTCTTTGCAGAAGCACCCATAGGACTTCTAGTGTGTTAGTGGCATCACACAGAGCTCCTATATATTCTTCTCAGAAGCACCCACAGGACTTCTAGTGTGTTAGTGGCATCACACAGAGCTCCTCTATTTTCTTTGCAGAAGCACCCACAGGACTTCTAGTGTGTTAGTGGCATCACACAGAGCTCCTCTATTTTCTTTGCAGAAGCACCCACAGGACTTCTAGTGTGTTAGTGGCATCACACAGAGCTCCTCTATTTTCTTTGCAGAAGCACCCATAGGACTTCTAGTGTGTTAGTGGCATCACACAGAGCTCCTCTATTTTCTTTGCAGAAGCACCCACAGGACTTCTAGTGTGTTAGTGGCATCACACAGAGCTCCTCTATTTTCTTTGCAGAAGCACCCACAGGACTTCTAGTGTGTTAGTGGCATCACACAGAGCTCCTCTATTTTCTTTGCAGAAGCACCCATAGGACTTCTAGTGTGTTAGTGGCATCACACAGAGCTCCTCTATTTTCTTTGCAGAAGCACCCACAGGACTTCTAGTGTGTTAGTGGCATCACACAGAGCTCCTCTATTTTCTTTGCAGAAGCACCCACAGGACTTCTAGTGTGTTAGTGGCATCACACAGAGCTCCTCTATTTTCTTTGCAGAAGCACCCATAGGACTTCTAGTGTGTTAGTGGCATCACACAGAGCTCCTATATTTCTTTCAGCAGCACCCACAGGACTTCTAGTGTGTTAGTGGCATCACACAGAGCTCCTCTATTTTCTTTGCAGAAGCACCCACAGGACTTCTAGTGTGTTAGTGGCATCACACAGAGCTCCTCTATTTTCTTTGCAGAAGCACCCATAGGACTTCTAGTGTGTTAGTGGCATCACACAGAGCTCCTATATTTTCTTCTCAGCAGCACCCACAGGACTTCTAGTGTGTTAGTGGCATCACACAGAGCTCCTCTATTTTCTTTGCAGAAGCACCCATAGGACTTCTAGTGTGTTAGTGGCATCACACAGAGCTCCTATATATTCTTCTCAGCAGCACCCACAGGACTTCTAGTGTGTTAGTGGCATCACACAGAGCTCCTCTATTTTCTTTGCAGAAGCACCCACAGGACTTCTAGTGTGTTAGTGGCATCACACAGAGCTCCTCTATTTTCTTTGCAGAAGCACCCATAGGACTTCTAGTGTGTTAGTGGCATCACACAGAGCTCCTATATTTTTCTTCTCAGCAGCACCCACAGGACTTCTAGTGTGTTAGTGGCATCACACAGAGCTCCTCTATTTTCTTTGCAGAAGCACCCATAGGACTTCTAGTGTGTTAGTGGCATCACACAGAGCTCCTATATATTCTTCTCAGCAGCACCCACAGGACTACCGACTACAATGGCTGGAAGACCGCCAAGGGGAGGCAGAGCGTGCAGAGCCAAGAACACAGGGCAGGCAGGCTCTGTTTCTAGTGGACGTGGCCGTGGACGTGGACGTGGTCGTGCATCGTCATCAGCACGTGGCCATGGGACACGCGCGTCTTTGTTTTCGGCAGCTGGACAAGTGGAGCCGCATCATGCTGAAGGCTTGGTAGAATGGATGACCAAGCCCTCCTCATCCTCCTCATCCTCTCTCACCCAGGCTCAGGGTACTGACAGAGCATCATCAGCCACCCCTTCCCTAGACCCACCATGTCCTCCTGAGGAGTCCCCCGAACTCTTTGAGCACAGTGTTGGGTACATGCTCCAGGAGGATGCCCAACGATTCGAAGGCTCGGATGACGATACCCAGCTTGAGGAATCTGGCAGTACTGTTCCACCAGCTGCAGCTTACTGCCAGGTTTGCTCTAGTGGTGAAGAGGGAGGGGATGATGAGGTCACTGACTCCACGTGGGTGCCTCAAGGGAGAGAGGATGAGGAGGAGGACGAGGAGGAGGAGGATGCGGCGTCACATGTCCAACGAGGCAGGATGCCCCCTGGAGGCCAGGTAGAGGCCAGCACAGCAACTGTACAACACCGCAGAGCTCCGCCTGTGCAGGGCGCTGCCTCTGCACGTTATCAGAAAAGTTCTTTGGTGTGGGCCTTTTTTGAGACGAGTGCAGCAGATCGCACCACTGCTATTTGCAATATTTGTCTCAAGCGTATCTCGCGTGGCCAAAACATCAGCCGCTTGGGCACCACAAGCATGACCAGACATATGGCGACCTGCCATGCAGCTCGTTGGCAGGCACACATAAAAGACCCACACCAAAGAACTAAGCGGACCTCTCCTTGCTCCTCCTCTGCTGGGATCTCCATCCCCACTACACCTTCAGTCCTCTCTGAAAGCTGCTCTGAGAGGACTGAAGGTGTAGAATTAGGTGTGTCACAACCAAGTACTTGCAGTACACCGACGTCCGATTGCAGCAGGCAAATTTCCCTGCCCCAGCTGCTGGACCGTAGAAAGAAGTACACTCCCAGCCATCCACATGCCCAGCGGTTGAATGCTAGCCTGGCTAAATTGCTAGCACTTCAACTGCTGCCTTTTCAGTTGGTAGACTCGGCCCCCTTCCGTGAGTTTGTTCAATGTGCGGTTCCTCAGTGGCAGGTTCCCAAACGCCACTTTTTCTCGCGGAAGGCGATTCCGTCTCTCTACCGGCATGTGGAGGGCAATGTCCATGCCTCGCTGGACAGGGCGGTCAGCGGTAAGGTGCATATTACCGCTGACTCATGGTCCAGCAGGCATGGACAGGGAAGGTACCTTTCTTTCACGGCCCATTGGGTCACTCTATTGGCAGCTGGGAGGGATGCAGGACAAGGTGCAGTAGTGTTGGAGGTTGTTCCGCCACCACGCCTCCAAAACGCGACTACTGCTACTGGTTGTGACACACCTCTCTCCTCCACCCCCTCCTCTTCTTCTTCCTCCAGTGCTCTGTCCTTGGAACCAGCGGTGCTCCGTAGGCGTACAAGGGGCTACGCAAGTACGCAGGCAAAAAGATGCCATGCCGTGCTTGCGCTGGTGTGTTTGGGGGACAGGAGCCACACTGGGCCAGAGGTTCTGGCAGCTCTGCAGGGGCAGGCCGAGAGGTGGTTGACGCCACGTCAGCTTAAGCCAGGAATGGTCGTTTCTGACAATGGCACCAACCTCCTCTCCGCCCTGCGACAGGGGCAGCTCACCCATGTGCCCTGCATGGCTCACGTCCTCAACCTGGTGGTGCAGCGGTTCTTGGGCAGGTTCCCAGGCTTACAGGATGTCCTGAGGCAGGCCAGGAAAGTCTGTGTGCATTTCCGCCGATCTTATAATGCCAGTGCTCGGCTGACTGAGCTGCAAAAGGAGCTGAACCTGCCCAAGAACCGCCTAATATGTGACCTGCCCACCAGGTGGAACTCAACGTTGGCCATGCTGCAGCGACTGCACACGCAGCAGAGGGCCATCAATGAGTACCTTTGCGACTACGGCACCAGGACAGGGTCAGGGGAGCTTGGTTTTTTTTCCCCACGTCAGTGGAGCATGATCAGGGATGCATGCACTGTCCTCTCACCATTTGAGGAGGCCACGAGGATGGTGAGCAGTGACAGTGCATGCATCAGTGACACTGTCCCTCTTGTCCACCTGTTGGAGCATACGCTGCGCGGGATAATGGACAGGGCACTTGAGGCAGAACAGAGGCAGGAAGAGGAGGACTTCCTTGCCTCTCAAGGCCCCCTTTATCCGGACAGTGTTCCTTCTGTCCCACCCATCACACAGGAAGAGGATGAGGAGGAGGAGGAGGAGGAGGAGGATTGTGTGAGCATGGAGGTGGAGCCTGGCACTCAGCATCAGCAGCAGCAGTCTTTTAGGGATGATGTACAGTCCCAACAAACCAGTGGACTTGTACGTGGCTGGGAGGAGGTGGCTGGCGATCATGTCATCCTCAGTGACCCAGAAGACTCCGGACCGAATGCCTCAGCTAACCTACGCTGCATGGCCTCCCTGATCCTGCAAAGCCTGCGGAAGGATCCTCGTGTTCTTCGGATCAAGGAGAGGGACCATTACTGGCTGGCCACTCTCCTTGATCCGCGGTACAAGGGTAAGGTTGCGGACCTTATCTTGCCGTCGCAGAGGGAGCAGAGGATGAGACATCTCAGGGAGGCCTTGCAGAAAGGTCTGTGCAACGCGTTCCCAGAAACTGGGAGGCTACAAACTCCTGGTCCTGGGCGACGAGTTGCTGAGGCTTCGGTCAGTGGCAGAAGGAGCGGTGGGGAAGGTGGACGTCTGACCGATGCGTTCAGACAATTTTTTAGTCCGCAGCCCCAAGGTATGATCGGTTCCAGCAACCATCGCCAGCGTCTGATATACATGGTGCAGGAATACCTTGGGGCAAGGTCAGACTTGGACACCTTTCCCACCGAAAATCCTCTGGCTTACTGGGTCCTGAGGATGGATCACTGGCCAGAGCTTGCACAGTATGCAATTGAGCTACTGGCCTGTCCTGCCTCCAGCGTTCTTTCCGAACGCACATTCAGTGCTGCTGGAGGATTTGTGACTGATCATAGGGTGCGCCTGTCCACCGCCTCGGTTGATCGACTGACATTCATCAAAATGAATCAGTCTTGGATCACCACCAGCTACCAGGCACCTGAGGCGGATATAACCGAATAATTTTTAATGTCACATCCCTTCAAGACTGCCTATGCTGATGCTGAGTGACTGTCCTCTTATGTTCACTGACTATCCTCTTCCTCCTCCTCAATGATCCATGCCACCACACCAGTGCCTAAGGCACAATTTTTCAGCCCCTGTTTAACAGGGGCGTGTATCTACAATTTTTTAAAAAAATGCTTCGCAACACGTGTGACTGCTGTGCTCCAAGTACAGTATCTGTGAGGGCCGGGTTGCAGTGTTGTGGCACCAGCACCAGTGCCTAAGGCACAATTTTTCAGCCCCTGTTTAACAGGGGCGGGTACTTACAATTTTTTAAAAAAATGCTTCGCAACACGTGTGACTGCTGTGCTCCAAGTACAGTATCTGTGAGGGCCGGGTTGCAGTGTTGTGGCACCAGCACCAGTGCCTAAGGCACAATTTTTCAGCCCCATGTTGCAGTGTTGTAGCACCAGTGCCTAAGGCACAATTTTTCAGCCCCTGTTTAAAACTTACAATTTTTTAAAAAAAAATGCTTCGCAACACGTGTGACTGCTGTGCTCCAAGTACAGTATCTGTGAGGGCCGGGTTGCAGTGTTGTGGCACCAGCACCAGTGCCTAAGGCACAATTTTTCAGCCCCTGTTTAACAGGGGCGTGTACTTACAATTTTTTAAAAAAATGCTTCGCAACACGTGTGACTGCTGTGCTCCAAGTACAGTATCTGTGAGGGCCGGGTTGCAGTGTTGTGGCACCAGCACCAGTGCCTAAGGCACAATTTTTCAGCCCCTGTTTAACAGGGGCGTGTACTTACAATTTTTTAAAAAAATGCTTCGCAACACGTGTGACTGCTGTGCTCCAAGTACAGTATCTGTGAGGGCCGGGTTGCAGTGTTGTGGCACCAGCACCAGTGCCTAAGGCACAATTTTTCAGCCCCTGTTTAACAGGGGCGGTACTTACAATTTTTTAAAAAAATGCTTCGCAACACGTGTGACTGCTGTGCTCCAAGTACAGTATCTGTGAGGGCCGAGTTGCAGTGTTGTGGCACCAGCACCAGTGCCTAAGGCACAATTTTTCAGCCCCTGTTTAACAGGGGCGTGTACTTACAATTTTTTAAAAAAATGCTTCGCAACACGTGTGACTGCTGTGCTCCAAGTACAGTCTCTGTGAGGGGTTGCAGTGTTGTGGCACCAGCACCAGTGCCTAAGGCACAATTTTTCAGCCCCTGTTTAACAGGGGCGGGTAATTACAAATCTTGATCTAATAGTTCACAGCAGGGCCCATTCCTGCGCCCACCAAGAGTAACTATGAGGGCCTGCAGTCTTGTGGCAACACCGTCCACCACCACCGCCAAAGGCCCAATTTTTCTGCCCTGTTCATCAGGTGCTTGCAATTACAAATCTTGATCTAATAACTCACAGCAGGGCCCATTCCTGCGCCCACCAAGAGTAACTATGAGGGCCTACAGTCTTGTGGCAACACCGTCCACCACCACCGCCAAAGGCCCAATTTTTCTGCCCTGTTCATCAGGTGCTTGCAATTACAAATCTTGATCTAATAACTCACAGCAGGGCCCATTCCTGCGCCCACCAAGAGTAACTATGAGGGCCTACAGTCTTGTGGCAACACCGTCCACCACCACCGCCAAAGGCCCAATTTTTCTGCCCTGTTCATCAGGTGCTTGCAATTACAAATCTTGATCTAATAACTCACAGCAGGGCCCATTCCTGCGCCCACCAAGAGTAACTATGAGGGCCTACAGTCTTGTGGCAACACCGTCCACCACCACCGCCAAAGGCCCAATTTTTCTGCCCTGTTCATCAGGTGCTTGCAATTACAAATCTTGATCTAATAACTCACAGCAGGGCCCATTCCTGCGCCCACCAAGAGTCACTGTGAGGGCTTACAGTCTTGTGGCAACACCGTCCACCACCACCACCACCAAAAAGGCCCAATTTTTCTGCCCTGTTCAACAGGTGCATGCAATTACAAATCTTGATCTAATAACTCACAGCAGGGCCCATTCCTGTGCCCACCAGTCTTGTGGCTACACCAACATCTAATAGGGCAAATTTCTGCAGAGTATATACGGCAGGCCCCTACTTTCAAACATCCAACTTACAAACGAATCCTACTTGCAAACGGAAAGAGAAAACAGGAAGTGAGAGGAAATCTACCCCTAGGAAGGGAAATTCTATCCTGTTAGATTTAATTTGGGAAAAAGGTATCTCCTCTCTACTGATGCTTTATCACCAATCCTTGTTTCAATTAAAACCCCACTTTTCCAAAAACATTTGTCATTGGGACGGAAAGTGAGGTGACATGTTCTGAACAGATGTGCAAAGACAGCAAATGTTACAGGGGTGATAACCCCTCCCTATGTTCTCCAAAAAGCATAAAAATAGATTTTTTTGGGATGGAGCTACACTTCATAATGTACCTGTTCAGATTCTACTTAAGAACAAACCTAAAGCCGCAAGTGGTTTTAAATGGCTTCTTTTTTTCCTTTACAAATGTCATTTTGTGCAAGGACAGTTCTAAACACGGGAAACACATGCCACTTCACAGGCATACTTTGGACACCCCCCAGGTACCATATTTAAAGGGCTAATGTGAACATCAAACCATATATTCGAAGTAACAACCAAAAGGTTTAGTGTAAATCTATTGGTCACAACAGGCTTGGTAGTGAGCCAGCGAAGACTCAATGTATATCAATATTCAATATGTATCAAATGTGATAGGCTTGATGTACAAAATAAAACACACAAATAAAGTCCAAGTGACAAAAATGGTGTAGGCTAAATAATCAAACATAAAACAAAAATCAAATTGTCCAAGTGACAGAAAGGTCCAGTCCAGAGGCGACTGCGTCTGTCTTCAACCGTGAAAATGGTGACTTTCCAAAGTGGTATCCAACAGATAAGGTGAACAGTGCTCAGTGTTCCCACCACCATGTGAAATGCAGGCTTACCAGATCAAGATGGAACAAACGCATGTGGCTATAGCCCAGCCCAGGCCTTTTCCTCTGGGGTGTCGTGGTTCCACCTCTGTCTCAGGAATGGATAGTGATGTGCCTCAGATGGTGATGGATCGGTGGATCTCCAGCAGTGGGGGAGTGTCTCTATGGTCTCAAGTACGGTTCACCCGAACGAAGGGACGGGAAAAAGAGAAGAAACACATCATGGGCAGGATCCAACGGGTTTATTTAATCCAAAAGCGCCATAGAGCGCATATATAAAACAAATAAAAAAGGGGATTTAAAATTTCGCTGCCGGCCGGCTGCAATACACGCCCGTGCTAGGACGTAGAACGCGGTGACGATCAGCACGTCGCTCCTCCCTACGCGTTTCGTCAGAGAGTGACGTAATCATTGGTCCCATGACGCACGGGCGTGTATTTGCAGCCGGCCAGGCCGCGAAATTTTAAATCCCCTTTTTTATTTGTTTTATATTTGCGCTCTATGGCGCTTTTGGATTAAATAAACCCGTTGGATCCTGCCCATGGTGTGTTTCTTCTCTTTTTCCCGTCCCTTCGTTCGGGTGAACCGTACTTGAGACCATAGAGACACTCCCCCACTGCTGGAGATCCCCCGATCCATCACCATCTGAGGCACATCACTATCCATTCCTGAGACAGAGGTGGAACCACGACACCCCAGAGGAAAAGGCCTGGGCTGGGCTCTAGCCACATGCGTTTGTTCCATCTTGATCTGGTAAGCCTGCATTTCACCTGGTGGTGGGAACACTGAGCACTGGTCACCTTATCTGTTGGATACCACTTTGGAAAGTCACCATTTTCACGGTTGAAGTCAGACGCAGTCGCCTCTGGACTGGACCTTTCTGTCACTTGGACAATTTGATTTTTGTTTTATGTTTGATTATTTAGCCTACACCATTTTTGTCACTTGGACTTTATTTGTGTGTTTTATTTTGTACATCAAGCCTATCACATTTGATACATATTGTATATTGATATACATTGAGTCTTCGCTGGCTCACTACCAAGCCTGTTGTGACCAATAGATTTACACTAAACCTTTTGGTTGTTACTACGAATATATGGTTTGATGTTCACATTAGGGCTGCTTTGTCCACCATCAGTAGCAATACTTTGGTTGATTCACTCATCACAAATTTTTAGCTAGATTCCTTTATATCCACTTGTTTTTTGTCATTATTTGCACGTTCTTTTTATTTTTAACATTTAGCGCAACCCTTCCCGGTTCAACTTTTCTATTTGCTTATCACAATTTGGTTGCTGCTTTTCTGTAGGTATATTTTTTGTCCAGCGCGATTTTCTTTTTGTATTACCATATTTAAAGGAAAATTTCACTTTTTTTTTTTTCACTTTATGCATCATTAAAATGACTGCTCCCGAAAAAAACGTTAGTTTTTAAAAGTTCTTTTTGCATTGATATATGTCCCCTGGGGCAGGACCCGGGTCCCCAAACCTGTTTTATGACATTAACATGCATATTGGCCGTTGTAATTAGCACTTTTGATTTCGAACGTTCGCGTCCATTATAACGTATAGGGTTCGAAAATACGAGCGAACTTTCGGTCGGTTCGAAGGTTCTGGTGCGAACCGAACTCGGGGGTGTTCGGCTCATCCCTACTTACCCACTATCCTGGTTTAAATTCTCTTGTCCCTTGAAGTTTTAGTCCCGTGCTGTGTCCTGATATCTCAGGGTGAAGTTCTGTTACTAATGCCGTGCAGCTCTGCCCTATTGTTGTGTACAGATGACTCACCTGCAGACCCTGTGTTTACATGTAAATAACCGGCATAGGTATGTAAATAGTGGCAGCATTGACATATAAATAGACACGGACCGCTGCATTAATATGTAAATAGAAGCGGCATTCATATGTATATCACGCCCCCTGAGGTCGTATCCACCATCATCTATACTGAATGCTGCCTACTGGGGAGATAAAGGGGCATGCTTGAAAGTCCTGCCTGCAACTGTGGTTATTCAGCATAACATCAGCCTGTTCTGCAAAGGTAAGCAAATTGGTGAGGGGGAGGGTAGTGTGGGGTGTGCAGAGGTAAGCAGAGAAGGAATTACAGTTTGGGTGCACAGGTGAGCAAGGAGGGCATGTATGGAGGGGTAAGGAAGGTGGGTGCAAAGATTAGCAGGGGAGGCAGGTAGAGATAAAGGGGTGGAGAGTTGGGGTGCAGAGGTTAGCAGGGTTTTAGGATGCAAAGGTGTACTGACAGGGTGGATAAAGATGTAGGTCGTGTGTAGGGCAGCCCAATTTTTTCAATGGGTTGCTCTATGTGCTATAAATGTGGAAGAAAGTCCCTGAAAACGCGTTTTCAAAATCACATGGTGGCACAGCACATATCAGCAGATGCGTGAGGGTGTCATTAACAATTAATGGCACAGCTGTATATCTGCTAAAGGGCAGCATGTATCTGTGGTGTCAGGAAAGCGATTTTGCAACGTATTCCTGACACACACTAATGTGAACGTAGGCTAAATGTCTCAGTTATATTGGTGGTCAGTGTAAATCTTCTCATTACATTGGGGCTTGGTGTAGAATCCTTCCATTTACACTAGTGGCCAGTGTGAATGGTCCCCCTTACATTAGTGGCCAGTGTAAATCCCTCCTTACATTGGTGGTTACTGTGAATGCTCCTATTACATTAGTGGGTCAGTGTAAATCCCCTTTATATTGGTGGTCATTGTAAATCTTCTCATTACATTGGGGCTTGGTGTACAATACGTTTATTCACACTAGTGGCCAGTTGTAAAGGTCCTCTCCTGACATTGGTGGTTACTGTGAATGCTTCTATTACATTAGTGGTCAGTGTAAATCCCCTTTACATTGGTGGTCAATTTAAATCCTCCCATTACATTGGAGCTTGGTGTACAATCCTCTTATTCACACTAGTGGACAGTGTGAAGGTCCATCTCTTGACATTGGTGGTTACTGTGAATGCTTCTATTACATTAGTGGTCAGTGTAAACCCCTATTACATTGATGGCCAGTGTTGAAACTCCTCTTTATATTGTTAGTCGGTAAAAAAAAAATCAGCATTGCCATTGATAACACCCTCCCCTCCCTCCAGCACTGCCACTGATCCCATGAGTTCTAGGATCCCTAGGAGTTTTCTGTCTATTGATGGGTCCCCTCACCACCCCAGTCCATGGTGTGCAAGCAAGTAGAAAGCGAAATTGCATGGGGGGGGGGGGCACAAGGAAATGTTTGCCCAGGGTCCAATCAATATTAAAGATGGCCCTGCCAAAGTGTAGTCAGATTGTAAAAACAAATTTCTCACTAATTTTCAAAGACTGAATTTGTTTGCATGTGTGGAGTCAAAAGATGAACAAAAAAATTTAATTTAGATTACCCTTGCACTATGTGAAGACATCAACTTCCTTCTCTTATAAAGAACAGGAAATAACCACAGAATGATGAAAAAGACTTCTCCAGTATACCCTTATCTGTTTACCAGTCTTCTATGTGTGATCAATCAAAACATAATACCGGTAACTCAGAAAAGGGGTAGTTTTTTTTTTTAAAAAGCTGTTTAAAGTTTATTTGCCTTCCTTGGTCCCCTCCCCATCTACAACATGGTAATTAAATGATTAATTAAATGTACAGTTAAATCAAAAGTAAGAAATTTCAGTACAGAGGAAATCCTGTACAGCTGTGCTAGGTGGAATGTAAGGCAGGAGCAGGAGTCTATCTAAATAAACCTAATTTTTTTCCAGATCTACCTTGTTTTCTGGCAGTGAGATTCCTACACTGAATCTTCTGGTCCAACCGCTGGCTGTAAGCTGTTACAAAATGTGTGTCGTTCTTTTGATTTTCCATTTACTTAATATCATTGAGAGTGCAAGAGGAGTATCAAATATATAAGAGTGCAGCGCTGAATCACGAAATATAAACAAATATCAAAAATCATTGAATCAAACAACATATAAAGTGCATAATTAAATGTCCATACAATAAAATGCAAAAAAGTCCATATTAAAACAGTGAAAATTCCACAAATGGATGTTGATTGGTGAACAACTAAATGTAATTGTGAAATCATATATATAAAGCTTCCAGATCACCAACGAATCACCTCACTTGCGCTCCCCCCCAATGGGTATAGGCTCACCTCTGGGAGTGTGGTCATCCAACTAAGCAGGGTCAGAAAATGCCTGTGAGCCACCCCAGGACTCAGTGAGATATCCAACACAGCTGGCTCCTAAACTTCTCCCAAGATCACCTCCTCAGTATGTCAGCAGCAAAGCATATACAGAGAAAAAGACTCCAATAGTGCTTGAATTGTTTAAAACACTTTAACATGCGTTTATTAAAATGTACAGGGTACTCGCAATATGCAGGTGCTTCCAGCGCACCACACTAATGCGAACATGGGTTTAAAGCACAACATAGAGCCGCACATCCAAATCTCGATCAGCTCCTCAAATTGCTATGGAGCCCAAGTGCCTTCACTGTCCTAACCCCTCCCCTAACGTGTTCGACACAGGGTCCACGTGTCTTCCTCAGGGGGAGTATGGCTGCATAGTAAACTAAGCTGGGAATGAACTAAGAGAGCTAGAATATACAAAAACTTCTGAAAACATTTAATTCAGCAATGACAGCTTCCAGCTATAACAGGATTTTGGAAATACTTACCTAATTTTAAGTGTACTGATAAGAACAAACAAACTTTCCAAGACACCCTTCAGTGCCTTTAGTGGGCTGTCCATTATGGCTCATATTGCTGTTGCCTCTGCAAAGTCCCCAGGAATTGCTTAATTGCACATACCCTTCCCAGTATGACAGCAGCTGAGCCTGGCAATTGGCCACAGGCTCTGGGGAGCTAAGTTTACATATACCATTATTCCCTTACCCATAAAGTATGGTATTTTAAAAATTGCTTAGTGGCAATGTCTGCAAGCCGTTCTTCTGACTAAAGCTGCATGTCATTAAAGTGTTTGTTAACCCCCCAAAAAAATACAGAGCCTGGTGCTTTAAAGCAGATCAAACTGCACAGTGCTTGTGCTGTGTAATCTGCCCCCATCTTAACTGTAAAAAAAAAATGCTGGAATGCTGAATCTGCCAACTTTCTGTATGCCCTCTCTAAACAGACCATGATAACCAGGGCTGCTCCGCCCTGATCATCGTGGTCGAAAAGTGCGTCCCTCCGTCATACGCTGCCCTGCTCTGCTCTCCTCTCTCCCCCTCACCCCCCTCCTTCCTGCCTGTCAGCGCCCTCTCTGTCCCCCCCCCCCCCCTCGCCGCTATTTATAAAAAGAAATGAAAATTTAAACCTTAAACTGTCACTGCCTGCTTCTCTATTAGGACATTTGGCAAACAAAAAAAAAAAAAAAAAAAAAAAAACATTGTGTAAATTCTTTCTAAAAAATGAGCAGTGTAAGTAGCTATTTAGCACTGTCTTCAGGCTGGTCACGTGACTCGCAGCCGCTTTAAGCTCTGATACACGGGCTAATGCAGGAGAGTCGAGTGGCCTAGTGATCTCATGGCTGACGTTAGAGGGAGATCACGGTCCCTCCTGCAGTAGCCGTGTATCAGAGCTCAAAGGCGGTGGCGAGTCAAGTGACCGGCCTAAAGGACAGCTCTAAATAGCTATTTGCACTGCTCGTTTTTTTAGAAAGGATTTACCCAGTGCTGTATGCCAGCCTCTAATAGAGCGTCTGTCAGTTTTAAAAAAAAAACTTTACTCCTCTCCTATGGCCCATGTGAGATATGCAGGTTATAGATCTTCTTCCTTCTCCATCCATAGAGACACCTAGGCAAGGCTATGCCTTTTCCCACTGGCTCTTTGCCCTTGGCATTAAACCACTAGGCCAACACATTAGATCACACCCAGACATCACTGTCTGCATGGGAACACCACAAACTAAGCCTGTTTGCTTATGACGTTTTTTTATTTATCACGCAACCCTATCATCACACTCCCCAACTTGCTGGCATTAGTAAATAATCTTAGTAATTTTTAATATCTGGTCTCCAGATCAACCATAAACGAGCCCCATATCTTAAAATAATTCAGTACCACAGAAAACAGGCATACATCCTGGAGAAAACCTTTCCTTTTCATTGTGAATCCAAATGCCTCTCATACATTGGAGTTATACCAGTTCTGACACTGTTAGACCTCAAAAAGACTAACATGCGTTACCTCCTGACATCCCCTGCCTTAATCATATCTATATCACACCTTACAAGTGGATCTCAAATTACCTAGAGTAGAACTCTTGTTATTTACAAGTTAAACATTTCATCCAGTCTATGGTCCCAGGCCCTGGCAAGGGAATGCATTTTGACACCCTTGAACTGAGTAATGAGAACGGTATCATTAGCAGCAATCAGCATGGATTTATGAAGAATCGTACTTGCCAAATAAATCTATTTAACCATCTATGAGGAGGTGAGCTGGCCATCTAGATGAAGGAAAGCCCGTAGACGTAGTGTATTCTGAATTTTGCAAAGGCATTTGATACAGTTTCCCACAAACGTTTACTATACAAACAAGGTCTGTCGGCATTGGACATGTAGTATGGTCTATGGAAGCAGACCTCACCTGCATTAGACTCTTGGCATTTCTTGGCTTATTAGGACAGCTAGATGAAAAAGTGGCCGTGGTTGCCACAATATAAGCAGAGACCTTGAGATACTCCTTCTAGCCATTTCTCCAGAGGATAATGGGTAGCGCCAATTTGCATGGGCTCATCCTTCTGAATAGGCTGAGAGGGCTCAGGAAAAGGAAAAAACGGTGGGCAGTGTACTAGGGGGACAAAGAAACAAACCTCCCTGTCCGCCTTTCCTGTAAAACGCCTGTCTATACAAGATGGCTACTTGCTTGGCTTCATTCAATGACTTAGGTTCAGGGTAGTGAACTAGCGGAGTCCTTGATGGATCAGAAAAGCCCAACCTGAACTGGCTTCTTACAGCGGGGTCATTCCACCCTTAGTCAGGTGCCGAGCAGTGGAAATCAGAACAGTATTGCTCAGCGGTTGCGTTTACCACGTGCCGTGATGACCTAAGATTAGCCATCTGCTTAGTGGGCATGGTCAGGATCATCACAGAGTAAACCCTGGGCCTTGAAAAAATTCTTCAATGACCCTCTGGCTGGGTCATCTGCGGAGAGACTAAAAGAGCCCAAGACTGGGGAACACCCTGCTAACCATGTAATAATCAGGCCTGACACGCTGTGCTTCAGAACCAGAGGAGTGTTGTTTGTGAGCTTAAAGTGTAGCATACAACTATTTTTAAAATTAGAAAACACATGGGGATCACCAGAAAAATGGTCAGGCGGGTTAACTTTGGGCTCTGGCTCCTGCGTTACTGCTTGGAGGTGCATTTACATTGCTGGGCCTTTCTTCTTTTTCCTGAAGATATTGCTACACATCCATAGCTCATTCTACTCATACATGCATAGCAAATACACCTGGAGGTTGACTTATTAAAAAACTGGAGAATGCAAGAATCCTGTGCAGCTGTGCATGGTAGCCACATCAAATCTAACTTCAGCTTGCTCATTAAATTTGGACAAAAAAAAAAAAAAACACAGGATAGCTGATTGGTTCTAGGCTTTCTTACTGAAAATATTAGTACACTTACCACAGCTCATATACTCATACATGCTTAGCACATACACTCCGGGGTTGATTTACTAAAGCTGGAGAGTGCAAAAAATATGGTGCAAAACTTGATAAACTGATTGGTTGCACTCTCCAGTTTTAAGTAAATCACCCCCTTGGCATAGATTTTCAGTAACAGCGAATAGGGTCAAAATGTTAGGATGACATTGTTAGGCTTTCTTATTGTCAAGCCCGCTATGTATCTACCAACAAAATGTAAAATTGAATCACCTCATAGGAAATGTAATTGTAAAATAGAGTTTATGCACAAAATATTTCGATAGAAAAAGGATTAGTAAATGTTTTTGGCAAAATAATAAAAAAAAAAAAACTTCAATTTGCTACTTCACATATACAGCATAGAGTCTATAGAGTTAAAGGTGCTAATGTTTTCACCATTTGACACCATATGCAGAAAAAGTATTTTTGAGCAATGCAATTCATACTTCAGCTTATACTTATGCACAGATACTTCCTGTGTCACTTTTCACAACAGGAATCAGCAGCAACAGAGGACAATGACGGGACCTCTGATGCTGCTACTTTTGCTGCTGATTACCCAGATTATTGGTGAATTTGCAGTCCCCCTTTCTGTGTAATTATCAAATTTTACAACATTACAGTGCTTGTACCGCGTTGTGTGTTAACAGGATTACAAAATTTACTAGTTCTTATTTTTAATATATTTCTCAATGATATTCATTGTTTTTTTTTTTTTTTTACATTTCTTTCTATTTTCTAGCATCTAATTCAATACCTGAGGGGATGGAAAATATGAGGTGGTTTATCCTCGAAAACTTCATACTCAACAACAAAAGGAAACTAAGGTAAAGTATACAAATGGACTGTAATCTGTCTATCATACCCCTCACACACAGACTCAGCGGTAAAAAAGAATACATTTAGAAAAAAATGTTTACATTCTGTACTCTTGAACAGGTATGAAATATGTCATCACTGTAGTAGAAAATAAAAGTCAGTCCTATTTTAGTTTTTTTATTCAGTACAAAATGTCTCCTGTAGGAAATTCAGAGAGAATAGAAAAACAATTCCACACAATCACTTGGTACTTTTATCCTACAATAGAGTACTTGGTCACGCATGGACAGAAATGTAAACATATAAGTAAAGAAATAGGTATTTTTTGTTTTATTCAAGCAAATTTTATCTAAGCAGCTCAATAAGTAAAACTGATAGTTTCCTCTTCGGCTAAAATTCTCCCATCTCCAAATCAGTTTTTGCTAAAATCACTTTAGTCATTACTATTCTTGAATTGTGTAGTTGCTGCTTAAAGAAGATGTACATCCAGTCACTGAAGTCTTTTGTAGCCGCCCTGCCCTAAGCAGGAGTGTCTTGTCAAATTAATGTGGAGTTCCACCCCCAAAAAGAAAAATTATTAATGTGCTTAAAAAATAAATAAAAAAATAAAACATTTGAAGAAATTTGTTTTACTCACCTCTAAATACCTGTTGCTAGGGGGTCCCTCGTAGTCTGCCTCCTTCGGCGACTGGGCTCCTGATGTCACTTCCCTCAGTGCAGGAAGGGAGAACGCCTCTCCCCCTCCCTCTTGTCAATCATCTGGGACACGTGACCGATCCCAGATTCAGGTCTGGCATGGATTTTAAGGGGAACTTCACGCCAAATTTAAAAAAAAAATGTCGTGGGGGTCCCCCTCAATATCCATACCAGACCCTTATCCGAGCATGCAACCTGGCAGGTCGCAGGAAAAGAGGGGGGACGAGAGAGCGCCCCCCCTCCTGAACCATACCAGGCCACATGCCCTCAACATTAGGAGGATGCTTTGGGGGTCTGTGACCCCTCAAAGCACCATGTCCCCATGTTGATGAGTAGAAGGGTCTCTTCCCCACAACCCTTGCCGGTGGTTGTGAGGGTCTGCGGGCGGGGGGCTTTTCAGAATCTGGAAGCCCCCTTTATCAAGGGGACCCCCAGATCACGGCCCCCTCCTGTTTGAAATGGTAAGGGGGTACAAAAGTACCCCTACCATTTCACAAAGAAAGTGTAAAAAATAATTAAAAAACACACAGACACCGTTGGGAAAAGTCCTTTATTAAAAATAAAAAAAATAAAAAAAAAAGATTCCAGCGGTGGTAATCCACTCTTGCTATCCAGCGACTGGTGGTCTGTTCTCCGGGGTCCAGCGATGGCTGATCTCTTCCGACATCCAGCGCTGCGCATCCTGTCTCCACGGAGACACTGAGGGAATTCCGTCTGCAGAGGAGGAGCAAGGCACTCCATCACCTGACCCCGCCCCCATCTGACGCAACGCAAGGGGGAAGCTGGTATTCCCCTGTGACGTACGGGTGACCCGCCCCCCTCTGATGTAACGGAAACCTGCGTTACATCAGAGGGGACGGGGTCCTGAAAAAATGTCAGTTTTTAAAAAAAAAAATTGCATTGATACATGTCCCCTGGGGCAGGACCCAGGTCCCGAAACACTTTTTATGACAATAACTTGCATATAGGCTTTTAAAATTAGCACTTGAGATTTCTCCCATAGACTTTTACAGGGTGCTCGTGGCTTTTCGAATTTGCCGCAAACACCCCAAATTGTTCGCTGTTCGGTGAAGAAGCGAACAGGCAATGTTTGAGTCGAACATGAGTTCGACTTGAACTAGAAGCTCATCCCTACCTATGAACATTGCAAACATATGGTTGACATTTTAGCAAACCACATAATCCAGTTAGGGATTACATCTTCTTTACAATATTTTATTTGTGGTTATGGTGTGTGTGGTTTGCTATATTTCTTTCACAAACACAAACAGAAGAGGGCGCACCAGCCTAGTGCATTATCCCAGGAATATATTATTACAAGTTGGTAAATGTGCACTCCTTGGTCCGCAAAAAACAGAGATAATTCAGACCTTGCTGCTCTCTAAAGACTGGGTTTGTCCTGATAGCAACTGCAAAAACACAAAAAGAAGAGGGCAAACCAGCCTAGAACATTATCCCATGATATACTCAAAAACCATGCAGATAGACAGCATCTCAAGCTGCTGTTCCATAGCACAGTGGTTTGTCAAACCAAGATTATTCCAAAACCAGGAAAATGCTGTCCGGGATCCTAACCATCTTATGAATTTCGAGGGTCAGTCCTCTTCCTCAGAGGCCTTGAGGAAGAGGGTCTACCCTTGACACGCGTAAGCCAGTTAGGATCCCGGACTCCTTGGTTTTGGAATGCTCTGAGTTTAATGAACCACTGTGTTATAGAACAGTAGCTTGATATGCTGTCTATCTGCATGGTTTGTGAGTATATTTATTTTACCGACTTGTAATAAAATATTCATGGGATAATGCACTAGACTGGTGTGCCCTCTTATGTTTGTGTTTTTGCAATTGCTATTAAGACAACCCCAGTCTTTAGAGGGCAACAAGGTCTGAATTAACTCTGTTTTGTGCAGATCAAGGAGTTCACATGAAGAATGGCTATTAGTCCACCACACTGATGCGCAGGAGGTGTTAGTATATTGTGTTGCTATATTTCTTGCTATGGTCACATGTCTGTTTTTTCAGGTGTGTTTTAATGGGAAATGCACCAATATAGAGGAGACCTTCATGACAGAAGGCTGTGCAAAACAGTGCCCAGATAACTCGGTGAGACATAGTTGCTCCAGAAACTATAGAAAGATGTTGTTAAAATTAATGATTATGTGTATTTAAACTCAATTTTCTGCAGATTTGTGATCATGAACTGCAGTGTCAGTGTGAGCAGGGCTGGGCGCCTCCAAACTGTAGTGTCCCTGCAAGAGCAAGTGAGTTTAATATCCGATTCAAGCTATGGATACATTATATATCTGGCTTCAAATAGAATCGGTCACCTTTATATTTTGTTCTATAGGTCAGTTTATTCTGGAAGCTTTTTCTTTATGGTGGTGGCCATTAATACTGTGGACGTTGGCATTGGACATTTGAACCTAAGCAAGGTGCTTTTCCACAGGAGACAAGTAAAAGACTATTTATTAAAAAAGCACAGAAACAAATTCAAGAACGAAAGGAGTTAAAGAAAAGACTAACACATGCATAAAAAGAAATACTTGAGAATTGTAAAGCGTTACCTTATTCTTTTTCTCTTATTACTCAACTGCCCTGCCTTGCTAAATTCTTCATGAATTCATGAATCCAGCACATTTATAAGGATATACTTGCAGTTGAATATTTATAATTCTTAGCTGGGTACAAAGGCTGTCTGTGATCCATTGCTGGTTGGAGAGGCACCCTGTATGTCTGCCTTCTGTTATACACCACACAGTTTAGAGTATGATGCTTTATAAAGTCCAGTACTGGTTAACAGTACTGTAGCTTCACCCCCTTTTGAACCCCAAATTATGGGCGTTCTTGTGGGGGGGGAGGTAGAGCCAGCTGAGTGATCTGTCACTGTTACTAAATAAACAATCAGCGCTGCTTGTTCATTCACTAAAAGATCACTTAGAGCTGCGGCTCTGTGTAAGGTATCTGCCAAAGTCTTGTATGAAGTAAAAGCAGCCATAGATACATTACACTGGGCCGCAGCTCCAAGTGGTCTTCTACTATTGTGAATGAACAAGCAGCTTCTCTGTGTCTATCAGCAGTTGCTTTTACACATTTACAGCCTGGCTGGCCAATGGATTAACTTTAATACATGAATGATCAGCAATTTTAGGACCAGTGTCATGTATAACAGCACTGATTGCTCATTCCTCATTCATAAAATTGAAAGCTCACATAGCGCTGCAGCTAAGTTTTTAATTGTTTTACATGTTTCGCAGCACTGATCTCCAGAGCAGATTTTGTTGGCAGAGAGTAGAGATGTTAATCATAAATCAGTCTCCTTTCTATGAGCATTGTTGGAGGGGAGGGATACCTGTCCAACCATGATGCTTAGAAACCTGTTCAGTTAAATAACCTTAAACGCTTGTAATGATAGCTCTTCTTTAAATGCTCCTTAAATTGCACCAATGTGTCACTATACCTTTTGGATTACTGACACTTTAAAGACTTGGTGCTCCAGGCTAAATGTTATATACACTTTATTGCACTTTTTTAAAACTAATAAAACCTATTGAAAGAAAAATGTTGCATTGTTATATTTTCCTTCAGTCATTTAGTATGTCTCCTTGAATACGTAAGTCTACATAAGTTGTTGGAGCATCATTTAGACCACATGTGTCAAACACAAGGCCTGTGGGCTGAATCCGGCCCATCAGGCCATTTCATGTGGCCCTTACACCTCTCCTGCACTTGTCTCTGCCCCCATCTTGTCTCAGCAGTCGGCATCAGACAGGAGGACAGAACTCCTCCGCCAGATCTTACGCTTCTCTCTGCATTGGTGACTGCTGACACAGAACACCATGGAAGAACCATGTTCTGTCTGAGCAGTCTGCAATAAAGTTTCTTGTGAATTACACCAGCAGTGTGCGACCCTTCTTTTCAGACTTAGACCTTCTGGTACAGGAGCATGAGTCTGTTCCATGCCAGTCTGCACCTGCCCTTCATAGCTTAAGTTACTACAACCAGTAATAATTAAATGCAGAGGCAGTTATTTAACCACTTGCTTACTGGGCCCTTAAACCCATAGCTCCCAACTATCCCTGATTTGGAGGGACTGTCCCTGATTTGGAGCAATCTCCCTCTGTCCCTCATTCTTCCTCATTTGTCCCTCATTTTGGTCTGATCTATATAGTTGTATATAAAATGCACTTTTTAGCTATCAAAAAGTGTTTCCCAGTGCTAAACCTTTCATCTGATTTGTAAATTGATGCATTTGTAAATTCCAAAAGCCAATATAAAGGAATAATAAAAAAAAAAATCACTTGTGGGTTTACTCAATCTTGTTTTTTTGTACAATTCTCCTTTAAAGGGGCGTGACAAGGGGTGTGTCCTATGCCTGCATACTTTTGCTGATAGGTGTCCCTCATTCCCATCTCAAAAAGTTGGGAGGTATGTAAACCCCCTTCCCACCCAGACCGATTTTCAGCTTTCAGCGCTGTCACTCTTTGAATGACAACACAGTCATGCAACACTGTAGATGGAGCTTTCTTTTGGTGGTATTTAATCACTGCTGTTTTTTTAATTTTTTGCTAAAAAAAAAAAAAAACGTTTTATAATATTTTTTTTTTTTTTACATTTTGCAAACAGGTAATTTTTCTCCTTCATTAATGTGCGCTCATGAGGCTGCACTGATGGGCACTGATAGGCTGCACTGATGAGCACTGATGGACACTGATAGGTGGCACTGGTGGGCACTGATGAGGCGGCACTGATGGGCACTGATGAGGCAACACTGGTGGGCACTGATGGGTGTCACTGAAGAGCATTGATAGGTGGCACAGAAGGGCACTGATGGGCACTGCTAGGTGACACTGAAAGACAGCACTTATAGGTGGCACTGATGATGAGGCACTGATTGGCAGCACTAATGGGCATTGATAGGTGACACAGGTGGGCCATGATAAGTGGCACAGGTGGGCACTGGTAGGTGGCACTGGTGGGCACTGGTTAGCGGCATTGCTATGCACTGGCAGGTGGCACTGGTGGGCACAGATACTTGGGTGATGTCTCACCCTCTTCGGGACCGCTGATCGCCTTTTTTTTCTGCTCACGCTGTCAGCGGATTACTCCGATCTGTGATCAGCCAAGTCTCATTGACTGAGTGATCACAGAGAACGCCACGCACGCACCACGGGGGGCATGTATGCAGTTCATGCACAAGAGGACGTCTATTGATTTAGACTACCATAATACTTAGAAAAAGCAATTGTATACTTGATAAACCACTCTTTTGTAACAATAATCTTTCAGCAAACCCCATTTTATTCATGATTGTACTGTGCAAATCCTCATTGATTCTTCTCCCTGCTTCCTGACCCATATAAAGACCCAGGGCTGAGAATATGTCAGGTCGCTCTGCACTCCTTTCTTACAGCCTCTTTGAGTTCCTGTGAATTACACAGAATTTATATTTAAAAATGAACAAACTGAGTTATTTTAAAAGAGCAGCTGTGTTTGCTGGTTAGCAGTTTTAACTCGGATTGCTTTAACCTTGACTTGCTGTTTGAAGTAAGAGAAAAATAAGTAGTTGTAAAACAGGACTAAACCTAGCCATAGAGAAAAGGTGAAAATGTCTAAAGAAGAGTAGTTAGTAATTAGTAAGTATTATGCCGCGTACACACGTGCGGACTTTTGCCGGCGGACCTAGTCCAGCGGACAATCCCGCGGGACTTTCCAGCTAGGTCCGCTTGACTTTCCGAGCGTGTGGACTTGCCCACACACGCACGGACTTCTCCAGCGGATAATCCGCCGGCCAAAAGTCCGCGGGACTTTTGAAAATGAACGGACTTGCCCACACACGTCCGTTCATTTCGAACGTAACTTCAGTTACGTAGCTAGCGTAGGCAGTAAATGCCGCCGCGCTAGCTCCGCAAGCTGGCATGGATTTAAAGGGAATCCCCACGCCGAAAAAACGGCGTGGGGGTTCCCCCCAAATCCAAGTCAGACCCTCATCCGAGCACGCAGCCTGGCAGGCCAGGAAAGGGGTGGGGACGAACGAGCGCCCCCCCCTCCTGAGCCGTACCAGGCCGCGTGCCCTCAACAGGGGGGTGCCCTGGGGAAAGGGGGGCCGTGCGCCCCCCCACCCCAAAGCACCTTGTCCCCATGTTGATGAGGACAAGGGCCTCCCGACAACCCTGGCCGTTGGTTGTCGGGGTCTGCGGGCGGGGGCTTATCGGAATCTGTAATAAGGGGGCCCCCAGATACCGGCCCCCCACCCTATGTGAATGAGTATGGGGTACGATGTACCCCTACCATTCACCTAAGGTGTAAAATGTAAACAAAAACACACACACTTTTGAAAAAAAAATGGGGGTCTAAAGCTCTTTTACCTAGCTCTTTCACGAGCGGGGGGAGTCCGGCTACCTTCTTCGTCGTCGCCGCCGTCGTCTGGGGGTCTCGATCCGCCTTCGGGGGTCTTCCGGGGGTCTCTTCTGTTCTTGCGGCGGTCGTCGTCTTCCGCGCCGCCGGCGCCTTCTTCTTCTTGTCCTTCTTCTAGTCCTTCTTGTTCTTCTTCTTCTTCCGATGTTGACCCGTCGCTGTCTCTGCCCGGAATGCCTGTGCCGCTCTGCGCTCGGACTTATATAGGGACATGGGGGACAGGGTCACATGTTCATGTCACATGGTGACCCCGCCCCCTTGCGATGTCACAGTCCCAGCATCCTCCGGGACTGTGTCACCATGTGACATGTGCATGTGACCCTGTCCCCCTGTCCCTATATAAGTCCGAGCGCAGAGCGGCACAGGCATTCCGGGCAGAGACAGCGACGGGTCAACATCGGAAGAAGAAGAAGAACAAGAAGGACAAGAAGAAGGACAAGAAGAAGAAGGCGCCGGCGGCGCAGACGACGACCGCCGCAAGAACAGAAGAGACCCCCGGAAGAAGGCGGATCGAGACCCACAGACGACGGCGGCGACGACGACGAAGAAGGTAGCCGGACTCCCCCCGCTCGTGAAAGAGCTAGGTAAAGAGCAGAAGAGAGCGGAGGAGTCCGGCGAGAAGACCCCCCAGACCCCCGGAGCAGTGCAATAAAATATTTTTTGTGTGTGTGTTTTTGTACTTTACATTTTACACCTTAGGTGAATGGGTAGATCGTACCCCATACTCATTCACATAGGGTGGGGGGCCGGTATCTGGGGGGCCCCTTATTAAAGGGGGCTCCCAGATTCCGATAAGCCCCCGCCCGCAGACCCCGACAACCAACGGCCCGGGAAGAGGCCCTTGTCCTCATCAACATGGGGAAAGGTGCTTTGGGGTGGGGGGGCCGCACGGCCCCCCTTTCCCCAGGGCACCCCCCATGTTGAGGGCACGCGGCCTGGTACGGCTCAGGAGGGGGGGGGCGCTCGTTCGTCCCCACCCCTTTCCTGGCCTGCCAGGCTGCTCGGATGAGGGTCTGACATGGATTTGGGGGGAACCCTCACGCCGTTTTTTCGGCGTGGGAATTCCCTTTAAATCCATGCCAGGTCACGGAGCTAGCGCGGCGGCAGTAACTGCCTACGCTAGCTACGTAACCTGAAGTCACGTGCTAAATGAACGGACTTGCCGATGAGCGGCAAGTCCGTTCATTTCAAAAGTCCCGCGGACTTGCCCACTAACGGCGGGATTGTCCGCTGGACTGCCAAGTCCAGCGGATAATTTTAAAACCAAACTTAAAACTTTGGTCCGCCGGACTTTGGCGCCAAAAAGTCCGCCGGCGCCCACACACGAGGGATAGAGGCAGCTCAAGGTGGGAGAGGACCCAATAAATGTATTGCTATAAAGTTCCCAACCTTTAGCTGAAGCTCATTCCAACAGACATTCATATACAACATGCCTTATAGAACCCAAAAGGCGCCTTCTGTGCTCTATTCAAGCCAAGTGAGTACTGACAGTACTCGATCAGCTGTTTCTCCCTGGTCAGGATCAAACAGCACTAAATGCCTTCAGGTTTGTGCATGAGAGGAAGATTGGCAAACAGAATTTTCTCCCCTCTGTTTACCATTCCCAATAGTGAATTTGGGTGTCTCAGACTCCCATTGAATCCAGGTGAGCCTGGGACACCATGTAGAATGGAGTTCTGTTTTATTGCAAATAGTATGTTTGCTGAAGCCCCAGACACTGAAATTAAACAGGAAGTAAACCCTGGTGGGTTTTTCTTCCTTTCTTCTTCCCTGCAAAGTAAAGGTATAATGTGCTAGTATGCAAAGCATACTAGCACATTATGTGACACTTACCTGCAAAACGAAGCCCGCGTCATCCCTGCTGCAGGCCGCATCCATCTTCACCCTTCTTCCTTCTGGGGCCACAGACTCAGGCTGTGTGACTGGCCGGAGCTGCGTGACATCACTCCGGTGCATGTGCGTGGGAGCCGCTGGTCACAGTCGTTCCTTCAGAGTGCATGCGCTGATTACATCATCGCCAAAGTATACAGTAAATATCTCCTAAACTGCGCACGTTTAGGAGATGTTTACAGTTCCTATAAGTAAGCCTTATTATAGGTACAACTTACAACTTACACAACCTCTTTAAAGCATATGTAACTCCTAACAAGGAACTTCTCCGTTTTGCTACCTTTTTGTTCTGTTAAATATACCATTGAAAGTGTTTTTGTTAGATCTGTTCAATAAGTGCAAAAAAAATATTTGTTGATCATCAGTGCTGTCCTGTGTCTTGTTCACACTTCCTGATGTAACTGCCCTGTATTGAAGTGGTTAACCTACTGGGCAAGTCCAAAATTAAAAAAAAAAAAAGTTTTGCCTATAGTTCCACATTAAAGTGATTGCAGTTTTTTGTTTTTTTTTTAATAAAAAAATAACATACATGTTATACTTACCTGCTCTGTGCAGTGGTTTCGCACAGAGCAGCCTTGACTCTCCTCTTCTCGGGTCTCTCTTCTGTGCTTCTGGCCCCTCCCTCCTGTCGAGTGCCCCCACAGCAAGCAGCTTACTATGGGGGTACCTGAGCCGAGTTACAGCACTGTGTCCATTCGCCCCCTCTCTCTGCTTATTAGCTAACTGACTTTGATTAACAGCTGTGGGAGCCACTGGCGCCGCTTGTAACGCCGATCGCTCCGGTGCCTCCTCCATCCCGGAGCACCCACGGCGTCCTCGGGTCTGCAGCACCCCGGTCGGCTCCGCTGACCGCAGGCGCCACGCGGTTCTCTCTATGCGATCCTCGTGGCGGCCTCGGTCCGCCCGGGGATCGCATTCCATTC
Source organism: Lithobates sylvaticus (assembly GCA_028564925.1). NCBI lineage: Eukaryota > Metazoa > Chordata > Amphibia > Anura > Ranidae > Lithobates > Lithobates sylvaticus. The sequence continues at coordinate 111,894,615 of CM053029.1, read as the reverse complement.
CCCCTGCCTCTCTCCTCCTACCTTCTCCTGCGCGCGCGCCCCTGCTCCCCAGGCACGCGCGCGTGCACACTACTGTTGATCTTAAAGGGCCAGCGCACCAGTAATTGGTGCCTGGTCCAAATTGCTGTTACACCCTAAACACTTCTTAAACCCACTTCCCCTTCCTGTCCTGGCCGGATCTTGTGTTGCCTTAGTGCCCAGTAAAAGCGTTAGTGTGTTTTGCTCCTTCTGTGTATCCAGACCTTTGCTGTTGCCCCCGACTACGAACCTTTGCCACCTGCCTTGACCCTTTGCTACGTTTGACCTTGCCTCTGCCTAATCCTTGTGTACCGCGCCTGTCTCAGCTGTCAGTGGGGTCGAGTTGCTATTGGAAGACGCGACCTGGTTGCTACCGCCGCTACAAGTCCATCCCGCCTTGCGGCAGGCTCTGGTGAAAACCAGTAGCAACATTAGAACCGGTCCTCCAATACAACCCGTGCTATCGCCCCATTGGCATAGGGGATCCACCTCCTGTTCCCCGCCGTACCCTGAATGTGACACCGCTGATGTGTCTCAACCAATCAGGAGGAGAGTCCCGGATGGCCAAGGGAATCTGAGACATTGCTGAATAGAGATATGGCTTGGGTAAGTATTAGGGGGGCTGGGGGGGAGCTGCTACACACATAATGCATTCTATGCATTAAGATAAAAAGCCTTAAGATAAAAAAAACGTTTACATTTACAACTCCTGATACGTCCTTAACCGCTTAAGCCCCGGACCATTTTGCTGGCCAAAGACAAGAGCACTTTTTGCGATTCGGCACTGCGCCGCTTTAACTGACAATTGCGCGATCGTGCAGCGTGGCTCCCAAACAAAATTGACGTCCTTTTTTCCCCACAAGTAGAGCTTTATTTTGGGGGTATTTGATCACCTCTGCGGTTTTTATTTTTTGCGCTATAAACAAAAAAAAGACCGACACATTTGAATAAAAAACCCATTATTTTTAACTTTTTGCTATAATAAATAGCCCCAAAAAATATATAAAAAAACGTTTTTTTTCTCTCAGTTTAGGCCGATACATATTCTTCGACATATTTTTGGTAAAAAAAAATCGCAATAAGCGTTTATTGATTAGTTTTTGCGCAAAAGTTATAGTGTCTACAAAATAGGGGATAGATTTATAGCATTTTTATTAATAATTTTTTTTTTTTTTTACTGCTCTCTATGGGACTTTTGGATGGAAACGGACTATCCAATCCAATCCACCAGATGGATGAGGAATGGATCTCCCATCTGTCTGTTTTTCGTGGACCGGATCGGATGGTGGCGGGTGTCAGAGGACACAGGTCCGCTGACATCTACTGCTCTATAGAGGGCAATGGATGGTCTGATCTGTCTGCCTGAAAAACTGACAGGGGTACCCGAACAGTCTGCCAGTGTGAAAGAGCCTCACACATTTGTGCTCTGTACCCACTCAACCTCCAACCCCCAGCACATCTCTGTACCCCCCCTCCACCCCACACTTTCACCCCATGGTCACACACCAATCAATGTTGATAACATGTGGTGCCCACAGCATCTCCCCCTGCACCTCAGATCACTTCTGTTGCAGTTCACTATGCAGTGGGGGAGGTGGGAGGCAGCAATCTCCCCTGTCCACTGTATAGACTCAGGGAGAGAACTACAAGCCCTAGGGAGATCCCGATGCCCACGGACACCACAGAGCTGCCGATCGCTGCCTCCCACCTCCCCCCACTGCATAGTGAACTGACAGGCAGAGGTGCAGAGGGAGATGTCGGGTCTCTAAGCCTCTGTATTGTGTAAAAAGGATGTTTGATCCTGTATGCACAGATCCTCCCCTTCTTGCATTGTCTCCAAAATATGTCCGGATAAGACAGACTTATTGGAGTCAGGCTGCACATGCTCAGTTTGGTGAGTATTGCTAGAGAGTTTTTTTTTCTTGGGAGAGTGCATGTGATCAGCACAGGGCTAAACAGTACTGTCCAGACAAAGGGTCAGGGGTCCTGCATCCTGATAGGACAGCCAGTGCAGTATGAAAACTCCTCCTACAAGCTTTAACCAAACACTGATAGACATCACAATATTGCGATATACTGCTGATGAGAAAAGGTATTTAGCAGTTTATATTTACTAATATAATTGCATTTCCATGTTCTGTGTACTGTGGGAGACCAGATATAGTGAATGCAGGGTCTTGGGTTTAGTAACACTTTAAATACGTACATCAAATGTAATTGTTAATACCTGTTAAGTAAAACAAAACAGATACAGACAGTGTTGCCAACCCCCACCCCCAAAGTGAAATTTACTGGCAGGACGCAAAATTTACAAACGGCGCTAGTTTCCTGGCAAAAAATCATGACATTTAATGACAGAGACACATTTTTTACTGACACTGCTAAAAAAAAGTACCTAAAATTACAGTTTTCAGTGCTAAACAGTGCAAATATCAATATTTAAATATAAACATCTAGCTAGTGCTATTAGCAATATGTTTAAGTTAAACAAAAGTCAAAAAACATATTTCTCCATTTACATGAAGGTCAGGTTACTATAACTCAACCAACACAGAGTTCCCCCTTACATTGAAAGGGAATTCTTATTCTTAACAATTCCCTTTCATTGTAAGGGGGAACTTTGTGCTGGTCATCTGCAGATCATGATCTAAGGGGGAACTCTGGTGACCAGAGACCACCTTATATTAGAGTCCACTGCTTTCCCTTTACATCCTGTACCTGGCACTGGTCCATAGACACACACAATGCTGGTAAGCCATGCCCCCTGCAGTGATCCCTCCTCACAAGAGTTTGATTGACAGCAGCAGGAGCCAATGTGCACCCAGGAAGTGAGAGGGGCAGTGCTGCAGCTGATTGGTGGAGGAGTCAGGTTGGTAAGTACTTAGGTGCTGGGGGCGCTAGGAGAGTTTTTTTTACACGAATGCATAGAATTTATTAAAGTAAATAAAAAATGACTTTAGAACCACTTAATATTTTACAAAACAATTGGGTAATGTACTCTGGTAGTGAGCCCTAAAGTGAACTTTTACTGAAAATGTGTGCTAATATTGTATGCTGTGTACAAAAAAATGTGTGTGGCAGCAAAAGGATTAAACAAACAATAAGGAGGACGATTAGTCGAGTTACATGGAGTCATGGTGCAATAGACTGAGATACATGAGCCATCAGCCGACCAATACAGGAGCAGGCAAGGTGCTTCCAAACAGGGGGCAGGGATGCATAGCGATTGGCTCAGTGTCAGCAATCTGCCTCCCTATTGGCTGTCACATAGAAAGCTGTGTGTAGGATCCCAATCATCATCACGCGGCAGGACTTGTCAGACTCGGCTCTGGATCGGATCTCCTCTGGGGATTACAGAACTTCTCCTGCTACAGGCATTTACAGGCAGGAGAAAAGTACCCTGTTTTTACGGTCTGCCCGTAAATTTACGGGTGCTTGGCAACACTGCATACAGATGCCCTCTAAACAAAGTGATAGTTAGTGTCAGTCATCTCTGATTCCACCTACACCATAATAATGCACAGAAATTAGACATTTTGTGTTCAATAAAGATTTATTGGGAGTTGTAAAATAATTATTTTATATTTATAATCTAATATAAATTGCTCGTCTGAAAGGTGTTTTTTTTTTTTGGTCATGTGACTAGCACAACACTAATCAGGGCTTTGCCGACACAGGCTCACACTATAGAGAGCATACATCCGCAGAGTAATAGAAGCCCCATCCAAAGATCTTTCCTTGCAGATGCCAAAGAACAGGAAAAAAATAAATCACATGACCACTCAATAGTGCTGCAGGAATAAGGTATGTAGAGGATAAAAATAAATAAAAAATAAATACAGTGGTATGATATATATATGATTTTCTATGAATAAATTATAGTAATTAACACTTCCCTGTTTAGTATCACTTGAAATGTATTCCAAGTGCCTTTGCTCTTTAGAGAAGTTGAAAAATTCGGTCTAACTAGTGCCCCACCACCAACTAATAGTGCAGAAAAATACCATTGTAGATGCTGAGGAAATGTGTAATAGCTTCAACTTAAAGCTATTTCATGCCCTTTTCAAGGGAAAAAAAAACACTTGCACCACAAAATACAGCTTTGCAACATTAGTAAATGTGATTGCAAGTTTCCAAAGACACCATCAGCCATCAGCTATTTCCTATATTTGACACTTTCTTTTAGCTCTGTAACAAAAATGTATGCATTTTTATTAATAATTTTTTTTTTTTTACTGCTCTCTATGGGGCTTTTCGATGGAAACGGACTATCCATTCCGATCCACCAGATGGATGAGGAATGGATCTCCCATCTGTCTGTTTTTCATGGATCGGATCGGATGGTGGCGGGTGTCAGAGGATACAGGTCCGCTGACATCTACCGCTCTATAGAGGGCAATGGATGGTCTGATCTGTCTGCCTGAAAAACTGACAGGGGTACCCGAACAGTCTGCCAGTGTGAAAGAGCCTAACACATCTGTGCTCTGTACCCACTCCACCTCCAACCCCCAGCACATCTCTGTACCCCCCCCCCCCCCCACCCCACACTTTCACCCCATGGTCACACACCAATCAATGCTGATAACATGTGGTGCCCGCAGCATCTCCCCCTGCACCTCAGATCACTTCTGTTGCAGTTCACTATGCAGTGGGGGGAGGAGGGAGGCAGCAATCTCCCCTCTTCACTGTATAGACTCAGGGAGAGAACTACAAGCCCCAGGGAGATCCCGATGCCCACGGACACCACAAAGCTGCCGATCGCTGCCTCCCACCTCCCCCCACTGCATAGTGAACTGACAGGCAGAGGTGCAGAGGGAGATGTCGGGTCTCTAAGCCTCTGTATTGTGTAAAAAGGATGTTTGATCCTGTATGCACAGATCCTCCCCTTCTTGCATTGTCTCTAAAATATGTCCGGATAAGACAGACTTGGAGTCAGGCTGCACATGCTCAGTTTGGTGAGTATTGCTAGAGAGTTTTTTTTTTTTTTTTTTCTTGGGAGAGTGCATGTGATCAGCATAGGGCTAAACAGCACTGTCCAGACAAAGGGTCAGGGGTCCTGCATCCTGATAGGACAGCCAGTGCAGTATGAAAACTCCTCCTACAAGCTTTAACCAAACACTGAAAGACATCACAATATTGCGATATACTGCTGATGAGAAAAGGTATTTAGCAGTTTATATTTACTAATATAATTGCATTTCCATGTTCTGTGTACTGTGGGAGACCAGATATAGTGAATGCAGGGTCTTGGGTTTAGTAACACTTTAAATACGTACATCAAATGTAATTGTTAATACCTGTTAAGTAAAACAAAACAGATACAGACAGTGTTGCCAATCCCCGCCCCCAAAGTGAAATTTACTGGCAGGACGAAAAATTTACAAACGGCGCTAGTTTCCTTGCAAAAAATCATGACATTTAATGACAGAGACACATTTTTTACTGACACTGCTAAAAAAAAGTACCTAAAATTACAGTTTTCAGTGCTAAACAGTGCAAATATCAATATTTAACTATAAACATCTAGCTAGTGCTATTAGCAATATGCTTTCTTCATCCTTCGGTTTCTTCATCTTCTCCTTCCGTCATCTTCTTCCATCTTCTTCCATCTTCTTCTTCCTCCGATCCGCTTCTTCTTGCGCTGGTCTTCTCGTCCTTCTCGTCCGGCATCTTCTTCCGTCGGTGTCGGTGTCGGTGTCTCTTCTTGGGCCGCTCCGCGCAATGGGAGGCTCCCGCTGTGTGAGGCTCCGCTCCGTCTGACAGGTCTTTTATAACGGAGGGCACCTGGTGACCCCGCCCCCCTCTGACGTCATGGGGAAAGCCATAGGGAATTCCCCATGACATCCCCGTGCGTCAGAGGGGGCGGGGTCACCAGGTGCCCTCCATTATAAAAGACCTGTCAGACGGAGCGGAGCCTCACACAGCGGGAGCCTCCCATTGCGCGGAGCGGCCCAAGAAGAGACACCGACGCCGACGCCGACGGAAGAAGATGCCGGACGAGAAGACCAGCGCAAGAAGAAGCGGATCGGAGGAAGAAGAAGATGGAAGAAGATGACGGAAGGAGAAGATGAAGAAACCGAAGGATGAAGAAAGAAGAAAGAAGATTTTAATAAAGGAATTGTCAAAGACCGTCTCCTGTCATTTTTAAAATTTTTGACACTTTTTTGGTGAAATGGTAGGGGTACTTTTGTACCCCCTTACCATTTCACACAGGGGGGGGGCGGGATCTGGGGGTCCCCTTGTTAAAGGGGGCTTCCAGATTCCGATAAGCCCCCCGCCCGCAGACCCCCACAACCACCGGGCACGGTTGTGGGGATGAGGCCCTTTTCCTCATCAACATGGGGACAAGGTGCTTTGGGGGGGACCCCAAAGCATCCTCCCAATGTTGAGGGCATGTGGCCTGGTACGGTTCAGGCGGGAGGGGGGGGGGCGCTCTCACCCCCCCCTCTTTTCCTGCGGCCTGCCAGGTTGCGTGCTCGGATAAGGGTCTGGTATGGATTTTGAGGGGGACCCCACGCCATTTTTTTTGGCTGGGGTTCCCCTTAATATTCATCCCAGACCTGAAGGGCCTGGTTATTGAATTTGGGGGGACCCCCACGCTTTTTTTTTTTTTTTTTATTAATGAATGACAGTTCTCTGTGTTACAGGAGCCATCAATTCATTAGCCGCGAGTGCTTTTAATTAGCTTTTTTCCTGCAAAAATGACACTTTTTGCAGGGAAAGTTCTAAGCACAGGAAACCTGCCCTCCTTCACAGGACACCTATAGACACCCCCCAGATGTGATACTGCAATGCTGTTCTAACAGCATGCACACACATATCCCCAGAAATAGAGCACATATTGTCAGCAGCACACTGACACGCTGACACTGACTGAAACAGAATACGCGGCGGCCTCTTATACCGTGGGGCGTGTACTAAAGCCCCTAAGCTATAATTGGCTACAGGCATCCTGCTCTCCTCGCTGCCGGCGCTGTGATTGGCCAAGCATGCGGGGTCACAGTGCATGCTTGGCCAATCATCAGCCAGCATTGCACTGCGACTAGCGCAATGCATTGCGGGCCGCTCGCATCACATGTCCCCAGAAATAGAGCACATATTGTCAGCAGCACACTGACACGCTGACACTGACTGAAACAGAATACGCGGCGGCCTCTTATACCGTGGGGCGTGTACTAAAGCCGCTGAGCTATAATTGGCTACAGGCATCCTGCTCTCCTCGCTGCCGGCTCTGTGATTGGCCAAGCATGCGGGGTCACAGTGCATGCTTGGCCAATCATCAGCCAGCATTGCACTGCGCGGGCCGCAATGCATTGCGGGGCCGCTCGCATCACACGAATTTGATGCGAGCGGCCCCAATAGTTCTGGGCTCGCCGAGCGAGCGAACGCCCGGTGCTCGATTCGAACATGGGTTCGGATCGAACACCGGGCCCATCCTTACTAGTCAGCACCCATAGGACTTATAGTGTGTTTGTGGCAGCACACATAGGTCCTATATTTTCTTGTCAGCAGCACACATAGTACCTATAGTGTGTTTGTGTCAGCACCCATAGGACTTATAGTGTGTTTGTGGCAGCACACATAGGTCCTATATTTTCTTGTCAGCAGCACACATAGTACCTATAGTGTGTTTGTGTCAGCACCCATAGGACTTATAGTGTGTTTGTGGCAGCACACATAGGTCCTATATTTTCTTGTCAGCAGCACACATAGTACCTATAGTGTGTTTGTGTCAGCACCCATAGGACTTATAGTGTGTTTGTGGCAGCACACATAGGTCCTATATTTTCTTGTCAGCAGCACACATAGTACCTATAGTGTGTTTGTGTCAGCACCCATAGGACTTATAGTGTGTTTGTGGCAGCACACATAGGACCTATATTTTCTTGTCAGCAGCACACATAGTACCTATAGTGTGTTTGTGTCAGCACCCATAGGACTTATAGTGTGTTTGTGGCAGCACACATAGGTCCTATATTTTCTTGTCAGCAGCACACATAGTACCTATAGTGTGTTTGTGTCAGCACCCATAGGACTTATAGTGTGTTTGTGGCAGCACACATAGGTCCTATATTTTCTTGTCAGCAGCACACATAGTACCTATAGTGTGTTTGTGTCAGCACCCATAGGACTTATAGTGTGTTTGTGGCAGCACACATAGGTCCTATATTTTCTTGTCAGCAGCACAGAGTACCTATAGTGTGTTTGTGTCAGCACCCATAGGACTTATAGTGTGTTTGTGGCAGCACACATAGGTCCTATATTTTCTTGTCAGCAGCACACATAGTACCTATAGTGTGTTTGTGTCAGCACCCATAGGACTTATAGTGTGTTTGTGGCAGCACACATAGCACCCATATTTTCTTGTCAGCAGCACACATAGTACCTATAGTGTGTTTGTGTCAGCACCCATAGGACTTATAGTGTGTTTGTGGCAGCACACATAGCACCCATATTTTCTTGTCAGCAGCACACATAGTACCTATAGTGTGTTTGTGTCAGCACCCATAGGACTTATAGTGTGTTTGTGGCAGCACACATAGGTCCTATATTTTCTTGTCAGCAGCACACATAGTACCTATAGTGTGTTTGTGTCAGCACCCATAGGACTTATAGTGTGTTTGTGGCAGCACACATAGGTCCTATATTTTCTTGTCAGCAGCACACATAGTACCTATAGTGTGTTTGTGTCAGCACCCATAGGACTTATAGTGTGTTTGTGGCAGCACACATAGGTCCTATATTTTCTTGTCAGCAGCACACATAGTACCTATAGTGTGTTTGTGTCAGCACCCATAGGACTTATAGTGTGTTTGTGGCAGCACACATAGGTCCTATATTTTCTTGTCAGCAGCACACATAGTACCTATAGTGTGTTTGTGTCAGCACCCATAGGACTTATAGTGTGTTTGTGGCAGCACACATAGGTCCTATATTTTCTTGTCAGCAGCACACATAGTACCTATAGTGTGTTTGTGTCAGCACCCATAGGACTTATAGTGTGTTTGTGGCAGCACACATAGGTCCTATATTTTCTTGTCAGCAGCACACATAGTACCTATAGTGTGTTTGTGTCAGCACCCATAGGACTTATAGTGTGTTTGTGGCAGCACACATAGGTCCTATATTTTCTTGTCAGCAGCACACATAGTACCTATAGTGTGTTTGTGTCAGCACCCATAGGACTTATAGTGTGTTTGTGGCAGCACACATAGGTCCTATATTTTCTTGTCAGCAGCACACATAGTACCTATAGTGTGTTTGTGTCAGCACCCATAGGACTTATAGTGTGTTTGTGGCAGCACACATAGGTCCTATATTTTCTTGTCAGCAGCACACATAGTACCTATAGTGTGTTTGTGTCAGCACCCATAGGACTTATAGTGGGTTTGTGGCAGCACACATAGGTCCTATATTTTCTTGTCAGCAGCACAAATAGTACCTATAGTGTGTTTGTGTCAGCACCCATAGGACTTATAGTGTGTTTGTGGCAGCACACATAGGTCCTATATTTTCTTGTCAGCAGCACACATAGTACCTATAGTGTGTTTGTGTCAGCACCCATAGGACTTATAGTGTGTTTGTGGCAGCACACATAGGTCCTATATTTTCTTGTCAGCAGCACACATAGTACCTATAGTGTGTTTGTGTCAGCACCCATAGGACTTATAGTGTGTTTGTGGCAGCACACATAGGTCCTATATTTTCTTGTCAGCAGCACACATAGTACCTATAGTGTGTTTGTGTCAGCACCCATAGGACTTATAGTGTGTTTGTGGCAGCACACATAGGTCCTATATTTTCTTGTCAGCAGCACACATAGTACCTATAGTGTGTTTGTGTCAGCACCCATAGGACTTATAGTGTGTTTGTGGCAGCACACATAGGTCCTATATTTTCTTGTCAGCAGCACACATAGTACCTATAGTGTGTTTGTGTCAGCACCCATAGGACTTATAGTGTGTTTGTGGCAGCACACATAGGTCCTATATTTTCTTGTCAGCAGCACACATAGTACCTATAGTGTGTTTGTGTCAGCACCCATAGGACTTATAGTGTGTTTGTGGCAGCACACATAGGTCCTATATTTTCTTGTCAGCAGCACACATAGTACCTATAGTGTGTTTGTGTCAGCACCCATAGGACTTATAGTGTGTTTGTGGCAGCACACATAGCACCCATATTTTCTTGTCAGCAGCACACATAGTACCTATAGTGTGTTTGTGTCAGCACCCATAGGACTTATAGTGTGTTTGTGGCAGCACACATAGGTCCTATATTTTCTTGTCAGCAGCACACATAGTACCTATAGTGTGTTTGTGTCAGCACCCATAGGACTTATAGTGTGTTTGTGGCAGCACACATAGGACCTATATTTTCTTGTCAGCAGCACACATAGTACCTATAGTGTGTTTGTGTCACCACCCATAGGAATTATAGTGTGTTTGTGGCAGCACACATAGGTCCTATATTTTCTTGTCAACAGCACACATAGTACCTATAGTGTGTTTGTGTCAGCACCCATAGGACTTATAGTGTGTTTGTGGCAGCACACATAGGTCCTATATTTTCTTGTCAGCAGCACACATAGTACCTATAGTGTGTTTGTGTCAGCACCCATAGGACTTATAGTGTGTTTGTGGCAGCACACATAGGTCCTATATTTTCTTGTCAGCAGCACACATAGCACCTATAGTGTGTTTGTGTCAGCACCCATAAGACTTATAGTGTGTTTGTGGCAGCACACATAGGTCCTATATTTTCTTGTCAGCAGCACACATAGTACCTGTAGTGTGTTTGTGTCAGCACCCATAGGACTTATAGTGTGTTTGTGGCAGCACACATAGGACCTATATTTTCTTGTCAGCAGCACACATAGTACCTATAGTGTGTTTGTGTCAGCACCCATAGGACTTATAGTGTGTTTGTGGCAGCACACATAGGTCCTATATTTTCTTGTCAGCAGCACACATAGTACCTATAGTGTGTTTGTGTCAGCACCCATAGGACTTATAGTGTGTTTGTGGCAGCACACATAGGTCCTATATTTCCTTTTCAGCAGCACACATAGTACCTATAGTGTGTTTGTGTCAGCACCCATAGGACTTATAGTGTGTTTGTGGCAGCACACATAGCACCTATATTTTCTTGTCAGCAGCACACATAGTACCTATAGTGTGTTTGTGTCAGCACCCATAGGACTTATAGTGTGTTTGTGGCAGCACACATAGGTCCTATATTTTCTTTTCAGCAGCACACATAGTACCTATAGTGTGTTTGTGTCAGCACCCATAGGACTTATAGTGTGTTTGTGGCAGCACGCATAGGTCCTATATTTTCTTGTCAGCAGCACACATAGTACCTATAGTGTGTTTGTGTCAGCACCCATAGGACTTATAGTGTGTTTGTGGCAGCACACATAGGTCCTATATTTTCTTGTCAGCAGCACACATAGTACCTATAGTGTGTTTGTGTCAGCACCCATAGGACTTATAGTGTGTTTGTGGCAGCACACATAGGTCCTATATTTCCTTTTCAGCAGCACACATAGTACCTATAGTGTGTTTGTGTCAGCACCCATAGGACTTATAGTGTGTTTGTGGCAGCACACATAGGTCCTATATTTCCTTGTCAGCAGCACACATAGTACCTATAGTGTGTTTGTGTCAGCACCCATAGGACTTATAGTGTGTTTTTGGCAGCACACATAGGTCCTATATTTTCTTGTCAGCAGCACTCATAGTACCTATAGTGTGTTTGTGTCACCACCCATAGGACTTATAGTGTGTTTGTGGCAGCACACATAGGACCTATATTTTCTTGTCAGCAGCACACATAGTACCTATAGTGTGTTTGTGTCAGCACCCATAGGACTTATAGTGTGTTTGTGGCAGTACACATAGGACCTATATTTTCTTGTAAGCAGCACACATAGTACCTATAGTGTGTTTGTGTCAGCACCCATAGGACTTATAGTGTGTTTGTGGCAGCACACATAGGTCCTATATTTTCTTGTCAGCAGCAACCCATAGGACTTATAGTGTGTTTGTGGCAGCACACATAGGTCCTATATTTCCTTTTCAGCAGCACACATAGTACCTATAGTGTGTTTGTGTCAGCACCCATAGGACTTATAGTGTGTTTGTGGCAGCACACATAGGACCTATATTTTCTTGTCAGCAGCACACATAGTACCTATAGTGTGTTTGTGTCAGCACCCATAGGACCTACAGTGTGTTTGTGTCAGCACCCATAGGACCTACAGTGTGTTGTGAGCACACATAGGAGCTCTATTTTTTATACAATATACACTACCGACTACAATGGCTGGAAGACCGCCAAGGAGAGGCAGACCGTCCCGAGGCAAGAACACAGGGCAAGCAGGCTCTGTTTCTAGAGACAACAGTGCTGGTCGTGGACGTGGTCATGCATCGTCATCAGCACGTGGCTATGGGACGCGCTTGTCTTTGTTTTCGGCAGCTGGACATGTTGAGCCGCATCATGCCGAAGGCTTGGTAGAATGGACGACCAAGCCCTCCTTATCCTCCTCATCCTCTCTCACCTAGGCTCAGGGTACTGGCAGAGCAGCTGCCAACGTGTACTGAATGGCATCATCAGCCACCCCTTCCCTAGACCCACCATGTCCTCCTGAGGAGTCCCCCGAACTGTTTGAGCACAGTGTTGGGTACATGCTCCAGGAGGATGCCCAACGATTCGAAGGCTCGGATGATGATACCCAGCTTGAGGAAGGCAGTAGTGTGCGCGCAGAGAGAGGGGATGCTGAAGGACAGCAATCTGGCAGTAATGTTCCACCAGCTGCAGCTTACTGCCAGGTTTGCTCTAGTGGTGAAGAGGGAGGGGATGATGAGGTCACTGACTCCACATGGGTGCCTGAAGGGAGAGAGGAGGAGGAGGAGGAGGATGCGGCGGCACATGTCCAATGAGGCAGGATGCCCCCTGGAGGCCAGCTAGAGGCCAGCACACCAACTGTATCACACCGCAGAGCTCCGCCTGTGCATGGCGCTGCCTCTGCACGTTATCACAAAAGTTCTTTGGTGTGGGCCTTTTTTGAGACGAGTGCATCAGATCGCACCACTGCTATTTGCAATATTTGTCTCAAGCGTATCTCGCGTGGCCAAAACATCAGCCGCTTGGGCACCACAAGCATGAGCAGACATATGTCGACCTGCCATGCAGCTCGTTGGCAAGCACACATAAAAGACCCACACCAAAGAACAAAGCGGACCTCTCCTTGCTCCTCATCAGCTGGGATCTCCATCCCCACTATATCTTCAGTCCTCTCTGAAAGCTGCTCTGAGAGGACTGAAGGTGTAGAATTAGGTGTGTCACAACCAAGTACTTGCAGTACACCGACGTCTGATTGTAGCATGCAAATTTCCCTGCCCCAGCTGCTGGACCGTCGAAAGAAGTATACTCCCAGCCATCCACATGCCCAGCGGTTGAATGCTAGCTTGGCTAAATTGCTAGCACTTCAACTGCTGCCTTTTCAGTTGGTAGACTCGGCCCCCTTCCGTGAGTTTGTTCAATGTGCGGTTCCTCAGTGGCAGGTTCCCAAACGCCACTTTTTCTCACGGAAGGCGATTCCGTCTCTCTACTGGCATGTGGAAGGCAATGTCCATGCCTCGCTGGACAGGGCGGTCAGCGGTAAGGTGCATATTACCGCTGACTCATGGTCCAGCAGGCATGGACAGGGACGTTATCTGTCTTTCACGGCCCATTGGGTCACTCTATTGGCAGCTGGGAGGGATGCAGGACAAGGTGCAGTAGTGTTGGAGGTTGTTCCGCCACCACGCCTCCAAAATGCTACTACTGGTTGTGACACACCTCTCTCCTCCACCCCCCTCCTCTTCTTCTTCCTCCATGGCCTCTTTGAGTGCTCTGTCTTCGGAACCAGCGGTGCTCCGTAGGCGTACAAGGGGCTACGCGAGTACGCAGGCAAAAAGATGCCATGCCGTGCTTGCGCTGGTGTGTTTGGGGGACAGGAGCCACACTGGGGCAGAGATTCTGGCAGCTCTGCAGGGGCAGGCCGAGAGGTGGTTGACGCCACGCCAGCTTAAGCCAGGAATAGTGGTTTCTGACAATGGCACCAACCTCCTCTCCGCCCTGCGACAGGGGCAGCTTACCCATGTGCCCTGTATGGCTCACGTCCTCAACCTGGTGGTGCAGCGGTTCTTGGGCAGGTTCCCAGGCTTACAGGATGTCCTGAGGCAGGCCAGGAAAGTCTGTGTGCATTTCCACCGATCTTATAATGCCAGTGCTCGGCTGGCTGAGCTGCAAAAGGAGCTGAACCTGCCCAAGAACCGCCTAATATGTGACATGCCCACCAGGTGGAACTCAACGTTGGCCATGCTGCAGCGACTGCACACGCAGCAGAGGGCCATCAATGAGTACCTTTGCGACTACGGCACCAGGACAGGGACAGGGGAGCTTGGCTTTTTTTCCTCATGCCAGTGGAGCATGATCAGGGATGCATGCACTGTCCTCTCACCATTTGAGGAGGCCACGAGGATGGTGAGCAGTGACAGTGCATGCATCAGTGACACTGTACCTCTTGTCCACCTGTTGGAGCATACGCTGCGTGGGATAATGGACAGGGCACTTGAGGCAGAACAGAGGCAGGAAGAGGAGGACTTCCTTGCCTCTCAAGGCCCCCTTTATCCAGACAGTGTTCCTTCTGTCCCACCCATCACACAGGAAGACGATGAGGAGGAGGAGGAGGAGGAGGAGGAGGATTGTGTGAGCATGGAGGTGCCTGGCACTCAGCATCAGCATCAGCAGCAGCAGTCTTTTAGGGATGATGTACAGTCCCAACAAACCAGTGGACTTGTACGTGGCTGGGAGGAGGTGCCTGGCGATCATGTCGTCCTCAGTGACCCAGAAGACTCCGGACCGAATGCCTCAGCTAACCTACGTTGCATGGCCTCCCTGATCCTGCAAAGCCTGCGGAAGGATCCTCGTATTCTTCGGATCAAGGAGAGGGACCATTACTGGCTGGCCACTCTCCTTGATCCACGGTACAAGGGTAAGGTTGCGGACCTTATCTTGCTGTCGCAGAGGGAGCAGAGAATGAGACATCTCAGGGAGGCCTTGCAGAAAGGTCTGTGCAATGCGTTCCCAGAAACTGGGAGGTTACAAACTCCTGGTCCTGGACGACGAGTTGCTGAGGCTTTGGTCAGTAGCAGAAGGAGCGGTGGGGAAGGTGGACGTCTGACCGATGCGTTCAGACAATTTTTTAGTCTGCAAGCCCCAAGGTATGATCGGTTCCAGCAACCATCGCCAGCGTCTGATATACATGGTGCAGGAATACCTAGGGGCAAGGTCAGACTTGGACACCTTTCCCACCGAAAATACTCTGGCTTACTGGGTCTTGAGGATGGATCACTGGCCAGAGCTTGCACAGTATGCAATTGAGCTACTGGCCTGTCCTGCATCCAGCGTTCTTTCCGAACGCACATTCAGTGCTGCTGGAGGATTTGTCACCGATCACAGGGTGCGCCTGTCCACCGACTCGGTTGATCGACTGACCTTCATAAAAATGAATCAGTCTTGGATCACCACCAGCTACCAGGCACCTGAAGCGGATATAACTGAATAATTTATAATGTCACATCCCTTCAAGACTGCCTATGCTGATGCTGAGTGACTGTCCTGTTATGTTCACTGACTACCCTCTTCCTCCTCCTCAATGATCCATTCCTTGATAGCTTGGAAGAACATTTTTGTTTCTGGGTGCCACCACACCAGTGCCTAAGGCACAATTTTTCAGCCCCTGTATAACAGGGGCGTGTAATTACAATTTTTTAAAAAAAATGCTTTGCAACAGGTGTGACTGCTGTGCTCCAAGTACAGTATCTGTGAGGGGTTGCAGTGTTGTGGCACCAGCACTGTTGCCTAAAGCACAATTTTTCAGCCCCTGTTTAACAGGGGCGTGTAATTACAATTTTTTAAGCAATGCTTCGCAACACGTCTGACTGCTGTGCTCCAAGTACAGAATCTGTGAGGGGTTGCAGTGTTGTGGCACCAGCACCAGTGCCTAAGGCACAATTTTTCAGCCCCTGTTGGGGCGTGTAATTACAATTTTTAGGCAATGCTTTTCAACAGGTCTCCTTGCTGTGCTCAGAGTACAGTATCTGTGAGGGGTTGCAGTGTTGTGGCACCAGCACCAATGCCTAAGGCACAATTTTTCAGCCCCTGTTTAACAGGGGCGTGTAATTACAATTTTTTAAGCAATGCTTCGCAACACGTCTGACTGCTGTGCTCCAAGTACAGTATCTGTGAGGGGTTGCAGTGTTGTGGCACCAGCACCAGTGCTTAAGGCACAATTTTTCAGCCCCTGTTTAACAGGGGCGTGTAATTACAATTTTTTAAGCAATGCCTCGCAACACGTCTGACTGCTGTGCTCCAAGTACAGTATCTGTGAGGGGTTGCAGTGTTGTGGCACCAGCACCAGTGCCTAAGGCACAATTTTTCAGCCCTGTTCAACAGGTGCATGCAATTACAAATCTTGATATAATAACTCACAGCAGGGTCCATTCCTGTGCCCACCAAGAGTAACTGTGAGGGCTTACAGTCTTGTGGCAACACCGTCCACCACCACCACCACCACCACCACCACCACCAAAGGCCCAATTTTTCTGCCCTGTTCAACAGGTGCATGCAATTACAAATCTTGATCTAATAACTCACAGCAGGGCCCATTCCTGCGCCCACCAAGAGTAACTGCGAGGGCTTACAGTCTTGTGGCAACACCGTCCACCACCACCACCAAAGGCCCAATTTTTCTGCCCTGTTCAACGGGTGCATGCAATTACAAATCTTGATCTAATAACTCACAGCAGGACACATTCCTGTGCCCACCAAGAGTAACTGTGAGGGCTTACAGTCCTGTGGCAACACCGTCCACCACCACCACCACCACCAAAGGCCCAATTTTTCTGCCCTGTTCAACAGGTGCATGCAATTACAAATCTTGATCTAATAACTCACAGCAGGGCCCATTCCTGCGCCCACCAAGAGTAACTGTGAGGGCTTACAGTCCTGTGGCAACACCGTTCACCACCACCACCACCACCAAAGGCCCAATTTTTCTGCCCTGTTCAACAGGTGCATGCAATTACAAATCTTGATCTAATAACTCACAGCAGGGCCCATTCCTGCGCCCACCAAGAGTAACTGTGAGGGCTTACAGTCTTGTGGCAACACCGTCCACCACCACCACCAAAGGCCCAATTTTTCTGCCCTGTTCAACAGGTGCATGCAATTACAAATCTTGATATAATAACTCACAGCAGGGCCCATTCCTGCGCCCACCAAAAGTAACTGTGAGGGCTTACAGTCTTGTGGCAACACCGTCCACCACCACCACCAAAGCCCCAATTTTTCTGCACTGTTCAACAGGTGCATGCAATTACAAATCTTGATCTAATAACTCACAGCAGGGCCCATTCCTGCGGCCACCAAGAGTAACTGTGAGGGCTTACAGTCCTGTGGCAACACCGTCCACCACCACCACCACCACCACCAAAGGCCCAATTTTTCTGCCCTGTTCAACAGGTGCATGCAATTACAAATCTTGATCTAATAACTCACAGCAGGGCCCATTCCTGCGCCCACCAAGAGTAACTGTGAGGGCTTACAGTCCTGTGGCAATACCGTCCACCACCACCACCACTAAAGGCCCAATTGTTCTGCCCTGTTCAACAGGTGCATGCAATTACAAATCTTGATCTAATAACTCACAGCAGGGCCCATTCCTGCGCCCACCAAGAGTAACTGTGAGGGCTTACAGTCTTGTGGCAACACCGTCCACCACCACCACCACCACCAAAGGCCCAATTTTTCTGCCCTGTTCAACAGGTGCATGCAATTACAAATCTTGATCTAATAACTCACAGCAGGGCCCATTCCTGCGCCCACCAAGAGTAACTGTGAGGGCTTACAGTCCTGTGGCAACATCGTCCACCACCACCACCACCACCACCAAAGGCCCAATTTTTCTGCCCTGTTCAACAGGTGCATGCAATTACAAATCTTGATCTAATAACTCACAGCAGGGCCCATTCCTGTGCCCACCAAGAGTAACTGTGAGGGCTTACAGTCTTGTGGCTACACCAACATCTAATGGGGCAAATTTCTTCAGAGTATATACGGCAGGCCCCTACTTTCAAACATCCAACTTACAAACGACTCCTACTTGCAAACGGAAAGAGAAAACAAGAAGTGAGAGGAAATCTACCCCTAGGAAGGGAAATTCGATCCTGTCATCTCCTCTCTACTGATGCTTTATCACCAATCCTTGTTTCAATTAAAACCCCACTTTTCCAAAAACATTTGTCATTGGGACGGAAAGCGAGGTGAAAAGTGCCTTTGCTCTTTAGAGAAGTTGAAAAATTTGGTCTAACTAGTGCCCCACCACCAACTAATAGTGCAGAAAAATACCATTGTAGATGCTGGGGAAATGTGTAATAGCTTCAACTTAAAGCTATTTCATGCCCTTTTCAAGGGAAAAAAAACACTTGCACCACAAAATACAGCTTTGCAACATTAGTAAATGTGATTGCAAGTTTCCAAAGTTTTTTTTTTTTTTACTGCTCTCTATGGGCTTTTGGATGGAAACGGACTATCCAATCTGATCCACCAGATGGATGAGGAATGGATATCCCATCTGTCTGTTTTTCGTTGACCGGATTGGATAGTGGTGGGTGTCAGAGGACACAGGTCCGCTGACATCTACCGCTCTATAGAGGGCAATGGATGGTCTGATCTGTCTGCCTGAAAAACTGACAGGGGTACCCGAACAGTCTGCCAGTGTGAAAGAGCCTCACACATTTGTGCTCTGTACCCACTCCACCTCCAACCCCCAGCACATCTCTGTACCCCCCCCTCCACCCCACACTTTCACCCCATGGTCACACACCAATCAATGTTGATAACATGTGGTGCCCGCAGCATCTTCCCCTGCACCTCAGATCACTTCTGTTGCAGTTCACTATGCAGTGGGGGGAGGTGGGAGGCAGCAATCTCCCCTCTCCACTGTATAGACGCAGGGAGAGAACTACAAGCCCCAGGGAGATCCCGATGCCCACGGACACCACAGAGCTGCTGATCGCTGCCTCTCACCTCCCCCCACTGCATAGTGAACTGACAGGCAGAGGTGCAGAGGGAGATGTCGGGTCTCTAAGCCTCTGTATTGTGTAAAAAGGATGTTTGATCCTGTATGCACAGATCCTCCCCTTCTTGCATTGTCTCCAAAATATGTCCGGATAAGACAGACTTATTGGAGTCAGGCTGCACATGCTCAGTTTGGTGAGTATTGCTAGAGAGTTTTTTTTTTTTTTTTCTTGGGAGAGTGCATGTGATCAGCACAGGGCTAAACAGCACTGTCCAGACAAAGGGTCAGGGGTCCTGCATCCTGATAGGACAGCCAGTGCAGTATGAAAACTCCTCCTACAAGCTTTAACCAAACACTGATAGACATCACAATATTGCGATATACTGCTGATGAGAAAAGGTATTTAGCAGTTTATATTTACTAATATAATTGCATTTCCATGTTCTGTGTACTGTGGGAGACCAGATATAGTGAATGCAGGGTCTTGGGTTTAGTAACACTTTAAATACCTACATCAAATGTACCGTATTTGCCGGCGTATAAGACGACTGGGTGTATAAGACGACCCCCTATTTTTCCAGTGAAAACTTAGGTTTGGGGCTATACTCGCCATATAAGACTACCCCCCCTTCCGAGGCAACACCATTTACAAAAAAACATCAGAAACAAAAAAAAACATCAGACTTAACATCAGAAAAAGGAAACTGGTGAACTACAAGTCCCAGAGATTCCACAATTGGTAGGCAGCAACAATGAATCCTCTCCTCCAAAGCACCATAAATCACACCTGTATTTTAGGGGAGATCTGGAGCTGGATGTGCAGTACAGGATGCTTTAATAATATGTAGAGCACCAAGTACACACAGTATATGATGCTGTTTTAGTACAGTAGCGCCAGGTACACTTCAGAATACAGTGTGCAGACAGTGTGGACCGCTGAGCCAATCACGGCAGGCATTGTATTTTACTAATCTGTTGATGGATACAAAGCCTGCTCGGATTGGCAGAGGCTGTGACATCAGCCCGCGCCGCTCTGACTCATGTAGCCTGCTCGGATTGGCAGAGGTTGTTACCCAATCCAAGCAGGCTTAGCAGGCTCTGTATTCATCAGAGTGTCGGGATTGGCTGAGCGGCGCATACTGTATACATATTACAATTTTACAGAGCGCCCGGTGGACTTCTTCACCCGGCGTATAAGGCGACCCCCGCTTTTTGGCTGTGTAATTTCGGTGTGAAAGGTAGTCTTATACGCCAGAAAATACAGTAATTGTTAATACCTGTTAAGTAAAACAAAACAGATACAGACAGTGTTGCCAACCCCCACCCCCAAAGTGAAATTTACTGGCAGGACGCAAAATTTACAAACTGCACCAGTTTCCTGGCAAAAAATCATGACATTTACTGACAAAGACACATGTTTTACTGACACTGCTAAAAAAAAGTACCTAAAATTACAGTTTTCAGTGCTAAACAGTGCAACTATCAATATTTAACTATAAACATCTAGCTAGTGCTATTAGCAATATGTTTCAGTTAAACAAAAGTCAAAAAACATATTTCTCCGTTTACATGAAGGTCAGGTTACTATAACTCAACCAACACAGAGTTCCCCCTTACATTGAAAGGGAATTCTTATGTAAAGGGGAACTTTGTGCTGGTCATCTGCAGATTATGATTTAAGGGGGAACTCTGATGTAAGGGGGGGGGGGGCCCTGGTGACCAGAGACCACCTTATATCAGAGTCCACTGCTTTCCCTTTACATCCTGTACCTGACACTGGTCCATAGACACACACAATGCTGGTAAGCCATGCCCCCTGCAGTGATCCCTCCTAACAAGAGTTTGACTGACAGCAGCAGGAGCCAATGTGCACCCAGGAAGTGAGAGGGGCAGTGCTGCAGCTGATTGGTGGAGGAGTCAGGTTGGTAAGTACTTAGGTGCTGGGGGCGCTAGGAGAGGTTTTTTTTACATGAATGCATAGAATTTATTAAAGTAAATAAAAAATGACTTTAGAACCACTTAATATTTTACAAAACAATTGGGTAATGTACTCTGGTAGTGAGCCCTAAAGTGAACTTTTACTGAAAATGTGTGCTAATATTGTATGCTGTGTACAAAAAAAATGTGTGTGGCAGCAAAAGGGTTAAACAAACAATAAGGAGGACGATTAGTCGAGTTACATGAAGTCATGGTACAATAGACTGAGATACATGAGCCATCAGCCGACCAATACAGGAGCAGGCAAGGTGCTTCCAAACAGGGGGCAGGGATGCATAGCGATTGGCTCAGTGTCAGCAATCTGCCTCCCTATTGGCTGTCACATAGAAAGCTGTGTGTAGGATCCCAATCATCATCGCGCGGCAGGACTTGTCAGACTCGGCTCTGGATCGGATCTCCTCTGGGGATTATGGAACTTCTCCTGCTACAGGCATTTACAGGCAGGTGAAAAGTACCCTGTTTTTACGGTCTGCCCGTAAATTTACGGGTGCTTGGCAACACTGGATACAGATGCCCTCTAAACAAAGTGATAGTTAGTGTCAGTCATCTCTGACTCCACCTACACCATAATAATGCACAGAAATGACACATTTTGTGTTCAATAAAGATTTATTGGGAGCTGTAAAATAATTATTTTATATTTATAATCTAATATAAATTGCTCGTCTGAAAGGTGTTTTTTTTTTTTTGGTCATGTGACTAGCACAACATTAATCAGGGCTTTGCCGACACAGGCTCACACTATAGAGAGCATACATCCGCAGAGTAATAGAAGCCCCACCCAAAGATCTTTCCTTGCAGATGCCAAAGAACAGGAAAAAAATCACATGACCACTCAATAGTGCTGCAGGAATAAGGTATGTAGAGGATAAAAATAAATAAAAAATAAATACAGTGGTATGATATATATATGATTTCTATGAATGAATTATAGTAATTAACACTTCTCTGTTTAGTATCACTTGAAATGTATTCCAAGTGCCTTTGCTCTTTACAGAAGTTGAAAAATTCGGTCTAACTAGTGCCCCACCACCAACTAATAGTGCAGAAAAATACCATTGTAGATGCTGGGAAAATGTGTAATAGCTTCAACTTAAAGCTATTTCATGCCCTTTTCAAGGGAAAAAAACACTTGCACCACAAAATACAGCTTTGCAACATTAGTAAATGTGATTGCAAGTTTCCATAGACACCATCAGCCATCAGCTATTTCCTGTATTTGAACACTATCTTTTAGATCTGTAACAAAAATGTATGTAACATAAATATATTTATCTAACATGTAAGCTTAATACACCCCTCACATCCAGTACTTTTCTTCAAATATAGTCCTTTTGGCAAAATATTTAGTCTATGTACAACCAAATAAACATTTTCCAGTAAACTATTTGGTAAAATTCCAGGTTTACAATGTTCAATTCTGCTGGCTCCTGTGGCACAGTGGACAGTGCAGTCTCCAGTCAGTCTGTTAGTTTTGAAAAAGAAGGATGGGGGAGAAGGGAAAACCAGTGCTTTGCTATCCTAGGCGACTGGGCTGTGTATTTCTATTGATGCACACAGTGTAGGGAGACACAAATCTAGTCCCTGCATATATGGGTGGCTTTATAAGATACTGCAAGAGAATGAAGACACCCTGAAGCAGGAGACCTGGGGCAGTGATCATGGCACCAGTTTAAACTGGAAAATGGAAAAAATTATTAAATGATCACCCTGCCAGTGTGTTACTTTTGCCATAACAAGCCTCCAGGGGTTCTCAACTCAGGGTACACATCCCATGGGTGCATCTTGCCACATATTAGGGGTTAAGGACTGGTTTGAGCATGGCAGACATGGAAGTCTTTGTGATTCCTTTTCTGCACAGAAGATTTTTTTAGCTTTTAGCGCTTGAATTTAAAGTGTTTACTGTTTCAACATTGCAGTTACCACTTGTAATACACTGGGACTGTATATGCATTATTTTTAAATATATATATATATATATTAATATATGAGCTGGACATTTTAAAGATAGGCAACTCCTATCCTCATATTGATTACTGATTAGTGGCTCCAAATTAATAATATCTACTGCAGTAGGGAAAAGACACAAAAGATACACTCAGCATCTTTCCAAATAACTGGTCTGCTTTATTATGACGCAATTGAAGGTTTTTATACACATGATTACGTAGGTATTACATTAATATTACAATTGTACGTTTATGGTAACAAGGGGCGTAACATAGGCAGGCTAATTCTAATCAGGACTCGAAAGAATGCAAAACATGTACTGAAAACATTATTAGTGCCATGTGCACAGTGAGGGCAGTGTGCAATACATACAAAATAGAATACAATTATATACAGAACTTACAAATTTCCATTACATATATATATATATATATATACACATATACATACACACACTGTATATATGCAGCTGGTAAAATAAATATTGAACACGTCACCATTTTTCTAGGTAAATATATTTCTAAAGGTGCTATTGACATGAAATTTTCCCCACATGTCGGTAACAACCCATGCAATCCATACAAAGACGCCAAAACAAATAGGTTCAGAAATTAAGTTATGTGTAATAAAATGGAATGACACAGGGAAACAGTATTGAACACGCTAAAGACCCATACACACGCGCGGATTATCCGAGGACCAGGTCCGTCGGATCATGTCCGTCGTACTTTGTCCGATGTTGGTTTTGCGTACACACGGTCGGACAAAGTTGTCGGAAAATCCGATCATTCTGAACGTGGTGACGTTTGTTGCCTACGACGGGACTACGTAGAGGCTAGTAGCCAATAGCTTTGGTCTTGTAATGTGATCTGAGCATGCGTAGCACTTTGTCCGTCGGAATTCGCTACACACGATCGGATTTGGTGTGATCGGACTTTGTTGTCAAAAAATCTATCCAGCAGGAGATAGGACTTTGTCCGTCGGACAATCCGATGGAAACTGTCCGATGGTGCCTACACATGGTCGGAATTTCCGACAACATTGTCTGATGGGACAGAATCCATCGGAAAATCCGACCGTGTGTATGGGGCTTAACTGAGATGTATTTAATACTTCATACAAAACCCTTTGTTGGTAATGACAGCTTCAAGACGCCTCCTGTATGGACAAGCTAGTCGCAAGCATTGCTCAGGTGTGATTTTTGCCCCATTCTTCAACTCTTGAAGGTTCCGTGGGCTTTTTCTATGAACTCTAATCTTTAGTTCTTTCTATAGATTTTCTATTGGACTCAAGTCAGGTGATTGGCTGGGCCATTCTAGCAGCTTTATTTCCTTTCTTTGAAAATCAATTGAGAGTTTCCTTTGCTTTATGTTTGGGATAATTTTCTTGCTGAAATGTCCACCCTCGTTTCATCATCCTGATAGATGGCAGCAGATTTTTATCAAGAATGTCTTGGTATATTTTTCTATTCATTCTTCCTTCAATAATATGAAGTTTGCCAGTACCGTATGCTGAAAAACAGCCCCACACCATGATGTTTCCACCTCCAAACTTCACTGTTCAGCGCTTTTTGGCCGCTAACAGGGCGCTTTTAACCCCCGCTAGCGGCCAAAGAAAGGGTTAATAGCTTCCGAAACGCACCGCTCCTCCACTTCCCCAAATATGCTGCTTGCAGGACTTTTTCAAACGTCCTGCAAGCGCACCACCCCAGTGTGAAAGCACTCGGGCTCTCACACTGGCACTGCAGGGGAGGCGTTTTTCAAACGCTTTACAGGTGCTATTTCTAGCCCAAAAGCACCTGAAAAACGCCCCAGTGTGAAAGGGGTCTAATTCTTACATATTTTGATTAAATGAATTAGAAAACATGTGATAAATGTGCTGGTTGACTAAAGTTTTCAAGATATTTCACAATAAAGATTTATACACAGGCGAGCATATTTGCCTTCAAGAAAGGGAGGTGTCTGATGAGTATGATGCTTCGTAACTTCTCGACAAAGTACGGTACAAAAATGAAAATGGCACCACATGGAAGTGTGTAAATTTATCTTCACGTTGAGACTAAAGATTATTACCTAACTGTAATTTATTGTTTTTATTGCAAGGCAAATTTTTCTTGGTCAGATCTATGCACCATACAGTTACATCTGGTGGCTTGTGCAAGTGTCATTACCTATAATTTCCAAGGTACAGTTGCGTGATATTTTCCCTCAGAAGCTAAGATGCCTCAAAACTGTGGAAACAACGCAGATAACTTCTGTTACATTTGTGGCGAGGTTACAATTGCATCTCAAAAGTGCAGTATGATGGCAGTGGTAAAAAAGACATACCACCAATATTTTGGCTGCAAACTAGGGGTTCAGGACAAGAGTTGGGCTCCTCTTTATTGTTGCATTACATGTGCAACTTATCTGCGTCATTGGCTAAACAAGAATAAAAAGTCAATCCCTTTTTCAGTCCCAATGGTACAGAGGGAGCATGAAAATGTTACACGAAAAACAAATAAATGAATGGAAAGTTATTGCTATATCACATGTTGCAGAAAAGTTATGAAGCATAATCGCACACACCCCTCGTAAATTTTGAAATATTTTGAAGCTATTTTGACCAGAAGCTGTATCGTGGAAACTGTAGCCAATGAATACTCAGGACTTAATTTTACTTTATTATTGACCCAATTCTGGTAAAATTTAGCTAATTTGGTTTCCGAGGCTTTCTCCTTGTAGACCAGAGATCTTTGTGGTGCTT
Organism: Lithobates sylvaticus; assembly: GCA_028564925.1. NCBI lineage: Eukaryota > Metazoa > Chordata > Amphibia > Anura > Ranidae > Lithobates > Lithobates sylvaticus. The sequence goes on along the minus strand of CM053029.1, from coordinate 111,868,772 downwards.
GTGCCTGGGGGCATGGGAGTGGTGTGTCTTTTGCCTACAGACGTTGCAACAAAATGTGTCCTTCTTTCCTATCATAGAAACTTGGAAGATATAAGATTCAGCTTTTCTAAATTGGGTTGATGTGGGCAGGGAGGAAAGAATAGAAATTGGAAATATTTTAGGCTCTAAACAGAAAAATGGGCACTTGATGCTTCTGCAGAAATTTGCTCACAGCTGTCATGTCTGATACCAAAGTGCAGGGCCGTTTTTAAGGCAGAGCAAAAAGAGCAGCTGCCCTGGGCCCTGTCATTGTTGTGGGACCCAAAGCAGCTGCTTCATACTTACCCATAGGGATGGGCCCGGTGCTCGATGCGAACCCACGTTCGCATCGAGCACCGGGCGTTCGCTCGCTCGGCGAGCCCAGAACTATTTTGGCCGCTCGCATCACGTTCGTGTGATACGAGCGGCCCCGCAATGCATTGCGGCCGGCGCGGCCGGCGCAGTGCATTGCTGGCTGATGATTGGCCAAGCATGCACTGTGACCCCCCGCATGCTTGGCCAATCACAGCCCCGGAAACTCGAAGAGCCATAATTGGCTACAGGCAGGACGCCTGTAGCCAATTACAGCTCAGGGGCTGTAGTACACGCCCCCCCTATAAAAGGCCGCCACGCCGTCTGCGCCGGTCACATGCTGTTCCGGCGCAGATTGAGCAGGCTAGATCTGTGACACTCTGCTGGATTTAGTTAGGTAGAGAGATTCACTTACAGAGATTGAGTTAGATAGATTCAGTTACAAAGATTGATTGAGAAAGAGGGGCTTGTAGTGTGTTCGTGGCAGGCAGGCAGAGCTCCTATATTTTGTTACCAGAAGCACCTATAGGACTTGTAGTGTGTTCGTGGCAGGCAGGCAGAGCTCCTATATTTTGTTACCAGAAGCACCTATAGGACTTGTAGTGTGTTCGTGGCAGGCAGGCAGAGCTCCTATATTTTGTTCCCAGAAGCACCTATAGGACTTGTAGTGTGTTCGTGGCAGGCAGGCAGAGCTCCTATATTTTGTTCCCAGAAGCACCTATAGGACTTGTAGTGTGTTCGTGGCAGGCAGGCAGAGCTCCTATATTTTGTTCCCAGAAGCACCTATAGGACTTGTAGTGTGTTCGTGGCAGGCAGGCAGAGCTCCTATATTTTGTTCCCAGAAGCACCTATAGGACTTGAAGTGTGTTTAGTCCCATCACACACACAGAGCTATATTTTGTTCCCAGAAGCACCTATAGGACTTGAAGTGTGTTAGTCCCATCACACACACAGAGCTATATTTTGTTCCCAGAAGCACCTATAGGACTTGAAGTGTGTTAGTCCCATCACACACACAGAGCTATATTTTCTTCCCAGAAGCACCTATAGGACTTGAAGTGTGTTAGTCCCATCACACACACAGAGCTATATTTTGTTCCCAGAAGCACCTATAGGACTTGAAGTGTGTTAGTCCCATCACACACACAGAGCTATATTTTGTTCCCAGAAGCACCTATAGGACTTGAAGTGTGTTAGTCCCATCACACACACAGAGCTATATTTTGTTCCCAGAAGCACCTATAGGACTTGAAGTGTGTTAGTCCATCACACACACAGAGCTATATTTTGTTCCCAGAAGCACCTATAGGACTTGAAGTGTGTTAGTCCCATCACACACACAGAGCTATATTTTCTTCCCAGAAGCACCTATAGGACTTGAAGTGTGTTAGTCCCATCACACACACACAGAGCTATATTTTGTTCCCAGAAGCACCTATAGGACTTGAAGTGTGTTAGTCCCATCACACACACAGAGCTATATTTTCTCCCAGAAGCACCTATAGGACTTGAGTGTGTTAGTCCCATCACACACACAGAGCTATATTTTGTTCCCAGAAGCACCTTAGGACTTGAAGTGTGTTAGTCCCATCACACAGACCTTTATTTTCTTCCCAGAAGCACTATAGGACTTGAAGTGTGTTAGTCCCATCACACACACAGAGCTATATTTTGTTCCCAGAAGCACCTATAGGACTTGAAGTGTGTTAGTCCCATCACACACACAGAGCTATATTTTTGTTCCCAGAAGCACCTATAGGACTTGAAGTGTGTTAGTCCCATCACACAGACCTTTATTTTCTTCCCAGAAGCACCTATAGGACTTGAAGTGTGTTAGTCCCATCACACACACAGAGCTATATTTTGTTCCCAGAAGCACCTATAGGACTTGAAGTGTGTTAGTCCCATCACACACACAGAGCTATATTTTGTTCCCAGAAGCACCTATAGGACTTGAAGTGTGTTAGTCCCATCACACACACAGAGCTATATTTTGTTCCCAGAAGCACCTATAGGACTTGAAGTGTGTTAGTCCCATCACACACACAGAGCTATATTTTGTTCCCAGAAGCACCTATAGGACTTGAAGTGTGTTAGTCCCATCACACAGACCTTTATTTTCTTCCCAGAAGCACCTATAGGACTTGAAGTGTGTTAGTCCCATCACACACACAGAGCTATATTTTGTTCCCAGAAGCACCTATAGGACTTGAAGTGTGTTAGTCCCATCACACACACAGAGCTATATTTTGTTCCCAGAAGCACCTATAGGACTTGAAGTGTGTTAGTCCCATCACACACACAGAGCTATATTTTGTTCCCAGAAGCACCTATAGGACTTGAAGTGTGTTTAGTCCCATCACACACACAGAGCTATATTTTGTTCCCAGAAGCACCTATAGGACTTGAAGTGTGTTAGTCCCATCACACAGACCTTTATTTTCTTCCCAGAAGCACCTATAGGACTTGAAGTGTGTTAGTCCCATCACACACACAGAGCTATATTTTGTTCCCAGAAGCACCTATAGGACTTGAAGTGTGTTAGTCCCATCACACACACAGAGCTATATTTTGTTCCCAGAAGCACCTATAGGACTTGAAGTGTGTTAGTCCCATCACACACACAGAGCTATATTTTGTTCCCAGAAGCACCTATAGGACTTGAAGTGTGTTAGTCCCATCACACACACAGAGCTATATTTTGTTCCCAGAAGCACCTATAGGACTTGAAGTGTGTTAGTCCCATCACACACACAGAGCTATATTTTGTTCCCAGAAGCACCTATAGGACTTGAAGTGTGTTAGTCCCATCACACACACAGACCTTTATTTTCTTCCCAGAAGCACCTATAGGACTTGAAGTGTGTTAGTCCCATCACACACACAGAGCTATATTTTGTTCCCAGAAGCACCTATAGGACTTGAAGTGTGTTAGTCCCATCACACACACAGAGCTATATTTTGTTCCCAGAAGCACCTATAGGACTTGAAGTGTGTTAGTCCCATCACACACACAGAGCTATATTTTGTTCCAGAAGCACCTATAGGAATTGAAGTGTGTTAGTCCCATCACACAGACCTTTATTTCTTCCCAGAAGCACCTATAGGACTTGAAGTGTGTTAGTCCCATCACACACACAGAGCTATATTTTGTTCCCAGAAGCACCTATAGGACTTGAAGTGTGTTAGTCCCATCACACACACAGAGCTATATTTTGTTCCCAGAAGCACCTATAGGACTTGAAGTGTGTTAGTCCCATCACACACACAGAGCTATATTTTGTTCCCAGAAGCACCTATAGGACTTGAAGTGTGTTAGTCCCATCACACAGACCTTTATTTTCTTCCCAGAAGCACCTATAGGACTTGAAGTGTGTTAGTCCCATCACACACACAGAGCTATATTTTGTTCCCAGAAGCACCTATAGGACTTGAAGTGTGTTAGTCCCATCACACACACAGAGCTATATTTTGTTCCCAGAAGCACCTATAGGACTTGAAGTGTGTTAGTCCCATCACACACACAGAGCTATATTTTGTTCCCAGAAGCACCTATAGGACTTGAAGTGTGTTAGTCCCATCACACAGACCTTTATTTTCTTCCCAGAAGCACCTATAGGACTTGAAGTGTGTTAGTCCCATCACACACACAGAGCTATATTTTGTTCCCAGAAGCACCTATAGGACTTGAAGTGTGTTAGTCCCATCACACACACAGAGCTATATTTTGTTCCCAGAAGCACCTATAGGACTTAATGTGTGTTAGTCCCATCACACAGACCTTTATTTTCTTCCCAGAAGCACCTATAGGACTTGAAGTGTGTTAGTCCCATCACACAGAGCTCCTCTATTTTCTTTGCAGAAGCACCCATAGGACTTCTAGTGTGTTAGTGGCATCACACAGAGCTCCTATATATTCTTCTCAGCAGCACCCACAGGACTTCTAGTGTGTTAGTGGCATCACACAGAGCTCCTCTATTTTCTTTGCAGAAGCACCCACAGGACTTCTAGTGTGTTAGTGGCATCACACAGAGCTCCTCTATTTTCTTTGCAGAAGCACCCACAGGACTTCTAGTGTGTTAGTGGCATCACACAGAGCTCCTCTATTTTCTTTGCAGAAGCACCCATAGGACTTCTAGTGTGTTAGTGGCATCACACAGAGCTCCTCTATTTTCTTTGCAGAAGCACCCACAGGACTTCTAGTGTGTTAGTGGCATCACACAGAGCTCCTCTATTTTCTTTGCAGAAGCACCCACAGGACTTCTAGTGTGTTAGTGGCATCACACAGAGCTCCTCTATTTTCTTTGCAGAAGCACCCATAGGACTTCTAGTGTGTTAGTGGCATCACACAGAGCTCCTCTATTTTCTTTGCAGAAGCACCCACAGGACTTCTAGTGTGTTAGTGGCATCACACAGAGCTCCTCTATTTTCTTTGCAGAAGCACCCACAGGACTTCTAGTGTGTTAGTGGCATCACACAGAGCTCCTATATTTTCTTTGCAGAAGCACCCATAGGACTTCTAGTGTGTTAGTGGCATCACACAGAGCTCCTATATATTCTTCTCAGCAGCACCCACAGGACTTCTAGTGTGTTAGTGCATCACACAGAGCTCCTCTATTTTCTTTGCAGAAGCACCCACAGGACTTCTAGTGTGTTAGTGGCATCACACAGAGCTCCTCTATTTTCTTTGCAGAAGCACCCATAGGACTTGTAGTGTGTTAGTGGCATCACACAGAGCTCCTATATTTTCTTCTCAGCAGCACCCACAGGACTTCTAGTGTGTTAGTGGCATCACACAGAGCTCCTCTATTTTCTTTGCAGAAGCACCCATAGGACTTCTAATGTGTTAGTGGCATCACACAGAGCTCCTATATATTCTTCTCAGCAGCACCCACAGGACTTCTAGTGTGTTAGTGGCATCACACAGAGCTCCTCTATTTTCTTTGCAGAAGCACCCACAGGACTTCTAGTGTGTTAGTGGCATCACACAGAGCTCCTCTATTTTCTTTGCAGAAGCACCCATAGGACTTGTAGTGTGTTAGTGGCATCACACAGAGCTCCTATATTTTCTTCTCAGCAGCACCCACAGGACTTCTAGTGTGTTAGTGGCATCACACAGAGCTCCTCTATTTTCTTTGCAGAAGCACCCATAGGACTTCTAGTGTGTTAGTGGCATCACACAGAGCTCCTATATATTCTTCTCAGCAGCACCCACAGGACTACCGACTACAATGGCTGGAAGACCGCCAAGGGGAGGCAGAGCGTGCAGAGCCAAGAACACAGGGCAGGCAGGCTCTGTTTCTAGTGGACGTGGCCGTGGACGTGGACGTGGTCGTGCATCGTCATCAGCACGTGGCCATGGGACACGCGCGTCTTTGTTTTCGGCAGCTGGACATGTGGAGCTGCATCATGCTGAAGGCTTGGTAGAATGGATGACCAAGCCCTCCTCATCCTCCTCATCCTCTCTCACCCAGGCTCAGGGTACTGACAGAGCATCATCAGCCACCCCTTCCCTAGACCCACCATGTCCTCCTGAGGAGTCCCCCGAACTCTTTGAGCACAGTGTTGGGTACATGCTCCAGGAGGATGCCCAACGATTCGAAGGCTCGGATGACGATACCCAGCTTGAGGAATCTGGCAGTACTGTTCCACCAGCTGCAGCTTACTGCCAGGTTTGCTCTAGTGGTGAAGAGGGAGGGGATGATGAGGTCACTGACTCCACGTGGGTGCCTCAAGGGAGAGAGGATGAGGAGGAGGACGAGGAGGAGGAGGATGCGGCGTCACATGTCCAACGAGGCAGGATGCCCCCTGGAGGCCAGGTAGAGGCCAGCACAGCAACTGTACAACACCGCAGAGCTCCGCCTGTGCAGGGCGCTGCCTCTGCACGTTATCAGAAAAGTTCTTTGGTGTGGGCCTTTTTTGAGACGAGTGCAGCAGATCGCACCACTGCTATTTGCAATATTTGTCTCAAGCGTATCTCGCGTGGCCAAAACATCAGCCGCTTGGGCACCACAAGCATGACCAGACATATGGCGACCTGCCATGCAGCTCGTTGGCAGGCACACATAAAAGACCCACACCAAAGAACTAAGCGGACCTCTCCTTGCTCCTCCTCAGCTGGGATCTCCATCCCCACTACACCTTCAGTCCTCTCTGAAAGCTGCTCTGAGAGGACTGAAGGTGTAGAATTAGGTGTGTCACAACCAAGTACTTGCAGTACACCGACGTCCGATTGCAGCAGGCAAATTTCCCTGCCCCAGCTGCTGGACCGTAGAAAGAAGTACACTCCCAGCCATCCACATGCCCAGCGGTTGAATGCTAGCCTGGCTAAATTGCTAGCACTTCAACTGCTGCCTTTTCAGTTGGTAGACTCGGCCCCCTTCCGTGAGTTTGTTCAATGTGCGGTTCCTCAGTGGCAGGTTCCCAAACGCCACTTTTTCTCGCGGAAGGCGATTCCGTCTCTCTACCGGCATGTGGAGGGCAATGTCCATGCCTCGCTGGACAGGGCGGTCAGCGGTAAGGTGCATATTACCGCTGACTCATGGTCCAGCAGGCATGGACAGGGAAGGTACCTTTCTTTCACGGCCCATTGGGTCACTCTATTGGCAGCTGGGAGGGATGCAGGACAAGGTGCAGTAGTGTTGGAGGTTGTTCCGCCACCACGCCTCCAAAACGCGACTACTGCTACTGGTTGTGACACACCTCTCTCCTCCACCCCCTCCTCTTCTTCTTCCTCCAGTGCTCTGTCCTTGGAACCAGCGGTGCTCCGTAGGTGTACAAGGGGCTACGCAAGTACGCAGGCAAAAAGATGCATGCCGTGCTTGCGCTGGTGTGTTTGGGGACAGGAGCCACACTGGGCCAGAGGTTCTGGCAGCTCTGCAGGGCAGGCCGAGAGGTGGTTGACGCCACGTCAGCTTAAGCCAGGAATGGTCGTTTCTGACAATGGCACCAACCTCCTCTCCGCCCTGCGACAGGGCAGCTCACCCATGTGCCCTGCATGGCTCACGTCCTCAACCTGGTGGTGCAGCGGTTCTTGGGCAGGTTCCCAGGCTTACAGGATGTCCTGAGGCAGGCCAGGAAAGTCTGTGTGCATTTCCGCCGATCTTATAATGCCAGTGCTCGGCTGACTGAGCTGCAAAAGGAGCTGAACCTGCCCAAGAACCGCCTAATATGTGACATGCCCACCAGGTGGAACTCAACGTTGGCCATGCTGCAGCGACTGCACACAGCAGAGGGCCATCAATGAGTACCTTTGCGACTACGGCACCAGGACAGGGTCAGGGGAGCTTGGTTTTTTTTCCCCACGTCAGTGGAGCATGATCAGGGATGCATGCACTGTCCTCTCACCATTTGAGGAGGCCACGAGGATGGTGAGCAGTGACAGTGCATGCATCAGTGACACTGTCCCTCTTGTCCACCTGTTGGAGCATACGCTGCGCGGGATAATGGACAGGGCACTTGAGGCAGAACAGAGGCAGGAAGAGGAGGACTTCCTTGCCTCTCAAGCCCCCTTTATCCGGACAGTGTTCCTTCTGTCCCACCCATCACACAGGAAGAGGAGGAGGAGGAGGAGGAGGAGGAGGAGGATTGTGTGAGCATGGAGGTGGAGCCTGGCACTCAGCATCAGCAGCAGCAGTCTTTTAGGATGATGTACAGTCCCAACAAACCAGTGGACTTGTACGTGGCTGGGAGGAGGTGGCTGGCGATCATGTCATCCTCAGTGACCCAGAAGACTCCGGACCGAATGCCTCAGCTAACCTAGCTGCATGGCCTCCCTGATCCTGCAAAGCCTGCGGAGGATCCTCGTGTTCTTCGGATCAAGGAGAGGGACCATTACTGGCTGGCCACTCTCCTTGATCCGCGGTACAAGGGTAAGGTTGCGGACCTTATCTTGCCGTCGCAGAGGGAGCAGAGGATGAGACATCTCAGGGAGGCCTTGCAGAAAGGTCTGTGCAAACGCGTTCCCAGAAACTGGGAGGCTACAAACTCCTGGTCCTGGGCGACGAGTTGCAGAGGCTTCGGTCAGTGGCAGAAGGAGCGGTGGGGAAGGTGGACGTCTGACCGATGCGTTCAGACAATTTTTTAGTCCGCAGCCCCAAGGTATCGCCAGCGTCTGATATACATGGTGCAGGAATACAAGGTCAGACTTGGACACTTTCCCACCGAAAATCCTCTGGCTACTGGGTCCTGAGGATGGATCACTGGCCAGAGCTTGCACAGTATGCAATTGAGCTACTGGCCTGTCCTGCCTCCAGCGTTCTTTCCGAACGCACATTCAGTGCAGCTGGAGGATTTGTGACTGATCATAGGTGCGCCTGTCCACCGCCTCGGTTGATCGACAGACATTCATCAAAATGAATCAGTCTTGGATCACCACCAGCTACCAGGCACCTGAGGCGGATATAACCGAATCATTTTTAATGTCACATCCCTTCATGCCTATGCTGATGCTGAGTGACATGTTCACTGACTATCCTCTTCCTCCTCCTCAATGATACATGCCACCACACCAGTGCCTACTGCACAATTTTTCAGCCCCTGTTTAACAGGGGCGTGTACTTACAATTTTTTAAAAAAATGCTTCGCAACACGTGTGACGCTGTGCTCCAAGTACAGTATCAGTGAGGGCCGGGTTGCAGTGTTGAGGCACCAGCACCAGTGCCTAAGGCACAAATTTTTCAGCCCCTGTTTAACAGGGGCGGGTACTTACAATTTTTTAAAAAAATGCTTCGCAACACGTGTGACTGCTGTGCTCCAAGTACAGTATCTGTGAGGGCCGGGTTGCAGTGTTGTGGCACCAGCACCAGTGCCTAAGGCACAATTTTTCAGCCCCTGTTTAACAGGGGCGTGTACTTACAATTTTTTAAAAAAAATGCTTCGCAACATGTGACTGCTGTGCTCCAAGTACAGTATCTGTGAGGGCCGGGTTGCAGTGTTGTGGCACCAGCACCAGTGCCTAAGGCACAATTTTTCAGCCCCTGTTTAACAGGGGCCTGTACTTACAATTTTTTAAAAAAATGCTTCGCAACACGTGTGACTGCTGTGCTCCAAGTACAGTATCTGTGAGGGCCGAGTTGCAGTGTTTTGGCACCAGCACCAGTGCCTAAGGCACAATTTTTCAGCCCCTGTTTAACAGGGGCGTGTACTTACAATTTTTTAAAAAAATGCTTCGCAACACGTGTGACTGCTGTGCTCCAAGTACAGTCTCTGTGAGGGGTTGCAGTGTTGTGGCACCAGCACCAGTGCCTAAGGCACAATTTTTCAGCCCTGTTTAACAGGGGCGGGTAATTACAAATCTTGATCTAATAGTTCACAGCAGGGCCCATTCCTGCGCCCACCAAGAGTAACTATGAGAGCTTACAGTCTTGTGGCAACACCGTCCACCACCACCGCCAAAGCCCAATTTTTCTGCCCTGTTCAACAGGTGCTTGCAATTACAAATCTTGATCTAATAACTCACAGCAGGGCCCATTCCTGCGCCCACCACTGAGGGCCTACAGTCTTGTGCAACACCGTCCACCACCACCGCCAAAGGCCCAGTTTTTCTGCCCTGTTCATCAGGTGCTTGCAATTACAAATCTTGATCTAATAACTCACAGCAGGGCCCATTCCTGCGCCCACCAAGAGTAACTATGAGGCCTACAGTCTTGTGGCAACACACCGTCCACCACCACCGCCAAAGGCCCAATTTTCTGCCCTGTTCATCAGGTGCTTGCAATTACAAATCTTGATCTAATAACTCACAGCAGGGCCCATTCCTGCGCCCACCAAGAGTAACTATGAGGGCCTACAGTCTTGTGGCAACACCGTCCACCACCACCGCCAAAGGCCCAATTTTTCTGCCCTGTTCATCAGGTGCTTGCAATTACAAATCTTGATCTAATAACTCACAGCAGGGCCCATTCCTGCGCCCACCAAGAGTCACTGTGAGGGCTTACAGTCTTGTGGCAACACCGTCCACCACCACCACCACCAAAGGCCCAATTTTTCTGCCCTGTTCAACAGGTGCATGCAATTAGAAATCTTGATCTAATAACTCACAGCAGGGCCCATTCCTGTGCCCACCAGTCTTGTGGCTACACCAACATCTAATAGGGCAAATTTCTGCAGAGTATATACGGCAGGCCCCTACTTTCAAACATCCAACTTACAAACGAATCCTACTTGCAAACGGAAATAGAAAACAGGAAGTGAGAGGAAATCTACCCCCTAGGAAGGGAAATTCTATCATGTTAGATTTAATTTGGGAAAAAGGTATCTCCTCTCTACTGATGCTTTATCACCAATCCTTGTTTCAATTAAAACCCCACTTTTTCCAAAAAACATTTGTCATTGGACGGAAAGTGAGGTGACATGTTCTGAACAGATGTGCAAAGACAGCAAATGTTACAGGGGTGATAACCCCTCCCTATGTTCTCCAAAAAGCATAAAAATAGATTTTTTTGGGATGGAGCTACACTTCATAATGTACCTGTTCAGATTCTACTTAAGAACAAACCTAAAGCCGCAAGTGGTTTTAAATGGCTTCTTTTTTTCCTTTACAAATGTCATTTTGTGCAAGGACAGTTCTAAACACGGGAAACACATGCCACTTCACAGGCATACTTTGGACACCCCCCAGGTACCATATTTAAAGGGTTGCGCTAAATGTTAAAAATAAAAAGAACGTGCAAATAATGACAAAAAACAAGTGGATATAAAGGAATCTAGCTAAAAATTAGTGATGAGTGAATCAACCAAAGTATTGCTACTGATGGTGGACAAAGCAGCCCTAATGTGAACATCAAACCATATATTCGTAGTAACAACCAAAAGGTTTAGTGTAAATCTATTGGTCACAACAGGCTTGGTAGTGAGCCAGCGAAGACTCAATGTATATCAATATACAATATGTATCAAATGTGATAGGCTTGATGTACAAAATAAAACACACAAATAAAGTCCAAGTGACAAAAATGGTGTAGGCTAAATAATCAAACATAAAACAAAAATCAAATTGTCCAAGTGACAGAAAGGTCCAGTCCAGAGGCGACTGCGTCTGACTTCAACCGTGAAAATGGTGACTTTCCAAAGTGGTATCCAACAGATAAGGTGACCAGTGCTCAGTGTTCCCACCACCAGGTGAAATGCAGGCTTACCAGATCAAGATGGAACAAACGCATGTGGCTATAGCCCAGCCCAGGCCTTTTCCTCTGGGGTGTCGTGGTTCCACCTCTGTCTCAGGAATGGATAGTGATGTGCCTCAGATGGTGATGGATCGGGGGATCTCCAGCAGTGGGGGAGTGTCTCTATGGTCTCAAGTACGGTTCACCCGAACGAAGGGACGGGAAAAAGAGAAGAAACACATCATGGGCAGGATCCAACGGGTTTATTTAATCCAAAAGCGCCATAGAGCGCATATATAAAACAAATAAAAAAGGGGATTTAAAATTTCGCGGCCGGCCGGCTGCAATACACGCCCGTGCTAGGACGTAGAACGCGGTGACGTCAGCACGTCGCTCCTCCCTACGCGTTTCGTCAGAGAGTGACGTAATCATTGGTCCCATGACGCACGGGCGTGTATTGCAGCCGGCCGGCCGCGAAATTTTAAATCCCCTTTTTTATTTGTTTTATATTTGCGCTCTATGGCGCTTTTGGATTAAATAAACCCGTTGGATCCTGCCCATGGTGTGTTTCTTCTCTTTTTCCCGTCCCTTCGTTCGGGTGAACCGTACTTGAGACCATAGAGACACTCCCCCACTGCTGGAGATCCCCCGATCCATCACCATCTGAGGCACATCACTATCCATTCCTGAGACAGAGGTGGAACCACGACACCCCAGAGGAAAAGGCCTGGGCTGGGCTATAGCCACATGCGTTTGTTCCATCTTGATCTGGTAAGCCTGCATTTCACCTGGTGGTGGGAACACTGAGCACTGGTCACCTTATCTGTTGGATACCACTTTGGAAAGTCACCATTTTCACGGTTGAAGTCAGACGCAGTCGCCTCTGGACTGGACCTTTCTGTCACTTGGACAATTTGATTTTTGTTTTATGTTTGATTATTTAGCCTACACCATTTTTGTCACTTGGACTTTATTTGTGTGTTTTATTTTGTACATCAAGCCTATCACATTTGATACATATTGTATATTGATATACATTGAGTCTTCGCTGGCTCACTACCAAGCCTGTTGTGACCAATAGATTTACACTAAACCTTTTGGTTGTTACTACGAATATATGGTTTGATGTTCACATTAGGGCTGCTTTGTCCACCATCAGTAGCAATACTTTGGTTGATTCACTCATCACAAATTTTTAGCTAGATTCCTTTATATCCACTTGTTTTTTGTCATTATTTGCACGTTCTTTTTATTTTTAACATTTAGCGCAACCCTTCCCGGTTCAACTTTTCTATTTGCTTATCACAATTTGGTTGCTGCTTTTCTGTAGGTATATTTTTTGTCCAGCGCGATTTTCTTTTTGTATTACCATATTTAAAGGAAAATTACACTTTATGCATCATTAAAATGACTGCTCCTTTTTGCATTGATATATGTCCCCTGTCCCCAAACCTGTTTTATGTTAACATGCATATTGGCCGTTGTAATTAGCACTTTTGATTTCGAACGTTCGCGTCCATTATAACGTATAGGGTTCGAAAATTCGCGCGAACTTTCGTCGGTTCGAAGGTTCTGGTGCGAACCGAACCCGGGGGTGTTCGGCTCATCCCTACTTACCCACTATCCTGGTTTAAATTCTCTTGTCCCTTGAAGTTTTAGTCCCGTGCTGTGTCCTGATATCTCAGGGTGAAGTTCTGTTACTAATGCCGTGCAGCTCTGCCCTATTGTTGTGTACAGATGACTCACCTGCAGACCCTGTGTTTACATGTAAATAACCGGCATAGGTATGTAAATAGTGGCAGCATTGACATATAAATAGACACGGACCGCTGCATTAATATGTAATTAGAAGCGGCATTCATATGTATATCACGCCCCCCTGAGGTCGTATCCACCATCATCTATACTGAATGCTGCCTACTGGGGAGATAAAGGGGCATGCTTGAAAGTCCTGCCTGCAACTGTGGTTATTCAGCATAACATCAGCCTGTTCTGCAAAGGTAAGCAAATTGGTGAGGGGGAGGGTAGTGTGGGGTGTGCAGAGGTAAGCAGAGAAGGAATTACAGTTTGGGTGCACAGGTGAGCAAGGAGGGCATGTATGGAGGGGTAAGGAAGGTGGGTGCAAAGATTAGCAGGGGAGGCAGGTAGAGATAAAGGGGTGGAGAGTTGGGGTGCAGAGGTTAGCAGGGGTTTTAGGATGCAAAGGTGTACTGACAGGGTGGATAAAGATGTAGGTCGTGTGTAGGGCAGCCCAATTTTTTCAATGGGTTGCTCTATGTGCTATAAATGTGGAAGAAAGTCCCTGAAAACGCGTTTTCAAAATCACATGGTGGCACAGCACATATCAGCAGATGCGTGAGGGTGTCATTAACAATTAATGGCACAGCTGTATATCTGCTAAAGGGCAGCATGTATCTGTGGTGTCAGGAAAGCGATTTTGCACGTATTCCTGACACACACTAATGTGAACGTAGGCTAAATGTCTCAGTTATATTGGTGGTCAGTGTAAATCTTCTCATTACATTGGGGCTTGGTGTAGAATCCTTTCATTTACACTAGTGGCCAGTGTGAAGGTCCCCCTTACATTAGTGGCCAGTGTAAATCCCTCCTTACATTGGTGGTTACTGTGAATGCTCCTATTACATTAGTGGTCAGTGTAAATCCCCTTTATATTGGTGGTCATTGTAAATCTTCTCATTACATTGGGGCTTGGTGTACAATACGTTTATTCACACTAGTGGCCAGTGTAAAGGTCCCTCTCCTGACATTGGTGGTTACTGTGAATGCTTCTATTACATTAGTGGTCAGTGTAAATCCCCTTTACATTGGTGGTCAATTTAAATCCTCCCATTACATTGGAGCTTGGTGTACAATCCTCTTATTCACACTAGTGGACAGTGTGAAGGTCCATCTCTTGACATTGGTGGTTACTGTGAATGCTTCTATTACATTAGTGGTCAGTGTAAACCCCTATTACATTGATGGCCAGTGTTGAAACTCCTCTTTATATTGTTAGTCGGTAAAAAAAAAATCAGCATTGCCATTGATAACACCCTCCCCTCCCTCCAGCACTGCCACTGATCCCATGAGTTCTAGGATCCCTAGGAGTTTTCTGTCTATTGATGGGTCCCCTCACCACCCCAGTCCATGGTGTGCAAGCAAGTAGAAAGCGAAATTGCATGGGGGGGGGGGGGCACAAGGAAATGTTTGCCCAGGGTCCAATCAATATTAAAGATGGCCCTGCCAAAGTGTAGTCAGATTGTAAAAACAAATTTCTCACTAATTTTCAAAGACTGAATTTGTTTGCATGTGTGGAGTCAAAAGATGAACAAAAAAATTTAATTTAGATTACCCTTGCACTGAATGTGAAGACATCAACTTCCTTCTCTTATAAAGAACAGGAAATAACCACAGAATGATGAAAAAGACTTCTCCAGTATACCCTTATCTGTTTACCAGTCTTCTATGTGTGATCAATCAAAACATATACCGGTAACTCAGAAAAGGGGTAGTTTTAAAGCTGTTTAAAGTTTATTTGCCTTCCTTGGTCCCCTCCCCATCTACAACATGGTAATTAAATGATTAATTAAATGTACAGTTAAATCAAAAGTAAGAAATTTCAGTACAGGAGGAAATCCTGTACAGCTGTGCTAGGTGGAATGTAAGGCAGGAGCAGGAGTCTATCTAAATTAAACCTAATTTTTTCCAGATCTACCTTGGTTTCTGGCAGTGAGATTCCTACACTGAATCTTCTGGTCCAACCGCTGGCTGTAGCTGTTACAAATGTGTGTCGTTCTTTTGATTTTCCATTTACTTAATATCATTGAGAGTGCAAGAGGAGTATCAATATATAAGAGTGCAGCGCTGAATCACGAAATATAAACAAATATCAAAAATCATTGAATCAAACAACATATAAAGTGCATAATTAAATGTCCATACAATAAAATGCAAAAAAGTCCATATTAAAACAGTGAAAATTCCACAAATGGATGTTGATTGGTGAACAACTAAATGTAATTGTGAAATCATATATATAAAGCTTCCAGATCACCAACGAATCACCTCACTTGCGCTCCCCCCCAATGGGTATAGGCTCACCTCTGGGAGTGTGGTCATCCAACTAAGCAGGGTCAGAAAATGCCTGTGAGCCACCCCAGGACTCAGTGAGATATCCAACACAGCTGGCTCCTAAACTTCTCCCAAGATCACCTCCTCAGTATGTCAGCAGCAAAGCATATACAGAGAAAAAGACTCCAATAGTGCTTGAATTGTTTAAAACACTTTAACATGCGTTTATTAAAATGTACAGGGTACTCGCAATATGCAGGTGCTTCCAGCGCACCACACTAATGCGAACATGGGTTTAAAGCGCAACATAGAGCCGCACATCCAAAATCTCGATCAGCTCCTCAAATTGCTATGGAGCCCAAGTGCCTTCACTGTCCTAACCCCTCCCCTAACGTGTTCGACACAGGGTCACGTGTCTTCCTCAGGGGGAGTATGGCTGCATAGTAAACTAAGCTGGGAATGAACTAAGAGAGCTAGAATATACAAAAATTCTGAAAACATTTAATTCAGCAATGACAGCTTCCAGCTATAACTGGATTTTGGAAATACTTACCTAATTAAGTGTACTGATAAGAACAAACAAACTTTCCAAGACACCCTTCAGTGCCTTTAGTGGCTGTCCATTATGGCTCATATTGCTGTTGCCTCTGCAAAGTCCCCAGGAATTGCTTAATTGCACATAACCTTCCCAGTATGACAGCAGCTGAGCCTGGCAATTGGCCACAGGCTCTGGGGAGCTAAGTTACATATACCATTATTCCCCTTACCATAAAGTATGGTATTTTAAAAATTGCTTAGTGGCAATGTCTGCAGAGCCGTTCTTCTGACTAAAGCTGCATGTCATTAAAGTGTTTGTTAACCCCCCCAAAAAAATACAGAGCCTGGTGCTTTAAAGCAGATCAAACTGCACAGTGCTTGTGCTGTGTAATCTGCCCCCATCTTAACTGTAAAAAAAAAAATGCTGAATCTGCCACTTTCTGTATGCCCTCTCTAAACAGACCATGATAACCAGGGCTGCTCCGCCCTGATCATCGTGGTCGAAGTGCGTCCCTCCGTCATACGCTGCCCTGCTCTGCTCTCCTCTCTCCCCCCTCACCCCCCCCTCCTTCCTGCCTGTCAGCGCCCTCTCTGTCCCCCCCCCCCCCCCTCGCCGCTATTATTGAAAATTTAAAACCTTAAACTGTCACTGCCTGCTTCTCTATTAGACATTTGGCATACAACATTGTGTAAATTCTTTCTAAAAATGAGCAGTGTAAGTAGCTATTTAGCACTGTCTTCAGGCTGGTCACGTGACTCGCAGCCGCTTTACAGCTCTGATACACGGCTACTGCAGGAGGAGTCGAGTGGCCTAGTGATCTCCATGGCTGACGTTAGAGGGAGATCACGGTCCCTCCTGCAGTAGCCGTGTATCAGAGCTCAAAGGCGGTGGCGAGTCAAGTGACCGGCCTAAAGACAGCTCTAAATAGCTATTTGCACTGCTTGTTTTTAGAAAGGATTTACCCAGTGCTGTATGCCAGCCTCTAATAGAGCGTCTGTCAGTTTTAAAAAAAAAACTTTACTCCTCTCCTATGGCCCATGTGAGATATGCAGGTTATAGATCTTCTTCCTTCTCCATCCATAGAGACACCAGGCAAGGCTATGCCTTTTCCCACTGGCTCTTTGCCCTTGGCATTAAACCACTAGGCCAACTCATTAGATCACACCCAGACATCACTGTCTGCATGGGAACACCACAAACTAAGCCTGTTTGCTTATGACGTTTTTCTATTTATCACGAACCCTATCATCACACTCCCCAACTTGCTGGCATTAGTAAATAATCTTAGTAATATCTCTGGTCTCCAGATCAACCATAACGAGCCCCATATCTTAAAAAATTCAGTACCACAGAAACAGGCAGACATCCTGGAGAAAACCTTTCCTTTTCATTGTGAATCCAAATGCCTCTCATACATTGGAGTATACCAGTTCTGACACTGGTTAGACCTCAAAAAGACTAACATGCGTTACCTCCTGACATCCCCTGGCCTTAAATCATATCACACCTTACAAGTGGATCTCAAATTACCTAGAGTAGAACTCTTGTTATTTACAAGTTAAACATTTCATCCAGTCTATGGTCCCAGGCCCTGGCAAGGGAATGCATTTGACACCCTTTGAACTGAGTAATGAGAACGGTATCATTAGCAGCAATCAGCATGGATTTATGAAGAATCGTTCTTGCCAAATAAATCTATTAACCATCTATGAGGAGGTGAGCTGCCATCTAGATGAAGGAAAGCCCGTAGACGTAGTGTATCTGAATTTTGCAAAGGCATTTGATACAGTTCCCCACAAACGTTTACTATACAAACTAAGGTCTGTCGGCATTGGACATAGTATGGTCTATGGAAGCAGACCTCACCTGCATTAGACTCTTGGCATTTCTTGGCTTATTAGGACAGCTAGTGAAAAAGTGGCCGTGGTTGCCACAATATAAGCAGAGACCCTGAGATCTCCTTCTAGCCATTTCTCCAGAGGATAAATGGGTAGCGCCAATTTGCATGGGCTCATCCTTCTGAATAGGCTGAGAGGGCTCAGGAAAAGGAAAAAAGGTGGGCAGTGTACTAGGGGGCAAAGAAACAAACCTCCCTGTCCGCCTTTCCTGTAAACGCCTGTCTATACAGATGGCTACTTGCATGGCTTCATTCAATGACTTAGGTTCAGGGTAGTGAACTAAGGAGTCCTTGATGGAATCAGATAAGCCCAACCTGAACTGGCTTCTTACAGCGGGGTCATTCCACCCTTAGTCAGGTGCCGAGCAGTGGAAATCAGAACAGTATTGCTCAGCGGTGCGTTTACCCTGCCGTGATGACCTAAGATTAGCTTCTGCTTAGTGGGCATGGTCAGGATCATCACAGAGTAAACCCTGGGCCTTGAAAAATTCTTCAACTGACCCTCTGGCTGGGTCATCTGCGGAGAGACTAAAAGCCCAAGACTGGGGATCTCCCTGCAACCATGTAATAATCAGGCTGACACGCTGTGCTTCAGAACCAGAGGAGTGTTGTTTGAGCTTAAAGTGTAGCATACAACTATTTTTAAAATTAGAAAACACATGGGGATCACCAGAAAAAAGGTCAGGCGGGTTAACTTTGGGCTCTGGCTCCTGCGTTACTGCTGGAGGTGCATTTACATTGCTGGGCTTTCTTCTTTCTGAAGATATTGCTACACATCCATAGCTCATATACTCATACATGCATAGCAAATACACCTGGAGGTTGACTTATTAAAAAACTGGAGAATGCAAAATCCTGTGCAGCTGTGCATGGTAGCCAATCAAATCTAACTTCAGCTTGCTCAATTAAATTTGGACAAAAAAAAAAAAAAAACACAGGAAGCTGATTGGTTCTAGGCTTTCTTACTGAAAATATTAGTACACTTCCACAGCTCATATACTCATACATGCTTAGCACATACACTCCGGGGTTGATTTACTAAAGCTGGAGAGTGCAAAATATGGTGCAAAACTTGTAAACTGATTGGTTGCACTCTCCAGTTTTAGTAAATCAACCCCTTGGCATAGATTTTCAGTAACAGCGAATAGGTCAAAATGTTAGATGACATTGTTAGGCTTTCTTATTGTCAAGCCCGCTATGATCTACAAACAAAATGTAATTGAATCACCTCATAGGAAATGTAATTGTAAAATAGAGTTTATGCACAAAATAAGATAGAAAAGGATAGTACATGTGCAAAATAATAAAAAAAAAATTCAATTTGCTACTTCACATATACAGCATAGAGTCTATAGATTAAAGGTGCTAATGTTTTCACCATTTGACACCCATATGCAGAAAAGTATTATTGAGCAATGCAATTCATACTTCATCTTATACTTATGCACAGATACTTCCTGTGTCACTTTCACAACAGGATCAGCAGCACAGAGACAATGACGGGACCTCTGATGCTGCTACTTTTGCTGCTGAATACCCAGATTATTGGTGAATTTGCAGTCCCCTTTCTGTGTAATTTCAAATTTTACAACATTACAGTGCTTTACCGTTTGTGTTTCAGGATTACAAAATTTACTGGTTCTTATTTTTAATATATTTCTCAATGATATTCATTGTTTTTTTTTTTTTTTTACATTTCTTTCTATTTTCTAGCATCTAATTCAATACCTGAGGGATGGAAATATGAGGTGGTTTATCCTCGAAAACTTCATACTCAACACAAAAGGGAAACTAAGGTAAAGTAAACATATGGACTGTAATCTGTCTATATACCCCTCACACAGGACCAGCGGTAAATAGAATACATT
Organism: Lithobates sylvaticus; assembly: GCA_028564925.1. NCBI lineage: Eukaryota > Metazoa > Chordata > Amphibia > Anura > Ranidae > Lithobates > Lithobates sylvaticus. The sequence continues at coordinate 111,848,963 of CM053029.1, read as the reverse complement.
TAGAAAAAATGTTTAATTCTGTACTCTTGAACAGGTATGAAATATGTCATCACTGTAGTAGAAAATAAAAGTCAGTCTATTTTGTTTTTTTATTCAGTACAAATGTATCCTGTAGGAATTCAGAGAGAATAGAAAACAATTCACACAATCACCTTGGTTCTTATATCCTACAATAGAGTTACTTGGTCACGCATGGACAGAAATGTTTGCATTCAGTAAACTCTCTGGAATGTTTTTGAGTTTTGGGGGAAAGAAACCCTCAAAGGTAAACCAAGCAATCATAGGCAGAGGATATCAACTTATTGTGTGGCTAAAATTTAACTTGATGGGGTTGATTTACTAAAACTGGAGAGTGCAAAATCTGGTGCAGCTCTGCATAAAAAAACAATCAGCTTCGAGGGTTTTGTTTTTTTAAAGCTTAACCACTTCCCGACCGCCCCATGTAGATATACGTCGGCAGAATGGCACGTACAGGCAGAATCACGTACCTGTACGTGCCATTCTTCAGGCGGTTGGGGGGTCCGATCGGACCCCCCTCCGCCGGCGGGGACGGTCGGGATCGTGTCAGGAGCGATCCGGGACGAGGGGACGGCCAGTGGTTTCTGGCCACCCCCTCGCGATCGCTCCTGGCCAATGAAAAGCTTCCCCTTCCTGTCTATTGTATAGACAGGAAGGCGGAAGTGATGTCACGCTCGGTGCGCCGGTCTATGTGACCGGAGACGCCGAGCGGCGAACATGTAAAGGTTAGTGCACAACAGTACACTGACACCAGTACAGTTAGGCACATATTCCACCCCCCTGTCACCCCCTGATCACCCCCCAGATCACCCCCTCCCCCCCCAGTCACAGTGTCACTAATTGCAGTGATCATTTATTTACTGATCACTGCATTTAGTGTCAGTGTGACTGTAATAACTGTCAGGGCAGTTAGTTTTAGGTCCAAGGTAGCCCCCTACCCCCCCCTAATAAAGGTTTAACCCCTTGATTGCCCCCCAGGTAACCCTTTCACCCCCTTTTGCCAGTGTCACTAAGCGATCGTTTTTCTGATCGCTGTATTAGTGTCACTGCTGTCGCTAGGTAACCATTTTTTATTTTTAGGTAACCGCCATGTTTATATAGGTTCATAAATAGGTTTATAGGTCAGGTACCCCCATATTACAACCTAAATAAAGGTTTTAACCCCTTGATTGCCCCTAGAGTTAACCCTTTCACCAGTGATCACTGTATAACTGTCACTGGTGACGCTGGTTAGCCAGTTAGTTATTTCGTTATTTAGGTTCCCCGTCAGGTTTTTATATAGCGTCAGGTACCCCCATATATTTACCTAATAAAGGTTTTAACCCCCTGATTGCCCCTAGTTAACCCTTTCACCCCCTTTTGCCAGTGTCACTAAGCGATCGTTTTTCTGATCGCTGCATTAGTGTCGCTAGGTAACCATTTTTTTTTTTTTAGGTAACCGCCATGTTTATATAGGTTCATAAATAGGTTTATAGGTCAGGTACCCCCATATTACAACCTAAATAAAGGTTTTAACCCCCTGATTGCCCCTAGAGTTAACCCTTTCACCAGTGATCACTGTATAACTGTCACTGGTGACGCTGGTTAGCCAGTTAGTTATTTCGTTATTTAGGTTCCCCGTCAGGTTTTTATATAGCGTCAGGTACCCCCATATATTACCTAATAAAGGTTTAACCCCCTGATTGCCCCTAGTTAACCCTTTCACCCCCTTTTGCCAGTGTCACTAAGCGATCGTTTTTCTGATCGCTGCATTAGTGTCGCTAGGTAACCAGTTTTTTTTTGTATTACTGTTACGGGTGACGCTGGTTAGTTAGCTTGTTTTTTATACTGTCAGGGCACCCGCCATTTATTACCCAATAACGGTTTAACCCCCTGATCGCCCGGCGGGTGATATCAATTAGGTTTTAGGGTCAAATAAGGTCTGCGTCGCCCCAGGTTAGTGCCAGTACCGCAAACACCCACGCGCAAAGCATACACCTCCCTTAGTGGCACAGTATCTGAACAGATCAATATCTGATCTGATCAGATCTATACTAGCGTCCCAGCAGTTTAGGGTTCCAAAAAAAACCGCATTGTTAGCGGGATCAGCCCAGATACCTGCTAGCACCTGCGTTTTCCCCCTCCGCCCAGCCCAGCCCACCCAAGTGCAGTATCGATCGATCACTGTCACTTACAAAACACTAAGCACACATAACTGCAGCGTTCGCAGAGTCAGGCCTGATCCCTGCGATCGCTAACAGTTTTTTTGTGGTAGCGTTTTGATTCAGTCGCTTCAGTCAGGAGCTTTTTTACCTGTGAATCTCAAAAAAATAAAAAAAAATAAAATAGTTGTCGTTTTATTGTTCTCTCTCTCACTCTATTCTCTCTCTATTGTTGCTCTTTTTTTACTCCATTCTATTCTGCAATGTTTTATTATGTTTTATCATGTTTTATCATGCTTGCTTTTCAGGTATGTAATTTTGTTTACTGTGTTTTAGTGTTAAGCATTTTTTTGTTTTCAGGTGCGCCATTCAGTTGCAACGCGGATTTATTTATCTTGACAGCAACAGCGTTTGCTCCCACGATACATAAAGACGCGACTCCAACACTGTAGGAGGTGATTTCACCACCACAGTTAAAAAAAAGAGCATATATGCCGAAGCATGGGGGCAGCAGGGGGGGGGGGAGGAGCGATTGGCTCCTAATGCCACGTACATACGGTCGAAATTCCGACCGTGTGTACACGGCATAACTTTTGCGGGAGGATGCCCCCATGCATCGGCATATATAAATGGTGCATGTATGCCCATCATTAGAAGTGGGTGGATGAAGGGAGGTATTCTAATGGTGGGCATACCCACCAATCAATCTCTTTTTTTCGTTCAGCCAAGAGGCTGCATGAAAAAAAAAAGATTACAATATATGTCCAGTATGTTGCTGGACTTTGAATGGTTATACCAGAATGATGCCTGCAGGTTTAGGTATCATCTTGGTATCATTCTTTTCAGCCAGTGATCGGCTTTCATGTAAAAGCAATTCTAGCGGGTAATTAGCCTCTAGACTGCTTTTACAAGCAGTGGGAGGGAATGTCCCCCCTCCCGGATATAAACCGCGCCATTGGGAGATTGGGAAAGCATTTTATCACACCAATCTTGGTGTGGTCAGATGCTTTGAGGGCAGAGGAAAGATCTAGGGTCTAATAGACCCCAATTTTTTCAAAAAAAGAGTACCTGTCACTGCCTATTGCTATCATAGGGGATATTTACATTCCCTGAGATAACAATAAAAATCATAACAAAGAAAAAAAATGGAAGGAACAGTTTAAAAATAAAATAAAAAAGCTAAATAAATAAAAAAAAAAACAAAAAAAAAAAAAAAAGCACCCCTGCCCCCCCTTCTCTTGCGCAAGGGCGTACACAAGCGTTGGTCTGGCGTCATATGTAAACAGCAATTGCACCATGCATGTGAGGTATCACCGCGAAGGTCAGATCGAGGGCAGTAATTTTAGCAGTAGACCTCCTCCGTGAATCTAATGTGGTATCATGTAAAGGCTTTTAAAGGCTTTTAAAAATGTATGTAGTTTTTCGCCACTGCGTGTTTGTGCGCAATTTTAAAGCATGTCGTGTTTGGTATCCATGTACTCGGCCTAAGATCATATTTTTTATTTCATCAAAAATTTGAGCAATATAGTGTGTTTTAGTGCATTAAAATAAAAAAAAGTGTATTTTTTCCACAAAAAATGCGTTTGAAAAATCGCTGCGCAAATACTGTGTGGAAAAAAAAAATGCAACACCCACCATTTTAATCTGTAGGGCCTTTGCTTTAACATTATATATAGTGTTTGGGGGTTCAACGTAATTTTCTTGCAAAAAAAAAATATGTTTTCATGTAAACAAAAAGTGTCAGAAAGGGCTTTGTCTACAAGTGGTTAGAAGAGTGGGTGACGTGTGACATAGGCTTCTAAATGTTGTGCATAAAATGCCAGGACAGTTCAAACCCCCCCCCAAATGACCCCATTTTGGAAAGTAGACACCCCAAGCTATTTGATGAGAGCAATGTTGAGCCCATTAAATATTTTTTTTTTTTGTCCCAAGAGATTGAATAATGAAAAAAAAAAAATATATATATTTTTTTTTACAAAAAGTTGTCACTAAATGATATATTGCTCAAACATGTCATGGGCATATGTAGAAATACACCCCAAAATACATTCTGTTGCTTCTCCTGAGTACAGGGATACCACATGTGTGGGACTTTTTGGGAGCCTAGCTGCGTACGGAACCCCAAAAAACAATCACCGCCTTCAGGCTTTCTAAGGGTGTAATTTTTTTATTTCACTTCTCACTGCCAATCACAGTTTCGGAGGCCATGGAATGCCCAGATGGCATAAAACCCCCCAAAATGACCCCATTTTGGAAAGTAGACACCCCAAGCTATTTGCTGAGAGGTATTGTGAGTATTTTGCAGATGTCGCTTTTTGTCACAAAGTTTTGAAAATTGAAAAAAGAAAAAAAAATTTTTTTTTTTTTACTTTACTTTCTTCATTTTCAAAAACAAATGAGAGCTGTAAAATACTCACCATGCCTCTCAACAAATAGCTTGGGGTGTCTACTTTCCAAAATGGGGTCATTTGGGGGGGTTTTGTGCTATTTTGGCATTTTATGGCCTTCGAAACTGTGATAGGTAGTGAGGAGTGAAATCAAAAATTTGCACCCTTAGAAATCCTGAAGGCGGTGCTTGGGTTTCGGGGCCCCGTACGCGGCTAGGCTCCCAAAAAGTCCCACACATGTGGTATCCCCATACTCAGGAGAAGCAGCAAAATGTATTTTGGGGTGCAATTCCACATATAACTATGGCATGTGTGAGCAATATATCATTTAGTGACAACTTTTTGAAAAAAAAAAAAAAATCTTTTTTATTTTTGTCTTTATTCAATCACTTGGGACTAAAAAAAAAAAATATTCAATGGGCTCAACATGCCTCTCAGCAAATAGCTTGGGGTGTCTACTTTCCAAAATGGGGTCATTTGGGGGGTTTTGTACTTCTCTGCCATTTTAGCACCTCAAGAAATGAAATAGGCAGTCATAAATTAAAAGCGGTGTAAATTCCAGAAAATGTACTCTAGTTTGTAGACGCTATAACTTTTGCGCAAACCAATAAATATACGCTTATTGGCATTTTTTTTACTAAAGACATGTGGCTGAATACATTTTGGCCCAAATGTTTAACTAAAATTGAGTTTATTAGATTTTTTTTTAATAACAAAAATTTGAAAATCTCTTTTTTTTTTCAAATTTTCGCTCTTTTTCCATTTATATCGCAAAAAATAAAAATCACAGAGGCAATCAAATACCATCAAAAGAAAGCTCTATTTGTGGGAAGAAAAGGACGCAAATTTCGTTTGGTTACAAAATTGCATGACCGCGCAATTACCAGTTAAAGTAGTGCAGTGCGAAATTGAAAAAAGACCTCTGGTCCTTTGGCTGCCAAATGGTCCGGGGCTAAAGTGGTTAATTGAACAAGCTGAAGTTGGAAGCGATTGGCTACCATGCACAGCTGCACTGGATTTTGCACGCCCCACTTTTAGTAAATCAACCCTAAAATCACAACATCAAAGGGTGCAGTAATCAATATTTGACTTTTAGCAACCCAGTATAGTTATCATTGAAAATTGATTGCTAGTTGGCTGAAATGGGTTGCTCCACATAACTATTCTTTCTAATATTAGAAAAATAACCAAGTAGGTCCTGTGTTAAATTCTTTATTCAAGAGGAAATAACATTCAACATTTAAATGTGTACAACATATTACAGCTGTGTAAAACATGACTTCATGAGGCAGTGGTGTCGCTAGGGGGTGGCCTCTGGGGCTATAGCCCCGAATCTGGTGCCCATAGCCCTGAGTCTCTTACCGGGTGCAGTGATCCGCTCCCGGTATCCTGGTAGGCCTCTTTCAGGGCAGCGGCACCTGTAAAAGATATGGCTGCGGGTCCAGGCCGACATGTCAACTGTGCAGGCGGTTTAAAATTCATCCAAATCCCTCAGTAACGCTCAAGTGTAATTTACTAGTCTGTGGCAGAGACTTTACCGAGCATCCCATCGGCTGCTAGGCCTAGTGGGAGAGACCTATACGGGGGTTGCAGGAATCCAGTTGTGGAAGACTAATATTCTCTGGATTCTTCTAATATCTTCACCCTGCAATTTAAGTACCTGAACTCACCCCTAACCATCTACCCTTTATCAAGAGACTTTGTTCTATTTCTAAATAAATAACCCAAAAGAGTATTCAGTGTCAGTTTCAACATTCTTTGGGCCATTTTCCACGGGATCCCCAAGACGGAGAAGCAAGCAAGTGAGATAACGGTAAGCCCAAATAAAACCAGCAGCTCCTTCGGGGGTTAGTGCTACATATATATATATATATGGATATATATATGGATATATATATATATATATATATATATATATATATATACACACACACATATATACACACACACACATGTATATTAGTCCATGTGACAAGAGTTATTTTCCTCTCAAGTAACATTTTAAAAGTCTGAGTACCTGAGAAAAGACAGTAACACTGTAGTAGGAAGACAAAGTTGGAGAAGGGAGTGAGAGAGAAGGACATGGGGAAGTAAGCCAGTACGATTATATGGAAATGGAGTGAACTGAGGCCAGAGAGGAAGGAGGACAAGGGGGAAGGGGGATGCCCAGTTACCCCCATCCCTATCTTTGTTCAAGGAACCAGCTCTGTATATTTTGAGAAATGCTCCAGTGAGGAAGCCCTGTACAGGAAGCAAGGAGGTTCTGCCTGTTGGCCTCCTGCACCCCTGTTCCACATTTGGAACTTAGTATTTTTTTTGGGGGGGGGGGGGGTACCTGGTTTTGACAGGTACCTACTCCCACTTTTGCCCTGACCGGAACAATCCTGAGCAGAAGTTCACCCTACCTCTTCGCCTGCAGTCTTCTGTGATATATCACAGGTCCCAGAAGACTGCAGGACCATTCACAAAGTACAGCACGGCTCATGCATGCACAGTGGGAAGCCAACTGTTAAGCCACAAAGTTAAGATGCCAGGGCCTGGACTCAAAGCCTATTGAAGAATTAACTTGGGTGAGGACAGCGCTGCATCCCTGGGCAGGTGTCCTTATGTTAAAAGTCAGCAACCACAGTATTTGAAGCTTCGTACTTTAAATTTTTTTGGGGAAGACTGAAGCTCCTCTTTAAGCAATGAGTGTCATGCAGCAGGTAGGCTGCCAGAGTTCTTTCCAGGTGCACATTTCTAAAGCCCCATACACACGCGCGGATTATCCGAGGACCAGGTCCGTCGGACCATGTCCGTCATACTTTGTCTGATGTTGGTTTTGCGTACACACGGTCAGACAAAGTTGTCGGAAAATCCGATCATTCTGAACGTGGTGACGTTTGTTGCCTACGACGGGACTACGTAGAGGCTAGTAGCCAATAGCTTTGGTCTTGTAATGTGATCTGAGCATGCGTAGCACTTTGTCCGGTCGGATAACCGTACACACGATCGGATTTGGTGTGATCGGACCGTGTTGTCGGCAAATCTTTCCAGCAGGAGATAAGACTTTGTCCGTCGGACAATCCGACGTACACTGTCCGATGGTGCATACACACGGTCTGATTTTTCAACAACATTGTCCGATCGGACAGAATCCATGAAAAAGTCAGACCGTGTGTATGGGGCTTTAGAGTCTTTATCGTATGTTCTCCAGAGTCTAATGCCACGTACACACAATCCGACTATCTTGCGGACTTGGTCCAGCGGACTCCGCCCGTGTGTGGGCTCCGGCGGACTTTTTGTTCCCAAAAGTCCGGCGGACTTAGAAAGAAGTCTTGACTCAAAATTATCCGCCCGTCGGGCTGCGTGCCGGGCTGCATGCTCGGATAATGGTCTGCTATGGACTTTGGGGGAAATCCCCCATGCTGTTTTTTTGGCGTAGAGGTTCCCCTTTAAATCCATACCAGGCACGGGGCTAGCAAGGTGTCAATCTCGCCAATCTCACCAATGACTTCCTTCGCTAGTCCGTCTACCTGGAGTCACGTTCAAAATGAACGGACTTTACTCTGTGTGTGGGCAAGTCCGCTCATTTCAAAACTCTGCAGACCTCCGCCAAAAGTCCGGCAGGTTGTCCGCCGGATCTAGTCTGCCGGAAAAGTTGGGATGTGTGTGGGCGTGTGTGGGCAAGTCCGTTCGTTCGGAAAGTCTGGCAGATTGTCCGCCGGATAGTCCGATCGTGTGTACGCAGAATTAGAATTCCCTTAACATGGGGCATTCCCAGAAAAAAACAGAAGGGTTCCTTCTTCCTCTGTAATCTTCAAAAATAGTTGGAAACTTGCAGGAATCCAATAGAGGACACAGAGTGGTATACCATCTAATTAATAATATCTATTTATCAGTTTTTTTGATGCCTTTCCCAGTTAAAGTGGTTGTATACCCTAAATTGCAACTTGCACCTACAGGTAAGCCTAGATTAAGGCTTACCTGTAGGTACAAGAAATATCTCCTAAACCTGCACGGTTTAGGAGATATTTGGAAAGAACGATTTACAACGTTGTCTACGGCGCATGCGCGCCGTAGACAACGGTGCATAGAACGGGTTAATCCCCATTCACATCTGCGGCTCACCGCAGTTGAAGTGCCCCGCGCGCATGCGCGGAGCGACGTCTTCGCTGCTCTGGCCAATCACAGCACTGCAGCGGCGCTGTGATTGGCCGGAGCGCCGATACCCGGAAGAGCGATGGCTGCGGCTGGAGGGGGAAGAGAAGACGGCGTCGGGGGCCCCGATCTAAGGTAAGTGATGCATAATGAGCTAGTATGCTAGTCATACTAGCTCATTATGACTTTCTCTTGCAGGTAATTAAAAAAAAAAAAAAAGTTTACCTGGGTATACAACCGCTTTAAGTAACTAACCTTCTACCATGCAAATCTTCCACTTTACAGAGCAAGTATCCGGACCAAGTGCATTATGAATTAGAAGTAAATGGAAAACCAATAGTTCTTCAGCTGGAAAGGACTGAGTGAGTGTCCCTTGTGTACTATATCTCTGTCACCATGACATTATTACTTATCTGTAAGGGAATGGTATAAATATATTATTATCACTATATTATCATATATAATTATCACTTTAATAAACAACATGGTGTTAGAGCTTTAAAAGAAAACCCATCAGCCTAATAAAACAATAACGGCTGAACATTTTGCTCAACACCAGTCACATAGGATACCTAAAGTGTATCTAAAACCAAGAACACAATTTGTATCTAATTTATCTTACCAGTCTATAAATATGGAGACTGCATTGGTTTTCTTTTTTTTTTACATTTTTCTCGTGTATTTTCACCTGGTGATCCTGAACAACACTCAATCATGATGCTGTATTTATTGAGGAGCAGGATGTTCACTAGGACAGAAAAAGTATTAGAACTATAAAAACACCCAATCTTCTCCCCATCGCCATAATATGGAGGGATATATTCTGTAGTCCACAGAAGCTCAGATAAGTAAACAGTCTAACAGCAATCTTTCAAAACCATTAGGGGTTGTCATTGCTAATCCCATGCTGTAGATGCTAGTTGTGTGACCAATTGGGTTCAGTAAGATTTGAGTCACTGAACTGGAACAAGTATTCTATCTGTAAAGTCAGACTAGAGGGGACGTTCCAGTTCCAGCTGTCCTTTTTATGTTAAAGGGTGGAAATGAAAGTTGTGACTTTACTGGCTGCAATGGACATTACAAGGCCCTGCTACAGAGGTAGTAATTCTATAGGAACAAACAGGCAGCCACTTAGCGATCCTTAGCGATGCCACTTAGTGGCAGTGTCGCCTGTCGGACATTAGCCTTAGCTGGGCAGCCTCTTACAGAGACAATTACTTGTGGTAAAACATCATACATTTAGGCCTTGTTCACATGAGCGCTAAGGCCTGTATACCATAAACTGACCGTGTCTAGATTCCAGGTGCTGCATGCAGGCAGCCCATTGAAATCTATTAAGACGTAGTGGCTACACTTGTCCTAATGTGACAGGCATGCAGGTGCGGGTAAGCAGCCTGAACGCACACTCTTTGTCTGCTTGCCTGCCTACATGCAACACCTGGAATCTAGACATTTAGGAAAAAATTGCCCATTCATGGTATACAGGCCTCACCACCTATGTGAACGAAGCTTTACGGCTTGGTCACAGTGCCCACATACTAAGTACTCTGTTTTAGTGCACAGGCAGCTGTCAGTTTGTGGCTGTATAGAGCCACAGTACCAGTAAGGGGGGGGGGGGGGCAGTGTGATATGCATTACACTGGATACTTTTTAATTTAACTTTATTTAAAGTGCAATAAATGATGCGTAATTCATGCCTCTGTACAGCAACACAGTGCATTGTTTTACTGTGTGGTTCCATGTGGTGCTTCTTGTGCAGTGGGGTAAATTGCTACAATGTCTGCATTTTATGGAATCTCACCACACTGCACCTTCGGGTTGCATTTCATTATGAACAAAGAATATAGAAAACAATTGTATTCTAGTTGCCCAAGCAGTGGCTAGCGTCTTTCCAATGTAGAAAACCACCTAGTCAACGCGCTGTGTGAAAAAAAATCTTTGATAATAACAAATCAAATTACTATGCAATGCTATTCTTATAAAACAAGACTAGCAAAACACCTCCACCAAACTATGACTGCAAGAAAAAAAGAAACAATTAGATAATATAAATATAAGAGGACAAAGAACAGAGGAAAAGTGAATGGGTATTAAATTAAATGAAGGGGAACAAAAACGCGCTAATGTATCAATAAAAACTAACACTAATTAACAAATTAAAATCAAATGAGCAGCAGCTTGATGTGAGATATACACAAATAAAACATAGAAAGAAAAAGCAGCGCTAGTAAGCTCCAATCTATCAACAGTTGATTGTAGAAATGTTCATCATCTCTCAATAGGCAAAACAAATTTTGTGGAATGATAGACCAGATTTAACCAGCATTAAAACCACAGTGAGTTCATTCAACAGAGTGTGCCTCCACCTTACGAAAAACTTGCTTACCAGATGGCAAGCAAAACCGGGCATGTGGCTATAGCCCAGTCAAGGCCTTTGCTTGCACAGAAGATCGTAAAGATGGTTGGCTGCATAGATATCTCCAAATACCGATGACACCGCTCAATCCAAGACCTTTACTTTAGCACTGCACTCAGCAGTAAACCCAGAAAGAGAGAACCACCATAGTGTAATATTGCCTAACTAGGTATTTTATTAGGTAAAAAACAATATTGCACTTACATTGTAGAATTTAAAATTTGCGCATAAAAACAGAGGCGGCCGGCTACAAAAAATCTCCCTTCCTCCTAACAAGACAGCGTGGTAACGTCAGCACGTATCCACCTCTAGACGCGCTTCGTCATATGTGACGTTGTCAATGGGGAACAGGTAATTAAATTAAATATGACACATATGCCTTTTATATGAGCAGAAACAGTTGTTTATTCTTTGAAACATTTTTGAAAAAGAGTAGTTCATTATTTTTGCTGTAATTCTTTCAGACATTTAAGTTTATAATGAACAATTTTCTTATATACATTCTGTTTCCCGACAGGGATCTGCTCTTTAGTAACTATACAGAGACTCAGTATCTGGACGATGGAACTCCTGTGACCACTATTCCAGAAGAAATGGTATGTAGAATGAAAAACTGATGTTTTATTTCATATCTTCCAATTTTCTGAGGTAAAAAGAGTGGGACATTTTTAGCTTAACCTTTGTAGACAAATATTCACCCCTGCCATGCCCCCTGTTATGTGGATCATTAATAATTAATGTGCAAAAAAATGCTTTTGGTGCTTTTCCGTTATTCAGGAGCCCCAGCCTCAGCATTCTGTGAGGAGAAATGTCACTCACCAGGACAAATGAAATGGGGATGAAACATGTTTATTTCTTATCTGAACTTATTTATGTATGTCGGAATGTAATTCATATATTTCAGGAGACTAATATTTTGCTACAGCACTGAGTATGCTAGTGAACAAGCTGATAAAGTGCTACTTATAATTGACCTTGAAGTTGTTGAATCCTCTTTCCTCTAGTTCTCTGGAGTAGTATGCCCTCCACCAGGGCCGCTGTTAGAAAACCCCGAGCCCCATAAAGCATACTGCTCCTCCTAGCACCACACCCTATAAATTGCCCTTCCCAGCACAAATTCTTCCTCCCTAAAGACAAATCTCCCACTTTCCCAGCTCTCCTCTCTGCACAGATCTCCCCCTTTTCCAGTTCTCTCTGCACAAATCTCCCCCCTCCTGCTCTCCTCTCTGATAAACCCCCCCCCCAGCTCTCCTCTCTGCTAAAGTTTTCTCCCAGCTCTTTCATTGCACAGATCCACCCTTCCCAGTTCTCCTCTGTACAAATTCCCCAAAACCTAACTTTCACCGTTCTCTCTGTCCATGTTCACCTTTCACCATTCTCTCTGTCCATGTTCACTCTAAAAAAAAGCACTTACCCTTTCCCCTTTCACGGCTCCCTTACCTCTTCTGGAAAGCAGCCACTGCTCTATGATGTGCGCGGGCTCTTTTCTTTCAAAATCGTCACAGTAAAGTGAAGATTGGAGAGCTCCGCCCATCGGAACAGTCAGAGTAGCGGCGGCGGCAGGCGGGAATGTACACTGCCTCTTGGATGGTCAAAAGCAGGTGCAGTGCTGTGACCCGACCCGATCGAGGGAGGACTCACGGGGTCTAGCACAGAGAAACCGGTAGAGGAAGTACGTTGTGCAGAAAACTTCCTCTACCGGCTATTGTGTTACATGACATGTTGGAGCAGAGAGTGCTGCCATAGGTCCTGGAATGGCATTCCGCCACGTTCCGGCAGAACAAAAAGCCATGTGAATATGAAAAAAGACCTCATCTGGAATATGCAGTTTAGTTTTGGACACCAGTTCACAAAAATTATATTGAGGAACTGGAGAAAGTGCAGAGAAGGGCAACCAAACTGGGAATGGAGGAGCTCAGCTATGAGGAAGGATTAGAGGAACTGAATTTATTATCTCTTGAGAAGAGATTAGGGGGATATGATCAACATGTATAAATACATAAGGGGTCCATATAGTGAACTTTGTGTTGAGTTATTCACTTTAAGGTCATCACAGAGGACAAGGGGTGCACTCTTTACATCTAGAGGAAATTTAATCTCCAAATACGGAAAGGTTTCTTAAAGTGGAAGTAAACCCCCCTATCGTTTTCAGCCAAGGAAGCTGCCATCTTTGCCTCTGTTTAATCTTCAACTGCCACGGTGCTGCACATGTGATCCGTTATGACACCAGCCATTGGATGGTTTGACTGTTTGGTTGAGAGCACAGCCAATGTGCAGTTAGCATTCCCAGCATGCCTTTTTTTTTTAAACTGTTAAATCGATGGGTTTACTTCCGCTTTAACAGTGAGAGCTGTGAAAATGTGGAATAGATTCCCTCCAGAGGTGGTTCTGGCCAGCTCAGTAGATTGCTTTAAGAAAGGCCTGGATACTTTCCTAAATGTCCAAATCTGTCAGACTCAGCCATCTCCATGGATGGCTAGTTGTGCTGTAAATTATACAACCTAAAACTTAGAAAGAACATTGTTGGCAGCCCCGGTCTTGCCATGTATGACCACTAAAACAGTCTTTGTATATCTTGCAGGATCACTGCTATTATCAGGGCCATGCAAAGGAGGACAGTAGCTCGATGGTCAGTCTCAGTGTGTGCCAGGGACTGAGGTAAGGTTTTCAAGCAAATCACATTATTACTACCACTACAGACGATACTAGAAGGAAAGACCATAGAGTTGCCCTCCAGCGCACTTGTGACTATTCATAGCACCAGTGATATCTGTACTCCTCTATCTGTGTTACCAATGGGATCTACACTTCAAGACATACAGCTCACTCCTCTGTATCCATGTTACTAGTGATATCTACACTGCAACACATGTACCTCATTTTGTAGCATGCAATAAATATTGCTTTTATTCAGATCCCATAGTTTTGCTATATTTTACAACAAATATTCATATCAAGATTTTTTAATCCCCTTTCACCTACCTTTCTACATGCTTCTTCTGGATCAGAAAGTATTAGGGCAGAAAAACACTTTTGTGAGGCACAGTTATGCTACGGTAACGAGCCTTAGTGTATTGCGGTGTTATTTTTCTTTAAAGATATGCAAAAGACACTAAAGCCTCGTACACACGCTTAGATTTTCGGAGGAACGTCCGTTTTTTGTGGCATGCTAGTCTCATGTCGAAAGTGATGAGGTTACTCACAAAACAACTGAATACAATGTCAGAAGTGACGTAGTGTGTTGAATAGTTTTGTATGTATTCTTTTTATTTCTGAGCATGCGTCTTGCTCTTACAATTTTTTGCGTACGAAAACCGTACTAATGAAATGAAAAAACAAAAATATTATAGTCTGCACATCCAGCTTTTGTCTGCCGAAAAAGTGAAATCAGCTGTCGAAAGCATCGTACTAACGATCCGAAAATCGTCAGACAGCTCGTCGTACAAATTTTTCCATTGGATTTCCTTATCGTGTGTACGGGCCTTTAGACATTGCAGCTCTGATGTTCCTGTGTTGCAGCACGTCACAATGCAAGGCATTGCACTACCAAGCAATGTGGCATGCTGCATTGGGAAAAAATGCTACATGTCCATGGTATGTTGTTCTTGTATAACGGGAGCCCATTTAAAATGAATGGGCTGCCTTAATGCAACGCGCATTGTCGCATGACACAATACATGTTAATTCACATGCATTAACTCAACACAAAAATGGCAAAGTGTGAATGGGCCCTTAAACAGCAAGATAAATAGCTACTGTACTTGTCTCAGTACAGCAGACCTATAAGATTAACAACAGTTGTTAGAAAATGCCTTCTAGTAACAAGTTTTAACACTTGATTGTGGGTGACCCAGTTCTTGTAAGCAGTACTCAAAATAGTTTAATTTGTTGTATTTGTGTGTCTGCCCTTATGCTGCCTATATAATATGTTGCCAACATACCTACCTCCTACATGTGGCAAAGTCCAATTTAATTGCATCATGATAACATCACAGAATAATGCAATGTATTCAATGACAGTCAATGGTCATTACAACATCCACACCATGGTTGACTCCAATATGGTGCGCGACAAAATAATGTTTTTCTGTTTCAATAGTTTTATTTGGTTTTAACAAGTGGTTAACATGCTAAAGTTCCACCCACGCAGGGGCTAGTATTGAGGTTGAAACAGGTATTAGCTCATAAGAAGGGAAAAACTAAAGTGACACATAAACAGAAAAAATTTGAGCTAACACAACAGTAGTAAATTTAAGTGTTAATGATGCCGTCAGGATCCAGGAGACCCAGAGAGGTTCCTCACAACTACCAAATCCAAAAGGTGGTGCAATGTACAGCCAAAGCTGAACTGAAAAGGATAGAGGGACATAAAACAAGGTGAAGCTAAAGGGAGGAAGGTCACTCACCTACCAGAGATAGGGAGCTAGAGAAGGGATAGGGGAGTGTATGAAAGAAAGGGACGCCAGAAGGATAGGGACCAAGAGATGGGGAAAAGGGAAGGGTTTGGGAACATCTGGACTGTCCGCCCAAGCTAGGAAATAATGTTTTTCAATCAAAGTGTCCTTATACCATAAACTGAACCTATGCCCAGATCATTCATATTAAAATATTAACATATCCTGAACAAACAGTAAAAACACTCACTTTAAACAAGAATTTATTCCGCTCTGCAACTGTAAGCATTGTAATTAAATTACTTTTCAAACTTCACAACAAAGCCATCCTATTTTTTTTTTTTTATGACAACAGATCTTGGCTGGCTGTCAGCCCTCTAAAGTGGGGTTTCTCAACTAGGGTTCCTCCAGAAGTTATTAAGGGTTCCTTGAGCAATGAGCAATCTCTGCCTCTTAGATAAGTTGCTACTAACACCACTGATCTTTTTAGCGATCTGTAAGGGCGTAGTTCTTTCCAATGTTACCAGTGTAAGAAGCATTCTTTCCACTGACCATCGCACTAATGAATCATGAGTTGTTGATATAGTAATTATTAGCAGTTCCCTGAGGCATTTTAATTGGTACCCCATGCAAGGTTGTGTTTTACTGGCACAGGGATGCATAGGTGTTTTGTGCATCCTCGTGCTGGCAGTCCTGTTGTCTATTGGCTACATAGATACAGCCGCTTCTGTGATATCCATGCGGGTGCATGCGGCATCCCAATAGACAGCAATAAGACTGCTGGCATGGGGATGCACACAACACCTATGTATCCTCATTAAGCCCTGAAATGGGTGATTATAATGATCAGATTTAAAATATTAATGTAAAACCTTTATCCCAGAAGAAACAAATCTGTCTGCTGTTTACGGCATATAAAGTGTTAGTTGGAGTTTAGCTTCAAGTTGTTAGTGTATCTAAATTTGCTAGTATATCTCACCCTCCCCTCAGACTGACAATTCTGCTGTCCAAAGGTGCCCATGTGCTCTTTTATCCAGAGTGGGAGCACTCTAATACAAGAGGTGTGTTACTGGTCAGACCACCAGGTGAAAACAGAGGGAAAAAAGCCTAAAAAATAAAATTAATGCAATGATTGGTAAGCTGCAATATATTACATTTTTGGTTTTGGGTTTAATACCACTTTAACCTTCCCGTGCAGCTTGCTGTAACTTCTTCCCAGCAGCAGGCAGAAGCAGTCAACCCCTGAGGCTTAGGGAAGACCTGCAGAGCCCTAAAAAAGTAAATAACAGCTCAGACTTGTTACAGCCTAGAAATAACCAGACTAAATTTACTTAGGAACACAACAGAATACAACACGGTCCCTACACACATTGCGGATAATAATTTTCAAGATTTATTTTTTAATATTTAATAATAAAATATTTACTTTTCAGTCCTATGTAGATTAGTATGTGGTGAAAACATAATTTTTACACCTTTCTGCTCATTTAGTGGCATTATTATAACACAAGAACAAAAGCTTTCGATTGAGCCCCTAAATTTGACAGAGAATGGAGCACATGCTGTGTATGCCTATCAGGACGAGGATGCCCCTAAGACTTGCGGAGGGGACCATACCATGTATAATGAGTCTGTAATGATCAAGACATCCTCTTCCAGGAGAAGTTCTGAGGTAAGACTGTAGCAGCTACAGCAAAGTTGAAACAATTTAACTGGTAGTTACAGGGCTTGGTAAGTGGGTAATTTTGCAGGGTTTGCACACTATGGGGTTGATTTACTAAAACTGGAGAGTGAAAACTCTGGTGCAGCTCTGCATAGAAACCAATCAGCTTCCAGATTTTGCACTCTCCAGTTTTAGTAAATCAACCCCTATGTGTACACATTTACAGGCTCTGGACTCCTCTACCACACAGAGCTTGCATACTTGATGCAACAGAGGACCACTTCTTGCATTTCAACTTCTTAATGACCAGACTACACCTTGGAGACCCTGCATAGATTATTACATAGCCCCCAAACATGTACACCTCAAAAAGAACATCTGTATCTCTTTTACATTAGAAACAAATTTGAATTTCTTTCAGTAGTAACTAATATCTATTAAAGGTTTTGTGTAAAATTACAAAATTCTTTTACTGCATTATATTCACGTTAAAGAAGAACTATCACAGCATGCAGCACTTGGATCAGGTTCTCAAATTTGATCTGTGGTCTTATTGTGCATTGAACTTTTACTGTTTGCTGTAGCTCCACCTTAAGTTGAAGCCCAAATTGTGAGAAAGTACAGCCAGCGCAATAGCCACCTTATCCTTTTTCTGCAAAAATAGGTTTTGTACAGCATATCAGCTTACCTTGCCAACCCTGACTGATCATTCCCAACACAAGCTCTAGTAAAAAATCATGACTAGGGCATAACAGATGTCCTCAATCTACTTACCAGCAAGGGCCGCTATGTCCCCTAACCCCTCTTACCCCATATGCCTAAGTCGTGCTTATGAGAAAAAAAATTCTGCACTATAATTATGAATGAGTCATTTTTAAACGATAATATTTTTAGGATACAGGATCAGTCAATATGTACACAGACTAAAAATAGGAGATTTATTCACCAGGCATGTATTCAATGTACAAAATAGTTATATGTATTGGTTGACAGAAATAAATGTTACATAAAATATTGAAAACCAATTGAAAACACCCGCTAATGGGAGTGTTGTACTTTTTAAATGACACAGAAATTATAAAATGCCCATGTAGCGTCAATAACCTTGTATATATGACGATTAGACAGAACGTCTGTATTTCACAAATTTACCCGTTACTATAATGCAGTTACGGTAAGTAAGTGATCAACAGCGTGCAATAAAATATATGCCTGCTATGTCAACAAAAAGAAAAATTACAAAAATTGTAAGGTAAAAATGAAGCTACAGAAAAATCTACAAGATGGTTATCGCCTCGAGAGAAATAGTTATCCAACTGTTTATAATAATCAATAAATCAATATTTTCAAATGAAACAATTAAACATAAGGTAGAATAAATACAATATAATTACCCTTTCCAAAATGGCTGCTGGCCTAAAATGGTGGTTACCAGAGTCTCCTAAGATGGCTGCTGTTTCCACAATGGTGTCTGCGTAAGGAGGAACTCCGTCTTGCGTCCCCAGAGTTTCAGAGTATAAGGCGTCAATGAATCTTCATGAGTGTGGGTGGGGTTATGAGTATGTTTGAGTTTATGTATGAAGTCTTAGGTAATGGTCTGTGGTCTTAAATACCACTCTGAACAATGAACTCATAAAAAAATGGCATAAACCTAGCACTTAAAGAGGAAGTAAAGCCTCAGATTTTTTAATTTTTTTTTAAATGGAACTTGCAAGGCAAAGGCATAATGAGCTAGTATGCATAGCATACTAGCTCATTATGAATAACTTACCTGAGAACGAAGCCCCCGAAGCGACCCTCGTCCACGTCCTCATCCACCACCATCAATCCCGGAGTGACTTCCGGGTAGACATGTGCGATTAGTTTCGTAAGAATCGGAAATTCGTACGAATTTTTCGAAATTCGTACAAATCCGAATTACGAATTTTTACGAATACGAATTCTGTACGAAATACGAAATTTCGTTTATGAATTTCGGATCCAAATTATCCGAATCCAAACTACCAAATAACTAATTTCAACTAATATGAAAGAAATTATAGTGATCATTAACGATTCGTAACGATTCGTAAACAAAAATTCGTATTTCGTACTTCCTCTGAGTGATTAGTGAACAATAGACAATAGACTTGTGTTATGTAACGTTAATATGTTTTCGGATAATTCGTTGTTATTCGTAGAGTGTCGTTATTCGTTATTCAAATTAACGATTTGTAACGATTCGTACGTATTCGTAAACGAAATTTCATACTTCCTCTGAGTGATTGGTGAACAATAGACAATAGACTTGTGTTATGTAACGTTAATAAGTTTTCGGATAATTTGTTATTATTCGTAGAGTGTCGTTATTCGTTATCCAAATTAACGATTCGTAACGATTCATACGAAATTCGTATTTCGTACGAATCCGAATTAAATTTCGCACACGAATTACGAATTCAGAATTTTTTTTTTATACGGAACAGAACGAAACGAAACAAATTTTTTGATGGCTCCCATGTCTACTTCCGGGTGTTGCTGCTCCGGCACTGTGATTCGCCGGAGCATCGATGACGTCACTCCTACGCATGCGCACGGGAGCCGCCAAGAGCGGCATATCGCTGCGATGCCGTAGACAGCGGTGCCTGTCTTTTTGTAAATATCTCCTAAACCGTGTAGGTTTAAGAGATATTTATTGGACCTACAGGTAAGCCTTAATCTAGGCTTACCTGTAGGCCAAAGTGGTTTGTAAGGGTTTACAACCACTTTAAGGTGGGGCTTCATTTCCATTGGTTGAGGTAGCTAATAATTTACCTTCTTGGAAATCTTTTTGTTTGAATTGTCACTGCTTCTTTTAAACACCAAGGGTCATCATGGAGCAGAAATAGTTAACATTTTGTAGAAATGTCCATATCTTCATAATGTGTATCTGACTATATAGTGTTGCTAGTATATCTATAATATTTAGAAGCTCTGGTAACCAGTACAATGTGAGGCTACAATTTTACACATTACTATCGCATAAAATTATTGAATATGAACATATGCATTACCCCTGTAAATACTATGATTACTTATGCATTTATATATATAAATATCTGTATACATGGTTAAGCTAGCGATATGTCATTCACAACAATAATAGGTATACTTAAAGCTATTTTCACCTTTAATATGTTCTCCAAAAAAATATATATATTTATTTTATAACAAAATTACTATTGCACCAGCAGACACTGAAATCATGACTGTATCTATGACATAGAATGTAATATATAAGGCTATAGTCTTAGATATATGCATAGATGGTATGATTCACAATGAAATATTATCCTAAACATATCACGAAAATTCCATCATTCCCTTTAGGCATGTTATGGACCATGGAATTGGTACATCAACATTTGTGTAAATAGTTATAGTGGGATTGACGTTGTATAGTGTCCATATATGTGAGAACTGATGTCTGAAACATATATATAAAACTGTTACACAAGAGAGATAAAAAGTAGGGAACCAGGAAGTGAAGCCGCAAGGCTTCATTTCTTGATTCCCATACCCAAGATGGTGGCGGCAGCATCCGAGGATCGAGGGAAAATTCGACCTCAGGTGCCGACATCGCTGGACCCTGGGACAGGTAAGTGTCCTTATTTTAAAAGTCAGTAGCTGCAGTATTTGTAGCTGCTGACTCCCTCTTTAATAACTAGCTTTGCAGACCATTGGAATTCATAGGTCTTATCTGAATTCACCTGGGGCCTTCACACCCCACCTTCATGTAACCATCAGGCTATTTTGGTTTATTACCCCAGGTCTGTGAGTAAACTATAAACTATTGTTTCTATCTTCAGCTCTGTAAGTAAGCTTGTTTGTAGATCTCTAACAAAGTGAGAAAAATACAATATGTTCTATCTTGAAAAAACTGTCATGTGTCTGCCCTGAGCTTCACCTCTGTTTTGGAGCCTATTCCATGTACTAATTAAACAAAAATGTATTATTTCTTCTCAAAAAGTCTAAAAATGATCAGACTGTCACTTTTTGGAGTGAAGATTGGCCATAATCATTTATTAACATGTAACCAATATATAGAAAAAGATTCCTTAAAACAGAAATATAATAATAACAATAACAACTAACAATTTCTGGTCTTTGAAGGCACTAACGAACCAAAAACAGCTTTGTATCTGCAGAACCAGCTTGAGGACAATCCCAACTCTCTGCCGACACCTCCATTTCCACAAATTCCCAGTTAATCCAGCGTTAACTGGGATTTAACAGAGGACGCCACAACACAGATGGGTTCTTACTCAGTAAATTACTCAGTAACACAGTACATTTTCAACGCCTCCAAAGACCCCAACCACCGGGCCACTATGACCACCTATCGATTCGAAACCATAAGACAGGGTGGGAGGGAGTCAAGTTCCTTCATTGCCTATCACCATGAACTGCTTGTAGCTCTTCAAAATCCCCTACTGACATTGTTACAGCCCCTTCCTGAACATTCAATTCCACCAATCCAGTTACGTAACATCATATCTCCCGATCCTTATCTATAATGGTTAACCCCCTAACTCCTTGACTTTCCAGTCATGTCTGCCCTTCAACTATTTTTTTTTGTTGCTTTGGGCCCATCTTTCAGTGCTGTTGTAGCTATGTGATTAATATGCTGGTGCTATGTTTGTTTACAAGCAGACACAGTTAGATCACACAGCCTGGACAGTGCTGAATGATCTTTTGTAAGTGGGGGGGAAGTAATTGCGCTAAACTCATAAGTGAACAACACAAAACTGTATACAAATGGTGATGAAGCTGCTACACTAGAATGTGACAAAAATTCAAAAGACAATGTGGATGGAAATGTAGCGCTACAAACGATGTGAAGGTGAATCCAATAAATGAACACCAAAAATAATAAATGGGTGATGCACAAGAGGTGTCTCTATGTCATAAATAAATAAAACATATAAAGTCCAATGGAATGAACAAAATGGACACAATGTGAATCAACACAATGTGAATGTAAAGTCCCAAATACACAAATAAAGTGGTGATGTGAAGACGTGGGTATCGCACAAAATGCTCCCCAGATGTTTTCCAACCGTGGAAAGAAAAAAGGGGGCTCCGATGGTGCAAGTCAAAATAAGAAGTGACGCGTTTCGTGTAATACACACTTCAACTGGGGCATCTGATCATTTTTGGTTTTCATTTATTGGATTTACCTTCACATCGTTTGTAGCGCTACATTTCCTGAATGATCTTTTACTTATGTGAGAGTCAGCACTGTTGGGCTTTGTGACTGGCGCTCTTCTCTGCATGGCTCTAATCAGCAGCTCTTTCTTTAGACAGTTTCTTCATTCTCAGTTGCGATAAATTTCTTAAACAGCCCCAGCATCCATACCACTTGTGGACAGGGACTCTGGTTTATACTGCTCTGCACATAGGTAACTTAATTGCACTACAAAAATGGCTAGCATGTCTTCTTTTTAACGTTTTATTGTCTCATTTTTTTATTTTTTTATTTTTTATGAAATTATTTAAAAATGTTTACAATTACGGATATGCTTGTACCTATTTTTTATTTATCCTGGTAGGTAAAGGAATTCCTGAAAGCTAGAAAATATATTGAGCTGTATATTGTGGCAGATCACTCTATGGTAAGACCATACAAGTACTGCTGTATATATGATATATTTCTGGTATGCATGACATGTAAAAAACGGTAACAAGTCACGTTTAGGACAAAGCATTTACCAACACACTTGCTGGCCAGCCTGCAAAACAAACAAATTGGCCCTGTCTAATGCCGCGTACACACGACTTTCCGGCGGACCAGAGTCCGTCGGACAATTCGATCGTGTGGGGGCTCCAGCTGACTTTTTCTTCCCAAATGTCCGGCGGACCTAGAACTAAGACTGGCTTCAAAATTGTCCGCCGGACTCGAGTCCGGTCGAAAAGTCCAGTCGTCTGTGTGCTAGTCCGACGGACTAAAACCGACGCTAGGGCAGCTATTGGCTACTGGCTATGAACTTCCTTATTCTACATGATCACGTTCGAATCCGGTGGACTTTTGGAGTGATCATGTGTGGCCAAGCCTGTTCGCTTGAAAGTCCGGCGGACCTCAGCTGCAAAGTCCGTTGGATTGTCCACCGGAAAGTCCGATCGTGTGTACGCGGCATTACAGTTTATGTTAAAAACAGGGGGTTTTGTTTGCACACATTTGCAAATATATGCATAAGCTACAGTGCCCACGTCAAGGGACCTCTGTATATTCTGTGGTCCTAACTCTAAATTTCCAGAGCCTCCATAGTAGCAGCACATAAAAGAATGGATAGATTAAGGGCAGGTGTCCCTGGAAGGAGCCCACCCCTCCTTAAATACACAGGGACACATGTTATGCCCAGCATGAGTACAATGGCAGCGAAAGAATCCTGTGCATCCCTGCACCCAATTCGTTCAACTGTACAAAAAAGTGGCAACCACCCCAACCTATAACTGGCCCTTGCAGCAGGGTGCACATGGAAGGGCAATGCACATCACAAACAAACAAAAGATTGCCCAGCTCACTTACTGACCAGCCTGCAAAAAAAATTAATTGGCCTTGTCCAACAATTTACGTTGAAAACAGAGGGTTTTGTTTGCACTTAGATACGCATTTAATTGGTATCTGCTTGCTTGCCTCTGATAATCCAGGAGTACCATAAGGCTATGGTTAATAGGACTGTCATATGATTACCTAAATCTGAACTCATGTCAATGGATGCCAATTAATGCAGTTATGTATTTATTTAAAAATATTAAATGTATTTTAAATAAAACTAGTATTAAAAAAGAAATAATTTCATTTGATTTTCAATTCAATCTTTTAATCCCATGTTCAACACCACTCAGACTAGGAAAAGGAGGAGCAATACTTGGGGTCAGTCTGGTTTGCTGCATACACATTTGCTGACAATGAACAAGCTGACAGGAGAAGGGAGTAGAGAGAAGACCTCACCTGTCTGTTTCTGTTTATTCGTAGTTAAGGGCAGTGCAGGTGTATTGCTTATGCTTAACTACAACAGAGAAAATCAGTTCACCAGTCTGGCTGTACTGTGTGATGAGACAGGGTATTGCCTGCCTGACATTCAGCTTTAAGTGGTTGGGATGGTCCAGATTAAACAGTCTGCCCACATTCTATTTTCAGTGTAGTCCCTTTGGTTGTGGTAAAGCTGTGCCATTCCCTAAACACTTATGGTTCTGGTGTTATAAACACTCACTGTGATTTTTTGCTCCCCTACTGTGACCTCTTCTGCTGCAGGTTCCCTTCTCTATTACAGATAATCTTGGGTACTTTTCCAGGCTCCTTTCCTTAGGCCCTGCACATGCACATTTATCCTGGGCAAGGTTGTGTATTCCTGGTTTGGTCGCCCATCTCATAAGGGCCCATTCACACCTCTTCATTGAAGGCCATTCCTTTAAGGGCATATTGAAAATTGTGTATTGTGGTGCATTGCTGCTCTAGTGTCATCATTTTCAATGGCCCTCCCACTCACTAACCCAAAGGACCTTTGGCACTTATGCATTGCAGTGCACAAAAACACACAGTATTGCACTACAGTGCATTGTGGTGCACTGTGTCTGTATTTTTGGTGCATGGTACATTTATTTGAATGGCCTGCCTTACTGCAATTCACATTATTGCTCATGCATTAACGCAATGCAGCAGAATGTCAAAGTGGGTCCTTAAAGAACAGGAGATCCGAAGGGAGACCCCAGGAATGACATTAGGGGAACCAGAAAAAAGACTGTAGAAAGAATAAAGGGGGAGGACGGATACTAAACAAGACCCGCATCCAGCTACACTCCTGGTAGTTGACTATGATACATCAACCATTCTCCTGGGCAAACATTCTGTAGGCGTGTGCCTAACAATTATGCATCAAATTTGTACACATGACATGCCTATGTAAAAATACAGCAGTTGTGTTACATATTATGCAGAAATAGTACAAAAATCTGAATTTAACTTACCAAAATGCAGCGACCAGTATAATTTAGCACTTTATCATGTATCAAGTACAGACTGCCAAAATGATTCCCTATGTAGAGATGCAGGTTGTTGGGCTTTACTTGTTATCATTGATTGATTTTTCTGGCAATAAATTCTACTGTGTAGGACAAACTGTACACATTTATAGGAATATTAATACATGACACATAATATTAACACACTAATGTTTTTTTCTAGTATATAAAATATGATGGTAATGAAGAAGAAATCCGGACACGGGTATTTAAAATGATTAATTACATTAACATTGTAAGTAAATATATCATTCTGACATGTATTTACTGAGATTTGAGAGTTTTGTGGTGTGATTCAGATTATATTATCATCAGGATCCATGTTTGCCAACACAGCAGAATTAATCATTAGGAAGATCATACATGGGCTCTCAGCCTATGCCCATAAATGTGTAGGACCACATTCATATTAACAAGCTGTACCTAACAGGGTTGAAGCATAAATACAACATGATAATTGAAATAAAATGTCATTCTGTTTGGTTTGATGTTGACCTTTACTTAAAGTCCAGGAAACAAAATTGATTATGGTTTGTGATCCATTTCAAATTATCACCATTGTTAGAAAAGTGCATTCAAAGGCAAAACTTTAAGTTTTTTAAAATTTTGGATAGTGTGGGAAAGGGATAGAACTCTTGCCATGTTTTTAATGTTCTCTGTTTCCCCATTGGAGAGATTAACTGTTTATCTGTAATTATAACCATTGCCACTAAGACCCCTTTTACACTGGGGCACGGGCCGCGTTATCGGTAATTTGCCACCAGTTTTAGCAGCGCTTTACTGCTTTTATAGCGGCACTTTTCAGCCACTAGCAGGGCGCTTTTAACTCCGCTAGCGGCTGAGGAAACGGTTAAAACCACCTGCAAATCGCTGCTGCCAAAGCGCTTTGCAGGCACTTCAGCAGTGCTGCCCATTGATTTCAATGGCAGTGGCGGTTTAGGAGCGCTCCCGCACCGCCCCAAAGACGCTGCTTGCAGGACTTTTTTTTTCGGTCTTGCAAGCGCACCGCCTCAGTGTGAAAGCACTCAGTCTTTCCCACTGGGCAGGCTTGAGAGGCGTTTTTCAGGCGTTTTACAGGTGCTATTTTTAGTGCTAAACGCTTGGAAAGCGCCTTCAGTGTGAAAGGGGTCTTAGGCCAAAACTGAGAGAAAATTAAAACTTTTGAATTATCACAGTAACAGGAATAGTAGGGAAATCTTCTAATGGGAATATTTGATATCTTAATCACTTTGAAGAGATTAACTTTTGATTCCTGTTGTGTCTTTGGGACAGTAAGTGAAGGAATAGCTCCCCATTTGAACACAGATGGGAACAAAAACTCTGAGGGCTGGATCACACAACAAGCACACTCCAGATTAGTTCCTGGTTTATTTTTGCATGCGCGTTTTTAATGCGTTTTTGACACATTTCGGTGCATTTTTTATGCTTTTCCGGATTTTTCTTATTTTTTCCTGGTTTTCTTTTCACTGTACTGGGGTCCGGTGCATTTTTGATGCGTCCCGGTGCATTTTTGATGCTTTTTACCGCAGTCCAGTGCAGGAAAAATGCAACATATTCTACTTTTTTTTTCTGGAACTGGAACGCACTAAAACTGAACACACTGTGCGTGTGGTGTGAACTGGCCCCGACAAAAGTTTTAATCCTTCTTTCTTCTATCCAAAAAAAATACATTTTAGTTTTAATAAATTATATAATTTAACAAAGACAGAGTTACCTAGTGGCTGTCACTAGTCCAAGATGGTAGACAGTCAATGTGAAAGTGAACTCTGGAGATGCACAACCTGGGCAGAGGAGCTGCAAAACTGAAGAAAAAGGATGAAGACCTAGAAGGGTTTATGGGATGTGATGAATAGTGGATAGGCGTTACCTGACTGGTGAGAAATGGGCGCATGAGGGTTTGGACTATCTTGGTACCTCAAGCACATAGACAAAAGTATATACTGACTGGTGAGAGATAAGGGGGAAGGATTGCTTTGAATGATGTCAGTAGGAAGCTAAGAGGTCAAGTTTTTCTGCTTGCCTTTGAAATGGGCAGAGTGCAGTAACATTTTTCTATAGCAGCTGGGAGGTAAGGACATTTTTTGAGAAGGAAATGTTAAGCTCACCATACATTACAATCAATGTATTGCACAAGTTACACTTGTGGTCGGTGTTGTGCCCCCCCCCCCCCCCCAAGTTATAATGGCGGTCAGTGTAGTGATGGCCTCAATTAGCTGTCAGCCTAATGCCCCTTTAAAATTGTGGTCAGTGAGGTGACCTCTTTGAATTAAAGTGCCCCCCTTTAAATCGGTGGCCAGTGTGCTGCTACAGTAGCTTGTTTAAGATTTATGTTTTTACGCATTCGGTATGTTCCTTTGTTCCCCCTTTTTTTTGCTCCTAGTTAGGCCAGCCCTTGGTCAGACACTCCCATTCCATCTATTCTCTTGGTTTTTACCCTTATGGTTTGAAGAGTTCCCTCAATATCAGTAGAAGCCATGTTGTTCAATAAAGCCTTTTCACCTTCAAGAAGTACCCATAAACCATCTTTGTAAAGCACCAAGCCTACAATAAACCACACTGGATTACACTTTGAGTGAGTTGATACAGCCTGTGGATCTTTTTAGGTCAGTAAGCTGCTGTACTGTTCCCACAGACTGGGTTTCCTAGTCATGCCGATTGGATAAAGCAACATTTAAAAATTGAACAGTCAGTGCAGTTAAGTTGGTGGTCTGTGGCTTTAATTTTACATTTCAAGTCAATTTAATTTTTAGAAGAAAGCCTACCAATGGAAGACATTTATTATATTATTATTACATATCTTTTTTTTATCATTATTTTCAGGTGTACAAACCTCTAAATATATTTGTGGCACTGACTGGTATGGAAATCTGGAAGACAAACAATCAATTTCAAGTAGTCACAAACATAGATGATACTCTACGCAGATTCTCGGCTTGGCTGAAAGACAATCTGTTGCCCAGGAAACCTCATGATAATGCTCAGTTTTTAACGTAAACTTTTCTTGTATTTCTCTGTTTTTATAAAAAAATTAAGCAATATAGGGAGTATGAAGTGCTGATTAGTTTACCTAGGTTTTGTAATATTAGAAGTACATACCGTATTTATCGGCGTATAACACGCACTTTTTCCCCCTAAAAATCGGGGGAAAGTCGTGGGTGCGTGTTATACGCCGATACCCCCAAAAAAAAAAAATTCCAAAATGTCAAAAATGGCAAGCGCTGCCGAAAAATAGCAAGCGCTGCCGAAAAAGACCGAATTGCGGCCGAAAAAACCCGAAGCCGCGCCGGAATAGACCGAGCAGACTGTTCGGGTCTGCTCGGAGTCCCGCCTCCCTGCGTTCGCTCCGGAAACAGCAGGGAGGCGGGACCGTGAGCGGAGCTGAACAGTCGGCTCGCCTTTTCCGGGGCCGCTTCGGTCTTTTTCGGCCGCGCCTCGGTCTTTTTCGGCGGCGCGCGCGACAGAGAGTCTCGGCGGCGGGAAATTTAAACCCGGACCGGACTTCAAATGACGCTGGCAAGGTACAATGTCGCTGGGCATGGCTGCAATGACGCTGTCAAGGTACAATGTCGCTGGGCATGGCTGCAATGACCCTGGGCAAGGCTGCAATGATGCTGGGCAAGGCTGCAATGATGCTGGGCAAGGCTGCAATGACGCTGGGCATGGCTGCAATGACCCTGGGCAAGGCTGCAATGATGCTGGGCAAGGCTGCAATGACGCTGGGCATGGCTGCAATGACCCTGGGCAAGGCTGCAATGATGCTGGGCAAGGCTGCAATGACGCTGGGCAAGGCTGCAATGACGCTGGGCAAGGCTGCAATGACGCTGGGCATGGCTGCAATGACGCTGGGCATGGCTGCAATGACGCTGGGCATGACTGCAATGACGTTGGGCAAGCTGCAATGACGCTGGGCAAGGCTGCAATGACGCTGGGCAAGGCTGCAAATGACGCTTAAATGTAAGTTTTTGTTTTTTCCCTAAACTTCCCTCCTAAAACTTTTTTTCCTTAAAATGCCCTCCTAAACTTGGGGTGCGTGTTATACGCCGGTGCCTGTTATACGCCGATAAATACGGTATGTGTTTTGGTCACAGCCGTGATAACAATATGTGCATGTCTAATGCCGCGTACACATGATCGGAATTCTCGTCGGAAAAAGCTCTGATGGTTTTCCTGATGGGATTCCGACGGAATTCCACTCAAACTGTCTTGCCTACACACGGTCACACCAAATTCCGACTGTCAAGAACGCAGTGATGTACAACACTGCGGCGCTAGCCGAGAAAAACACTAGCCGAGAAAAAATGAAGTTTAATGCTTCCGAGCATGCGTCAAATTGTTTCCAAACATGCGTAGGAATTTTGCGCGTCAGAATTGCTACAGACGATCGGAATTTCTGATAGAAACCTTTTCCGTCAGAAAAATTGAGAACATGCTCTCAAATTTTGCTGGCGGGAATTCGGCCAGCAAAATTCCGATGGAGCCTACACACGATCGTATTTTATGATGAAAAGCTCTCATCGGTCTTTTGCTGGCCGAAATTCCGATCGTGTGTACGCGGCATAAGGCTGATATCAGTAGGTTTCTAGTTTTCATTATTTGTTCATGATTTATCATTATTTGATACTCGTATATAATGCACATATGTATCGTTTGATACAACGGTTGGTTGTCTTTCTTTGCCTACATTGGTATGGTTGGGGCAGGTGACACCTATACAGGAATCTCTGGATTTCTCCTATTGTTGTCACCATCAGTGATTGGCTCGTTGAATGTTGCTACATTCTTTTGTTTTATAATCTCATTTTGTTTTTTATTTACTATATGTAGCTATTTCTTTTTTTCTGTATTATCTTGCTCTATTTTGTGTGTTTCTTTACACACTAGATGTGTCTGTCTTGTCCTAAGCAGCAGTCTTTAACCACTTAAGGACCAGCTACCGCAGTTATACCGCGGCAGGTTGGCTCCCCTGGGTGAATCGCCGTAACTGTACGTCGGCCTCTTTAAGAGCTCTAGAGGGCGCGCATCAGCCACCCGCGATCGCTCCTGACAGAGAAAGAATGGGGATCTCCGTTCTGTCAGGGGATGAGAGACAGATCTGTTGTTCCTACTGATTAGGAACAGCGATCGGTCTCCTCCTCCAGGAAGTCCCACCCCCCACAGTTAGAAACACTCCCTAGGTAACACATTTAACCCCTTGATTGCCCCCTAGTGTTAACCCCTTTCCTGCCAGTGACATTTATACAGTAATCAGGGGCTGTTTTTTAGCCCTGATCACTGTATAAATGTCACTGCACTGGTCCCAAAAAAGTGTCCAATCTGTCCACTGTAATGTTGCAGTCCCGCTAAAAATCGCTGATTGCTGACATTACTACTAAAAGAATCAATGCTAAAAATGACATAAATCTATCCCCTATTTTGTAGACGCAATAACTTTTGCGCAAACCAATCAATATACACTTATTGCGATTTTTTTTTACCAAAAATATGTAAAAGAATACATATTGGCCTAAACTGATGAAAACACTTTTATTTTTATTTTTTTATTTGGATATGTATTTTAGCAAAAAGTAAAAATATAGCTTTTTTTTCAAAATTGTTGCTCTTTTTCTGTTTATAGCGCAAACAATAAAAAAACGCAGAGGTTATCAAATAGCACCAAAAGAAAGCTATATTTGTGGAAAAAAAAGGACGTCAATTATGTTTGGGTAAAGCGTCACACCGCAAAAAATGGCCTGGTCATTAAGGGGGAAAAACTTCCGGTCCTTAAGTGGTTAAGCACTAATTGATTCAGCTGTTATTCAGGTATATAACAGTTAGGCCCCTTTCACGCTGGGGTGGGGGCAGCGTTGGCGGTAAAGCCACTATTTTTAGCGGCGCTTTACCGTCGTATTTGCGGCCGAAAAAGGGTTAACCCCCACTAGCGTCCGAAAAAGGGTTAAAACCACCCGCAAAGCACTGCTGCAGCGGCGCTTTGTCGGGGGTATAGCCGCGCTGCCCCATTCATTTCAATGGGCAGGAGCGGTGGAGGAGTGGTATACACACCGCTCCTTCACTGCTCCAAAGATGCTGCTAGCAGGACTTTTTTTACCATCCTGCCAGCGCACCGCTCCAGTGTGAAAGCCCTCTGGCTTTCACACTGGAGAGACAGCAGTGGCTGCTCCAGGGAACTTTGCAGGCGCTATTTTTAGCGCTGTAGCGCCTGCAAAGCGTTCCAGTGTGAAAGGAGTCTTAACTACACATGTGCTTCTGAGGTTATGAATAAGCAATTTGGTTCGTGAAACTAGTTAACCTTGCTGCTATAGTCCTGTTGTATTGTGGCCTAGTGATGATATGCGTGGGTTTTTAAGATTAAAGCAATTAGGCTCGGCTTCCATTATTGCGACCCCAAAGTCACGCAAATTACAGTGTGACTTTGCAATGGGATTTTTGATGCAATGTCATACCACTGGTGAGAACCATGGGAGAACAAGTTGCACCGACGTCGGAACAAAGTAGTACAAGAACCTTTTTTTGAAGTCGCTGCGACTTGAGTCTCTATTACTCAGATAGCTTTATGCCTGCAAATATCTACAGCCACTGGTGTAATCCTAGGGGTGCGTATCAGGGGGTATGCTGGCTACAAATCTAGAGGGATTTTACCAGTGGTGTATTAAAGAGGGTGTAAAGGGTCCGCACCGGGTACACACTCACTGGGGATGTTGAGGCTGTATGGCATTTATTTATTTATTTTGTTGTTGTTGTTGCCCCATGCAACACAAATAAATAAAAGTCTATGGAACCAAAAAACAGAAAAAAGTCCCTGGCCCTTTCCATAAAATGCACAGATGTGAACTACATCCATAGGAAACCATATTAATGGACTGTAGTGTGTTTCTGCAAAACTGAAAACGCACAAAAAAATGCATAGGTGTGAACCAGGCCTAACTGATACTACAAAAGTCCCTCCGACTTTAGAAAAGGTTCCCGCATTACCATAGTGGTAATTAGGGTGTGCAACCCAATGCTCAAACACACATGCCTTTGTCTGCAGCCTCAGCTGCACTGGACAGGGAATGAATGGGAAGTGCTCTGTGCTGAGCAGCTTCCTGATCATTCACAAACAGAAGCATAGTAACCACATTTTACTACGCTTCAATTATGAATGAACAAAGTGAGTGTGTTCACTGTGTTCATTTAGAAAAGGAACGGTGAAGATATTTGCCAGCACACCATGGAACGACACAAATAGCGTCCAAACGGGTGATTTATTGCATGATCACTACACAAGGATAGTGCAACGCTTTGGAGCCACACAGGTCATGTGATGATGCCTGACGAAGGGGCCCTGCGTGGCTCTGAAACGTTGCACTATCCTTGTGTTGTGATCATGCAATAAATCACCCGTTTGGACGCTATTTGGTGGGCTGGCAAATATCTTCACCGTGACTTGAACCAGTATCCAGCTGGTTGTTGCTGCAGCACCCAAATCCGAGAGCGCATCCAGGAACGTGTGTGATGGGAAAATGAAGTACCATTTAGAAAAGGAGGGCACTGGTAAATTACATATTTGCTAGCCCCTTCCCCCGCTCTCCATCCTGAAACATCCCCACAGCATCCAGGGGGAGAAGAGAGAAGGGAAGCCAGCAGCACTGCGGGGCAGAGGGCCAACATGAGAGGAAGCCCGGCAGTGGGAGAATCAGCACAACACATAGTGATTAGGGTGTTCCCAGGCACACCTGGCACACCCCCTGCGCACACCTATGTGCATTACTTTGGTCTGACTTGGGTGCGATTTCAACCCTTGTATTGGCTCCTAAATAGCATCCAAGTTGGATAAAGTCAGAAGGAAGTCACAGGGCAAAGTTGCAGTCAAAGTTGCAGGCAAAGTCGTACGACTTTTCTGTTGCAGCAGTATGAACCGATTAGAGACCAAAACATATCGACTGAAAATAGTGTTTGCGGAAAAAGGTGCCGATAATGGCGGTGAAAACACACTCAAATTTTGCCGCAATTTTACCACAATTTTACTGTGCTTATGGTGTATTTTTTATAGGTCATGTGACTCAAATGCGTTATAGATGCGTTCTTGCAGCATTTTCAATGCATTTCAACGGGGAGGTGCGTTTTTGGTGCAGTTTTTTTTAACTGACCAAAAATGCAGCAAGCAAGATTTTTAACACCACAATGGAAGCGCAACAGACCAGTGTGAAGACATACATAGAATTTAAAGGGATGCATTTTTCTTCACTTTTTCTTGCCCTAAAGGTGCCGATAATGGCCGACAATAAATTCATATTTAT
This sequence comes from Lithobates sylvaticus, assembly GCA_028564925.1. NCBI lineage: Eukaryota > Metazoa > Chordata > Amphibia > Anura > Ranidae > Lithobates > Lithobates sylvaticus. Next base: position 111,815,485 of record CM053029.1, on the reverse strand, counting down.
TTAAATTCATGATATTAATTAAAAATGTGAATATAATACAATTATATATAAAAATATATATATATATATATTTTAAACTGTCATTTTCGGTTTTGGCCAAGTGCATCCTGCATTTTCGGTTTCGGCACCAATATTCCATACCATACCATTCGGTGTACCTCTACCATATGTATGGAACAGTTTAATTTCAGTGCTGAGGTTTGTATATGTCTCTTACACTCTCGCTTGTGGCGCAGTCATTAAAACATATTTTATGGGTAAAGGGACTGTGGCATATGTATGTTGAGTATAGGGGAAGTAGGTTCAGGTTTTAATATTGTCCCACTGTTAATATGATTTGACCACACCAACAATTCGGCATGGCTGCGTTGATGCTTCATACAATTTTTTGGAGGTGGGGGTATAAAAAATGACCGACTCCAGGTGCCAGACGTGCTAGGTACGCCCCTGGCTTTAACAGAGTCATAGGGATCAGCAGAAGGAACCGTGGCAGGGGACACAAGCATCCAACATTAATTTTCCCTTCTTTAGAGACCTGACAGCAGGGCTCGAGTCCTGCGGGAACGTGTAGGAACGGCGTCCCTGCACTTTTTTCACAGCAGGAACGCTGTTCCCTCTTCAGGACTAGAGCCGCCCTAGGCTCTAGCACAGGCATCACTAAATGGCGGACCGCGGGCCAAGTCCGGACCGTGTCAATGATCTGTGCGGCCCCGCCGCAGTCACGCCATTTAGAGATTTGATTTTTTATCTTCAGCTGACGCTGCCTGCTAGCTCTGTTGTCTTCACAGAGCTGACATCGGAAGAGCAGCACAGTGATGCACGGAGGGCAGGGGCTGGCCCAGTTAACTGATTGGTTGCTAGAACCGCTCTGCATTCTATCAACCAATCAGTTAACTGGGGCAGGTCCCGCCCTCTGTCCATCCCTTTGCTGCACTTCCGATGTCAGCTCTGTGCCTCTGATGTCATCTGCTGTGTCCTGTGTAAGGTAAGACAGGGAAGAGGGCACTGTTATGAAGGACGGAGGGGGAAATTATCAGAAACTGAAAGGAATGAGGAGGGGTGATATAAAAGGGAGGCAGGGCAGGAATGTGAAGGGGGGGAATCTACAAAGGGGGTGAGGACAGGAATGTAAAGGGGGTGCCATAAAATGGGTAAGAACAGGAATGTGAATAAGGGTGCTATAAAGGGGCTGAGGACAGGTTTAAATTTTAAAACTGGCTACTTGGTCATCTTCTGTAGTATGTCGCATTTGCAGTCTGGTCATCTCCTGTAGTATGTCGCATTCGCAGTCTGGTCATCTCCTGTAGTATGTCGCATTCTCAGTCTGGTCATCTTCTGTAGTATGTCGCATTCGCAGTCTGGTCATCTCCTGTAGTATGTCGCATTCGCAGTCTGGTCATCTCCTGTAGTATGTCGCATTCGCAGTTTGGTCATCTCTTGTAGTATGTCGCATTCGCAGTCTGGTCATCTTCTGTAGTATGTCGCATTCGCAGTCTGGTCATCTCCTGTAGTATGTCGCATTCGCAGTCTGGTCATCTCCTGTAGTATGTCGCATTCGCAGTCTGGTCATCTTCTGTAGTATGTCACATTCGCAGTCTGGTCATCTCCTGTAGTATGTCGCATTCGCAGTCTGGTCATCTCCTGTAGTATGTCGCATTCGCAGTCTGGTCATCTCCTGTAGTATGTCGCATTCGCAGTCTGGTCATCTCCTGTAGTATGTCGCATTTGCAGTTTGGTCATCTCTTGTAGTATGTCGCATTCGCAGTCTGGTCATCTTCTGTAGTATGTCGCATTCGCAGTCTGGTCATCTCCTGTAGTATGTCGCATTCGCAGTCTGGTCATCTCCTGTAGTATGTCGCATTCGCAGTCTGGTCATCTTCTGTAGTATGTCACATTCGCAGTCTGGTCATCTCCTGTAGTATGTCGCATTCGCAGTCTGGTCATCTCCTGTAGTATGTCGCATTCGCAGTCTGGTCATCTTCTGTAGTATGTCGCATTCACAGTCTGGTCATCTCCTGTAGCATGTCGGATTCGCAGTCACTGTATTTTCTGTGAAATATATATGCATATGAGTGTATCATTTTATTATTTTTTTCTGGTGGGGGAGTGGATCTTGGGTGGGAGTTCCCACACTTTTTTCCCCAGGACTTGACCCCTGCCTGACAGGGTCTCTTTAATTGCCCATTTATCTGTCTGTTGTTTAATGTAAGTTATATTTTTCTGTATCTTCAGGAATGTTGTTTTTACTAACTCTAATGTGGGACTGGCTTACCTTGGAGCAATGTGTGATGATTTATGGTCTGCAGGAGTAAACCAGGTGAGCAATGAAATACCCCCCATAGTCTGTGGCTAATCATAATTGTTATTACAATGCTTTTTACTACTTCCTTGAAGGCCTGTGCTCACAAGAATGTTAGTAGCATCCATGGACACATGAACAAGTGCCTGGCAGCTTAAAGCCCAACTCGCAGAAAATGTATAATTGCCCCCTGCAGTGGGGCTGCGCCCGCATTGTGAGCATTACCTGCTCATTTTGTCTAGGTGAGAGGAGAAACACGTTTGCTTACCTGATCCTCCACTCCCCTGGCAGACCGTGCTCCCCCATACTCTGGAGGTGGACTGTCCCTTGGCGTCATTAAGTCAACTACAGGGTTATGGACCCTACATTGGTCTGAAAGTGGTTGTAAACCCTGTAAAAAAGACAAAGGCATAATGAGCTAGTATGCATAGCCCCCGCAGCGGTCCTCGTTCACAGCTCCGGTGGCCGACATCTCAACAGGGGGTTATTTCCGTGTATCACGGCTCCGGCGCTGTGATTGGCTGGAGCCGCAATGACGTCACTCCTGCGCATGCGTGCAGGAGACGCCAGTAATGGCACAGTACAACTGAAGCAACGGCACATACGTGCCATTGCTTCAGTTTTCTTAAGTGCGCATGTGCCGATGACGTTGGCACATGCAAATACAGGGATATCTCCTAATCCGTTCAGGTTTAGGAGATATCCAGTGTAGCTAATTATAGGCTTGCCTCATAGATGTGCGCAGACCATGGCATTAGGGTGTGCACCCAAAGCTCACACACATCAGAGCAGTGGACGGTGTCAGTAGGAAAGAGATTGATTTTTAGTAGCTTATTTTTATTATTTTTTTTTTATCATAACTTGTTTAAAATTTTTCTATTTTTTACAATTTTATTTAATAAATATTATTATTATTTTTATATATATTTTTATTTTATTTTTTTTTAATATATATATTATATATATATATATATACACACACATATATATACATATATATATATATATATATATATATATATACATACATACACACAATTTTTTAGGAGCTCCATTGCTTTGCTGAGATATCTAAACAGACCCCTGATGTCTCACTTTTAAGACAGATATTCCCCAGTCCCTTCTTCTGCAGCCAAGCAGCAGGGGGAATCTGTGCAGCACAGCGTGATTAGGGTGTGCCCAGGCACACCTGGCACACCCTGTTCACACGCCTATGGCTTGCCTGTAGTATAAAATGGTTGTAAAGGGTTTACAACCACTTTAATTAGGTCAGGACCCTAGACGGCTGTAGTATGGGGAAAAAGAAGACTCTGTGGGGACTAGACATGTGCACTGACAAAAAAAATTGTTCATTTTCGTTTTATTCGTTTTTTTGCTTTTTTCAGAAATTCGGAAAATCGAAAATTCTGACATTTGGAAATCCGAAAAATAGAAATGTGAAAATTCCTGAAATTTCGAATTTCCGAATTTTTTAAATTTCGAATTTTCGAATTTCCAAATTTCCGAATTTCCAAATTTCCGGATTTCGAATTTCCAAATTTCCGAATTTCCAAATTTCCGAATTTCCAAATTTCCGAATTTCCAAATTTCCGGATTTTCGAATTTCCGAATTTCAAATTTTCGGATTTCCGAATTTTCGGACTTTCTGAACTCTGAATTTCCGAATTTTCGGAATTCGGGAATTCAAAGATTTGAAAATCCCAAAATTTGAAAATCTGAAAAAAAGAAAGAAAATCAGTTTAATTAATGACTAACTATTAAATTAACGAGTACGAATTTATCCGAAGTTACGAATTATCTGAAATAACGAATGCTGTATCTAAACAAATGGAAGGGAACTAATTAATAATAAATACATAAAAAGTAAATCATTAATAATAATAAAAAGGTTTTATTATTATTATTGTTATTTATTATTATTAGATCGTTACGTTCCATTTGGTTAGATGCGGCATTCGTTATTTCAGATAATTCGTAACTTCGGATAAATTTGTACTCGTTACGTTCACTAACAGACACATTTGAAAGGGAATTCCAATACCTATAATTTAATAGTTAGTTATTATTTAGAATTAAACAGATTTTCTTTTTTTTTGATTTTTGAATTTTCAAATTTTAGAATTTCCAAAATCCGAAAATTCGGAATTCCGAAAATCCGAAATGCGAAAATCCGAAATTCTGAAATTCGTAATTTTGCAAATTTAAAAATTCGTAAATTCTGAAATTTCTGAAATTGAGGCTGTCCCCGCGGCGATCGAGTCCGCGGGACCCCCATGAGGCCGGTTGCTGGTCCCGCGGACTCGATCGCTGCTGGGACACCCGAGATCGTCTCACAGGAAGGCTGAACGGGGAGATGCAGAAATAAACAGTATCTCCCCGTTTTGCCTAGCAACTAGTGACGCCGATCTCTGTTCCCTGTGATTGGAGCAGAGATCAGCATTCACTAGCTGACCGCCACGCCACAGTAAGAAACACACCCCTAGGCATACTTAACCCCTACACTGCCACCTAGTGGTTAACCCCTTCACTGCCAGTGTCATTTATACAGGAACCAATGCATTTAAATAGCATTGATTGCTGTATAAATGACAATGGTCCCAAAAATGTGTCAAAAATGTCCGATGTGTCCGCCATAATGTCGCAGTCACAATAAAAATCGCTGATCGCCGCCATTACTAATAAAAAAAAATTATTAATAAAAATGCTATAAAACTATCCCCTATCTTGTAAACACTATAACTTCTGCACAAACCAACCAATAATCGCTTATTGCGATTTTTTTTTACCAAAAATATGTAGAAGAATATGTATCGGCCTAAACTGAGGAAAAAAAAATGTTTTTTTTTATATATTTTTGGGGGATATTTATTATAGCAAAAAATAAAAAAGAATGCGTTTTTTTCAAAATTGTTGCTCTTTTTTGTTTATAGCGCAAAAAATAAAAACCGCAGAGGTGATCAAATACCACCAAAAGAAAGCTCTATTTGTGGGAAAAAAAGGACGTCAATTTTGTTTCGGAGCCACGCCGCACGACCGCGCAATTGTCAGTTAAATCGATGCAGTGCTGAATTGCAAAAAGGGGCCTGGTCCTTTGGCTGCAAATTGGTCCGGTCTGAAAGTGGTTAAACTTTAGGAATGGGGCCCGTGAAAGTAGAAAACGCTGCATTTTCCACATTTTGTCACAACCAAAAACGTAAATGTATGGGATTTTATGTGATAGACCAACACAAAATGGCACATAATTGTGAAGTGGAAGAAAATTGATAAATGTTTTTTTATTTTTTTTACAAATAAATATGTGAAAAGTGTGGCATGCATTCGTAGTCAATACTTTGTAGAACCAGCTTTTGCTGCAATTACAGCTGCAAGTCTTTTTGGGGATGTCTCTACCAGCTTTGTATATCTAGAGAGTGACATTTTTGCCCATTCTTCTCTGCAAAATAGCTCAAGCTTTGTCAGATTGGATGGAGAGAGTCTGTAAACAGCAATTTTCAAGTCTTGCCACAGATTCTCAATTGGATTTAGGTCTGGACTTTGACTGGGCCATTCTAAGGCCCCTTTCACACTGGGGCAGGAGCCGCGGCGACGGTAAAGCAGCGCTATATTTACCGTCGTTTTAGCCATGGTATTCGGCTTTCACACTGGAGTGAATGGGGCAGTTTTTCTTGCGCTGTACCGCCTGAAAACCGCCCCAGTGTGAAAGGGGCCTAACACATGAATATGCTTTGATCTAAACCATTCCATTGTAGCTCTGTCTGTATGTTTAGGGTCGTTGTCCTGCTGGAAGGTGACCCTCCGCCCCAGTCTCCAGTTTGTGGCTGACTGTAATGCCCCCTACACACGAGCAGAATGTCTGGCAGAAAAAGTCAGATGGGAGCTTTTCATCGTATATTCCGAGAGTGTGTGTGCCCCAACGGACTTTTTACGTCGAAAATTCTGACGGACCTAGAAAGAGAACATGTTCTAAATTTTTCCGATGGAACCAATTTTTATAGGGAAAACCATTCGTCTATATGCTGTTCCGACGTACCAAAAACGACGCATGCTCGTGAAGCAAGTATGAGATGGCAGCTATTGGCTACTGGCTATTGAACTTCCTTTTTCTAGTCCCGTCGTACGTTACCGCGTTCTTGATGGTCGGACTTTGGTGTGATCATGTGTGTGACAGTTTTAGCGGAATTCCGTCAGAAAAACCTTCAGAGTTTATTCCGACGGCAAAACCGCTCGTGTGTATGCAGCATAACAGGTTTTATTCTAAGATTGAAAACCGCTCGTGTGTATGCAGCATAACAGGTTTTATTCTAAGATTGAAAACCGCTCGTGTGTATGCAGCATAACAGGTTTTCTTCTAAGATTGCCCTGTATTTGGCTCCATCCATCTTCCCATCAACTCTGACCAGCTTCCCTGTCCCTGCTGATGAAAAGCATCCCCACAACATGATGCTGCCACCACCATGTTTCACGGTGGGGATGGTGTCTTCAGGATGATGTGCAGTGTTAGTTTTCTGCCACACATAGCGTTTTGCTTTTAGGCCAAAAAGTTTAATTTTGGTCTTATCTGACCCGAGCACCTTCTTCCACATGTTTGCTGTGTCCTCCACATGGCTTCGTGCAAACTGCAAATGGGACTTCTTATGGCTTTCTTTCAACAATGCATTTCTTCTTGCCACTCTTCAATAAAGGACAGATTTGTGGAGTGCACGACTAATAGTTGTCCTGTGGACAGATTCTCCCACCTGAGCTGTGGATCTCTGCAGCTCCTCCAGAGTTACCATGGACCTCTTGGCTGCTTCCTTGATTAATGCTCTCCTTGCCCGGCCAGTCAGTTTAGGTGGATGACTATGTCTTGGTAGGTTTGCAGTTGTGCCATACTCTTTTCATTTTCGGATGATGGATTGAACAGTGCGCCATAAGATGTTCAAAGCTTGGGAATTTTTTTTATAACCTAATCCTGCTTTAAACTTCTCCACAACTTTATCCATGACCTTTCTGGTGTGTTCCTTGGCCTTAATGATGCTGTTTGTTCACTAAGGTTCTCTAACAAAACCTCTGAGGGCTTCACAGAACAGATGTATTTATACTGAGATTAAAATTAAACACAGGTTGACTCTATTTACTAATTAGGTGACTTCTAAGACCCCTTTCACACCGAGGGCGTTTTGCAGGCACTATAGCATTAGAAATAGCGCCTGCAATCCGCCCTCAAATTGCTGCTCCATTGTCTGCAGTGTGAAAGCCTGAGGGCTTTCACACTGCAGCGGTGCGCTGGCAGGGCGCCACAAAAAGTTCTGCCAGCAGCTTCTTTGGAGCGGTGAAGGAGCGGTGAACTCACCGCTCCTCCACCGCTCATCCCCATTGAAATCAATGGGCAGCGCTGTAATACCGTCGGCAAAACGCAGCTATTTCAGCATTTTGCCAGGGGTATTAACCCTTTCTCGGCCGCTAGCGGGGTAAAAGCGCCCCGCTAGCAGCTGAAATGCGCTGCAAATCCGATGGTAAAACGTCGCTAAAAATAGAGGTGTTTTACCGCTGACGCTATGGCCGGCGTGGTGTGAAAGGGGTCTAAAGGCAATTGGTTCCACTAGATTTTAGTTAGGGGTATCAGAATAAAGGGGGCTGAATACAAATGCATGCCACACTTTTCACATATTTATTTGTAAAAAAAAAAATTAAAAACATTTCCTTCCACTTCACAATTATGTGCTGCTTCGTATTGATCTATCACAAAAAATCTCAATAAAATAAATTTACGTTTTTGGTTGTAACATGACAAAATGTGGAAAATTTCAAAGGGTATGAATACTTTTTCAAGGCACTGTAGTTCCCCATCTCTGGTGTCAGTGGATGAAATAGTGCATCATATCAGTAATAGTGCCCCAAGGGCCAAATAAAGGTAAGCAAAGGGCCACATTCGGCCTGTGGGCCACAGTTTGAAGACCCCTGGCCTAGGCGATCCGAGCGGAAGTGGGAGCTGGTATTTGTCAAAACTAAGTACCCCCCAAAAAAAAAAAAAAATGACATGCCAAATGTGGCATAGAAGGGGGGAAGTATTGCTTAAAGTGGAGCTTCAGCTTTTGGGTGGAGCTCCGCTTTAAACGTTGTAGTGCAGACACAAGTCCCACTGCAAGGAATTCTTTTTTAGTTGTCTGGAGTTGGGCTTTAAGAGGCTATGTCAGTAGAGATTATACGTGCATTTTTCCCTATATGAGGCTATTGGAATGCAAAATTCTGAATAATAGCAAAAGTATTTACAGGTATCAATAGCATGCTGTATTTGCCAATCAAAGTCCATCAACACACACGGCCTAATACTGTTATTTACAAGCTTCAAACACATTGTCAAAACAGACAGTAGATCTTCCTGGGTATTTAAGTGTAGATACTTACTGACATTTCTCAGAGTCAGAAAGGTGTTAAAACAAGTACACAGAAAAATGCACAGTGTAAGGAGCTGAGTAGGGTTAAAGAGTAACTCCTCTTTTTTTGAGGAAAAAAAACATTCCCCTCGGGGTGATCAATGTACATTGCAAGTTTTTTTTAACAAACTTTGCTGCATACTTTGGTTGACTGTGTCCATCTGCAGAATGAATCTGTATGGGAGTGGTTTTATCATGCACCTGCAGGATTCTAATAAGGAAAGTGTCAGGGTCTGCATCCCTTTAGACGTGATTAATCTTTGGGAGTATATCACCAAAAATAACATTTTTGTTTCAGAGGATTCAAAAAATTAGAGAGATCAGGGGAGTCAAAAAATCTGATTTGTACCTTAGTGATTGGAAAATCATTAAGCCAATCGCTCAAGCAGGAAATTACATTTTCAGGGGGCATTCTGTACATCATCTAGATAGCCATATTGCATTGCAGTTCACAGAAAATGACAGCACTACAGATTTAAAAGGAAAGGTCATTTTAATAACATATTTATTTTTTATTTGCCAGTTTTTTCCCCATGAATGTGGCGTTACCCCTTAAAGCGGAGTTCCGCCCAATTTTTTTTTTTTTAAAAGTCAGCAGCTACAAATACTGCAGCTGCTGACTTTTAAAATAAGGACACTTACCTGTCCAGGACGCCCGCGATGTCCTCACCTGAAGCCGATCTGCCCTTCGGCTCTCGAGTGGAGGCGCCTCCATCTTCGGTTAGGGAATCGGGAAGTGAAGCTTCACTTCCTGGTTCCCTACTGCGCATGCGCGAGTCATGCTGCGTGTCCTCACTGGTCCCTGCTGTCTTCTGGGACCTGTGTGTCTCCCAGAAGACAGCGGGGGGCGAAGGAGGGGCTGGACATGGCCTAGATCACTGCGGATTCTGCGTCGATCTATGCCCAGAAGTGGGAGCAAAGACCTAGATTATACAGGTATCTGCTCCCCTCTCCCCCCTGAAAAGGTGCCAAATGTGACACCGTAAGGGGGGGGAATGAATCCGATCAGTGGAAGTTACATATTTGGGTGGAACTCCGCTTTAAATGGTCTTGTCGCTCCTAGGCTGTGATTAATGACTTGCATCTTATGATTGTTAAAAAATAAAAATACTCTACAATCCACGCTCAGGATCAGAAAGGAACTGCAGCCTCCCAAAAAACACTACACACGAATGTGGAGCAGAGTGAATGTAATAGCAAATGAGGGATGGTGGCGCTGTTCAATGGTAGGTATTGGGAGCTATGCTCATATATATGTATGGTTTCTGTGAACAATATTTAAATAAATATCAGGTGTTCAATGAATAAATGAAAGATGTGTATTTGTGAATAAAGTATATGCATAAATGAAGTAGAAGATGTGGTTTGCAAAAATACAGAAAAGGTAATTAAAGTGACTCAGTGCAAATGACAATTCCTGTAAATAAATATTTTTAACAATAAATATGTGACTAAAATTTTTTTTCAAGCATCAGTGAATCATACGTATAATATGTGAATATATGTGTTGAAATGAATTCCTCAAAAACATTCCAAAGTGCTAAAAATAATTAAAAAATAATAATGAATAAATAATGAAAAAAAAAATTATATATATATATATATATATATATATATATATATATATATAAGATAGTGTCCAAAGAAAAAAGTTGATTAAATATAGTCCTGTGCAATCACTGTGACACAAAAATCAGAGAATCCTGTGTGTTCATTTACTGACTTCAGTTGGCAAACAGATGGCTGACAAACGGTGACTTTTGAAGAGCTCCCCTCCTTCAGCAGAGTGAGCCCAATGTGAATCTACTCACCAGAGTGCCTAACCCCTGCAGGGGTAATAGGCATGTAGTGTCCAAGCTGGATAATGGAAAATCCTCTTAGTTAGGGGCGTCCTGGAACGTTCCACTCTCAGAAGGTAGGATGATTCAGCAGCAGTAATTCCATAAATTCAGAAAAAAATTGCACTCATAGCGTGAATCCGCAAACAAGGGGGGTATTTTATTAAAAATATATAAAAAATAAGCTATTAAAATTAGGGCCTATAATGCCCACTATAACAAACAGTACAAAAAAGGAGACTAGCGGCTGGTGTTTGTGATGACGGCACCACAAAACCCCGGTCGGATATTGTGCGTTCCAACGCCGGGTTAGACAAAACCGGAAGCCGCGAGAACAGGAAGTGACGTAAAGCGTACCAGGGTATCACCTTACACATTTCGTCATTGGACGTCGTCGGAGGTGATACCATCTTGGTACACCCTACGCTTTATATAGGGTCAGGCGAGGCTGCGGTGTCCAATCAAAATGTGGTAAAAAGGAATGCCGCTAGAACACGGGACACCTCAACGGGTTGTTGATAAAAGTAAAGGGCCATACTGAACTATGTGTTATATGCCCCATGCGCCATCTAATGGATGGATGTAAAAGACAGCTACAGCCTCTTCAAGACCAGCAATAAGCATATACTTTGAGGGATGTAAAACAATTCACAATCTGAAGGGAGTATTTTATATTAATCAGCAAAAATAATAGGCTGATTACATAAATATATTAGGATAAGCATAAATATAACTAATATGGTAATACTAATAAATACATAATAAATGGGATGTGTAAGTTAAACATAATGGATAAATACGCATAAACACCATGTAATTAATGTGTGAACAATTATGTATGAGCAGTATGTATGTATATTGACATAGAAGGCAGATATCCTTATATGGGAACCATGTTAAGATCTGATAATGTGGACACAATGATTAGATTAATGTAGCTTACCATAGTGATATCTATCATAAATCAAGGATCCAAGAAATGTATCTCCCAGATAGAATAATCAGAGAAACCATCTTATTATATTTGTTAAATGTTCCATATGATAAATAGCAATATGGGAATAGTTATATTGTATATATTAAAGGAAAATATCGCTATAAAAACTCAATATAAATATACATCTAAAAATTATACATTAAAAAATCCACATTAAAAAATTTCTCGAGGTGGGTATGTAACCATTACGGTCAGTTTGTTTAAAAAACGTTTTAGTTAAAATATCATCACCTTCTTTAAAAACTTGTAGGTCAAGGTAGTCTACCTGATTAAAATCGCTTTTGCCAGTAAAAGAAAGCCCAAATGTATTCTTATTTAATTTGGTTAAAAAAGTTTCAAACGTATCGGGTGTGCCTTCCCATATAATAAGTATATGCTTATTGCTGGTCTTGAAGAGGCTGTAGCTGTCTTTTACATCCATCCATTAGATGGCGCATGGGGCATATAACACATAGTTCAGTATGGCCCTTTACTTTTATCAACAACCCGTTGATGTGTCCCGTGTTCTAGCGGCATTCCTTTTTACCACATTTTGATTGGACGCCGCAGCCTCGCCTGACCCTATATAAAGCGTAGGGTGTACCAAGATGGTATCACCTCCGACGACGTCCAATGACGAAATGTGTAAGGTGATACCCTGGTACGCTTTACGTCACTTCCTGTTCTCGCGGCTTCCGGTTTTGTCTAACGCGTCGTTGGAACGCACGATATCCGACCGGGGTTTTGTGGTGCCATCATCACAAACACCAGCCGCTAGTTTCCTTTTTTGTACTGTTTGTTATAGTGGGCATTATAGGCCCTAATTTTAATAGCTTATTTTTTTTATATATTTTTAATAAAATCCCCCCCTTGTTTGCGGATACACGCTATGAATGCAATTTTTTTCTGAATTTATGGAATTACTGCTGCTGAATCATCCTACCTTCTGAGAGTGGAACGTTCCAGGACTAGGAGGATTTTCCATTATCCAGCTTGGACACTACATGCCTATTACCCCTGCAGGGGTTAGGCACTCTGGTGAGTGGATTAACATTAGGGGTCACTCTGCTGAAGGAGGGGAGCACTTCAAAAGTCACCGTTTGTCAGCGATCTGTTTGCCAACTGAAGTCACTAAATGAACACACAGGATTCTCTGATTTTTGTGTCACAGTGATTGCACAGGACTATATTTAATCAACTTTTTTCTTTGGACACTATCTTTTATATATATATATATATATATATTTTTTTATGCTACATTGGACATTTTATTTTCATATATATATATATATATATATATTTTTATACATACATACATATATATATATATATATATATATATATATATATATATATATATATATATATTTTTTTTTTTTTTTTTTTTTTTTCATTATTTATTCATTATTATTTTTTCATTATTTTTAGCACTTTGGAATGTTTTTGAGGAATTAATTTCAACACATATATTCACGTATTATACGTATGATTCACTGATGCTTACAAAAAATGTTTTAGTCACATATTTATTGTTAAAAATATTTATTTACAGGAATTGTCATTTGCACTGAGTCACTTTAATTACCTTTTCTGTATTTTTGCAAGCCACATCTTCTACTTCATTTATGCATATACTTTATTCACAAATACACATCTTTCATTTATTCATTGAACACCTGATATTTATTTAAATATTGTTCACAGAAACCATACATATATATGAGCATAGCTCCCAATACCTACCTTTGAACAGCGCCACCATCCCTCATTTGCTATTACATCTTATGATTGTTGGTAGACACCTGCTGGAGGCTTTAAGAATTACAAGCTAAAAACCACTTGAGCACCATGCCAACGCCGTCAAGTTGTTGACAAGTTGTAGCATTGTTATATGGACATAAACCAACGTTTTTATAACCAGCTTTAGTTATAGTACATATAGCTGATACATAAAAATAAAAAAAAATTAAGCACAAATGACTTCCTAATCTATCACAGGTTCCTATCCTCCTATCCTAAATTTACTGGGTATTCAGTGATCAGCGGTCTCCTTTAACATTACACCAGGATGATTTACAACTCTGCTCTGTTATGTTTCTTTTAACTTCCAATAATGCTCTTCTCTAACAATGTACATAGGATCACTCTCCAGATCCTATTAGAGTTGGTGCAACCATGGCACATGAAATGGGGCACAATCTAGGAATGGACCACGATTTTGATAAATGCCAATGCCACCCTAAACTGTGTATCATGATGCCTTCTTTAAGGTGAGTGAATCAAATACAAATTTGCACAGCTGCTGTAAGTAGATCACACAAATCTATTGAATGTTTTAAAGCTGAAGTTTAATCTGCTTATATTTTTCTTCTCCTGGTCAGCCTATCCCCCATCAACATGCGAATGACATTTTAAAATAACACCTTTCTGTTTTTATTGCATACTTTATTTTAGATCCAGTGAAGTCGTAGTTGCCAACATTTGACAATAATTAATAGGAACAACTATAGCATATGGGTGTGGGTGGGTATGGCCTTATGGCATATGGCTTGAAGTGCTGCACCTTTTCCCCAGTTTGTCATGTTAAAGACAGAATAGGACCTCAGCTGGCTGAACAAGAGAAAATTGAGACGTGTACGGCGGCCTTAAAGGAGAAGTCTCTTTTCCATTTTTATTAACGTGTTTTGTCCCCCAGGGCCTGTGTGGGCAGACAGGGTGCCCCCCTTAACTTATGGCAGTTTTCTACATCTGATGACTATTTGCACGTTGCCTGGAACATTTTAGCTGACGAGCTACCCTTCCTCTGCTTTTATAGTGAGACTCTGGTCTTTCCTTGGAGAGAGAGAAAAATGTTGTCTGTGAAAACAGCCGTCTCCTTGCTAGCTGCGTTGTTGGATGGCAGTGGAGGGTGGAGGCATAGCTCCCAACTGTCCCTGATTTCGAGGGACTGTCCCTGATTTGGAGCAATGTCCCTCTGTCACATTTTCCTCCTCATTTGTCCCTCATTTTGGTCTGATCCATATAATTGTATATAAACTGCACTTTTTATCTCTCAAAAAGTGTTTCCCAGTGCTAAACCTTTCATCTAAATTTTAAATTGCTGCATTTGTAAATGTTTAAAGCCAATATAAAGGAATAGGAGTGGGGAAAATAAAGTCCTTGTGGATCTAATTAACCTTTTTTGTGGTTAATTCTCCTTTAAGGGTGTGTGTTGGGGGGCGTGTCCTATGCCTACATACGTTTGCAAGTAGGTGTTCCTCATTCCCATCTCAAAATGTTGAGAGGTATGTGGAGGGGTGCCCTGTTCAAGTTCAGAGCTAGCCTTAGACAGCACTCAGGAAGATGGGAGAAAGTACTACATGTATTTTGTCCCTTGTGCAACAAAATACATTCAAAATTTGAAGTGAGGCTCCATGCACACTTGCATTTTTCATATGCTCAAAGAAAAAGCTAGAAGAAAAAAACTGGATGAAAAATGCTGCATTTTAGTAGCTTTTAAAAAGCATTTAGAAGCTTTAGGAGCATTAGCATTTTATTAGCGTTTGTGCGGTACATGAAGAAAAGCTAAAAAAAAGCCGTTAGGAGCATTTTAGTAGCATTTAGAAGCAGTTTGGAGAATTCACAGTGCCTTGAAAAAGTATTCACACTCCTTGAAATTTTCCACTATTTGTCATGGTACAACTAAAAACGTAAATGTATTTTATTGGGATTTTATGTGATAGACCAACACAAAGTGGCACATAATTGTGAAGTGGAAAGAAAATGATAAATGGTTTTCAATTTTTTTTACAAATAAATATGTGTGGAGTGCATTTGTATTAAGCCCCCCCTGAGTCAATACTTCATAGAACCACCTCTCACTGCAATTACAGCTGCAAGTCCTTTTGGGGATGTCTCTACCAGCTTTGCACATCTAGAAAGTGACAATTTTGACCATTCTACTTTAAAAAAATAGCTCAAGCTCTGTCAGATTGGATGGCGAGCATCTGTGAACAGCAATTTTCAAGTCTTGTCACAGATTCTCAATTGGATTTAGGTCTGGGCTTTGAATGGGCCATTCTAACTCATGAATATGCTTTGATCTAAACCATTCCATTGAAGCTCTGGTTGCATGTTTAGGCCCAGTCTCAAGTCTTTTGCAGACACTATTTTGCCACGTACACACAAGCAGATTTTCCGTCAAACAAATCTTGGATGGTTTTTCCGTCAGAATTCCGCTCAAGCTTGCCTTGCATACACACGGTCACACAAAAGTTTGCTGAACTTTTGACCGTCAAGAATGCAGTGACGTACAACACTTCGATGAGCCGAGAAAATTAAGTTCAATGCTTCCAAGCATGCATTGAATTGATTCCGAGCATGCCTAAGAATTTTGCACGTCGGAATTGCTACAGAAGGTCGGAAATTCCGATCGGAACTTTTTCCGACCGAAAAACTGAGAACATGCTCTAAATCTTTTGCTGGCTGGAATTCGGCCAGCAAAAGTCCGATGGAGCATACACACGGTTGTATTTTCCGACCAAAAGCTCTCATCGGTCTTTTGCTGGCAGAATTTCCAATTGTGTGTACGCAGCATAACAGGTTTTCTTCTAAGAATTGCCCTGTATTTGGCTCCATCCATTTTCAACTCTGACCAGCTTCCCTGTCCCTGCTGAAGAAGATGGAGCCTCTTGTAGTACCAGAGCCTGGGGACCTAGATGGCATGATACTGCCCTACTGACACAGTGTTTCACAGTGGGGATGGTGTGTTCAGGGTGATGTGCAGTGTTAGTTTTCCGCCACACACAGTGTTTTGTTTTTAGGCCCAAAAGTTAAATTTTGGTCTCATCTGCCCAGAGCACCTTCTTCCACATGTCTGCTTTGTCCCCCACATAGATTCTCGCAAACTGCAAACGGGACTTATTATTGCTCTCTTCTTGCCATTCCATAAAGGCCAGATTTAGGGAGTGTACGACTAATAGTTGTCCTGTGGACAGATTCTCCCACTTGAGCTGTGGATCTCCGCAGCTCCTCCAAAGTTACCATGAGCCTCTTGACTGCTTCTCTGATTAATGCTCTCCTTGCGCGGCCTGTCAGTTTAGGTGGAAGGCCATGTCTTGGTAGGTTTGCAGTTGTGCCATACTCTTTCCATTTTCGGACAATGGATTGAACAGTGCTCCGTGAGATGTTCAAAGCTTGGGATATTTTTTTATAACCTAACCCTGCTTTAAACTTCTCCGCAAATTTATTCCTGACCTGTCCGGTGTGTTCCTTGGCCTTCATGATGCTGTTTGTTCACTAAGGTTCTCTAACAAACCTCCAAGGGCATCACAGAACAGCTGTATTTATACTGAGATTAAATTACACACAGATAGACTCTATTTACCAATTAGGTGACTTATGAAGGCAATTGGTTCCACTAGATTTTAGTTAGGGGTATCAGAGTAAAGGGGGCTGAATACAAATGCATGCCACACTTTTCAGATATTTATTTGTAAAAAATTTAATAAAAAACATTTATAATTTTCCTTCCACTTCACAATTATGTGCCACTTTGTGTTGGTCTATCACACAAAATCCCAATAAAATACATTTACGTTTTTGGTTGTAACATTAAAAAATGTGGACAATTTTAAGGGGTATAAATACTTTTTCAAGGCACTGTAGGAGCGTTTGGGAGCATTCAGCATTTTTTTCTGCTGGAAAAATGCCCCAAAAAACTCTGAAGCTCAAAAAATGCTAATAGCCTAATGTAGTGTGCATGGACACAAGGGATAACACTATTTAGCTTCTAGGAGCAGAAAAAAATGCTAATAGCTTCTAGGAGCTTAAAAAAACGCTAGTGTGCATGGAGCCTGAAACTTCCTCTTTAGCCACCTCCCAGCTGGCCACTGTATATAAATGGCCAGACAGGAGCAGCGCCAATGCGAATGGATGTACCGTACATCCTCCCGCACCAGCCAATTGTGAGCGCTCTCTAGAGTTCGCAGTGGCGGGACCGTGACTCCTGTCAGCGGCCCTGGTACCAATCACAGTGATCAAAGTTACCTTAGTACACAAGGCTGTCATTGTTTACAACTGTGTGATCTCTGTGATTGGCCACAGCAATCACGTGGTATCAGGGCAAATCACAGAGGTCCTGTACCATGTGATAGCTGTGACCAAACACAGCATTGCAGTAGTAAACAAGGTTTCATGAATGAAACCTTTGAACAGCCTTACCGATTGCTTATTACAGTGGTCGTCACTGCATTAAACAATCACAGTGTAAAAAAAATGAAAACAAATTTCAATCACCTCCTAGTGTTACTATGATACCACTGCACTGCTCTGGTGAGAGTTTGTAAAAAAAATATATCTATTAAAAATTGTAAGAAAAAAAAAATATATAATTGATTAATTTATTTATTTTTACATACTGTCACCACTAGGGATGAGCCAAACACCCCCGGGTTCGGTTCGCACCAGAACCTTCGAACCGACCGAAAGTTTGTGCGAATTTTCGAACCCTATACGTTATAATGGACGCGAACGTCGAAATCAAAAGTGCTAATTACAACGGCCAATATGCATGTTAATGTCATAAAACAGGTTTGGGGACCCGGGTCCTGCCCCAGGGGACATATATCAATGCAAAAAGAACTTTTAAAAACTAACGTTTTTTCGGGAGCAGTCATTTTAATGATGCATAAAGTGAAAAAAAAAAAGTGAAATTTTCCTTTAAATATGGTACCTGGGGGGTGTCTAAAGTATGCCTGTGAAGTGGCATGTGTTTCCCGTGTTTAGAACTGTCCTTGCACAAAATGACATTTGTAAAGGAAAAAAAAAAGCCATTTAAAACCACTTGCGGCTTTAATGTCATGTCTTGTCCTGGCCGCCATATGGCTGAAAATCCTTGAGAAAAATGGCATGGCTACCCCCCCCCCCCCCCCCCCCCAGCCCCTTTGGGTCTTGTATGGATATTAAGGGGGACCCCGCACCCAAAATAAAACCCTATACCTACAACCGTATATACTCTGAACAGCAGTATATAGGTGGTGCAAACAAGACACGGACTGTAGGTTTGTTCTTAAGTAGAATCTGAACAGGTACATTATGAAGTGTAGCTCCATCCCAAAAAAATCTATTTTTAAGCTTTTTGGAGAACATAGGGAGGGGTTATCACCCCTGTAACATTTGCTGTCTTTGCACATCTGTTCAGAACATGTCACCTCACTTTCCGTCCCAATGACAAATGTTTTTGGAAAAGTGGGGTTTGAATTGAAACAAGGATTGGTGATAAAGCATCAGTAGAGAGGAGATACCTTTTTCCCAAATTAAATCTAACAGGATAGAATTTCCCTTCCTAGGGGTAGATTTCCTCTCACTTCCGGTTTTCTCTTTCCGTTTGCAAGTAGGAGTTGTTTGTAAGTTGGATGTTTGAAAGTAGGGGCCTGCCGTATATACTCTGCAGAAATTTGCCCTATTAGATGTTGGTGTAGCCACAAGACTGGTGGGCACAGGAATGGGCCCTGCTGTGAGTTAAAAGAACAAGATTTGTACTTGCATGCACCTGTTGAACCGGGCAGAAAAATTGGGCCTTTGGTGGTGGTGGTGGTGGTGGTGGTGGTGGACGG
Organism: Lithobates sylvaticus; assembly: GCA_028564925.1. Lineage (NCBI taxonomy): Eukaryota > Metazoa > Chordata > Amphibia > Anura > Ranidae > Lithobates > Lithobates sylvaticus. Next base: position 111,796,361 of record CM053029.1, on the reverse strand, counting down.
TGTTGCCACAAGACTGTAAGCCCTCACAGTTACTCTTGGTGGGCGCAGGAATGGGCCCTGCTGTGAGTTATTAGATTAAGATTTGTAATTGCATGCACCTGTTGAACAGGGCAGAAAAATTGGGCCTTTGGTGGTGGTGGTGGTGGTGGTGGACGGTGTTGCCACAAGACTGTAAGCCCTCACAGTTACTCTTGGTGGGCGCAGGAATGGGCCCTGCTGTGAGTTATTAGATCAAGATTTGTAATTGCATGCACCTGTTGTACAGGGCTGAAAAATTGGGCCTTTGGGGGTGGTGGTGGACGGTGTTGCCACAAGACTGTAGGCCCTCATAGTTACTCTTGGTGGGTGCAGGAATGGGCCCTGCTGTGAACTATTAGATCAAGATTTGTAATTACACGCCCCTGTTAAACAGGGGCTGAAAAATTGTGCCTTAGGCATTGGTGCTGGTGCCACAACACTGCAACCCCTCACAGATACTGTACTCTTAGCACAGCAATGAGACCTGTTGCAAAGCATTGCCTAAAAATTGTAATTACACGCCCCAACAGGGGCTGAAAAATTGTGCCTTAGGCACTGGTGCCACAACACTGCAACCCCTCACAGATACTGTACTTGGAGCACAGCAGTCACACCTGTTGCGAAGCATCTTTTTAAAAAATTGTAATTACACGCCCCTGTTAAACAGGGGCTGAAAAATTGTGCCTTAGGCATTGGTGCTGGTGCCACAACACTGCAACCCCTCACAGACACTGTACTCTTAGCACAGCAATGAGACCTGTTGCAAAGCATTGCCTAAAAATTGTAATTACACGCCCCAACAGGGGCTGAAAAATTGTGCCTTAGGCAATGGTGCTGGTGCCACAACACTGCAACCCCTCACAGATACTGTACTTGGAGCACAGCAGTCACACGTGTTGCGAAGCATTTTTTAAAAAAATTGTAATTACACGCCCCTGTTAAACAGGGGCTGAAAAATTGTGCCTTAGGCATTGGTGCTGGTGCCACAACACTGCAACCCCTCACAGATACTGTACTTTGAGCACAGCAATGAGACCTGTTGCAAAGCATTGCCTAAAAATTGTAATTACACGCCCCAACAGGGGCTGAAAAATTGTGCCTTAGGCAATGGTGCTGGTGCCACAACACTGCAACCCCTCACAGATACTGTACTTGGAGCACAGCAGTCACACGTGTTGCGAAGCATTTTTAAAAAAAATTGTAATTACACGCCCCTGTTAAACAGGGGCTGAAAAATTGTGCCTTAGGCATTGGTGCTGGTGCCACAACACTGCAACCCCTCACAGATACTGTACTTTGAGCACAGCAATGAGACCTGTTGCAAAGCATTGCCTAAAAATTGTAATTACACGCCCCAACAGGGGCTGAAAAATTGTGCCTTAGGCAATGGTGCTGGTGCCACAACACTGCAACCCCTCACAGATACTGTACTTGGAGCACAGCAGTCACACGTGTTGCGAAGCATTTTTTTAAAAAAATTGTAATTACACGCCCCTGTTAAACAGGGGCTGAAAAAATTGTGCCTTAGGCATTGGTGCTGGTGCCACAACACTGCAACCCCTCACAGATACTGTACTTGGAGCACAGCAGTCACACGTGTTGCAAAGCATTTTTTTAAAAAATTGTGCCTTAGGCACTGGTGTGGTGGCATGGATCATTGAGGAGGAGGAAGAGGATAGTCAGTGAACATAACAGGACAGTCACTCAGCATCAGCATAGGCAGTCTTGAAGGGATGTGACATTATAAATTATTCCGTTATATCCGCTTCAGGTGCCTGGTAGCTGGTGGTGATCCAAGACTGATTCATTTTGATGAAGGTCAGTCGATCAACCGAGTCGGTGGACAGGCGCACCCTATGATCGGTGACAAATCCTCCAGCAGCACTGAATGTGCGTTGTATATCAGACGCTGGCGATTGTCGCTGGAACCGATCATACCTTGGGGCTGCGGACTGAAAAAATTGTCTGAACGCATCGGTCAGACGTCCACCTTCCCCACCGCTCCTTCTGCTACTGACCGAAGCCTCAGCAACTCGTCGTCCAGGACCAGGAGTTTGTAACCTCCCAGTTTCTGGGAACGCGTTGCACAGACCTTTCTGAAAGGCCTCCCTGAGATGTCTCATCCTCTGCTCCCTCTGCGACGGCAAGATAAGGTCCGCAACCTTACCCTTGTACCGTGGATCAAGGAGAGTGGCCAGCCAGTAATGGTCCCTCTCCTTGATCCGAAGAACACGAGGATCCTTCCGCAGGCTTTTCAGGATCAGGGAGGCCATGCAGCGTAGGTTAGCTGAGGCATTCGGTCCGGAGTCTTCTGGGTCACTGAGGATGACATGATCGCCAGCCACCTCCTCCCAGCCACGTACAAGTCCACTGGTTTGTTGGGACTGTACATCATCCCTAAAAGACTGCTGCTGCTGATGCTGAGTGCCAGGCTCCACCTCCATGCTCACACAATCCTCCTCCTCCTCCTCCTCCTCATCCTCATCCTCTCCCTGTGTGATGGGTGGGACAGAAGGAACACTGTCCGGATAAAGGGGGCCTTGAGAGGCAAGGAAGTCCTCCTCTTCCTGCCTCTGTTCTGCCTCAAGTGCCCTGTCCATTATCCCACGCAGCGTATGCTCCAACAGGTGGACAAGAGGTACAGTGTCACTGATGCATGCACCGTCACTGCTCACCATCCTCGTGGCCTCCTCAAATGGTGAGAGGACAGTGCATGCATCCCTGATCATGCTCCACTGACGTGGGGAAAAAAAAACAAGCTCCCCTGACCCTGTCCTGGTGCCGTAGTCGCAAAGGTACACATTGATGGCCCTCTGCTGCGTGTGCAGTCGCTGCAGCATGGCCAACGTTGAGTTCCACCTGGTGGGCATGTCACATATTAGGCGGTTCTTGGGCAGGTTCAGCTCCTTTTGCAGCTCAGTCAGCCGAGCACTGGCATTATAAGATCGGCGGAAATGCACACAGACTTTCCTGGCCTGCCTCAGGACATCCTGTAAGCCTGGGAACCTGCCCAAGAACCGCTGCACCACCAGGTTGAGGACGTGAGCCATACAGGGCACATGGGTGAGCTGCCCCTGTCGCAGGGCGGAGAGGAGGTTGGTGCCATTGTCAGAAACGACCATTTCCTGGCTTAAGCTGGCGTGGCGTCAACCACCTCTCGGCCTGCCCCTGCAGAGCTGCCAGAACCTCTGGCCCAGTGTGGCTCCTGTCCCCCAAACACACCAGCGCAAGCACGGCATGGCATCTTTTTGCCTGCGTACTTGCAAAGAACTTTTCTGATAACGTGCAGAGGCAGCGCCCTGCACAGGCGGAACTCTGCGGTGTTGTACAGTTGCTGTGCTGGCCTCTAGCTGGCCTCCAGAGGGCATCCTGCCTCGTTGGACATGTGACGCCGCATCCTCCTCCTCCTCATCCTCTCTCCCTTCAGGCACCCACGTGGAGTCAGTGACCTCATTATCCCCTCCCTCTTCACCACTAGAGCAAACCTGGCAGTAAGCTGCAGCTGGTGGAACAGTACTGCCAGATTGCTGTCCTTCAGCATCCCCTCTCTCTGCGCGCACACTACTGACTTCCTCAAGCTGGGTATCATCATCCGAGCCTTCGAATCGTTGTGCATCCTCCTGGAGCATGTACCCAACACTGTGCTCAAAGAGTTCAGGGGACTCCTCAGGAGGACATGGTGGGTCTAGGGAAGGGGTGGCTGATGATGCCATTGAGTACACGTTGGCAGCTGCTCTGCCAGTACCCTGAGCCTGGGTGAGAGAGGATGAGGAGGATGAGGAGGGCTTGGTCATCCATTCTACCAAGTCTTCAGCATGATGCGGCTCCACATGTCCAGCTGCCGAAAACAAAGACGCGCGTGTCCCATGGACACGTGCTGATGACGATGCACGACCACGGCCACGTCCACTAGAAACAGAGCCTGCCTGCCCTGTGTTCTTGCCTCTGCACGCTCTGCCTCCCCTTGGCGGTCTTCCAGCCATTGTAGTCGGTAGTCCTGTGGGTGCTGCTGAGAAGAAAATATAGGAGCTCTGTGTGATGCCACTAACACACTAGAAGTCCTATGGATGCTTCTGCAAAGAAAATATAGGAGCTCTGTGTGATGCCACTAACACACAATTGAAGTCCTATGGGTGCTTCTGCAAAGAAAATATAGGAGCTCTGTGTGATGCCACTAACACACTAGAAGTCCTGTGGGTGCTGCTGAGAAGAAAATATAGGAGCTCTGTGTGATGCCACTAACACAATTGAAGTCCTATGGGTGCTTCTGGGAAGACAATATGGGAGCTCTGTGTGATGCCACTAACACACTAGAAGTCCTATGGGTGCTTCTGGGAAGAAAATATAGGAGCTCTGTGTGATGCCACTAACACACTAGAAGTCCTATGGGTGCTTCTGCAAAGAAAATATAGGAGCTCTGTGTGATGCCACTAACACACTAGAAGTCCTCTGGGTGCTGCTGAGAAGAAAATATAGGAGCTCTGTGTGATGCCACTAACACACAGTTGAAGTCCTATGGGTGCTTCTGCAAAGAAAATATAGGAGCTCTGTGTGATGCCACTAACACACTAGAAGTCCTGTGGGTGCTGCTGAGAAGAAAATATAGGAGCTCTGTGTGATGCCACTAACACACAATTGAAGTCCTATGGGTGCTTCTGGGAAGAAAATATAGGAGCTCTGTGTGATGCCACTAACACACTAGAAGTCCTATGGGTGCTTCTGGAAGAAAATATGGGAGCTCTGTGTGATGCCACTAACACACAATTGAAGTCCTATGGGTGCTTCTGGGAAGAAAATATAGGAGCTCTGTGTGATGCCACTAACACACTAGAAGTCCTATGGGTGCTTCTGCAAAGAAAATATAGGAGCTCTGTGTGATGCCACTAACACACTAGAAGTCCTGTGGGTGCTGCTGAGAAGAAAATATAGGAGCTCTGTGTGATGCCACTAACACACAATTGAAGTCCTATGGGTGTTTCTGCAAAGAAAATATAGGAGCTCTGTGTGATGCCACTAACACACTAGAAGTCCTGTGGGTGCTGCTGAGAAGAAAATATAGGAGCTCTGTGTGATGCCACTAACACACAATTGAAGTCCTATGGGTGCTTCTGGGAAGAAAATATAGGAGCTCTGTGTGATGCCACTAACACACTAGAAGTCCTATGGGTGCTTCTGGGAAGAAAATATGGGAGCTCTGTGTGATGCCACTAACACACTAGAAGTCCTATGGGTGCTTCTGGGAAGAAAATATAGGAGCTCTGTGTGATGCCACTAACACACAATTGAAGTCCTATGGGTTCTTCTGGGAAGAAAATATAGGAACTCTGTGTGATGCCACTAACACACTAGAAGTCCTATGGGTGCTTCTGCAAAGAAAATATAGGAGCTCTGTGTGATGCCACTAACACACTAGAAGTCCTGTGGGTGCTGCTGAGAAGAAAATATAGGAGCTCTGTGTGATGCCACTAACACACTAGAAGTCCTATGGATGCTTCTGCAAAGAAAATATAGGAGCTCTGTGTGATGCCACTAACACACTAGAAGTCCTATGGGGGCTTCTGGGAAGAAAATATAGGAGCTCTGTGTGATGCCACTAACACAGTAGAAGTCCTATGGGTGCTTCTGGGAAGAAAATATGGGAGCTCTGTGTGATGCCACTAACACAGTAGAAGTCCTATGGGTGCTTCTGGGAAGAAAATATAGGAACTCTGTGTGATGCCACTAACACAGTAGAAGTCCTATGGGTGCTTCTGGGAAGAAAATATAGGAACTCTGTGTGATGCCACTAACACAGTAGAAGTCCTATGGGTGCTTCTGGGAAGAAAATATAGGAACTTCTGTGTGATGCCACTAACACACTAGAAGTCCTATGGGTGCTTCTGGGAAGAAAATATGGGAGCTCTGTGTGATGCCACTAACACACAATTGAAGTCCTATGGGTGCTTCTGGGAAGAAAATATAGGAGCTCTGTTTGCTGCCACTAACACACTAGAAGTCCTATGGGTGCTTTTGGGGTGCAATGCTGTGCTAACAGCACTGCGGTTGGTACTACTGAAATACTGTACTAACAGTAAAACACGCACCAGACTAATCCCCAGCAGCAGCTAATAACACACTAACCAGCAGCAATGGGCGATCAATGACAGGTAGCAATGGTTTAGCAAATAAATAGCCAATGGTTTAGCAAAGAAGAGCAAATCTTTCTGTAGCAATGAATCAAGCAAAGACACAGAATCAGCCTGATCTCTCCTAAAGCCGGAACTCATGTGACCGGCGCCGACGGCGTGGCGGCCTTTTAAATGGTGGGGCGTGTACTAAAGCCCCTGAGCTTTAATTGGCTACAGGCGTCCTGCCTGTAGCCAATTATTGCTCTCCGAGTTTCCGGCCGCAATGCATTGCGGGGCCGCTCGCATCACACGAATGTGATGCGAACGGCCCACATAGTTCTGGGCTCGCCGAGCGAGCGAACGCCCAGTGCTCGATGCGAACTTGGGTTCGCATCGAGCACCGGGCCCATCCCTAATCCCCATACTCGGGAGGAGTATCAAAATGTGTTTTGGGGTGTAATTGTAAGTATTCCTATGCTGTGTGTAAGAAATTACTAAAATTACAACTTTGTGAAAAAAAATCATTTCATTTAATTTTCAAAAAAATTTGACAGAAAATCGCAACTTCCAAAAACTACTATGACTCCTAATAAATACTTTGGACTTCCTACTTTCCAAAAAGGGGTCATTTCGAGGGTATTTGTACTGTCCATTTTAGGGCCTCAAGAAATTAGATTGGAAGTCAATACATCAGGATTGATCAATTTTCAACTATATATCTCATAATTTTTAGACTCTATAACTTTCACACAGACTAAATAATATTCACTGATTTGGGTTATTGCTAACAATGAAATGTAGCAGCACACATTTACCCTAAATTTATGAGAAAAAAAAAATCGGTATCTTTTCACTTATATAGCAAAAAACACAATGGTGATTAAATCCCACCAAAAGAAAGCTCTATCTGTCTAAAAAAAATTAGAAAAGTTTAATTCGGGTACAATGTTGCATGACTGAGTGATTGTCATTCAAAGTGGGACAACGCTGAAAGATAGACTGAAAAATAGTCTGGACTGAAAGAGGGTAAAAGTGTCATACTGAAGAGGTACTTTCAGTTACTTCTTTCAAATTTTAAATTTATAAACTCATGTTAGGAGTGTTGAGGTTTCAATAATTAAATTTGGGAAACAAGAGTTCAGATTTGATGTTTAGCCCTAGTTCACACTGGTGTAATTTGTCACGTTATTTGACAGTTCAAAATCCCATGGAAAGTTGCACTTTGAAAAAGGTTCCTGCACTACTTTTTTGGGATTTAATTTCGACTTGCATAGACTTCTGTTAAATTAATGAAATTGGAGGTGCATATCGCACTGATCTGCGGCTTGGAATTTGTTCTGAAATAGCGTGACTCACTGGTGTGGACCAGGGCCCAAAGCGAAGTTCCAGTCTGGGGGAAAAAATACTGTAGCTGCTGACTTTTAATATAAGGACACTTAAGCCCCATACAAGTGGTCGGAAATTCCGACGAAAAAAGTCAGATCGGATTATGTTGTCGGTAAATTCGATTGTGTGTGGGCTCTATGTAAAATGCAAGAGGGTGTACCGGCGCCAACTACTATGGTGACTATGTATGTGAAGGCTGCAATCTGGAAAGTAAAAATACTGATGGTACAGTTACTGATTAAGATGTGGTATAGATTGGAGATTGCGCCAATCACACTATAACCTTAGTGTCACCTGAATTATATTAGGTTGGTACTATGTGTGGGCTCTAGCGGACTTTTTCCGTCGGAAAAAGTTTTAGAGCAGGACCCAAAATTTTCCAACAACAAAATCTGATCAGACTTTTTCCGATCGTGTGTAGAGAATTCTGACGCACAAAGTGCCACGCATGCTCAGAATAAATTTGGGAACGAAAGCTATTGTCTACTTGCCTCTTCGTAGTCCCGTCGTATGTGTTGTACGTCACCTCGTTCGGAACGTTCGGATTTTCCGTCAACTTTGTGCGACCGTGTGTATGCAAGACAAGTTTCAGCCAAAACCTGTCGGAAAAAATCAGACGGATTTTGTGGTCGGAATGTCCAAGGATGTCCATGTACAAGGATCCCGTGATGTCGACACCCCAAGCCGATTCGTCAATCGGCTTCTACTGCACGAGTCGCACTGTGCTTTCTGAATGGTCGCACCGTCTTCTGGGATACACACTGGTCCCATGACGTAGTTCACGTTGTAGCAAACTTACCAGGAAGTGGGAGCAGGTACCTTTCAAAACCAGGTACCCGTTCCCCCCCCCCCAAAAAGTGCCAAAAAGTGCCAAATGTGGCAGTGGGGGAGGGTGAGAACAAGTGGAGCTTCCCCTCTTGGGTGGAGCTCTGCTTTAATTCTATGTTTACACATGCAACTGTCAATGACTGTCTGAAATCAGTAGTTCAGAGGTGTTTGACAGGTGGTGAGGAGGCAATATGGGGTTGATTTACTAATGGAAAATAGACTTTTCATTTTGAAAAGTGCAGTTGCTCCAGATTTTAATAAATGAACAGAAGCTCTGCTGACTTCCATCATCCAATCATGTGCAAGCAAAAATGCTGTGTTTTTTTTTTTTCCTTGCATGTGATTGGGTATGCTTTGAAAAGTGAAGCTTTACCTCATTTACTAAGATCTGGAGCCACTGCACTTGCAGAGTGTAATTGCACTTTCCAAAGTGCACAATCTTTTTGGCTTTAGTAAATCAACCCCTATGTCTCCTTCTCAGTGCCTGTTTTAACCCCAAAAATGCCACATCAGCGCTGCGGCACAGTACTAATAACTCAAATGGGTCACATTCGGCAGTGGTACTGCCTGCTGAACACAACAGGGTGGATACATTTTGCTTGGGCTGTGAAGCAAAGCATCACACCCCTATTCACTGGCTTTGCAATTTAAGGGCGGCAGTTGGGGGTGGTAAGAATGAAGCTCAATTGAGTGTTTTACGGCCCCCAACAAGTGTAAATGAGCCCTAGAAAGCTTCTTCAGACCACTTTATTTAAATGGTGTCTGAATAAGTGACTACTGTATTAGGCTATAAATACAGTGGGGTTGATTTACCAAAACTGATTTACCAAAACTTGCAAAATCTGGTGCAGCTGTGCATGGCAGCCAATCAGCTTCTAACTTTAATTTGTTCACTTAAGCTGACAAAAAAACCTGGAAGCTGATTGGTTACTATGCAGAGCTGCACCAAATTTTGCACTCTCCAGTTTTAGTAAATCAACCGCACTGTTTGCACATGTGCAAAATCATCTTTTAGCTGCTTGTCTCTCAACATATAAAGATGTGCCAAGTCACCTGGACACTGTATACCTCACTTCTATTATTGTGTATCTCCTTTTACAGGGGTGATACTCCATACAAGTTCAGCTCCTGCAGTCATCAGAGTCATCAGAATTTCATTGAAAAAAAAATGCCACTATGTATGAAGAACAAGCCACAAAATGTTGATGTTTTAAATGACCCAGTGTGTGGAAATCAATTCAAAGAGGCTGGAGAAGAATGTGACTGTGGCACGGAAGAGGTAATTATGCCTTGTCACCTTCACTTTTTCTTCACAGTATTCTGATTTCTTTGTGTTTGCTACAAAAAGGATATTAAAGATTAAATGTTAAACCAGGGGTAGGCAACCTTTTGAGCACAGTGTGCCGAAAAATGTTTTTAAAGAAATTGAGTGTGCCGATTTTATAACCAAAAAATTTCAACTTCACACTCTCAATCCCGAAAAGGATTTTTTATAAAGTAAATGCTGTAAACTACTTTAGTAGAGAGAAATTAACATCCTGCACTCTCATGCCTCAGATCAGCCACAATTCCTGCACCTTTACACCTCAGATCACTGTCCCCCCTGCAAATCTGTTTCACCCCCCTTCTTATCTGCCCCACCACTGTAACCCCCTGCACATCTGCCCGCCACTGTAACCCCCTGCTCATCTGCCCCACCACTGTAATCCCCTGCACATCTGCCCCACCACTGTACTACCCTGCAAATCTGCCCTCCCTCTGTACCCCATTGCTCATCTGTCCCACCACTGTAACCCCCTGTACACCTGCCCCACCAATGTTTCCCCTTTCTCATCTGCCTCACCACTGTACCTCCATGCCCATCTGCTCCACCACGGAACCATCTTCTCATCTGCCCCACCACTGTAACCCCCTTTCTCATCTGCCCCATGACTGTACCTCCTGCACATCTGTCCCACCTCTGTTCTCCCTGCTCTTCTGCCCCACCACAGTAATCCCCTGTTCATGTGTTCCACCGATGTTACCTTCTTTCTCCTCTACCCCAAAGCTGAACCCCCCCTTCTCATCTGTCCCACCAATGTACCTCCTTTATCATCTGGCCCAACACTGAACCCCCCTGCTCATCTGTTCCACATCTGTAATCCCCTGCTCATATGCCCCATCACTGTACCCCCCTGCTTTTCTGTCCCACTGCTGAACCCCCATCTCATCCCTCCCACCACTGTACCTCCTGCACATCTGCCCCACCACTGTACCCCCTTGCTCTTCTGTCCCACCACTGTAACCCCCCTGCTCATCTGCCCCATCAATGTACCCCTTTTCTCATCTGCCCCACCACTGTACCTCCCTGCACATCTGCTCCCCCGCCGTATCCCAATGCTCTTCTGTCTCACTACTGAATCACCTTCTCATCTGTCCTAACACTGAACCCATCTGCTCATATGCCCCACCAATGTACCTCCTGCAGATCTGTCTCACCTCTGTACCCCCTGCTCTTCTGCCCCACCTCTGTTCCCCCTGTTCTCCTGCCCTGCCACTGTTCCCTCTGCTCTTCTGCCCCACCACTGTACCCCCCTGCTCATCTGCCCCTCCAATATACATGGGAAATTTTGAAATTGGAATGTATTAGTGTCTCACTGACACTTCCCTGCGCTGCTCTGCTGATGGGGTGGCAGTCTTGGCAAAAGAGGCTTTGTGTGCCGCTTGCGGCACCAGTGCCAGGGGTTGCCTACCCCTGTGCTAAACAAAAGCAGATATAACAAAAAGAGGTTTACTTATTAGGGAGGTGCAGCAACCCATAGCCTGAAGTTAAAAAAAAAAAAAACAATACTTCAAGATTATGATTTATAAATAGCCATTAGCTCTTTCTGTGTTGTATTTTGACTTGATTAAAAAAAGTAATGTTCAGGGCATGGCCGGGATGTGAGTGCGAGAGGATGTGTCTCACAGAGGCTCCTGGAATCTTTCTGCTTTATCCTGGCTCGGGGGGAGTCCATCAGCGTAACCCTGCTTAGTAAGCAGCTTCCCCTGCTGTGGGTATCGAGTCCGTCACTGCCTATGCCATCTAGGCGCCCATCGGCACAGAAACAACCTCCTGGTGGGTCCTGGAGCTCGCTGCCAACTACACGAGGTGCTGCCATCTTGAATACACGTGCATCTCCCCAGTCATCAGTAGCGGTGCAGATGGAGGAGGACAGCGTGCTCGACATGGCTTCTAAGCTGGGAGAGCTACAATGCCTCCGCCAGAGGAGTCTGCCACATTGGTCATACTGGTGGCCATAAAGGCAAGTAAAACTATTCCAATGTCCCGCATTGACTCCCTTACAATAGAATGCGGCCTAATCCAGCAAGACCTGGATAAAATTTGAGACACTGCTGAGTCTTGCATCTCAGACCATCACCCTGGCTGAGTTCAATCGAACACTACAACTCCTTATGGCACGCTCAGATGATGCTGAGAATGGACTCCACTGCAACAATATGTTGTTGGTGGGCCTTCCTGAGGGGGCAGAGGGAGATCTGCCTGCCATCTTTACTGAAAACATGTTTAAGCAAGTATTAAACCTACAAGTTTCCCAAATGTACCAGGTGGAAAGAGCACACAGGGTTCCGACTGGCGTCAGACCTCTGGGCACTCCTCATCGTCCATTCCTGGTTAGGTTCTTCAATTTTTGGGACAGGGACCTGATTCTGGCGGAGGCTCGGAAGCAACAGCAAATGTACTATGAAAACGCGGTGCTGCACTTTTTCCCAGATTTATCCCCTAATCTACAGAAATGAAGGAGATCCTTTGTGGATGTACGGAGATGGCTCAGGGAAAAAGTATGTTCTACCCGTGCATGTTGAGAGTTATACATAATGGTGCTGCTCACTACTTTGAGAATCCTATCTCCGCTGCTGATTGGCTGGATACCTTACGCTGACCTGGCTCCATGGGGTTTCAACAAGATCTGTTGGCTCATAAGTTCCTGAAGTCAAGCTGACCTACTTTTCTGGGCCCCCCAACCACAACATCAACCAAGTTTTTACCTCTGATGGAAGATGCAGAGCCACGATTCCTACAGGTTCCCACTAAAGGTTGTTCGTGAGTGCTTGTGACTTGTGAGTAATTCAGTTATGGGCTATAAAGTTTCTCTGGCCTATGGTGTTTGTTTTGTTGCCAGTGAAACAGGGGGTTCTGCCCTTTTTTTCTTCCTGGGGTGTTTTTATTTACCCTTCCCTGAGTTTTATCATCACTGTGACTTTTTACATTACTTTTTTTTTTCTTCCTTCTTTGTCTTGCCTAGAGCTGCTGCGGTACTGCTCTTTGATTCACTTTTTTACCTCCCAATGGCCCTCCGGTCTTCCATTTAGTCATTTGAACCATGACCTCCCAACTTTGGATTGTATTGTGGAATGTTAGTTTAAGTTTAAAAGGGCACTTGTCCTGCAATACCTGAAGACCCATAATCCACATGTGGTTCTATTACAAGAAACGCATTTGTTGGGCAACAAAATATTGTCTATGAAAAGGAACTTGATTCAGAGGGCGTTGCACGCTATTTTCTTCTCTTATGCAAGAGGAGTTACTATCTAATTGCATAGATGTTTAAGTTGTGTGGTACAGCAGGTGTTTTCTGACCATAAGGGAAGTATTTGATGCCTTCAGCCTGGCTGGGTGGAGGAGCCTGAAGTTGAACCGGTGGTGATATCATAGTTAGCTGCATACTTGGCCGACCAATGTTCACTCCTCCTCTCTGCAAATTGTATGGGACTCATTTAGGGCTGTGGTGAGGGGAGAATATATTTCAGCTATTAAGGCTGCTAGAAATACCCAGAATAGCATGGTGCAGACGCTGCAGGAGAGGGAGGCTGCTTGTGCCCTGGAGCATGCTGCGCATACCTCCCCGGCCTTGTTGACTGCTCTCAGGCAGGCTCGGAGGGATGTAGCCTTACAATTTTCTAAACAAACACAATGTATCGCTCAGAAACGTGTTTACCGCTTATTTGAACAAGGGGACAAAAATGGGAAATGACTTGTTCCACTGACTGCAGAGATTCATGCACCTACAGTAATTCCTTGTGTTTATGCCCCTGATGGAAACCTTCAGACCTCTGGGGAGGGAGTTCTTCAGGCATTTGTGGAGTTTTATAAAGCTTTGTATTCCCCTCTTTAGCAGTAACTAATGCCACGGACATATCAGAGTTTTTGAATGACAGTTATTTCCGTTCTTCCTGATGAGACTAGGGATGCGCAATTTAACGCAGAGGAGATTATATCCGCAATTGTCTCCTTCCCTAAATGTAAGTTCTCGGGGCCCAATGGGCTGCTGGCGGAATGGTACAAGCAAAATGCTAAAGACTTTGCATCCTGATTGTTACATTTTCATGAAGAGTGCTTGCATACCAATCAGTTACCACCTACATTTTACAAAGCTCATGTGGTGCTATTGGCCAAACCGGATAAAGGCCCATTGCAATGTGCGTCTTACAGGCCTATCTCCCTCCTCAATATGGACCTGAAGATACTGACCAAGGTACTGGCAACTAGGGATGAGCCGAACACCCCCGGGTTCGGTTCGCACAGAACCTGCGAACGGACCGAAAGTTTGCGCGAATATTCAAACCCTATTCCTTACAATGGACGCGAACATTTGAAATCTAAAGTGCTAATTATAACGGCCAATATGCATGTTAATGTCATAAAACAGGTTTGGGGACCCGGGTCCTGCCCCAGGGGACATGTATCAATGCAAAAAGAAGTTTTAAAAAACTGACGTTTTTTTGGGAGCAGTCATTTTAATGATGCATAAAGTGAAAAAAAAAGTGAAATATTCCTTTAAATATGGTACTGGGGGGTGTCTAAAGTATGCTGTGAAGTGGCATGTGTTTCCCGTGTTTAGAACTCTCCATGCAAAAAATTACATTTGTAAAGGAAAAAAAATGCCATTTAAAACTGCTTGCGGCTTTAATGTCATGTCTTGTCCTGGCAATATGGCTGAAAATCTTTGAGAAAAATGGCATGGCTACCCCATCACACCCCCCCCCCCACCCCCAGCCCATTACCAGCCCCTTTGTATGGATATTAAGGGGAACACGCACCCAAAATAAAACCCTATACCTACAACCCTATATAATCTGAACAGCAGTATACAGGTGGTGCAAACAAGACAGGGAGGTTTGTTCTTAAGTAGAATCTGTTTGTAATTTTGAACAGGAACATCCAAAAAAATCTATTTTTAAGCTTTTTGGAGAACATAGGGAAGGGTTATCACCCCGTAACATTTGTTTTGCTGTCTGTGCACCTGTTCAGAACATTTCACCTCACTTTCGTCCCAATGACAAATGTTTTTGGAAAAGTGGGGTTTTTATTGAAACAAGGATTGGTGATAAAGCATCAGTAGAGAGGAGATACCTTTTTCCCAAATTAAATCTAACAGGATAGAATTTCCCTTCCTAGGGGTAGATTTCGTTTGAAAGTAGGAGTCGTTTGTAAGTTGGATGTTTGAAAGTAGGTGCCTGCCGTATATACTCTGCAGAAATTTGCCCCAACACTGTAAGCCCTCACAGTTACACAGGAATGGGCCCTGCTGTGAATTATTAGATCAAGAATTGTAATTGCATGCACCTGTTGAACAGGGCAGAAAAATTGGGCCTTTGGTGGTGGTTGACGGTGTTGCCACAACACTGTAAGCCCTCACAGTTACTCTTGGTGGGCGCAGAAATGGGCCCTGCTGAGAATTATTAGATGAAGATTTGTAATTACACGCCCCTGTTAAACAGGGGCTGAAAAATTGGGCCTTTGGTGGTGGTGGTTTATTGTGTGCTGTGCTCTACTCACACAGCACACACACACGCTAGGTCCTGCAAATGCCTGGCTGGCTTAGATGAAAAGAACAGGGCCTTAGGGCAGATAGAGGCTGAGTTGGTTTATTGTGTGCTGTGCTGTACTCACACAGCACACACACACACACGCTAGCTCCTGCAAATGCCTGGCTGGCTGCCTTAGATGACAAGAACAGGGCCTTAGGGCAGATAGAGGCTGAGTTGGTTTATTGTGTGCTGTGCTGTACTCACACAGTACACACACATGCTAGCTCCTGCAAATGCCTGGCTGGCTGCCTTAGATCACAACAGGCCAGAAGGGTAAAGGTAATGTGATACTGCAATGCTGTACTAACAGCACGTACACACTAGACTAATCCCCAGAATCACAGCAGATAATGTCACCACTCAGCAGTCAGCACAGCAGAATGTATAACACAGCAGTGCACTCAGCACAATGAATACAACAGCAGATGCTGTCAGGCTCAGCAATGCAGATGAATCACAGCAGCTAATGTGACTGACACAGTCACTCACAAACGCCGGGACACACTACAATAGGCCGCCGGCGCGGCGGCCTTTTATAGTGTGGGGCGTGTACTAAACCCCCTGAGTTATAATTGGCCACAGGCATCCTGTGGCCAATTATTTCTCTCCTCGCCGCTGGCTCCATGATTGGCCAAGCATGCGGGTCACAGTGCATGCTTAGCCAATCATAAGCCAGCAATGCACTGTGACTGGCACAGTGCATTGTGGGCCGTTCGCATCACACAAATTTGATGCGAACGCCCCAAATAGTTCTGGGCTTGACGAGTGGTCGAACGCCCGATGTTCGATTTGAACGTGGGTTCGAATCGAACACCGGGCCCATCCTTACTGGCCACTAGGCTCACTAAAGTTTTGTATCTCCTTGTATACCCTGATCAGACTGGCTTCATGCTGGCCAGGGGGACAGATAGCAATTTGAGAAGGGTATATACTTACACTGAGCTTAATTCAGACTTGCCAGACAATAGAGCTATGGTCTTTTTAGACTTAGAAAAAGCATTTGATTAATTGAACTGGACCTATATGCGGACGGTACCGATCAAAATGTGGTTTGGCAAAGTTTTCCTCCAGTGGATAAAATTACTATATGACAAACTGTTAACGGCTATCAAAACAGGGGGCAGATTGTCAGAATATTTTATAGTTGGCCGTGGTACCAGACAGGGCTGCCCCTTGTCACCGGGGATTTTTGCCTTAATGATGGAGCCCATAGTCATTACGCTTTGAACCTCCTCTGCAGTGAGTGGCATACAAATGGGTAGTTTAACTGAGAAATAGCTATATGCTGATGACCTGGTACTATTCTTAGAGGACTCAGGTGCATCCTTAACTTCTGCATTGACCATTTTGAACCAGGTGGTGTCTTTTTCTGGTTTAAGGGTTAATTGGCACAAGTCGAAAATCCTTCCTCTCGATGAGTCAGTGGGGCAGCCCACACCTACGAATCTCCCTCTGCAATGGGCTAGCAAGGTGAAATACTCGGGGCTGCATATTACCAATACTGTATCTGATTTTATCAGGCTAAACATTTCCCCTCTCATCACCCGCTTTAAGCAATGCATTAATGCATGGAGAAATCTTCTCTTGTCCTTGATAGGCTCAGAGGCCAAATCGTATTGTCCCCTGTGTTGAGATCTCAGATGCGGCGGCGCCGCGCGTCGACACGTCCAGAGGGGCGTGGCCTCGTGCGGCGTCGGAGCGTCACCGACGCGGGCAGACTAACCCCTCCCCGCGTGCTGGAACGCAAGCGGAGGGGCGCGTGTGGTGGAAGATGTGCGCCTCAATGGGTATAAGCGGCGCATGCGCTGTAGAGAATACGCGCATGCGCACATGGTCTTACCCGCGCCGGGCAGCCGGGACATCAAATGGAAGCAAAAAAGCCAGATTGAAGAGTACATATGATGTGTAAAGATGTGGCAATGTTGTTACCTTTCAATAAATGTATATGTACTTAGATATTGATCGGTGAGCAAGCGAGTAACAGTACCAAGGAAGGATAGAGAGCCCCCTAGTGGACAAAAAGACATAATGCATTAGAATAGCAGAAACAGCAATATTCACATGTCTATAAAGGTGGTGGAAACAGTATACTTATGTCATTGGGTTAAAATGGTTGTAGGGCAATATAGACTCTGCAATATAGCCAATATGATACAAACATGTTTATGAGACATGAGAACAGGTACATTTTTATTAAGAATAGAGCACAATGACCATAATGTAAAAATATAATAAAGCCGAATGAAGAGGGGGTCCGAGAGTACATAAAAACTCAGGGGGCCCATCTTCATTCTAAAAGAAGTTATAGATCAAGTTCACACACCCCTGATTCAAAGCCCTCAAGGTAGGGCTTGAAATTGAATGCCTCGTTGAGGCCAGGGGGGGATGTGGCATTGAGATGGAAAATCCATTTGAGCTCACTTTGAAGTAGGGATTTGTTGTAGTCACCCCCTCGATTGGGTGGGGGAATGTGGTCAAGTGCTCTAAATGTGATCTGAGGGGTTGAGTCTTGGTGAACGATTGCACAGTGTCGCCCTAGGGGGAGGTCAGGGTCTTTTTGATTGATACTGAGAGTGTGTCGGTAAATGCGTTTCCAAAAAGGCAGTTTGGTTTTCCCAACATAAAAACATCCGCACTCGCATTCTAGTAGGTATACAATGCCGACTGAGCGGCAATTGACAAAGTGTTGGGGAAAGAAAGGTTGTCCATTTGGTAGGGTATTGGATCTGTTAGATTTAGATAAGTACTTACAATATTTGCATTTCCCACAGGGGAATGTCCCCTTAGTTTGTTTATGTAAATAGCTAGTAGGGGTATATTCGCTTTTAATTAACTTGTCACGGAGAGAGGGAGCTCGTCTGTAGGTAAGTAAGGGATGTATCGGTACAAATGGAGACAGTGAATGGTCTGTAGTTAGAATATGCCAATGTTTCTCTAAAATCTGGATGATTGAAGAGTGTTGTTCACAAAAATTGGTAATGATTCGTAATGGAGTGTGAGTGGTTTGTGATTTAGAAGAGAAAAGTAAAGAGTTACGTGTTTTAGATTTCGCTTTTTTATATGCGATTTTTAAAATTTTGGGTGGATATCCTCGTTCTAACAGCCTATTTCGTAAAACTGAGGCCTCGTTTTCAAAGGAGGCCTCGGATGAACAGTTGCGGCGAGCGCGGAGGTATTGGGCATATGGAATAGAATTAAGGAGAGGTTCTGGGTGGAAACTGGAGGCAGCTAGAATGGTATTGCCTGCAGTGGGTTTACGATATAAATGGCTTTGTATGTGGCCTTCCAAGTCTTTCGTGAGGGTAAGGTCTAGAAAACAGATAGATGTTGGGCTAAATGTCATCGTGAATCTCAAATTTAACTGGTTGACAGTATTAAGGTAGGTCAGAAAGTCTTGTAAAATTTGACTAGGTCCCTGCCAGACAATAAGTATATCGTCGATGTATCGACGAAAGGTAAGGATATGTTTGGTGTATATATTGGCAGAGGGGTCTGTAAAGAGGAGACGTTCCCACTCCCCCAAGTACAGATTGGCGTAGGCTGGTGCGCAGCAGGTGCCCATGGCCACGCCCTGTACTTGGAGGTAGTGGGAACCGTCGAAAGAAAAAAAATTGTTGTTGAGGATGAAGTCTAGAGCATTTATGATAAATGTAGAAAGATCAGTGGAGTATAAAGAAGTAGTGGTAAGTATGTGTCGAATGGCTGAAAGTCCTAGGGAGTGGGGGATCGAACTGTATAATGCCTCGACGTCGATCGCGACAAGTAAGGTGTCGGGACCAGTAGTCAGGGAAGATAGACTTTGTAGGAGATGGGTGGTGTCTCGTATGTAGGAAGGAAGCTGGATAACTAAAGGTTGCAATAATTTATCGATATAGCGACTAAGGTTGTCAGTGAGAGAGCCTCTTCCGGAAACTATGGGCCTGCCTGGTGGTCTGGGTAGGTTTTTATGCACCTTGGGGAGTGCATAGAACGTAGCTGTACGTGGAAATTTGGTTCTAACATAGTCACTGGTGTTTTTATCCAATACCCCTTTTATGGTGGCAGAGTCTATAAGCGTATATAATTGTTGTTGTGCTAAAGTAATGAAAGATATGGGAATCTTTTTGTACCATTCCTTATTTTGAAGGATGTCATGGCACATTTTGATGTATTCGTCCCTGTCAAGTATAACTATGTTTCCGCCTTTGTCGGCGGGTTTAATTATTATCGTGGAATTAGTTTTTAGACTTTGGAGAGCAAGATATTGATTGTATGAGAAATTTCTTGCCTTGGATCGATTTGGGTGGATTTTTAAGTTGCGAATTTCCCGTGTCACTGCCTGCAAGAATAGTGCAGCTCTAGGGTTAGTGCTGGGGGGTGGGTAGAAACTTGATTTCTTTTTTATAGTTATTTTGGAGGGTGGGTGTGATGGAGTGAGAGAGTCATCCTCAGTGCTGGCTAAGAGAGTGTCAAGATCTAAAGTATCTATTAAATTGGAGTTGTCACTTTCCTCCAAGAGTTCAGTTAACTGTTGGAGGGCAGTGGTTTCCGCTGCAGAGTGTAGAAGGGAATCCGGAAAGGGATTGGGTGTGTATATGCTATGTAATAGCAATTTGCGGACAAACAGGTGAATGTCTTTGATAACAGTGAATTTGTCTATATGAGATACAGGACAAAAAGTGAGTCCCTTTTCAAGGACTGAAATCTCATGCTTAGTAAGTGAGTGTTTGGAAAGGTTGATGATGTTACAAGAAAGTGGGGTTATCTTGGTGTTCTTTTCGGTTGGTGAGTGTTGTTGTGTTGGATTCTTTGTGATGCTCGCATTAAATCTAAAAAATCAAAGTGTTGGGAAGATGAAGGTAAGGAGTGTGATCTAGAGGTCTTCGAGGACGAGGAAGCGGCCGACGGGTCTCTGGCCGGTGAGTCGTCAGTCGGTCCCTCGGGATCGGAGACCTCGTCACTGGAAAGGTTAGGTGTGCGACCTCTTTTGGGGTTGCGTGGACCCCGTGTGGAATTAGGTTTAGGTGCAACATGTGAATTGTCTGTGTTGCGGTCAGTGACATATTTGGGAGGCACTTGTTTTGAGGTGAAGCGTGCTGGGGCTGGTGGGCGTGCAGCACGGTTGGCCTCATTCCATTTGTAGGCTCTTTCCTCTTGGAAAGCTTTTTTGTCGCGGAAGAATTTTTTGTCCTTCTGCGTCAAAGTGTCATGGTTGAATTTGTCAAAACATTTTTTAAGTTGTAGGTCCAATGTTTTGTATAATGGATGGTCTAGAAATTGTGTAAGCTGGGTATTTAATGATGCTAGTTTGGCATCAAGAGCGGACATTTGTGTCTCATATTGTTGTATCAAAAGTTTCATCAAATCAATGGAACATTGTTTGAGGACACCCTCCCAGGCCTGTTTAAAGTCTGGGGGAATGTCCTGGAAAGTGGGAAAAATTTGGACCCTGAGCCCAAAGGGGTTGATACCGTGAGCAATATAGTCCTTGAAGGACTTAATGTGCCAGAACAAAGAGGCTTTCTTCTGGACAGTATGTGTAAGATTAAGAAAAACAAATCGCAGTTGGGATTCAATGAATTCATTGGATTGAAATTGCTGTAAAGTGCTAGTCATGCGGGTCTCCCAATCCTCCCCAAGGAAGATTGCCATGATGGTTTAAGGGGGTGCTCAAGGGATGGTATTCACAGAAGCAGGTTGAGGGTGATAATTGTCATATAATACAAGACAGGTATCAATACGCGTATTTAAAGCAGGTCATATATAGAGGCATGAGGTATGAGTAGAGTAAGAATTGCCTGCAGTCACTTGCTCAGGTAGGGGATTTGTTATGGATTTAACCATAAATGGATCAAGGTAAAATATTTGATGGGCAAGTGAGTGGTGGCAGGGAGGTCTATCGCTTCTCACATAGAAAAAATTACACATTTGTAGGGCCTAGTGTGCATTAACACGGCCTGTACCCCAAAGAGAAGCTTAACAGATAGACATAAAGAGTATATGCATGTGAAGAAATAATAGATTTTATTTAGGGCAGCAAGCCCAGAGATAAATCAGTAAATGGGTGGGTAAACATACAATTTTACAAGACGGTCTGTATACATAGAATCATGGATAACCATAGACATGTACAAAAATGCAAAAGAACAAATTATACAACAACTTGCAATAATATCAGGGTCTTTCAGGAAAATGCCGACATGTTTCGGACGGACGTCCTTTTTCAAGGCAATATCTGTTCCTGTATTTGCTCAATAGTACTGTATGAGACAGAGTAGGGTCATTAGTATACAACACATTGTATAGGTAAGTATAAACCTGTGATTGCGCCAATCAATGGTAATGGTACTCACTTGCAAAACATCGGAGGGGCTTGTGATAGCCCAATGGTCTAGGGGTACAGAGGTATGGTCTCAGTGTATCCACAGGGTATACAGTGGGTCTTGTGCTATTAAAAGCAAACGGCTGCTAGGCATTTGAAAGGCTGCAAGATCTCCAAGCCATGCACTGGGAAGTTGCAATGGCTATGTGTACCTGGGCCAGAAGTAGTGTATGGCTGGGGAATCAAGGGTAACATCATCAACCTTTCCAAACACTCACTTACTAAGCATGAGATTTCAGTCCTTGAAAAGGGACTCACTTTTTGTCCTGTATCTCATATAGACAAATTCACTGTTATCAAAGACATTCACCTGTTTGTCCGCAAATTGCTATTACATAGCATATACACACCCAATCCCTTTCCGGATTCCCTTCTACACTCTGCAGCGGAAACCACTGCCCTCCAACAGTTAACTGAACTCTTGGAGGAAAGTGACAACTCCAATTTAATAGATACTTTAGATCTTGACACTCTCTTAGCCAGCACTGAGGATGACTCTCTCACTCCATCACACCCACCCTCCAAAATAACTATAAAAAATAAATCAAGTTTCTACCCACCCCCCAGCACTAACCCTAGAGCTGCACTATTCTTGCAGGCAGTGACACGGGAAATTCGCAACTTAAAAATCCACCCAAATCGATCCAAGGCAAGAAATTTCTCATACAATCAATATCTTGCTCTCCAAAGTCTAAAAACTAATTCCACGATAATAATTAAACCCGCCGACAAAGGCGGAAACATAGTCATACTTGACAGGGACGAATACATCAAAATGTGCCATGACATCCTTCAAAATAAGGAATGGTACAAAAAGATTCCCATATCTTTCATTACTTTAGCACAACAACAATTATATACGCTTATAGACTCTGCCACCATAAAAGGGGTATTGGATAAAAACACCAGTGACTATGTTAGAACCAAATTTCCACGTACAGCTACGTTCTATGCACTCCCCAAGGTGCATAAAAACCTACCCAGACCACCAGGCAGGCCCATAGTTTCCGGAAGAGGCTCTCTCACTGACAACCTTAGTCGCTATATCGATAAATTATTGCAACCTTTAGTTATCCAACTTCCTTCCTACATACGAGACACCACCCATCTCCTACAAAGTCTATCTTCCCTGACTACTGGTCCCGACACCTTACTTGTCGCGATCGACGTCGAGGCATTATACAGTTCGATCCCCCACTCCCTAGGACTTTCAGCCATTCGACACATACTTACCACTACTTCTTTATACTCCACTGATCTTTCTACATTTATCATAAATGCTCTAGACTTCATCCTCAACAACAATTTTTTTTCTTTCGACGGTTCCCACTACCTCCAAGTACAGGGCGTGGCCATGGGCACCTGCTGCGCACCAGCCTACGCCAATCTGTACTTGGGGGAGTGGGAACGTCTCCTCTTTACAGACCCCTCTGCCAATATATACACCAAACATATCCTTACCTTTCGTCGATACATCGACGATATACTTATTGTCTGGCAGGGACCTAGTCAAATTTTACAAGACTTTCTGACCTACCTTAATACTGTCAACCAGTTAAATTTGAGATTCACGATGACATTTAGCCCAACATCTATCTGTTTTCTAGACCTTACCCTCACGAAAGACTTGGAAGGCCACATACAAAGCCATTTATATCGTAAACCCACTGCAGGCAATACCATTCTAGCTGCCTCCAGTTTCCACCCAGAACCTCTCCTTAATTCTATTCCATATGCCCAATACCTCCGCGCTCGCCGCAACTGTTCAACCGAGGCCTCCTTTGAAAACGAGGCCTCAGTTTTACGAAATAGGCTGTTAGAACGAGGATATCCACCCAAAATTTTAAAAATCGCATATAAAAAAAGCGAAATCTAAAACACGTAACTCTTTACTTTTCTCTTCTAAATCACAAACCACTCACACTCCATTACGAATCATTACCAATTTTTGTGAACAACACTCTTCAATCATCCAGATTTTAGAGAAACATTGGCATATTCTAACTACAGACCATTCACTGTCTCCATTTGTACCGATACATCCCTTACTTACCTACAGACGAGCTCCCTCTCTCCGTGACAAGTTAATTAAAAGCGAATATACCCCTACTAGCTATTTACATAAACAAACTAAGGGGACATTCCCCTGTGGGAAATGCAAATATTGTAAGTACTTATCTAAATCTAACAGATCCAATACCCTACCAAATGGACAACCTTTCTTTCCCCAACACTTTGTCAATTGCCGCTCAGTCGGCATTGTATACCTACTAGAATGCGAGTGCGGATGTTTTTATGTTGGGAAAACCAAACTGCCTTTTTGGAAACGCATTTACCGACACACTCTCAGTATCAATCAAAAAGACCCTGACCTCCCCCTAGGGCGACACTGTGCAATCGTTCACCAAGACTCAACCCCTCAGATCACATTTAGAGCACTTGACCACATTCCCCCACCCAATCGAGGGGGTGACTACAACAAATCCCTACTTCAAAGTGAGCTCAAATGGATTTTCCATCTCAATGCCACATCCCCCCTGGCCTCAACGAGGCATTCAATTTCAAGCCCTACCTTGAGGGCTTTGAATCAGGGGTGTGTGAACTTGATCTATAACTTCTTTTAGAATGAAGATGGGCCCCCTGAGTTTTTATGTACTCTCGGACCCCCTCTTCATTCGGCTTTATTATATTTTTACATTATGGTCATTGTGCTCTATTTCTTAATAAAAATGTACCTGTTCTCATGTCTCATAAACATGTTTGTATCATATTGGCTATATTGCAGAGTCTATATTGCCCTACAACCATTTTAACCTAATGACATAAGTATACTATTTCCACCACCTATATAGACATGTGAATACTGCTGTTTCTGCTATTCTAATGCATTATGTCTTTTTGTCCACTAGGGGGCTCTCTATCCTTCCTTGGTACTGTTACTCGCTTGCTCACCGATCAATATCTAAGTACATATACATTTATTGAAAGGTAACAACATTGCCACATCTTTACACATCATATGTACTCTTTAATCTGGCTTTTTTTGCTTCCATTTGATGTCCCGGCTGCCCGGCGCGGGTAAGACCATGTGCGCATGCGCGTATTCTCTACAGCGCATGCGCCGCTTATACCCATTGAGGCGCACATCTTCCACCACACGCGCCCCTCCGCTTGCGTTCCAGCACGCGGGGAGGGGTTAGTCTGCCCGCGTCGGTGACGCTCCGACGCCGCACGAGGCCACGCCCCTCTGGACGTGTCGACGCGCGGCGCCGCCGCATCTGAGATCTCAACACAGGGGACAATACGATTTGGCCTCTGAGCCACCATCCCCACACCTGGCCCCAATTACCTTCCGGCTCAGTGCACTCACCCCTCACCAGGGCCTGCACAGCTGATACCAATTATCACATACATATAAGCTTTACAATGGTGGGACTAGTTATCACACTTTCCTGCCGGCGCTGTGCTACACTGCATCTCAAGCTCTCTCTCCACCAGGTAATACTACTTTTTTACTTCATGCAACTCACTTTGCATCAACATACTCTTTTTTGACTTTCAATTGACATTAATACTACCCTATCTACTCCCTTGATTCCCCAGCCATACACTACTTCTGGCCCAGGTACACATAGCCATTGCAACTTCCCAGTGCATGGCTTGGAGATCTTGCAGCCTTTCAAATGCCTAGCAGCCGTTTGCTTTTAATAGCACAAGACCCACTGTATACCCTGTGGATACACTGAGACCATACCTCTGTACCCCTAGACCATTGGGCTATCACAAGCCCCTCCAATGTTTTGCAAGTGAGTACCATTACCATTGATTGGCGCAATCACAGGTTTATACTTACCTATACAATGTGTTGTATACTAATGACCCTACTCTGTCTCATACAGTACTATTGAGCAAATACAGGAACAGATATTGCCTTGAAAAAGGACGTCCGTCCGAAACATGTCGGCATTTTCCTGAAAGACCCTGATATTATTGCAAGTTGTTGTATAATTTGTTCTTTTGCATTTTTGTACATGTCTATGGTTATCCATGATTCTATGTATACAGACCGTCTTGTAAAATTGTATGTTTACCCACCCATTTACTGATTTATCTCTGGGCTTGCTGCCCTAAATAAAATCTATTATTTCTTCACATGCATATACTCTTTATGTCTATCTGTTAAGCTTCTCTTTGGGGTACAGGCCGTGTTAATGCACACTAGGCCCTACAAATGTGTAATTTCTTTTCTATATGTGTTTTTTGTATCTTTTCTTTTTTTGTACATGTACCGGCCTGTGGTATTTTGTGTATGCAGGCAGTCTTTGTTTTTGTAATGTTTGTTGAAAAGCAGTTAAATATATAAAAGATAAACTGCTAACACTTAAGAATGTGTCTAATCCATCCTGGTGCACTTCAAGGACTGCTGCCTTAGCCAGCTGTAAAATGTATCATAAAATGAAAAAGTTCTGCACAATCACATTAAGCACTTGAGATTTTATTGGAATTAACAGGCAGAGTTTAGCAGTATTTCACAGCATGTCTTGATGTCTTTTACACAGAAGTACTTACTCATAAGGCTAATTTCAATACAGATGACAGCCTGAATAAACAGCATTTACCAACCAACTGGCTGAAAACCCCGGTTTTAACACCTGCATTGATGATTCCTAACATAAATTATACAACCCCAAATAAACAGATTAATATCTCAGAGATGAAATTGCCCATTTACTAGATTACACAATGCAGATGGTATAGTCCAGCTATTCGCAACCAGGGTTTCTTCAGAGGTTGCTAGGGGTTCCTTGAGCTGTGGGTGACTGACCTCCTGTTTGATAATTCTAGGACCATTGCCAACTTAGCAGAGCTAGCAGCTTGACACCAATGGCCCTGTCTATAAGAGTTGCATTCTTCCTACTGACTGCCAATGTAAGGAACATTTTCCCCATAGACCCCCAATAATTGGTTTTAATTTAATTAGGGTTCTGTGAAACCTAAAAACGATTTTAGGGGTTCCTCTGCGAGTGCCAAGAAGCTGGAGCTGTGAACTTGAGCTTGGAAACACAGGAATCCTACCAGTGTCAATATGGAGTCAGGTCACAAGCTATGTTTGGCAGCAGCCAGACAGGTACAGAATCATGATCAAGTTCAAGGTCAGGAATAGGCAGGAGTCATCAACGTGAGGTACCAAGTCAGGAGGCAGAACTGTGGCCAGAAGTCCAAGCCAGGGTCTATAACACAGGCATAACAGGCAGAGGTGATCCAAAGAGAGGTGTCAGGTGTAGCCAGGTCAGTAATAATGTAAGCAGACTTTCATGAACTCATAAAGCAGGAACCAGAGCTGAAGACAATCCAGCATGGAAGCCAGACAGATTTCAGATTTGAATAGCCCCTTGGTTACCAGGCCTGTATGTGGTTTTGTGCATGCGCATTCTTGTAGTTGTACAACTTGTAAAGCTATGCTCACAACCCTGCACATAGAAATGAGAACGTGCTGCACCGGAATTAGCACTTGCCGCACATGGTTTCTGACAGTAGGTGGATTAAAAATAGTTCATGTTGATTGAGAAAGTTTAGTTCCAGTTTACATTGTAAGGAAACTTTCAACTTTCTTTTTTTCGACCCTCACTATGCTAATCTTACCCACCCAACTCAATATAAACAGTCAGCTCTAATAAATCCTATCCTATCTATATTTACAATATAAATGGTAAAGCAAGTCTAACCAAGAAATCCAAGAAGTATGGAGTGGCCACACTGGCCCAGGTTAGAAGTGGTAGACTACTCCTTGCTTCATCATATTTCTTTCTTATATAACCCTGGAAGGATTTGATTAAGGACTATTATCTGCCAGAAAATAGTCACCTTGTCATATACAGTGTAAAAAGTAGATTTAACTATACCCATGTATAATTAATGTGACCACCTTTCCCTTCCATTTACAGGAATGTACCAACAAATGCTGTGATGCCACCACCTGCAAACTCAAACAGGGTGCTCAGTGTGCAGAGGGAGAATGTTGCCAAGATTGCCAGGTAACACTCAGATTTCATATTCAAATAAGGAAACAAAAAAAATATGTTCTGGAACCTGACAAAGAGAGAAGCAGAGTGAGAGAGGGAAGATGGGTAGAAAGGCAAACTTTAGCATTAAATAACATGGCATCTTAATATTTAATTTTGTTTGTAGAGTTTTGTGGAAAAGATACTGGTCCACACTTCTACTTTGCAAAAGTTTAAATAAGGTGTTACAAGGTGTTTGTAGCTCCCGAAATGCGTTGATTTTCTTTTGTTTCCTGCTATGTCTAAAAAAGTATATTCTAGACATTAACTGATGGGTTAGTTTATCTTCACACATTGTTTTTTTTATTTTTTTATCACACTAGAATGTCCTTGTCTACATTGTGAAAACCACTAACCATTGCTAAGTGTGCAGACTGTGCTCAGTCTGCATTTTCGACCCCCTAGTTAGCCAGCTTAAGTCCACCATCAATTTACTAACATGTACTTTCAACGGCTTCTGAAAATTCTGCTAATACGTTCTAAGAATGGAGGAGGCTGACCTTTTACTTACCCACCCATCCTCCATTCATAGATCGTTTTTTATTGATAGATGCTATAGTACTGCATCTATAAATAGAGGAGGAAGACATAAAAGACAGACATAGTCGGCACTCTTGAGTATAAGTCCCTTTTAACCCCTGCAGTACTGGAAGATTATGGCTGTGGTGCTGGCGGGGAATCATAGGACTTTGGATTTCAACTAATACAGCAGCCAGCAGTATAAGGGGAAACTGACTCCAAGTACTGTCCCTTGTGCTGATTTTTTTCCCTTAAGTTTTGACTAAACTTAAGCTTTTGATAACCACAGTCTGGATGTCACTTTGGATCTTACAGAAATATACACCATAAAAAGTGTCAGGTGTAGCATCAGAGTTCCAAAGGTTTAATATCTGCTTTTATTTAAAGTTTAACCGGTGTCAATGCATTTTGGGGAGTCTCAAGAGCTCCCTTCCTGAGGGCTTTGAAAGGGATAAACAGAGCAGGACAACCTAGGATGCTAAACAAGTGACTTGAACAGGCTAAACACACTTGCCATAATTCCTAATATAAATGATCAACTCCCTGTCTATACTCATTGCATTCATTGCACGAATTTGATGCGAGCGGCCCAAATAGTTCTGGGCTCGCCGAGCGGGCGAACGCCCGATGTTCGATTCGAACATGGGTTCGAATCGAACACCGGGCCCATCCCTATCTGTCAGATTAGGCATTGCCGAATTTGTGCAGTGAGCTGTGCTTGCACAGCTTACTGTACAGGGGTGGACAAGCAGGTAAGTAGCTTTAATGCAGAAAAGACAAAGCATGTCTCTTCTGCATTAAAAATACTGCCAGTCCGCCCATTTTCATTGTGGAGCCTAAAGTTCAACTTTAAATCGACCTTTGTATCAAAAGGTCACACTGAGCATTTCCCCTTTAAAGCCAAAGACAGGGCTAACTCCATAGACAAATTCAGTTCACTTGATGCAGAGATCTCTCAGCATGATGATGAACTCAAAAAAGATAAAAGGAAACCATAGTTATCTCCATAACATCCAACAACTTTATCATAAATAAAAGTTAAACTCACGTGTTTAAAAACCATCAGGCGACCCTCTGACCTCTTTTGTTTCACCCAGATTTCAAACTTTCTCCACAAACTGTGGAAAGCACCACCCAAAGATCCCCAAATCACAATCTATGAACAGTGGTGTAGTCAAGCCAATGAGCAGAGGGGGGGAAATCACAGTGATCTACAAGGCACTGTCTTCCACTTGCTCTAAGACATCCTATATGTTGGCCTGGGAAGAGGACCTTTCTCAACAATGGGAACTGGAGACCTGAAAAAGGATTTTACAGTCATACAAGGGTGTTCTTAACACTAGCCTCACAGAAGCAAGTATAAAAGTACTATCCAGATGGTACTTGGTTCCTTCTAGACTGGCTAAACTCTACCCGGCATCATCCCCTCTTTGTATTCAGGGCTGTAATCTCAGGGGTGATATGTTACATGTATGGGGGGGATGCCCCAGAATAAGGAGTTTTTGGAACAAAATCTTCTCCTTGATCCTTTAAGGTTACAAATGTTCCAACACAGACATCTCCTCATATCGCCCCCTTCTCAACTTCCTGGTGCGGGCTACCTCCAAGAGTATGCAACGCCTTATTTTCTTCATCCTTTTGGGACCCAAATTCACCCTAGCCAAAGCTTGAAAAAAGTAAACTGTCTTGGTTTTATTAGCCAAAAGAAAAATTTCTAGGATCATGGCTCAAGAGAAGATAGCAGGTATACTCTTGGACCGCACTGAGAAATTTGAAAAAATCTGGGAACCTTGGGCAACCTTCATAAATGTTCCCCTACACCCCTGACCTCCATCCGATTACACACTCCCCCGTACCTGGGGGTGCTCTCCCCTAGTCGGTTCTTCTCCTCTTCATCTTCTTCGGCTCTCTTTCTTTTCTCTCCACTTCTTCTCTCCACTTCTTCTCACCTTTCCTTCGGTGACAGGCACCAGCCCTCACCTTCGTGGCCTTAGCTAACATTAATGTTTGGTTGCAGTTCAGAAGCTGGCACTCCATTTCCAACCATGTCCTTTTTGTTTTTTTTAGTTTTTCTTTTAGTTTGAATTATATGTCACGTTATTACCTTTGGGTTTATTTTCCTTATTACTTATTTGCTGAACAATAGCTAGGTATTCTTCTGTTGTTCGACTTGGAAGGGGGAGTCATCCCGACCACAGTTTGATCCCATGAGGGGTGGCCGGTCTGATATCCGGGCCTCCTGGTCCAACATTCTCCTTATGGTCAGAAATTCGGCTATACTCTGTATTCCTAGGCTTATATTCAGAGTTTGTGACGATTGATTCAAGTTTATGACATGTACTCTAAGTGCCATACAGTGTGCCTCACACCTATTGTTTTTATGGCCATGTTGGCTGACGCAGGACAAATGGTCCTATTCATGCTTTTGTACGCTGTTTTCTACAATTAATACAAATATTGAAATATAAAAACCATCAGGCTTATCTAATGATTACAGGAAAAACATCTCTGAAGGACTGGTGCAGTACAAAATCTCAGCGGAAGATTAGAACCCCTTTTCACATTTGTCCATGTTGCAGATTTTCCCTCACTTCTTGTCTGGTGAAACCATTGTCAGCAGGATGAGAAGTGAAAGAAAATATTTTAATGGACAATAGGATAGCAGTAAAATAGAGACAGTAATCTGGAAAGATGTTTTGGATTTAAACCAGCCTGACACAAAATTGTTACCCTAGAAAAAACCCCAAAATAATTTTCAGGCACCGGGAAACCCATGCATTTAACCAAATCATTGGGGATCAGTGGTTAAAATATCCCTTTCATTTGTGGCCAATGGGAAGAATAAAACCCTTACAGCAGTGGGCAGAATGCCACCCTTACTAACAGCCAAAACAATCTCTGTAGTCAGGCTGCTGTTGCTATGCCGCCCACTCTATTATTTACAACCGCGCCGCAGCGGTATTCAATTTACTTAAATGACAAGTGTTTTTTCCCATTAGTGCTGTCTCTCACTAACTTAACCACGGGACCCGATTGGTCCGTCAGCGGTTGTTATGGCTATATATGGATCGAGCGGGTCCTCTCGTTGCTACCCTGTCCCACACTGAGGAAGTCCCGCCAGGACGTAACACGTACGAGGGTCAGGGAGCACGAGTGACGTCACCCGCGGCCATCTTGGATTTACTATACACACAGCGCCAGCACTCGGGACTGAGTGCTGGAGAATGTGAGTTCAATTTATGTTATTTCTTGTGCATATTAATTTACTTTTGAAACAGAGAGCACTAGGTTGTCCCCTTCTTTACCTTTACATATTTATGCTGGATACCACTTGGACCTGGTTGTTTCCCTTGACGTTTGAGATGAGATCCTGACGGTGGAGACCAGAGTTTTAAGTAGCTACATATTGCTTTGTGACCTATTGTAGGTCGAAGCAGGGAGGTGAGAGGCCATCCTTACTTTCGGTGAAGGGACCACCACCACAGTGATTTGTTACTGGATTTTGTCACCATTTCCACTTGAAGCTGCTGTAGTTTTGCACATGCACTTTATACTGGAACTTTCATTGACTGTATTCTGGGACTATTTAAAATTACATTGATTTATTCATTTTACCATTTATTATTTTTTGCGCTGCACTATCTTATTATATTCTACTTATGAGGCATTTCTTGAATTAACCTTGAGTTGCAGCAGGCATCTTTTTTAGTTTTTTTTAGTTTTATTTATTTCCGACAGCGCTGAGTACTCTCCCTATATTTATAAGGCTACTGACTCTGCCATGTAGATTTGGCCCTTGAATTATGCAGGCACCATTGGATAGAAGGTAAATAAGCCACATTTCAAGGGACGCCTAGAATGACTACTTTGAAAAACGAATACCAAGTGATGTGGACTATGTACTTTTCACTTTTCCCTATTAATAAGCCCTTCAGTATTACAAGTATACACGTAGATAGTGGGATTTCAGACAGTTGTTGGGACACAGATCTGCTGGGAATCCCATAAATGAATCACACTTCTACTTCGTGGAACAAGCGGGGGGATATATGAGGGTGAATGTGGATTCACACTCATTTCTTCCAGATCTCATATGCCATTCATGTTATGGAAAGTGGAATTTCCCTTTAACATACGGTAATTTCATTACCTAGATTTTATACTGTACATTTTTTGTTGGTGAAGCCAACCTTCATATGTGGCAGTGTGCTTTTGCACTGTTACCTGTTTATTAGTTGCTCTTAGACATACAGTATGACCTGCAGACATGACTTGAGGACTCAATCAATTGATTTATATAATGGTGTCTCCCCACAGCTAAAGACTGCAGGATCCGTGTGTAGACCAGCTAAACATGAATGTGACTTGTCAGATATGTGTGATGGAAAATCTCCTATGTGTCCCTCTGACGGCTTCCAGGCCAATGGAGTGCCCTGTTTGAAAGGAGAAGGTTACTGCTACAATGGAAAATGCCCCACTCTCCAAGGTCAATGTAAGAGATACTGGGGGCCAGGTAACAAACATTTCCAATCATTTTAAACACTATGTATATAGTATGTTTCTTTTATAATAACAGGTGATTGTGAATACAGTATCAGTACAAGCTCACATTGAAAAATACACAATAAAAAAAATATTATTTTCTGCTTCCTTCCTAACTTTGAGATGAGAAAAAGGGGGCAACTGTAAACTCTAGACAGGCAGATAAAAATGCTCTAAACTGCATATACAGTATTAATAAGATCTGTAATTCTGTTCAGCCACACTTAAAATTCACCCCCAGACAGCATAGCTAGATCCCTGACCTCACTTTTCTTTTACTGCGCTGAAGGCAGTACAGTTTGGTCAAGAACCTACTGTGGTCTGTGACTGGATAGGGAACAAGCAGTAGTACACTGAGGAGGACTCTCTTCATCAAGATCTTTATATTTGGTTTGAGATCACTATGCAGTAAATGTCAATCCACTGCCCCAAATACTTACCCTTCTCCAGGTTCTCTGGTGGTCAATGAGTTGCTGTGCCCTTGCCACTTCTGCCTCTGCTGTGGCTGGGTTCTATGTGAGACAGAGACACTGAGGGGTTCCTAAGCTCTAATCAATGCCTTACAGAGTACATGCACGTATATGTAGCCTAGAGGTGAAATGTCAGTGAGGCCAGAGGCATAACTCCTTCAGGGCCCCAGTGCAAGAAACCATAAAGGGCCCCACTGATCGCCAGGGCCCTTTCCATCGGTCACAGAGCCCTTCCATTGATCCTGGTGCCCTTTCCTCTGGTCCCTCCGAACCTGGGGCCCTTCCCAACTGATAACGGGACCCTTTACTTTTGTTGTGAGGCCCTTGATAAGTCCTGATTTATACTGCACATGACAGGTCAAAATGCATTAATTTCAATGGGTGCTGTGTTAATCAATGCGACTCAAGTCGCAGAAACAAAAATAGGTTCCTGCGTTACTTTTTTGCGACTTTGGTGCAATATGAGTGTCATAGACTGCAATGTTAAATAACAAAAGTCGCAAGCAAGCCTCAAGGAAATCGCAAGCAAGTCACAAATAAATTGCAAGCAAGTCGCACAACTTTGGGGTTGCAGCAGTGTGAACTGAGCCTTAAGGTCCCTCAGCGCCCCCCCCCCCCCCATGGTGGCCAAACGCCATTGCACATTCACCTTTGCGACCCAGGCAGTTCCTCCAAGTGAGGCTATTTTTAATGACAAAAGCAAGGTGGGCTGGCAGACCTAAAGGGTTTCAGGTAGCATTAAAGCTAAGCTACAGGCAAACAGCTAAATAAATATTTGTATATCTGTCCATCAAGTCCAGAAATCTGCACAGCTCTCACCAACAGCACAGCTCTATCTAGCAGGGATAGGAACCTGATCTTCCATTTCTGCACTTTCACTTACATGTCTTCTCCCTTCCCTTCCCTGTGACTGAACAGTAAAAGGAGAAGCAGCAGGCTAATGAGCTCATCCCTTTGTTCTCTTCTGTACAAAATAAGGCAAAGTGCACCTATCCTTTTTTCTGCCCTTTAGTTGCAAACTGTAGCCTCCCTCCCCAGATTCATACTCACCTTACCAGGTTCTGTGTATATTCCTGTCCAGTCCTCAGTGCACTGGCTACACCTGCACAGTGGCTTTCCATGGAATACTTTACGACCATCTTACTGCCCTTGGAGATGATTCCATAGAACGCAATGGGAATCCACTGAGCAGGTATGACCAGCAAACTGAGGATTGGCAGACAAATGTAAACAAACCCTGTAAGCATACATCTTAAGAGGGGCACTAGGTTAGCACTGCATTTGGCAAAAAAAGGGTAAATGCACTTTGTTTTAAAGAACACCTATTTTTTTAACAAAATCTTTTTGCACAATTCCATTTGTGTGAAAATCTTTACAGTTTTCAGGGTCAAGTGTTCTAATAGACACTGGGACAGAGTAATTAAAAAAGTAGGTGTACCTATGTGGCCATAATCCCCCTGCATGTAATTAAAAGCAGGTTTAAATCATTCAAAAATATATGAACCTCTGCATCCCTTGCCACCCTTCCAATGTGACTAGAATGTGCTTTACTTCCATAGCCACTAGATGGTGCTTTGTTTATAGCAAGTATATTATTAGTAGTTTCATAGGATAAAACTATATTTAGGAGAAGCGAAGAATGATCGAGTTTATACAACTTCCTCATATAGAGTCATATACGCAAAGTATAATACATGTAGCTATTTCATTCAGTTATTTACTATTTTACAATTAAGTTTTCAATATTGTACCATACATTTTAACTTATAGCATGCATATTACATTAAAGTATATGTAAACCCAAGAATGAAAATGTCTTGCAGCTTAACAGTCCTTATATGTGGTGGCTGTATTGTTTTTTTCAGGTTTTTCTTTGTTTTTACCTGGTGATCCTGCAGGTAACAACCATTCTGTCCTAAGGTGACAGCACTCACTCACCATACTATAATACCTCTCAACATTTTTAGATGGGAATGAGGGACACCTACTAACTAGGGATGAGCCCAGTGTTCGATTCAAACCCATGTTCGAATCGAACATCGGCCGTTCGTCGAAACCAGAACTTTGTGGGCCGTTCGCATCAAATTTGTGGGATACGAACGACCCACAATGCACTGCGCCAGTCGCAGTGCATTGCTGGCTGATGATTGGCCAAGCATGCACTGTGACCCAGCATGCTTGGCCAATCACAGCGTCGGCAGTGATGCCTGTGGCCAATTATAGCTCAGGGGGGTTTAGTACACGCCCCACACTATATAAGGCCGCCAGTGCGGCGGTCTTGTGTAGTGTTGTGCAGTGTTCAAAGAGAGAAGGATAGGCAGGGACAGTGTCAGCTGTGCTTTATTACTTCTTTAGATAGCGCTGTTACAGTGAGTGTAGTGTTCAGGGAGAGAGCAGGATAGGCAGGGACAGTGTCAGCTTTGCTTTGCTTCGTAACCTAGCGCTGTTACAGTGGGTGTAGTGTGCCTCCTGCACACTGCACAGCATACACCTGAATCTACCCCCTCATTGCTGGTGTTGTGTAGTTGATTTGTGCAACATAGGCATCTGCCTAATATTCAGTCAGTGTAGTGTGCCTCCTGCACAGCATACACCTGAATTTAAATAGAACTGATTGCTGTATAAATGACAATGGTCCCAAAAATGTGTCAAAAATGTCCGATGTGTCCGCCATAATGTCGCAAATTCGCTGATCACCGCCATTACTAGTAAAAAAAAATATATTAATAAAAATGCTATAAAACTATCCCCTATTTTGTAAACGCTTTAACTTTTGCGCAAACCAATCAATAATCGCTAATTGCGATTTTTTTTTACCAAAAATATGTAGAAGAAT
Source organism: Lithobates sylvaticus (assembly GCA_028564925.1). NCBI lineage: Eukaryota > Metazoa > Chordata > Amphibia > Anura > Ranidae > Lithobates > Lithobates sylvaticus. Next base: position 111,760,380 of record CM053029.1, on the reverse strand, counting down.
ACGTATGGGCCTAAACTGAGGAAAAAAAATGTTTGTTATTTTTTGGGGATATTTATTATAGCAAAATAGTCGCTCTATTTTTGTTTATAGCGCAAAAAAAAAAACTGCAGAGGTGATCAAATACCACCAAAAGAAAGCTCTATTTATGGGAAAAAAAGGACGCCAATTTTGTTTGGAAACCACATAAGACGACAGCGCAATTGTCAGTTAAAGTGACGCAGTGCCGAATCACAAAAAGGGGCCTGGTCCTTTGGCTGCAAATTGGTCCGGGGCTTAAGTGGTTACATTTTTTTTCCTTTACAAATGTCATTTTGTGCAGGGACAGTTCTAAACATGGGAAACACATGCCACTTCACAGGCATACTTTAGACAACCCCCAGGAATGATATTTAAAAGGAATATTTCACTTTTTTTTTTCACTTTATGCATCATTAAAATGAGTGCTCCAGAAAAAACTTCAGTTTTTATAACTTCTTTTTGAATTGATATATGTCCCCTGGGGCAGGACCCAGGTCCCCAAACCCTTTTTAGGACAATAACATGCATATTGGCTGTTATAAATAGCACTTTAGATTTCGAACGTTCGCGTCCATTGTAATTAATAAGGTTCTAACGTTCGTGCAAACTTTCGGTCCGTTCGCACGTTCTGGTGCGAACCGAACCCGAGGGTGTTCGGCTCATCCCTACTACTCACAAATGTATGTAGGCATAGGGAACCCCCCCGCCACACCCCCCTTAAAGGAGAATTAACAAAATAAAGGTTAATTAAATCCACAAGAACTTTTTTTTACCACTACTATTCCTTTATATTGGCTTTTAAAATGTACAAATGCAACAATTTAGAAATTAGATGAAAGGTTTAGCACTGGAAAAGATAAAAAGTGCATTTTATATACAACTATATGGATTAGACCAAAATGAGGGACAAATGAGGGGGAAAGAGGGACAGTCCCTCGAAATCAGGGACAGTTGGGAGCTATGTACTATATCTATGCAGGAGCAGTGCTGGTACCCTTGGACAGCACTACAGAATATCTGCCCCTCCTCTTTTCCATAACACAGAGGGAGGGGTTCTGAGTATAAACATCAGTTTTAAATACAGTTTAAAGCGGAGTTCCGTTGATTTTTTTTTTTTTAAGTCAGCAGCTACAAATACTGCAGCTGCTGACTTTTAAAATATGGACACTCACCTGTCCAGGGCGCCCGCAATGTCGGCACCCAAAGCCGATCTGTCCCTCGGCTCTCGGGTGCTGCCGCCGCCATCTTTGGTGAGGGACTTTACTTCCTGGTTCCCTACTGCGCATGCGTGACTCGCGCTGCGTGTTCCCACTGGTCCCTGCTGTCTCCTGGGACCCGTGTGTCTCCCAGAAGACAGCGGGGGAGGGGACGGGAAGTGCCATAGATACCCGCAGGTGGTGCGGGTATCTATGCCCGGAAGTGGCTTTCAAAAAGTGGAAGTTCAATTTTTGTGTTAGATGCTAATTTTTTTTGTTTATAATGTTTAAGTGATTTTTTGTGTATGTACCCCTCTACATTAGAGTCTGTTGTAGCAGATGATTCCTGCTGTAATATAATGAAGAAAGTGTTGCATATGAAAGCTGACTGTACATCCAGGTAAGTGTAAATTGGAGACTAATCAGATATCAAACATATTACAAGCCAAGTTTGCTAACAACTAATGCAGTAAGCCCCATACAGCAGCATGATGAATCACATGTGATATATTTTTAACAGTTCTCAGCAGCCTTCCAGTGGGTGCTTAGCTTGTATCCACTATTAGGCTATCCACAGACGGTTCGAATCTCGGCCAGTTGAACAGGAACTGTATGAGATTCAAACCATTAATGGGCAGGCTGAATGTACCAAGTTGATTTATTGATCAACCTAGATACAACCAGCCTGCCAGATTCTCTTGCGATTATAGTTATAGCTGCTAGCAATAATCCCACACAGCAGTCCTGCTGACCTCCATGTCAAGCCTATGTCTTGTAGGGGAGGACCAGCAGAGAGGATATAGTATAGATGTGGAGGTTGGAGAGAGTAACCACTGAAGACATAGTATTGACATGGAGGTTGGTGGGATGAACCGATGAAGGCATAGTTGTGACATGGAGGTCATGTGAGGAATGAGTGAGGGGAATGACTAACCTTTGCAGGCACGGGGAACCATGTCAGGGATGTGACCTGGACAGAGTCTAGGCTGAGGCTGCTTCCATTTTTTGCATGAGGGTGTTATGTGATGTGTGGCTCCTGAGATTTCTTTTCCTTCCTCATTAACTTCTAAGGAGCTGAGACTAGCTCTTTCCCTGTCTAAATTACCAGCGGTTGTCGGCACATAAGGACCTATGGAGTCTGAATAGGCACCCTTAATTTCTTTGTATGGGGTCACAGAAATTAAATGGAGGTTGACAGAGTATCCAGTGAATGCATGGGAGTGACAAGGAGATTGGTGGGAGGAACCAGTGAGTGCAAAGTACTGATGTAATGGTCAGTGAGAGGAACCAGTGAAGCAATAGTAGTTATGTGAAGGTTGGCAGGAGGTACAGATGAATGCATAGTAGTGATGTGGAGGTTGGTGGGAGGAACCAGTGAGAGTACAGTAGTAATATGGAGGTTGGTGGGAGGAATCAGCGAAGCAATAGTAGTGATGTGGAGGTTGGCAGGAGGTACCGGTGAGGGCATAGCAGTGATGTGGAAGTTGGTGGGAGGAACGAGTGAGGGTATAGTAGCAGGGCCATCTTTAATATTGACTGGACCCTGGGCAAAATTTTTTTGGGCCCCCTCTTCCATGCAATTTTGCTTTCCAAATGCTTTGTAGTATAGAATAAATAGCAGCTAGACTTAAAATCAGTTTACTGAATACTGAATGCGATTGGTTGCCAGAGGTTACAGTGTATCATTACCGCTCACTGACCGGCTGCTAGAGGTTACAGCACACATTATGGCTCACTGTTTATTTTCTAGAGGTTACAGCACATGACTTCTGCTTGTTGATTGGTTGCTAGAGATTACTGCATATCAATACTGCTCACTGATTGATTGCTAGAGGTTACTGGACATCTGTACCACTCACTAATTGGTTGTTAGCGGTTACTGCACAGCATTACTGCTCACTGATTGGTTGCTAAAGGTTACAGCACATCATCTCCTTACTGCCTGCACACTATGGACTGGGGAGGTGAGGGGACACATAAATAGACAGAAAACCTCTAGGAATCAGAGGACTCCTGGGATCAGTGGCAATGCTGGGGGAGGGTTTGATCAGTGTCAATGCTGGGGAGGTTGATGGAATCAGTGGCAGTGGATTAGTTAGAAGGCAGTATACTGTGGCAAATTCTGAATCATGTAGAACAAAGCTGGAGATCGTTGGGAAGTATATAGTGGGGGATTCTACCAATGTAATGGGGAATTTACAATGACCACCAAAGTGAGGGGGGATTTACACTGACCATCAATGTGAGGGGGAATTCGCAATGACCACCATGTAAGCGGGGGATTTTTCGCCACCCACCAATAGAAAAGAGAGATTTCTACACTGACACCAATGTAATAAGAGCATTTACACCAACCACCAGTGTAAGGGGGAATATACAATAACCTCTATGTAAGAGAGAATTTACACTGACAACCATTATCAAGTAGATTTGTACTGACCACCAATGTAAGGTGACACTTCTACACACTATCACCAATGTTAAGCCCCATACACACGGTCGGACTTTTTCATGGATTCTGTCCGATCGGACAATGTTGTTGAAAAATCAGACCGTGTGTATGCACCATCGGACAGTGTACGTCGGATTGTCCGACGGACAAAGTCTTATCTCCTGCTGGAAAGATTTGCCGACAACACGGTCCGATCACACCAAATCCGATCGTGTGTACGGTTGTCCGACCGGACAAAGTGCTACGCATGCTCAGATCACATTACAAGACCAAAGCTATTGGCTACTAGCCTCTACGTAGTCCCGTCGTAGGCAACAAACGTCTGTCCGACCGTGTGTATGGGGCTTTAGGGGGGATTTACACTGATGGCCAATGTAAAGGGGAATTTACACTGACCATCAGTGTAAGGGCAATTCTGCATTTACCACCAATACAAGGGGAAATGTACACTGATCACCAATGTTATGAAGAACTTACACTGAAAACCAATGTAATGGGGGATTTTACATCAACAGCCAATAAAGGGGGATTTTTACACTAGCCACCAATGTAAGGGGGATTTACACTTGCATTCAAATTTAAAGGGGGCTTCTACATGGACCACCAATGTAAGGGAGGATTCAAAACTGATCACAAATGCAAGTTTGTATTTTTTTAACAATTACCAATATAAAGAGGAGTTTTTACACTGGCCACCAATGTAATGGGGATTTACACTGACCACTAATGAAATAGGAGCATTCACAATAACCACCAATGTAAGGAGGGATTTACACTGACCAACAATATGAATGAAAGGATTGTACACCAAGCCCCAGTGTAATGAGAAGATTTTCACTGACCACCAATGTAACTGAGACATTTAGCCTACGTTCACATTTGTGTGTGACGGGAATACATGCAAAATCGCTTTTCTGACACCACAGAACTATGCTACCCTTTAGCAGATACACAGCAGTGCCATTAATTGTTAATGACACCGTCATGCATCAGCTGAGATGTGCGTATTCACATGCACCAAATTTCAGGGTGCTGTGGCACCATGTTATTTTGAAGAAGGGTTCCACCTTTACAAAACAGGCTGATGTTAGGCTTAATGACTATAGTTGTAGGCAGGACTTTGTAAAAGTATGCTCCTTTACCTCCCCAGTTGGCAGCATTCAGCAGAAGCGATGGTAGATATGACCTCAGGGGGAACATGATATACATATGAATGCTGCCTCTATTTACATATCAATGCAGCGGTCCACAATTATTCACATATTTTTTTTATTTTTTATAATTCATCTTTATTAAACATTTTCTTTCATCTTACAAAGTTATATACATTAGAACAATCTCATATTTGATTCTTACTTTTGAGTGTGTGCTCCTCCAGCCACCTCCTCTCCCCTCCATTTCCCCCTTCCCTCCCTCCCCTACCCTACTTCAGGGGGAGGGGGAAGGAGGGAAAAAAATAAGGGGTAGACCCGAGGGTCCATTTTCTCTCTTCCCTCTCTCTCCCCTCCCCCCCCCCCCCCCACCTCTCTGTTATCTCCTCTCAAATGTGCCTCCCCTCTAATCCTTTCTCATTTATTTGTGTTTGTGTACATAATCTTCTCTCCTTCTCCCCCCTCCTTTTCCCGTGACTTTCGTGCTAGTGCTCCCCTGTCCCCTTGTCCCTTCCTTTTTCCTCCTCCCCCCTCTATCCCTTCTCGTGGTGTCCTCGGTTACCAATTTTATGTGTAAATTATCTGGGTCTTCTATTCTCTATTATTTCCCTGCAGTGTTTACTTTCTATTGTTCCCGTCTTCCCCTCCCTCTGTGTACAATTATTCACATATTGATGCAGCCTCTATTTACATATCAATGCAGCTTATTTACATGGAAACACAGGGTCTGCAGGTGAGTCATCTGTACATGGCAATAGGGCAGAGCTGGGCAGCAGCAACAGAACTTTGCACTGAGATATCGGGACGGGAAGTTCATTTAAACTAGGATAGTTAGCAAGTATGAAACAGCTGCTTTGGACCCCACAACAATGATGGGGCAAAGGACAGATGCCCCTTTTGCCCTGCCTTAAAGACGGTCCTGTATAGTAGTGATGTGGAGGTTGGTGGGAGGAACCAACGAGGCAATAGTAGTGGTTGGGAGGAGATATCGGTGAGGGCATAGCAGCGATATGGAGGTTGGTAGGAGGAACCAGTGATGGTAAAGTAGTGATGTGGAGGTTGGTGGGAGGAACCAGTCAGGGTATAGTAGTGATGTGGAGGTTGGTGGGAGGAACTAGTGAGAATATAGTAGTGATGTGGAGGTTGGTGGGAGGAACCAGTGAGGATAAAGTAGTGATGTGGAGGTCGCTGGGAGGAACCAGTGAGGAAATAGGAGTGATGTGGAGGTTGGCAGGAGGAAGCAGTGAGGCAATAGTAGTGATGGGGAGGTTGGCAGGGGGAACCGGTAAGGGCAGTACTAGACCAGAAGATCAACATTCTAGAAGGTTTTGGTTTTAGAAAAAACTTTATCTGGTGATTCTCTTCAGCATAGCAGCATTCAAAAGTGCAGTATTTTCTCTTTCTTCTTTACAGGTACTTGGCTTATTGAAACTATTTCTGAACCTCCCCCCTACCAATAAATACAGATCTCAAATTTAAACCATGAACCATTAATACACTTTTTGTGATGATCGATATTATCACAGTTAACAGAGATACCAGTAGAAATACCATTGTCATACTGATTAGACTATAATATAATGTGATAGGGGTAAGACACCTATTTACAATTATTTGCCAGGTATGAATTTTTGCTTACAGTGTATGTAAAGCTGAAAAATCTCCAGCCTTGAGAGCGTTACCCTCACTTTCTGTTGGTTTCACAAGACAGGAAGAGAGGGAAAATCTGCAACAGGGACAGAGACAAATAAAAATATGAGCAGGGGTTCTAGCCTTCACCTACTCTACTAAGGAAAAGCATTTGTATTTCTGTTTGTGTTGCTGTTGAAGAATTCACCTCCCTTCCTGTGTTGTAAAATGTTGTCAGCAAGATAGGTAGTAGTAAAAAATGGATGAGTTTTAGCTTATTGCCATTCTCAAAAATGTAAAAAAAAAAAAAAAAGGAAAAAGGAAAGATCCAATTTTCCTTCTCCCCACACAACCATATTTAGATTTTTTTTTTAAGGGAGCAGGTTCCTAGTTTTGAATGGTACCTATGCCTAGGCTATCCGAGTGGAAGTTGCCCCCCCCCCGCATCCGCAACCTTCAGGAACACATAACCGGTCCCATGGGGAGTGGGTCCAGTCATAAAGCGCAGTGTGACTTGCACATGTGCAGTGGGGAGCCAGCTGTGAGTCAGTAGGAAGTCACAGCTGGCTTCCCACACTCAAAATGGCGGCACGGGGGACCCAAAGACTGGCAAAGAACCAGCCCTGGTGATGACAGCGCTGGATCCCTAGGCTGGTGGGTATCTGTTCATTAAAGGTACACCATTTGTAGCTGGTAACTTTTCATTTGTGTGCAAACCGCTGGAATTCCTTTTTAGCTATCCATGGCAAATTTAAATGATGCCTCAGTCAAACATTTGCTGCATTAAAATATCTCACAGTAGTATGATTCCAAAAGAAGGGGTCAACGATTTCATTCAAATATCTTGTAGAAAAGGCTAATATTTAAGCGTCCATTTGTTCTATTTACTGTAAATGTGGTTTATATACTCTCTAAGATCTAATTACTGTGAATTCTGTGTATGCAGGGATGTGAAGTGCGGAGAGCTATTCTGCTCTTGGGGTTTATCAAAACCCATTGGTTATTATAATTACTCCATGTCGTCAAACTGCAAAACCCTGAGGCCAGCTGTGCTAGTTGAGGATGGAACTAGGTGTGGAAATAACAGTGTGAGTATAGATTAATGATGTTGCATTGTGCACTTTTCAGTGTATTTCATTTGGACTTTTTACATAGAATATTTTCTAACTTCTGTGACATTGGGGGATGTCTAGCTCAGTGGTAGATGCCTTTTCAGTAAGTTCACAGCGAACAGGAACTTTAGTTTAAGGGCATGGTAGCCCACTTTTACTTTTATTAAAAAGGAACAAAATAAAGGAACGTTCATGCACTTGGATGCCCACACAGGGGTTCTTCTCCCAAAAACAATAACGAATGAAAAATGCTAAGCCACCTGGCTCTCTTCAGCAGTACTGCCACTTAGGCTTTACTCTTCAGCCCTCTTGGTCATATAACAGGGTTCCTGTACAACTACTGTGCCTCTTTTCAGCTTCCTTGCTGCTCAGGCCTTCCACTTCCAGCTCTCATCTATCTCCTTAGATGCACACAGCTTCTAAGCACACAGCGTCTATCTAGAAAGCAGCACCTCACTGCTCTGATCCTCAGACTTGGGTCTCTGGCATTCCCTAGTGCACACCTGCACTCTCTGGAGACCTCCTGTCTCTCTGGGTGGAGCCCAGAACCCCAAACCTGACTCTGCTATAAGCCCAGGATCCACCTGCTCAATCAACCAGCCAGACTCCTGGCTGTTCCCAAAACCCGGTCCCAGGATTGGAGATTCCGTCCCACCCATAACGCTATGGAATCTCCGGGCTCCAGGTCCCCAACTGGATTTTACAAACTTTGGAGGAAACTGATAAAACAGATTCCGCCACATTAAATACCCCTGGAGCCCCTCAACCTGCATATTTGAGATCCCTGGGCACATTTACTAGGACAGGGAACTGTACTGTCACACTTCATGTATAACTTCATGTATCAGTCGCAACAGTGCTAACCAGTGCTGCCAATCTGTGTCCATCAGTGCTGCCAATCAGTGCCCACCAATGCTGCCAATCAGTGCCTATCAGTGCCTCCTCATCAGTGTCACCTACCAGTGCCACCTATAAGTGCCCATCAGTGCCGCCTATTAGTGCCCATTAGTGCCACCTATCAGTGCTCATCAATGCCCATCAGTGCCGCCTCATCACTGACCATCGGTGCCCATCAGTGCAGCCTCATCAGCGCACATCAGCGAAAGAGAAAAATTACCTGTTTGCTAAATTTTATAACAAGCTATTAAAAAGTTTTTTTCTTTTCAAAATTTTTGATCTTTATTCGTTTATATAGCAAAAAATAAAAATTACAGTGGTGATTAAATACCACCAAAAGAAAGCTCTATTTGTGTGAAAAAATTATGAAAATTTAGTTTGGGTACAGTGTTGCATGACCGCACAATTGTCAAAGTGTGACAGCGCTGAAAGTTGAAAATTGGCTTGGGCAGGAAGAGGGTAAAAGTGCCTAGTAGGCAGTGGATATATATTTGTGTATGAATGTGTGTGTGTGTGTGCGTGCGTATATATATATATATATATATATATATATAAAATAGATTTATTATAGGGTATGTCCGCTCATGTGTTTATTGGGTTTCAAATTATTTTGTTAGTATGGCACTGCTGTTGATGTAATATAATTCATTTTGCAGATGTGTTCCAAGAATAGATGCGTCACTGTTCCAGATGTTCAGAAATGCTCTGCCCAGTGCCCAGGACATGGGGTGAGTACTCAAAATAAGAGAGCAACTTGATAATATTTGTGTAAGGCAAGAAGCAACGTAGATGCCTGCTCGTCTCAATCCTCTTCCTCTCAATCATACTGTAAAAATGAAACCCCAGCTCAAACGTAAAAGAAGAAATAAAAACTTGATAGTGATATTTATTCTTCCCGTGTCTATCCTAAACAAAAATACAAACAGTTTTGGCTGGAATGGAGCTTTAAACATTAGACCCCCTACTCTCCATCTCTACTCTACCCCTGCTCTACATTCAGTGTATTAGGCTGGTAATGTGTCTATACAAAGATAGCAGGAAAAGGGTACTGAAGATCAAGAAAGGGTGTATTATAGCTTAGGGTGGCCCCAAGCTAGGGTGAACAATAACCACAAATAGCATAGTGGGATAGATGCGTGTCCAATTAGTAAAGGGATCTTTAAAAATTCTTTGATGCAATTCCAAGCGCAAAAATCAGTACTTTGTTTTTCTGGCAGGTTTGCGACCATGAACAGCAGTGTCAGTGCGAAGAAGGTTGGGTACCCCCTAACTGTGACAGCAGAGCACAGTTTGGTATGTGACAAAAGTCAAATCATTCAAGAGAATTACAACACGTGACCTACTTACTTTCAGTCATTTATAAATGCCATCTCTTTTATCTCCATAGGTTCTGGCTACGTTGCACTCATTGTCATCATTGTCATCTTTCTCCTGATCTTTGTAGTGTCTGCGTTGTTTATAGTGTACAAGAAAAGATCTCAGTGGAGGATTCATGGGTATGACTGGCACTAGGGATATATGCGATGGCACTACACGGAGACAAAGGAGATTGAAAGACAAACCAGGGTTGTAGGATGTCACAGGGGATAAGATCTATTTTACCTGTGTTTTATTAAATTGCATAAGCACATTGCATCAACTAAAAAGCTATACATTGGAATTAAACTAACCAGTTAAATGTCTTTCTAGCCCTCTTCTATAAATGAGAGAGGCAACGATATATTTCTTAATGCTTCATAGCAGGGGTCTCAAAACTTTTTAAACAAAGGGCCAGTTTACTGTCCTTCAGACTTTAGAGGGGCCAGACTCTAAAGTCCACACGTCAGTGGGAAAAAATAATGCCCCATCGTTTGTTTGAGTGGGTGTAATTGTGCCCCATCATTGGTGTCAGTGTGAGGAATTGTGCCCCATCGTTGGTGTCACTGGGAGAAATTGTGCCCCATCGTTGGTATCACTGGGAGGAATTGTGCCCCATCGTTGGTATCACTGGGAGGAATTGTGCTCCATCGTTGGTGTCACTGGGAGGAATTGTGCCCCATTGCAGCTTTTACTGGCTATTAGAAGCTTCTGCCTGTTAACAATATTATATGTAGTTGTGTTTCTGTGGTGATGGATCCATGGTAAAAATGGTTTATTGTTATGAAATGTGAATGATCCTCCAAGTATTTCATATCCTTTGAAGACTCTGGAATGAGTGGAAGGGGAGCATTGCTATCCCTGTACTGTACTGTATGATGTAAAATGACACAAGTGTTTTCTCCATTTGTAGCAGGAGACCTGCAGAAGGTAACTCAGGCACGAACAACCCAATTTTAAATTCTCCAAACCGCACACAAGAGCCACAAAATCCTGATGCCTCAACCCCTCTGGTAAGATTTGGTACAATCCATTATATTACCATTGTTCATCTGAAACAGTTTTCCTGCTGCTATCCTTATTGGGGCCATGTTAAGCTTGAGATCCTCTCACTGATGACAAGTTGCCAGTGACAGAATTGTTATGGGGGGCAGAGAAATGCTCCCCAGTTTCTGCAATATCACTCCCTGGATGAGCAAGGTGTCCAGTGGCGGCTGGTACTCCATTTTTTTTGGGGGGGGCAAACAAACACCCCCCCCCCCAGCCATGTGCACACTTACCCCATACAGGTCTCGGGCGGCTTCCCAATCTGGTCTTTTTTTTTTTTTTCCATAAAGATTTTATTTAGAAAAAGTTGCAAGAACAGGTATGGGTTAATACAAACAGTGCTGTACAAATTATCTTCTAGTACAAATGAAAAACATAGAGCAACAAGTGGAAAACAGCAAGATAAGGATCTGAGGAGTCCTTTGTACGCCCTAAGGGAACCGGGCGGAAGGCAGGGATTGGTAGGTAATAGATCCAAAAACATTGTGTTAAGCTCTACAAGCTCTAATAATGTGACAGGCCGGGTGCGACAGGTGTATACCAGAGGACACCTGTTACCCAGAAGGTACACAGAGAGTAGCAAGAGAAAGGGGGGAGAGGAGGGGAAGGAGCAAGGAGATGGAAGGGGAAGGGGGGAGAGGGGGGGGAAGAAAGGGAGGGAGGAAGAAGGAAAGATGGGGGAAGAGGGAAAGGAAGGGGGGTGGGGTGGCCCTCGCCTAGACCCCTTACGGAGGGGTGGAGAGACACGCCGAAGCGTGGCGGAGTTTCCTAGGGTGAGGGGATATAATGTTTGTATCCTTGGGTGGTCGTAAAATGGTTCCAGCAGGCCCAAGTGAGTGTAAACTTATCCATCCTCTCCTGTGAGATATGAATCAGTTCTTCCATGTCTCTAATCCTGGAGATGACATTGAACCACTCTCGAATTGTCGGAGGGTGGTTCGAACGCCAGTGCTTGGGAATGCATAATCTAGCCGCATTAACCATGTGAATGGCTAGGGATAATAGGTTTTCCTGGAAAGAGAAGTATGGTGCAAGAGAAATTGTGCTGGTGTAAAGTCTAGAGTGTAGGTGGCGATTGAGGAAATAAAATTGTGGACCTCCCTCCAAAAGGGTTGAATGTTAAGGCAGTCCCACCTCCCAATCTGGTCTTAAGACCCACTTCTTGTCCTGATTGACTGGGAGGAGAAGCAGCAAGAAAATAGCAAATGTTGATTCGCTAATGTCACAAGTGGGTGGGCTCGGGGTACAAGTGCTTTGCGCACCGAGCCCAACCTTTTTGAAGCCAATTAGAGCCTCAGGCTCTAATCATATGCTTAAAAAGAAAAAAAAAAAAAGATCGTAGAAAACTATGCGTCCGGTGCCCCGCATGGAGATTAGGGAGGCGGCGCCCCTGCGCCCCTTATGGACCAGACGTCGATGAAGGTGGCGAGATTCTTTAGTGTTAGGTCTTTTTCAGATGGGCAGTCAGGGAGTGGTAAAAACAGGCAGCTGGGCTGCGGTTTTAGCATCACCGACCTCCCACCCAAATTGTTAACTAACAGCCGGACAGGGCTGTTCACATGTCATGGAAGCAAAGCATTAGACATGTGCAATTAGTTTCATTATGAATTCGTTTTTTGACGAAATTCAACTAATCAGTTAATTCTGAAATATTCTAATTAACAAAAACCCTAAAAAAATCTGAATATTCAAAAGACCGAAAATAAGAACGAAAATCCAAAAATTATAGGTATTGGAATTTCCTTTCAAATTTGTCTCTTAGTGAACGTAACGAATACAAATTTATCCTTTCATTTAGATGCGGCATTTGTTATGTCGGATAATTCGTGATTTCGGATAAATTGCATATTCGTTACGTTCATAAACAGTCAAATTTTAAAGGAAATTCCAATAGCTATAATTTAATAGTTAGTTTTTATTAGTTAGTAATTATTTCGGATTTTTGAATTTTCGGAATTTGCAAATTATCGAATTTCTAAATCTTCAAATTTTCTAATTGTCTAGTTTACGAATTTGCAAATTTTCTAATTTACGAATACTGCATCTAAATGAATGGAACATAACAAATTCAAATTTTTCCGAAGTTACGAATTTATTCAAAATAACAAATTTCGATCATAACGAATGGCCCGAAAAATGAAAAAAACAAAAAAACAAATGAAACGAAAATAAACAAATATCTCGACAGTGCTCATGTCTACAAAGCATTGTCTGGCGGTCACGGCATTTTAATCTCAAGGTGCAGAATTTGACATGTGGCACTGCTTGTCACAGTCACCCACTAAGTTCATTTTGGCCTTGCCATAACTGAATGCAATGCACATGATTGTGGTGTGGCATGATAGAGTTCAGTCTGGAAGTATGGAGGTGATATTATCCTTATGATCCCAAAATACATGATCCCAAAGCAGATGGCTCTTTAGAGGGCACCCCAATGCACCACGAGTATGAAAGAGCCCTAAGTGAGATAGTGATGACTCCCTCATCCAGCCAGTGATGGCGTGTCAAAACATGTGAGTATTTTCTGTGCCCTGTATAGCAATTCTTTTGCTGCCACAGGATCACAAGTGTCACTTGCCCCAGACATAGGGATATTAAATGGAGCTTAGCCAAAGACATACTTTTATCATAATTTAAAGCTGAACCTCTTACGGAAAAAAAAAACGTATTTTAAATATATTAATCAATAACCACATAGGATATAAATCCACTTTGTGTGTGCCAAATGCCTTTGCAAACCCAGATATTACTTTGCAAATGTAGCCGTGTGCAGAGAGCAAAGCTGGGGATGGGACCCAGGAGGGTATCCCACTACAGGCTGCCTGCAGAAAAGGACAGGAGGGGGCGGATACAAGACCAGTCACCCTGCACAAGAAGAGAGAGAAGCAGTGACCAGGGTTTTTTTTCATGCTTGAATGGCGTGCAGAAGTGGTTTCCTACTGGATTATTGCATAGATCTGGAAGATATACACAAAGCACACCACGACTCAAGCAATAATACACACAGCTTTTGTATTTAGATGATATTTGTTTAGCTCAGATTGCACCTTGAAAATATGTTCATTGTGGAACATTTAGAGCTCCTAAATTAAAGGTCTTCCTATGCCTATAGTGCGTTTAATGGAAATGTTTTTACTAACACTTCATGTGTGTTTCTTTAAACTTCAATATTCACAGTATATATATTTGTCAGAATGCATTAACCAACCTCATTGTCAGCATATTCTCTATAGATTGATGATTATAATGTGCATTTTCCACCTATGTAGCATTATTTTCCATTCTCAACTGTGCCAACAGTTGATAGTCGGAAAGTAAATACGCAAAATGCTACATCATAAAGTTATCTTTACTTTTCTCTAGGGGAGTTTTGGCACTACAGAGTACCCTCCTCTGCCCCCAGCACAGTCTCAGAAGCCTAAGATATCACCAGTGTTTCCTCCACAGCCACCGGCCCAGTCTCAAAAGCCTCAAATTTACTATGAAAGCACCTCAAAAAAGGTAAGTAAGTATCTTGTTCTTGACGTACAGTATCTCACAAAAGTGAGTACATATCTCAAATTTTTGTGAATATTTTATTATATCTTTTCCAACATAACGACCCCAAACACACCTCCAAGACGACCACTGCCTTGCTGAAGAAGCTGAGGGTAAAGGTGATGGACTGGCCAAGAATGTCTCCAGACCTAAACCCTATTGAGCATCTGTGGGGCATCCTCAAACAGAAGGTGGAGGAGCGCAAGGTCTCTAACATCCACCAGCTCCGTGATGTCATCATGGAGGAGTGGAAGAGGACTCCAGTGGCAACCTGTGAAGCTCTGGTGAACTCCATGCCCAAGAGGATTAAGGCAGTGCTGGAAACAAAAAATATTGACCCTTTGGGTCCAATTTGAACATTTTCACTTAGGGGTGTACTCACTTTTGTTGCCAGCAGTTTTTTTGTTTTTTTATGAAAAAGGCCAGCAGTTTAGACATTAATGGCTGTGTGTTGAGTTATTTTTAAGGGGCAGCAAATTTACACTGTTATACAAGCTGTACACTCACTACTTTACATTGTAGCCAAAGTGTAATTTCTTCAGTGTTGTCACATGAAAAGATATAATAAAATATTTCCAAAAATGTGAGGGGTGTACTCACTTTTGTGAGATACTGTATGTACAGTTGCCATAGAATTTTGTGAGCCCCACAAAATGCCATCTATTTTTGCATCAATGTCTTCCTATAGTGTATGTACAGTGGAGAAAATAATTATTTGATCCCCTGCAGATTTTGTAAGTTTTCCCACTTACAAAGAAATGAAGGGTCTATAATATTTTATCATAGGTGTATTCTAAGTGATAGAGACAGAATATCAACAAAAAATCCAGAAAAAACACATGATACAAATGTTATAAATTGAGTTACAGTTCAGTGAGTAAAATAAGTATTTGATCCCCAAGCAAAACATGACTTAGTACTTGGTGGATAAACCCTTGTTAGCAAGCACATAAATAAGACATTTTTTGTAGTTGGTTACCAGGTTTGCACACATCTCAGGAGGAATTTTGGTCCACTCTTCTTTACAGATCTTCTCTAAATCCTTAAGGTGTCTTGGTTGAGGCTTGGTTACTCGAAGTATCAGATCCCTCCATAAATTTTCTATAGGATTAATGTCTGCAGAGTGGCTAGGCCACTCCATGACCTTAATGTGCTTCTTCTTGAGCCACTCTTTTGTTGCCTTGGCGGTATGTTTTGGGTCATTGCCATTCTGGAATACCCATCAACAACCCATCTTTTGGCTGAGGGAAGAAGGTTCTCATCCAAGATTTTACAATGCATGGCCCTGTCCATTGGCGCCTCGATGCGACAAAGTTAGCCTGTACCTTTAGCAGAGAAACAGCCCCAAAGCATGATGTTTCCAGCTGTGTGCTTGACTCGAAGGATGGTGTTTTTAGGGTAATAGTCAGCATTTTTCTTCCTCCAAACACAGAGAGCCGAGTTAATGCCAAAGAGCCCAGTTTGGTTTCTCATCTGACTACAGCACTTTCTCCTAATCCTTCTCTGAATCATTTAGATGTTCATTGGCAAACTTCAGATGGGCCTGTACATGTGCCTTCTTGAGGAGGGGAACAGGCTTTAGATTCATGGGGGCGTATTGTGTTACCAATGGATTGTTTGGTGACTGTGGTCCCAACTGCCTTAAGATCATTCACAAGCTCCTCCTGTGTAGTTCTGGGCTGATCCCTCACTTTTCTCATGATCATCCTTACCCCATAAGGTGAAATTTTGACTGGAGCTCCAGACCGAAGGCAATTGATGGTTATTTTGTATTTCTTCCATTTGCGAATGTTCCAACAGTTGTCTCCTTCTCACCAAGCTTCTTGCTGATGATCTTGTAGCCTGTTCCAGCCTTGTGCAATCTTGTCCTTGACGTCATTTGACAGCTCTTTGGTCTTGTCCATGATGATGAGGTTTGAATGGAAGAAAGAGTGGAGTGGATTCTGTGGACAGGTGTCTTTTATACACATAACGAGTTGTTGTTCGGAGCACCTTTTTAAAGTGACAGGACTAATGTGTGTACCACATGAGCACATACTGCAGCCAGTATGTGGGAGCCAAAATTATTGTTGGTTGGTAGGGGATCAAATACTTATTTTACTCACTGAACTGCAACTCAATTTATAACATTTGTATCATGTGTTTTTTCTGGATTTTTGGTTGATATTCTGTCTCTATCATTTAAAATACACCCATGATAAATATTATTATATACCCTTAATATCTTTGTAAGTGAGCAAACTTACAAAATCTGCAGGGGATCAAATAATTATTTTCCCCACTGTAAATGCTAACAATTAAATTCTTATGTTTGCTACCTTTTTCTGTTTAAAAAAAACGATTGAAATAGTATTAAGTGCAAAAATTGGTCATATCAAAAACTCAGAGCTGTCCTTTGCAAACTTTTTTGTTTACTCAAGATGTCTAACGGACGCTCCTAGGGATAGAATGTAGTCCATTTTTAGAACTACAGAATAATTAGCGTCTGTGTTGTGGATAATAGCATATGCGGCGTACACACGCTTGGACTTTCTGGCAGGATTGTCCGCCGGACCTTACGGCCAGAGAGAGCGTCGTGTCAACATCGGATGAAGAAAGAAGAACAAGAAGCAGAAGGTGGCGGCGGCGACGACAGCGACGGCAACAGAAGCCCCGGCCAACGGCAAGAAGAACAGAAGAGACCCCCGAAGTCGGAACAAGACCCCCAGACGGTGGCGGCGACGAAGAAGAAAGCCGGGCTCCTCCGCTAGTAAAAGAGCTAGTAAAAGAGCAGAAGATAGTGGAGGAGTCCGGCGAGAAGACCCCCAAGACGGAAGAAGACCCCCGAAGCTGTGCAATAAAATATTTTTAAAAATGGTGTCGTTTTTTTTTTTATTTACACTTTTTTCCTTAGGTGAATGGGTAGGAGTACCTCGTACCCCATACTCATTCACATAGGGTGGGGGGCCGGTATCTGGGGGCCCCCTTATTAAAGAGGTCTCCCGGATTCCAATAAGCCCCCCGCCCGCAGACCCAGACAACCAACAGCCAGGGTTGTCGGGAAGAGACCCGTGTCCTCATTAACATGGGGACAAGGTGCTTTGGGGTGGGGGGCTGCAGGGCCCCCCTTTCCCCAGGGAACCCCCCATGTTGAGGGCACACAGCCTGGTACGGCTCAGGAGGGGGGGCGCTCGCTCGTCCCCACCCCCTTTCCTGACCGGCCGGGCTGCGTGCTCGGATAAGGGTCTGAGATGGATTTGGGGGGACCCCCATGCCATTTTTTTCGGCGTAGGGATTCCCCTTTAAATACATGCCAGGTGACGGAGCTAGCGCGGCGGCATTCACTGCCTTCACTAGCCCCGAAAAAGTCCGCTGGAGCCCACACACGGTCGGAATGTCCGGCGGACTCTAGTCTGGCGGACAATCCCGCGGGAAAGTCCGCTCGTGTGTACGCGGCCATAGGGGTGGGTTTTAATAGTTTAGCGAAAACAAACTGTGCAAGGATGACACCACTCAGTCCTCAGAAATGCTGTGTGTTGTCAGCCCACAACAGGAGCTGAGAGCATTTCAGGAAGCTTAGCACATGTTTTTCTGTACATCAAAGAGTCTATAAAGGTATAAAACATAGAGAAATGTGCATGTATTGTAGAAACGTACCGTATATGTTTTTTTATTTTAATATTTTGCCCGACATAGTGGTTGTAAAGGCTTAAGGTTTCTTACATTCATGCATTCTATGTAGAGCTACCAGATAAGATCCCCTCCTTCCCCCTTTTTTTAACTTCCAAGGACTTGTAGAAAGTTGGGCCCACTAGCTGAGCACAGCTGGGACTTCAATGAACAGGCTGGATCCTCAGCAGGATGGACAGGCAGCCCGTCTGGCTGGGAACTTCTTCTCCAAAGAAAAAAGTCCCCGCTCTCTAAGGCTGGAGCTCCAAAAATATTCAGGCTGCTCATCTGACTCTCCCACCCACTATGTTGTGCAGATCTTGCAGCCTGCAGAGCCCACAGCAGCCCAAAGTAATCACACACTGCTCTTTTGATAACAGTAGAACCACCGCACTAAATTTGCCTAGTCAAACCTAACAGCCTATCTAGGAGGGTGCTACATCAGTAACACAAATTAATTTTGCAAATTTCTTTTAGTTTCATCCATCATATCTTTTTTTTTTTTTTTTTTTTGGACAGTCTGAAGGCCCTAGATGTAGCTAGGTTCTAGATCATGATGATTTAAGAAATCGGAATAGTACAATTTTCTTTATTTAAATGTATTTACACAATCCATAAAAAGGACAGAAGATCCAGCAAGTCTTTTTATATTGACATTGCCCCACTAGAGGCTAGAAGGGGTCAAAATTGTTTAGTGACGTAGAATAGCTGTATAGCTTGGCATTGGGGTGGCCTTAGGAACTGTTACCAAAATGCCCTTATGAAGGAAACCAACATGATCATGCTATCACTTTCTCTGTTCCTTATCACAGACTTATCTCGGAAACTCCCAGACCCTTCCACAACCTCCAGCTCAGTCTCAGAAGCCTCAGGTAATATCTTGTTACAGTGTACTAAATGGTGATAATGTGAAAAATATCTACATATGACATGCAGATGGACATGTCATCCTTGTAAAATTCTTGGTGATTTTCTCATTTTGCTCTGCATGCTTACTGCTCAAGAGCCTTCACGTCATGAAATCCTAATAATAGTACTCATCCATCAACCTGCTGATTGGACATATTTAAAGCAGAACTAAACTCTCTCAATCAACATTAACTATTTTTAATCTTTATGCAGCTAACATTACTAAATAGATAGGAATGTATATTGTATTTACTTGATTTAAATGTTTGCTTTTATGTTTCTTTTGTTGCTTCCTGATTTTTGACCCAGGGCAAAATTATGTCATACATCCCATGGGTCTTCATGAGCATTTTTTTATTTAATTTGGAGGAAGGGAGAAGGGGCATTCTCAGGTAAGCACGCCCCCCTGCCTGAGCTAAGGGCAGATGGATCACAGGAAGTAAATGTTACATGAATCATCTGCCCTTACTCAAGATGGCCACAGCTAGAGAAAAGTATTGATAATAAAAATGGTGTGCTAATTCAAGGCACTATGCAGCAAAAAAAAATACAAAAATGCAGTAATAAGCGATAATGTGCGATAATGTTGTGAAACAATGATAAAGTGCACTAATTCAAGCTATGAGGCAAAAATAAACAAATATGCATTAATGATTATCCCTAATATAAAACAAATGCAGTAATATGCAATAATATCCGATACTAAAGTATAACAGTGATAAAGTGCGCTAATGCAAGAAGATATGCGGAATAAATTGACAAATATTCATGAATGACTGTCTCTAATTTAAAAAAAAAAATGCAGTGATATGCAATAATATGTGAAACAGTGATATAGTGCACTTATTCAAGAAGCTAAGCAGCAAAAAAAAAGAGGATAATATGTAAGAATGACTACCCCTAATTTTAAAAAAAAAACTAAAATACAATATATGTGATGATATATGCGATAATATATGAAACAGTGATAAAGTACTCAGATCAAAAGCAGATATTCATCAGATTTTATATAAAAAATATTAAGATAAATCCCAAATAATAAAGTGCATGTGCATCAAAAAGTGATGAGATGTGAAGATCAAGTGCTCAAAAACAAACAGTTCTTGAAAGTTGTGAACACAGTTGCTCCCACCATCCAGGTATCCACCAGGAGTGAGCCCTAGTAGCTCACCTTAAACAAAGACCACAACAGATTTAAGCCCCATACACACGCTCGGACAATCCGCGGACCAGGTCGGTCGGACTTTGTCCGACGTACTTTGTCCGATGTTGGTGTTGCGTACACACGGTCGGACTACGTTGTCGGAATATCCGGTCTGGAAGAACGTCGTGACGTAAGTCGTCGTCCACGAGATTACAAAAGGGAAGTTCAGCACCACGTCAGGCACCCGTTGGGCTCCTTCTGCTGATCCCGTGTTTATCGAGAGTTAGTGGAAGTTTGGTGACTTAAGATTCGCGCTTCTCAGTTTTCTGACTCAGATCGTTACTGCTCTTCAGTTTGTGCTTGTCGTGCGTATCTGTTTACTAGTGCGTGTAGTCAGTTCGCATTTGTTGGTCATTGCGGCCTATATCTTGATATAGGACGCTTTGATTTGCACTGCTTATTGTCTGCTCGTTGCTGGTATTCATTTCGTTCTTTCAGGCCTTGCTGTTTATCGGTGCTTTCTGTTTGTCCGTTCTGACCAGCCGACCTTTTGTGACCTTCTGAGCGATGTTTCCCGTGCGTACTCGTCGCCGAGTTCGTGCTGTACGCGGAATTGGTGTCGGGCTTTTAGCTTTGAGCCAAGACCCGTCCATGAACAGAGTGACGAGGAGTATGTGGACCAAGAATTGGTTGCTTCAGCGTGACCAGTTCTCGCACATGCCTTTGCTTCGTGAGATCCGGGAGAATAATCCTGATGATTTCAGGAACTTTCTCAGGATGACGGACCCCGATTTTCACCGTCTTTTGGCTTTGCTGACCCCCTTTATCAGCCGGCAGGATACCTGCATGAGACAAGCCATTACTCCGGAGCAGAGGCTTGTTGCTACGTTGAGGTACTTGGCGACAGGGAGAAGTCTTCAGGATTTGAAGTTCTCTTCAGGTATCTCTCCCCAGGCCCTGGGAATCATTATTCCAGAGACCTGTTCTGCCATCATTCAGGTCCTGCAGGAGGACTATATTAAGGTAACATTTATACTTTACTATTCCCTTCTATGTATGCTCTGTTTGCTAATGACTTGTATTTTTGACCTCCTTCCCTAATTACCATGATTGCAATATGCTCTAATATGCTGTGCCCCTTTTCTCCTTCATGCATTTTTCCCTTCACTTACCTCCCCAGCATGCTCTTCTGCCCCAATAGACACCTATGGCCTAGTCACTTAAGCAATGTCTTTTGTCTGCTGCATAGTATTGTTTGCCCCCAAACACCCCCTAAAATATGCACAAATGTTTGCTGTGTGGTTTACTTCATGTAGAGCCCCCTTTTTTTTTCTTTTGGTGGGGAGGGGGGGGGGCAAACTCATTAGGAACCCCCTCCCCCAACTGCTCTGTCAGATGGTACCAATCCTTTATCTGCTGGCTTTCCCAAGGTCAATACACACTATATACCTACCTCTTTATAGTGCGCATCTTTAGGGATGAATTCAGCAAAGCATGTAGTGCAAGGGGCTGCCTCCATACATTCCATTTCCTAATTTTTTGTCTTCTTTCCCTCCTATTAGCTTGCTTGGTAATTTAATCATGTCACACTGTGCCTGCCTTTTTTTGGGGGGGGGGGGGGGAAATGTTATTTGATCTTTCCTGTGGCCTGCCAATAGTGTTAAGTACAGAGGGTCTGGCCAAACTAGCCCACATTATTGAGCCATTTGCCAATCAATGAAGTGCAGAGGGTTACCTGTCCACCACCCCCCCCCCCCAAAACCATAGTTATTGCCAATGTCCCATCAGAAGTGGGGGGATTGATGGGGGGGTGAGTAATCTGTGAAGGGGAGCCTCTACTTTTCTGTGCAAATACTTTCCAGCCTCCAATTTTATACAATGCTCTTGTTCCAAGATGTTGATTGTCTAATCTGCTTGCAATGTTTAGGTGCAAAGTGACTAATTTTTTTTTCTTGTTTCACTCCACAGTTCCCTTCCACGCCACAGGAATGGCAGACTGTGGCCTCCCACTTTGCCAGCCGTTGGGACTTTCCTAACTGCGGAGGGGCAATTGATGGGAAACACTATTATAATTATAAAGGGTTTAATAGTGTAGTGATGTTGGCGGTGGTGTCGGCAACATACGAGTTTATGTATGTGGACGTGGGGATGAACGGCCGGATATCGGATGGTGGGGCCATTACGCACACGGAGTTCTACTGGCGTCTCCAAAGTGGCAGTCTGTGCTTGCCACCTCCAGAGGAGAATGCCGAAGGACTCCCCTTCGTCTTTGTCGCAGATGAAGCGTTTGCGCTGACTCCCCATGTGATGAGGCCGTTCCCGATGAGGACCCTCACCCCGGACCAGAGGGTCTTCAACTACAGGCTCTCCAGAGCCAGAAGAGTGGTGGAGAACGCTTTTGGCATCCTGGCCAGCCGCTTCCGCCTGTTCCTGACGGCATTTAACTTGGCGGAATACAAACTGAACCACATAGTTCTTGCCTGTTGCATATTGCACAACTTCCTCAAAAGACATAACAGGAACTATGTGGTGCCCGTTGGGCCAGATGTGGAGGGCCCTCCAAATGCGGACCTCACAGCCCTTCGAGTGGCACGTCCAGGCTTGCCCCCTCTAAATGCCCGTGTGGTCCGGGACCAATATATGGAGTACTTTGTGGGTAGGGGGGCCATTGCTATGCCTGACGATGTGTGAGAGGCATTTTTTAATAAATCTGATATTTTAACCAACCTCTGATTTCTTGTCATTTCAGTCTTCTATTTAGCTTATTTTACTTTGTCATTTTTTCCCTTTGCCTTCGACAGTGGGAATGCACTTTCTGGGCAAAAGAAGGTAACAGTCTCTTCTTCCCAAAAAGATTATTCTCATGTTGTGTGTTTGCTACCTAATCTTTGGTCTAGAGAAGGTTTGTCCTGCATAACTGACACCCAAAATACTCCTTTTCAGCACCAGGTCTGACATGTGTGTATTCTCAAAAATGCTGTGCTCCGTGTTTTCGTACAAAGCACTGTGGGTGTCATTTACATAAGTCAAATCCGCTATGCTCTACAAGTGCATTGAAAAAGTTCCCTGGGAAAGGAAATTGCAGTGCAAAGTGGATTTGCCTTTAGTAAATAACACCCATTGCCCCCCATATCCTTTACCTTTTACATACATAATGCATTGTTTTTTTTTAAATAAGGAAGCCACACATTTTGAAAAATAAAATAGTTTACTTGGAAAACATTCACAAGTGCGTTTACAATCTTCACGCCAAAACTGACAACATCTTGGTTATTTACAACATTATTTACAAAGATTACGCAATTGGTAAAACCAGGCATGGAGCTAAGCAGAACCTATGAAGTAGGAAAGTTCAACTTTGTAAAGTGAAGACAAGATCAGACATGACTATATGTTCAAAGTGTGTTTGATCTTGCCTTCATCACATGGGGGGGTCACCCCCGAAAAGTGGAAATTTGGAACATGCACACAATTTGGGTCAGAAAATGGTCATTAGATGGTAAAACACATGCCTAGAATCTTCAAAAGTGCCATTTTCCATCATGGGGATGAATGGACGTTTTTTGGGGGTGCAACCCCTTCACCACAACCACTTTCGTAGTTCGTAAAGGGTTTGCACCCCCAAAAAAACGTTGGCATTCATCCACCATGATGGGAGCTAGCACATGTGGACACAATGTGTGCATGTTCCAAATTTCACACAGTTTTTACGTTGCAAATGTGTTCAGAAGCTGGCACAAATGTGTGTAAATTACTTGGTGCGTTTTCATATTTTTCCTAAAACATCAATGATGTTCTTCAATTTTTGTTGAACATCATTGATGTTTTGCTTTATGTAATCTAGATCTCGATTGCAGACCATTATCTCTCCGATGAGTACGTGGGCACTCTCTGTGGTAAAGTGCGATTTTTCTTCCACAACATCCACGTCACCTAAAAACCACAAACAAAAAAAAAAAATGGGGTGTTGGAAATGAGGCAGCCATACATGGATTAGCTTACCAGTAGCTGTGTTCTCCAACACTCACCTGTTGTGGTGACAATTTCTCCAAGTTCGATGATCTCTCCTTCCTCCTCCTCCTCCTCTGCTTCTGCTCTTTCCACTTTTTTGGGAGGTGTTGGTTTGGGGGTTTCCTCAGACGGCCCAAGTTTTCGCTCCCCTATGAGAATGTCCAAAAGGAAGATTTAGCAACACAAACTATTGAGGGCAGAAATAGGAAATGACAAACATTGCTTGAAAGTGACGGACACTATTTTAGTTTGGCCAGTTACAAATGCCAACTACATGAATGTAGTCACTTTGTAAAGGTGCTAAACTGACTAGCTTTTTGGTAGAAGTTTGTGTGATGGAGACCCCCCTCTAGTATCCACTGGAGCACATGTGTGGAAAAGCATAATAAAAAGGGGGTTTGGGTGTCCCAGCACTAGTGCTCTCGAGTCCAGATGGGTAAACAGCTACTGGGTGACCTCTCCTTTACATTGAATAAATTGGCTTTACATTCTGGATGACATTTCTAGGGAGAACAAACTTCCTTTCCCCCAAAAAAACAACAAACATCGTATTATAAGTGGCCGCATGATCGAGGTTGCGTACGATCGAATGGACACACACACGACCATGACAGTGGCAGAAAGATCGAGGCTGAGTACGATCGAATGCACAGACGAACATGAAAGTGGCCATTTTGGAATGTACAACTTTGTAAAAATCAAACCACATGGAGCAGTATGCAAGCAAGAAATCAAACACAAAACACAACTACTTACTTTTTTGAAGAATTCTCTTGATCTTTCTGTACTGATCGGCCTCCCTCAGTTTCAGGTCTGACCAGCGTTTCCTCAGTTGCTCCTTGGATCGTTGTACCCCAAAATGATTGTACAGCCTTCTCACAACTTTAGACATGATCTTGGCCTTGCGGACATTGGGGTTGAGGTAAGGCCCATACTTCCCATCATAGTCGCTCCTCTTTAATATGTCCACCATCTCCAACATTTCTCCAAATGACATATTGGAGGCCTTGAATTTCAGGCTCCGGGATCGGGACGTTTGTGCCTCCGGACTTTCCTCGTCCACCTCCTCGTTGGGGGGATATTTGGGGCGCACCTGCTGTGTCCCCGCCATGTGCTCTCCCCACTGCGCCGTAAAGAGAAGGGGTGGGGAATAGACGAGAAAGATCGTCAGGGGCGGGCGGAGTTTGACGCATGCGCACTGTATATAAAACGTCACACGCCTGTGTCGTAGCCACGATCTGGGAGACGAGGGGAGAGAAAGCTCACGCACGAGACGATCGCTACAAACGAAGGTACAATTTGACGTTGGTACATAACTAGCCTAGACTGATTCGAACTTGAGGCTTCTTTATGGAGAAGATTAGGAGAGTTTAGGCTGACATTATTTATATTGTTTTGTGTGGCGTTGTGTAGAGGTGATGGATGCCTTCTACAACGTGAGCTTTCTCCCACACTTCATTGATAAATACCGGCAATTCCCCCTCTTATGGCAGGCGAAACACAGGGATTATAGCAACAGACCAAAGAGGTACGCAGCCCTGCTGAAACTGGTGGCATTTGTAAAGCCTACCCTGCCCATGGCAACCGTCGCAAACTTAAAAGTAAAAATAAATAACATGAAGAGTACCTATTTCCGGGAGCGCAATAAGGTCCTGAAGTCACAAGCATCTGGAGCTGCAGCAGCTGATGTCCATGTCCCCACGCTCTGGTACTATGAGAGGCTCCACTTTCTCAAAGACCAGGCTAAGGTCAGGAAGTCACTCTCGACTCTTCCTTGCACGCGTCCTTCCACGCACGCCACCCCTGATGAGGCTTCCCAGGACCAACCTGGGCCTTCCAGTCTGGAAGATGTGCAGGTGCCCAGCTTGTTCCAGGTATAGTAGTTTTGTAACCAGTTTGGGGAATAATGAATGATGTTCAGTTAATTCAGGATCCCCATTTGCTTAGTTCCTAACGTGTTTGACATATCAACAGACAGTAGTGTTGGAGACATTTGGGGCAAGAATCTAAACTGCAGGGCTGAGAATTGTATGGTTTGGTATTTGTAAACATTTTGCAACAGTCACTAGATGAAAATTGTGTGTGTTTGATGAACAAATAACTGAAACTATGTCCCTTTTTCATACACAGGAAGACCTCAGCCAGGAGGTGGCTGTGGAAGGTGGCAGTCAGGAGGAGGCAGGGGGTAGTGGCAGCCAACAGGGGGGTAGGCGTAGGAGCCTGACTGTCTCCCAAGTCTCTCCCCTCCGCCTTCCCTACAGAAGGGCGAAAAACATGGGGGAGGTGGGAGAGTCAGCGCTCCAGCTGATAAAAGATGCCTCAGCCTCCCTCTATGCCACACCCACCTACGAGGAGGCCTTTGCCTCCTTGGTTAGCAGTAAATTTACGGGTATGGAGGCGGGGCAACGCAGCATGTGTGAGGAGGTCATCCTCAAAATACTAAATGAGGGGATGGCTGGGGAGATGACTCCCCTCACACATGTTTGCGAGAGTGACCTTGCTCCGCCTCCTCCTCCTCCTTCTGCCACCCCACCAGCACCAGCACCAGCACCAGCACCACGGCGTGGAAGGAAGCGTACAAGGAAGACAAAGAGAGTGACGACCTGGATTCAGTCTGGTCTGAGAGAAGATGGAGCCTCTCGTAGTACCAGAGCCTGGGGACCTAGATGGCATCTGCTGCAGTTCCGGATGTTTTGGACTTCAGGACCAGATTGCACTCCCTTATTATTTAGATAGGTACTCTTCATGCCCCCAATTGTTTAAGCCTGTAAAATGATGGTTGCCATGGGTGTCCAAGGCTTTGCAAATTCCCCAAGTTTCACCATGGCTGCGTTCCTCTTTGGTTTGTTGCTGAGACCTAAATACATTTTTTTTGGATTTGAAATAATCATTGGCTATTGTGTTTTACTTTTCTACAATGACAGTTTTTCTTTGAGTAGGCAGGTACATTTCACTAATCCTAAAGTAGAATTAACAAGGGGCACCAACAACCAACAAACTCCTAGTAAATTTAAGCAAGAAATACAAATGTTAATAATGTGGTTTTGCTAAGTTGAGACACACAACCCCCCTCCAAAAAAAAAAAAAAATCTCCTTCAAATATGTATTCCCCAAAAAAAAAAAAAAAAAACATGGTAAAAAACTAACAAAGATTCTTTTCCGTTCAGAGTAAAAATAAACATGTAGTGTATAAATGCTGCAAAGTAATAAAGAAGTAAGTTTGTGAGAAGTGCGGGTGAATAGGAGCAGCTAAAACATGTCATTCTTGTTGCATTGTAAAGAAAAAGAGAATGCGCTGCATTAAAGACATTTTAACATTGCAGCGTGACGAATGTGCTGTGTCGATTAGGAAAGGTATTTTTACCTGACCGAGCGCTTCCGTCACAGAATTTCTTCTGAGCATGCGTAGCACTTTGTCCGTCGGACAAGCGTACACACGCTCGGATTTGGTGTGATCGGACCGGGTTGACGGCAAATCTTTCCAGCAGGAGATAAGACTTTGTCCGACGGACAAACCGACGAACACTGTCCGATGGTGCATACACACGGTCTGATTTTTCAACAACCTTGTCCGATCGGACCAAATTGATGAAAAAGTCCGACCGTGTGTATGGGGCTTTAGTGGCGCTTTGGTATATATATACCGTATTGATCGGCGTATAACATGCACTTTTTCCCCCTTAAAATCGGGGGAAAGTTGTGGGTGCATGTTATACGCCGATACCCCCCAAAAAAGTGACAATGGCAAGCGCCGCCGAAAAATAGCGAGCGCTGCCGAAAAAAGACCGAATCGCGGCCGAAAAAAACCGAAGCGGCGCCGGAAAAGACCGAGCCGACTGTTCGGCACCGCTCGTAGTCCCGCCTCCCTGCGCTCGCTCCGGAAACAGCAGGGAGGCGGGACTGCGAGCGGAGCCGAACAGTCGGCTCGGTCTTTTCCGGGGCGCTTCGGTCTTTTTCGGCGGTGCACGCGACAGAGCGTCTCGGCGGCGGGAAATTTAAACCCGGACAAGACTGCAAAGGACGCTGGCAAGCTACAATGACACTAGGCAAGCTACAATGACACTGGGCAAGCTACAATGACACTGGGCAAGCTACAATGACACTGGGCAAGGCTGCAAATGGCGCTGGGCAAGCTAAAATGACACTGGGCAAGCTACAATGACACTGGGCAAGCTACAATGACACTGGGCAAGCTGCAATGACATTGGGCAAGCTGCAATGACACTGGGCAAGGCTGCAAATGACGCTAGGCAAGCTGCAAATGACGCTGGGCAAGCTGCAAATGACGCTGGGCAAGCTGCAAATGATGCTTAAATGTAAGTTTTTTTTTTTCCCCTAAACTTCCCTCCTAAAACTTTTTTTCCTTAAAATGCCCTCCTAAACTTGGGGTGCGTGTTATACGCCGATAATATATATATCCTTAATGGCAGTTCACATTCCACTCTCCTCTCCTGCCTCGAAATCCACAGCTGGTCTGACAAGGCTTTAATATATGGATCCTTTATGGACAATCACATTCCACTCTCCTTATAGCATAAACCAGGGATGTGGTATATGGCTCAGTAATCGAGGATAAATATCCGCTATGCTGTATTAGATCTCCTCCTTTCCTCCATTCACAGGCCATACAAGACAAATAAGAACTCCATAGTGTAGTCATTTCACAGGAGAAATGGTTTTATTAAAACATAATACCTTACATCTAGGTTAAAAGCAAGCAGGATTCATAAAATCTCTACTTCCCGTCTCGGCTGTGACCGGAAGTGATGTCACCGACTCTTCCTACACGTTACGTTACTGGACATGTGGCTTTTTCATAGCTTCTTGAATCTTTGAAAAAGTCCTGTATTACTGTATTTTTTTGATATTAGGGATAATCATTAATGCATATTTGTTTATTTTTGCTGCATACAGTGGTGTGAAAAAGTTTGCCCCCTTCCTCATTTCCTGTTCCTTTGCATGTTTGTCACACTTAAGTGTTTCGGAACATCAAACCGATTTAAACAATAGTCAAGGACAACACAAGTAAACACAAAATGCAATTTGTAAATGAAGGTGTTTATTATTAAAGGTGAAAAAAAATCCAAACCATCATGGCCCTGTGTGAAAAAGTGATTGCCCCCCTTGTTAAAACATACTATAACTGTGGTTGTCCACACCTGAGTTCAATTTCTCTAGCCACACCCAGGCCTGATTATTGCCACACCTGTTCACAATCAAGGCATCACTTAAATAGGAGCTGCATGACACAGTAAGGTCCACCAGAAGATCCTTAAAAGCTACACATCATGCCGAGACCCGAAGAAATTCAGGAACAATTGAGAAAGAAAGTAATTGAGATCTATCAGTCTGGAAAGGGTTATAAAGCCATTTCCAAAGCTTTGGGAATCCAGCGAACCACAGTGAGAGCCATTATCCACAAATGGCGAAGACATGGAACAGTGGTGAACCTTCCCAGGAGTGGCCGGCCGCCCAAAATTACCCCAAGAGCGCAGCAACGACTCATCCAAGAGGTCACAAAAGACCCCACAACAACGTCCAAGGAACTGCAGGCCTCACTTGCCTCAGTTAAGGTCAGCGTTCATGCCTCCACCATCAGGAAAAGACTGGGCAAAAATGGCCTGCATGGCAGAGTTCCAAGGAGAAAACCACTGCTGAGCAAAAAGAACATCAAAGCTCGTCTCAATTTCTCCACAACACATCTTGATGATCCCCAAGACTTTTGGGACAACATTCTGTGGACCGATGAGACAAAAGTGGAACTCTTTGGAAGGTGTGTGTCCAAGTATATCTGGCGTAGAAGAAACACTGCATTTCAGAAAAAGAACATTATACCAACAGTAAAATATGGTGGTGGTAGTGTGATGGTCTGGGGCTGTTTTGCTGCTTCAGGACCTGGAAGACTTGCCGTGATAAAAGGAACTATGAATTCTGCTGTCTACCAAGAGATCCTGAAGGAGAATGTCCGACCATCTGTTCGTGTACTCAAGCTGAAACGAACTTGGGTTCTGCAGCAGGACAATGATCCTAAACACACCAGCAAGTCCACCACCGAATGGCTGAAGAAAAACAAAATGAAGACTTTGGAGTGGCCTAGCCAAAGTCCTGACCTGAATCCTATTGAGATGTTGTGGTATGACCTTAAAAAGGCCGTTCATGCTCGAAAACCCTCTAATGTAACTGAATTAGGACAATTCTGCATAGATGAGTGGGCCAAAATTCCTCCAGGACGCTGTAAAAGCCTCATTGCACGTTATCGCAAACGCTTGGTTGCAGTTGTTGCTGCTAAGGGTGGCCCAACCAGTTATTAGGTTTAGGGGGCAATCACTTTTTCACACAGGGCCATGATGGTTTGGATTTTTTTTCACCTTTAATAATAAACACCTTCATTTACAAATTGCATTTTGTGTTTACTTGTGTTGTCCTTGACTATTGTTTAAATTGGTTTGATGTTCCGAAACACTTAAGTGTGACAAACATGCAAAGGAACAGGAAATGAGGAAGGGGGCAAACACTTTTTCACACCACTGTAGCTTCTTGAATTAGCGCACTTTATCATTGTTTCACAACACTATAGCTTATTACTGCATTTTTGTCTTTTTTTGCTGCATAGCTCCTTGAATTAGCACACCATTTTTATTATCATTATTTGTTTTAGAGTGTTGAGGTCACTTGCTAATGGTTGTAGCTTTTTCATGTGTATTTCTAGGGTGATATATTATTCTTTGGTATTTATTTTGTATATCAGTTTTGGTTGGCTGTGAGGTCCATAACAGCGCACAAGTACTTTATATTCAATTTTCAGCTAGAGAAAAATGATTTCTAAACAAACTAAAGCAGTGAGACATGGATGGATAGATGAGTTCACTTTGAATATTAAAAATTAGTTAAATAGCGTTTTCAGTTTGTGGTGCTCAGATACATTGTAGTTCCACTTAAAGGAAACGTGTATTTTTTTATTTTTTTTTAACATTTATATTTCTTCAGGTTTTGAACAGATCTAAAAATATGACTTTAGTAAGGAACTGTTTTTTTAGGCTCCTGTTCATATACATTTCTGTATCTTCTTGCCTCCTTGTTTTGTAAAAGCCTGTTGGTTACAGAGCTCAATAGCTGAAGCTGACATTTACACACAATTGCACCCTTCCCGCCCAAGCCCCTCTTTGTGGTTGAAGTTTGATACAGTGAATCTGAAAGAAAGGGATTACTGCTGTTTAGAAAAGTCATAGTGTTCTGGGGAATACTGATGTATTAAATATTGATTTGTAAAAGCAAGATCGTACATCTAATCTAAAACATCAATTTGACAAAAGATAAACATAAAAAAATTACCCCAAACCCCATCCCTGTGATATAAGGAAATGATTCCGGACAGCTGTACTTCTAAAAATCCTTTTATTGAAGCTTCATATGACAAGTGGTTGACAGATGGAGCAGGGGACAAAGAGGTAGCGGGAGAGAAATAGGTGCTAATAGACTACAGGAAACTAGCTAAGCTGAGTACTAATTTTAATTGGCAAATTCACCTGTAACCTAATGATGACACATTAGAGCAGTATATAGGTGATTGTGGTGACTAGTTCCAATAGGTAATGACTAAGCGCTAACATTTGCATGAAACGCGTCTACCTCTTTGTCCCCCGCTCCATCTGTCAACTACTTGTCATATGAAGCTTCAATAAAAGGATTTTTGGAAGTGTAGCCATACGGAATTATTTACTTATGTTACACAGCTCGCAAGCTGGGCTAGCACCTGACTAGTGTGTGTGGGGATTACCCAACAGACTCACTCACCTGGAGTGGCTTTTCTTGTCCCATCCCTGTGATCTTCCCTCCTTATGTTTACAGTGTAAAGGCCCATACACACGATCGGACTTTTTGACAACCAACATGCAAATTAGCTGGTTTGGACCAACATCCGACCGTGTGTACGCTCCATCGGACCAACTTTTTCCAGGTTTCATCTGACTTTTGTTGGCTGTGCGAACGGACCAACTTTCTGCCAACAAAAGTCCGATGGACCAAAGTCCGACCGTGTGTACACAAAACCAACGGACTTTTGTACAAACCAAAGCAGAACCAATGCAAAAGATCAGACAACAATACAGAAGTTGACCAAAGGTGGCGGTAAAGAGCAGAAAAACCAAGTGATTTGGTGAAAGTTGGCTGAAAAAGTCCTGCCGTGTGTATGCAATACCAACTTGGGGCCAACGCCCTTTGGACAAAAATCCACGGCAAAGTTGGTCCACGGTCCGATCGTGTGTATGAGGCTTTAGACTGACAGGACAGTTCAAAGCAACAGAGCCCTGTAAGATCTTTCCTCTCCCAGTTGAGTGCTGCTGTACAGGAAATGACAGGTATATAATATAAAGACAGATTTGGTTGCTTAAACTAGCTGTAAATAAATATGCTTTTCATTATTTTAGCCAATATAATTGGATTAACCATTTGCCAACTGGGGCAATTTTGACATTTTTCCTTAACACATTAAAATATTTTTTTTTTGCTAGAGAATTATTTAGATATTTATACAGCCGTTTATCAAATGCAAATTTTCATGAAAAGATACAATTAAATTAATTTTAGTGCCAACTATTACAATATAATAGCCATTTTTTTTGGTAAAAAGAAAATGTTGCATCAAGTAAATAGGTACTAAACATGTCAAGATCTGAAATAGACTGTCAGTGGGGTCCGAGCAACCTAAAGATTCATGGCAGAGCAGAGAGCAGACATCATATTCTGCAGCTCCTGTAGGGGCAAGCGCTACACCACTGCCAAAAATAACTTTTTATAAGCAACTGACCAGATAATAGTCCAAAAATATTCATTTACAAGAAACTTTTCTCCAGTCTGTTCCCAGAGACTCATCATCATCATCATCATCATGTCTCTTGTATAACACAGGAAAGCTAAAGCCAGGATGTTAATCACAGCTCACATGACATCTCTGTAAATCCTACCACAGCCACTGCTCTTTGAAAATGCCACCATCAAGAGGAAGTGGTTGGAGAGATAGATAAGGGCTTTGGTACTGACTCATGACTAAAAGTAAAAATTAGAAAATCAGTAACAAACAACGTTGATTTATCTGCAAAGGCTGAATATTTTGGGGAAACAAGGAGTACAGTTGAAACAGCTGATGAAGCAGATTATGAAGACACCACCATATTTGCATGGTCGGGGAATAGAAGAGTTTACTTTTGTCATTTTGGAAATTCAGCTCTCCCCAACCCATTTATATTCATCTTCACTTCCTTGCTGTTAGCTCCTCTCTGACTTCCCCTTTATCCTATTGCTTTGGATGGTCATTGACTTTTAACTACAGTACTTTTCTGACATTTGTTGTCTACAAGTAAAAATCTGTATTTTATGCTAGTAAATTACCCCCCAAATATTATTATTTTTTTTTTTAGCAGAGACCCTAGAGAATATAATGACTGAATGTAAGATTTTACGCCACACTGTATTTGCACAGCGGTCTTTCAAATGCAATTTTTGGGGAAAAATTTAAATTTAATGAGTAAAAAAAACGCTAAAGTTAGCATAAAATGCTATATGTAAATTTTTTGTATAATCTAAAAGATGATGTTACACCAAGTAAACAGATACCTAACATGTCATGCTTTAAAATTGTGCACGCTTGTGAAATGGCGATAAACTACGGTACTTAAAAATCTCCATAATCGATGTTTTTAAAAATGTTTACAGGTTACCTGTTTAGAGTTACATAGGAGTTCCTATGCTACAATTATTGCTCTTGCTCCAATGATCACAGCGATACCTCACATGTGTGGTTTGAACACTGTTTACATATGCGGGCGCAACTTACATATGCGTTCGCTTCTGCGCGTTCGCACGGAGGGATCGGGTGCTTTAAAAAAAATTATATATTTTTTTATTTAGTTAACTTTTTATTTTTACCTCGTCCTGTTCTCATTTACCCTTTTAAAAGCTAAAAAAAAAAAAAAAAAAAAAAAAGACATTTTGACTTAGAGGAGGTCCAGCAGCGGAGGTAGAAGGAGGGGGCCAAACTTCCGGGGGACCGGAAGGGGGGGAGATGGATAAGTGGAAGTTCCCTTTTGAGTCGAATTCTTCTTTTAAGACCCCTTTCACACCAGGTCGTTTTGCAGGCGCTATTGCGCTAAAAATAGCGCCTGCAAACTGACCTGAAACAGCCCCAAGGGCTTTCACACTGGAGCGGTGCGCTGGCAGGATGGTAAAAAAAGTCCTTTGAAGTCCGGTGAAGGAGCGGTGTGTATACTGCTCCTCCACCGCTCCTGCCCATTGAAATCAATGGGGCACCGCGGCTACACCGCCAGCAAAGTGTCTCTGCAGAAGTGCTTTGCAGTGGTTTTTAACCCTTTCTCGGCCGCTAGCGGGGGCAAAACCGCCCCGCTAGTGGGCGAATAGTGCCGCAAATCCGATGGTAAATCGCCGCTAAAAATAGCGGCGCTTTACCACTGACGCATCTCCCGCCCCAGTGTGAAAGGGGTCTTAAAGAAAAAAAAATCCTGTCTATCTGCCTGAGGACCGAAAGTGACATTAGAGGTCACTCTGGTCCTTCAAGGGCATAGAGCTGACTGGGGGCTATCTGGCCATTACTTGACTTCCTGCCTAGCCATCAGTCACATTGGATCCGATGCAAACATTTCTAACTCATGTTCACAAAGCCTCATGCAAAGTAAATTGGCAAGGCAGTAGCAAAAGTGGGTTCTAGCAAGCTTACAATAAATAGGCTAGGTTTGCTAAAGCTCTGTCATACCTGGAATAGAAGCTCATAGTGTGCATTGAAAAGAGAGTAAGCAATTTCAGTACAGAAGAGTACAACTGTGCAAGACAGAAGGGAAGGCTGGAGTTCAGATTTAAGTCAACCGCTCAAGTTATTGTGCATTCCACCCCATCTAATAATGTAACTAATAATGTGAAAATGTTATAAACGTTGTGTATTTCCAACTCCATTTTTTAGAGGTTACATTGAGCTTGATCTGACTTAACAGATTCTGGGGGCTAGTAAATAACCTTTTAGATCCATAAGGGAGTCTCATAAGGAAGAGTTCTCCCTCTCTGTCTTCCGAGCAGTTGGTCAAACTGTCCACACTAGATCCTTTGTTCTTCTATAATATATAGATTTATTCATAAACAAACCACATCAAATAATGCATCTCTGTTTACTCAGTCCTTTATGATTCTCCTTGTTGTTTCAGACTATGAAACCCAATTACAGAAGATAACAAAAGAAGACGCAATATGTTATATGATTTTTGTGTATAGCTCTTCTATATTTACCTATATTTGTTCACTCTTCCTACTTCTGAAAACCTGTCCAGTGGTTTGATAACGGTCTAATACTTATTCTTAAACCGTTTAACATTTGTATTAAAGCTAATTTTTATATAAATAAACCAGTTTATTCAACCTGCTCCTCCATGATCTCATTGTGTACTTGTGATTGAGGTTGATTTCCTAAAGGATTTTTTTTTTTTCCACTTCAACTTTCCAATCAAGTGCAAAACAGATTTTCTTTTTATTCTGCACATATTTGGATGTTGAAATTAAAAATGTGTGCAGGGAAACTCAGCAAAACATGGAATTACTAAATATGCATGACAATGCACAAAATGCTTTTATCCCAATCCACTTGTAGGATCCTCGGAGGTAGGGTTGGAGAGGCAACCTAGAACAAATGCTCCCCGCAGTGTCCACAGACGATCCAAGGTCTTAACTGCGTGGTCAGGCCAGAACAATTTCGACAAATCAATCCCAGAGGCTCATAGCCTCCGGCTGTGTACAAGGCAAGCTGGCCATTTAGTATGTACCGCACTCCGGTATCGGTCACAACATATTTTCTGCCGTTCGGGTCAACGTAGACGCCCAGAGCGTACTTTTTCCAATCTGCCATTTCACTCACGAACTGCACCAACTGCTTCACTAACTCACAATCAGACACACGTGGTGGCACTACCTTATCCTCCTCTGTAGAGTGGGAGCTCCTACCCCTGCCAATGGATTGATGCAAATGTTTCTTTGGAATTGTGGCTCCTTCTTGCTGCTGTGCGTCAAACCTGTAATTGAGTCCATTTGGGGGCCTGTTTTAACCCTTACAACGCTGGCGGGAAGTGTCAAAAGACACTTTTCCAGGCTGATTCTTTCCCATGAGCAGTGAGATTTGTTGGTTCTTCCCTACACTGATAGTACACATGACAAAACAGTCAATAAGAAGGGTAAATGTTACTTGCCACCTTCCCACGGAGCCAGGCATAGTCCCAATGGAGCTGAAGCTGGTTGCTATGGGCGACTGCTGCAAAGACAACGCCTTGGCCCCACGTTGGGCACCGAATGTAGCAGAATCTTTTACCTCTTCCAGTCTCATGAGAACCTTCAAGGTCAAAGATAGCTGACATCCTTCAACATGTAATGGGTTGTGAGGC
The DNA here is from genome assembly GCA_028564925.1 of Lithobates sylvaticus. Taxonomy (NCBI): domain Eukaryota; kingdom Metazoa; phylum Chordata; class Amphibia; order Anura; family Ranidae; genus Lithobates; species Lithobates sylvaticus. The sequence continues at coordinate 111,723,842 of CM053029.1, read as the reverse complement.
ATAGTGGGTGCAAGAGTGGTAAAGGTCATTGGGCGCCAGACACTTCTTGAATGCCAAAGAAGTTTTATTTCTTTAACAGTCCTTTTTGCAGGGGAAAGAGGGTTAGGGCCAGGACACCCTTAAGTAGTAGCAATTTCAAATGGCAGACTCCGAGACTTCAATAGGATGACAGTGGTACAGGGAAAGGCCCCAGCAAGGCGCCACTTCTGCACATGCAGGATTGCTGTCTCCTATGGCAACAGTACATAACAGTTCCTAATTCAAACGTAACAGTTCTCTCAGCTTTACTACAACTTCTACTTGTAGTACTTCAGCCCCTTGAACTCCTGGTCTCTCACTGGACCCTCTGATTCACTGAGCTCCTCAAGGCTTTTGCGTGGTATCTCCCTCAAACTTCACCCACGCTTCCCTGCTGGGTCCCTAGCTTGGCACTCCAGATACCTTTCAAGCTTTACCCCTGCTGACCGGCTCGGTCCCTGGCTTGACACACAAGGCTGCTTTGTAAGCGTCACCTCTGCTGGTTGGGTCCCCGACTTGATCACCGCCTGAAGTTTTCCAATTATCTACCGTGCCCATTTGGTGAGAATGTTGCTCCGGTACTTGCTTCAGTTACTCACTGTGATCCCTGGTAAAGGTGGTTGGTTCCTTAGTGGCGACAGCTTTCTTTCTACCTCTGATCACGACAGGTTCTCCAGCTGGCAGAACCGTCATCTCTGGTTGGACTGCAAGCCACAATTCCAACTCTGCGCTGCCCTCTTACTTCTGGATAGGCCCTCACACAGCCTGGCAGCCAAATGCCCCCGGGATAGGCCCAATCTCTGGCCTAGCAGCCCGGGGCAGATGACACATGTCCACCCAGACGGTAGTCTGGTTGGCACAGAACATAGATCACCTGACTCCACCCAAATATATAGGCCAGGGGATTCAAGAAAACCCCTACCCATTGGCTGAGATACCCCATATACCCATAACCTGACCTTGAGTTGTCTTTCTCATATTTAGTACCACCAAGTGCCCGGTCACCTAGTGGTAGAAGAGAAAAGTACAACAAGGCCAAACTTAGGGAGAAATCAATGGATCTCTAACAAATAACTATGATAGCTACTCCTGACAAGGAATTTGGTGAGAAGCTCCCTGACTAAACCCCAGGGTCCTAAATTATTTATTCTGTAGGAAAGTTATAGAGTCCGCAAACTATGGTATATACTGTATGTCTGAAAATTGATCAGTCCTGATGTACTGACATCCTATCTTATTTCTTGGGGCCTGAAAATGCCAGGAGAGTCTCTAGGACATGACCTCTTTTTGGAAAGTAGACAGCCCAAGGTATTTAGTAAGAGACATGGCAAGTTTTTTGAAGTTGTAATTTTTTGGTCAAAATTTTTTTTTCTATTTACATACTGTCACCAGTGCAGTACAGCATCACTGACTGGTGACAGTATGTAAAAAAAACATTTTTTAATTAAGAAAAATAATAAATTCTTTGTTTTCTTTTCTTTTGGTAGTAGACACCTCCAACTAGCATCAGGTCTCTTCACCTCACAGTCTTGTCTGGGCAACCACCTCCTCCCCCTGCATTACAAGCACTCTAATTAGTGGGCTTCCCCGCTGACAGCTAAAAACAAAAAAAGATTGCTGCCAATAGAAATATTTGAAAAAAACAACGTGGGGGTCCCCTCCCAATTCATACCAGGCCCTTTGGGTCTGGTGTGGATTTTAAGGGAAACCCCATGCCAAAATTTAAAAGAAAAATGGTGTGGGGTCTCCCTAAAATCCATAGCAGACCCTTATGTGAGCATGCAGCCTAGCAGGCCAGGTAACAGGGACTGAACTGAACCACACCAGGCCACATGCCCTCAACATGGGGGGGGGGGTGCTTTGGGGCGGGGGGACTCTGTTTGGGGACAAGGGCCTCTTCCCCACAACCCTGGGGAGTGGTTGTGGTGATCTGTGGGCAGGGGGCTTATCGGAATCTGGAAGCCCCCTTTAACAAGGGGGCCTCTAGATCCTGGCCCTATGTGAATGAATAGGGGGTACATTGCACCCCCTACTCATTCATCAAAAAAAAGTGTCAAAAAGAAATAAAACACACACACAGAGTTTATGCCCCTCATCAATCACGACGCCTGCTGCACCGCCAGACCAGAGAAAAGGAAAAAAAGTCTCTGCACGCTATGAAGGCTAACTGCTGACTGTCTGCTCCGCCATCTGGCAGTTCCTAAATAGGTAAGGGGCGGGGCCACCTGGCAACATCACCTAGTGGCACCGCTCCCATGTGACGTAACCGATCCAGCATGTATCAAGTAAAATTTTTTGACTTTACATGTCCCACAAGGCAGTTATCAGGCCACTATACCCTTTTTATGGCCGATAACTTGCATATAAGCCTTCATAATGGGGACTTTTGATTTTTCAAGTTTGGGTCCCATAGACTTTAATAGGGTTCTCGGTTCGGGTCTGAACTTTTTCCATGTTCAGGAGTTCTAGTGCAAACCGAACCGGGGTTGTTCGGCCCCTCACTAATAATGGACGTACTGGAGAAAGAAAAGCATGGTTCACCACATTCATTGTTAAATTATTGTACAGATGTTCTTTTAAATTGTTTTAACAGTGCCATTTGTCGCTTTCTGTAACTACAACCAGACTTTCTAATTTTATCAATTTATTTCAAGATATATATCTTCCACTTTTAGAGTGTTTGAATTTGTGTGTGTATGCGTGAAAAAAAAATGGATTTTTAAAGTGTGGGCTCTATTGGGTTATTTATGGCATATGGATGTGGTTTTTGTAATGAGTCAGAACTGATGCTAGGGACATTTCACAATTAATGTTCAAATTCCTGTACACTGCACATAAACATTAAAGTGTCCATACATGGTCAGTTGCATCTTAAAAAGATCAAGCCTAAGTTTAATCAGAGATGAAAACAAAAAAACAGTAAGTAGGATGTGTCCAATGTGCTGCTGTCTCTACTATCAGCTGAGATCTTCCTCCATCGACTTCCCCACTCCTGCCACCACCGAGGTTTAATAGAGCCCGACAGAGCTGTGACAAGCACTCTTCAAGAGTTCTTGACTATAACTGCCCTTTCCATCCAGCTCCTCCATTCATAGAAGCCGTTACTACAGCATCTAATAATAAAACATGATCTATGAATGAAGCACAGGTTGATGATTGAAACGTCTGTCCCCTCTGTTCATAAATAACGTTTTATTTATAAAAGCTGTAGTGTGGTTTCTATGAATGGAGGAGGTAGGTGGAAGGAGAGGGGATCGTCTGGCACTCTCTATGAATACCTCTCACAGCTCTGTAATAATCCCAGCCACACTGAGATTTACAGGGGCGGGGGTAAGGAATAATCAATGGAAGAAGATTTCAGCTAGTAGAGGAGACAATAGCACAAGGGACACATCCATATCCCACTGACTGTATGTAATGTCCCTTGAGATTTTTGTTTATTAATTTCTGTTGAAATACAGAATGGTATTTTGTGTAACAACTACTGTACATCAGTATTTAGTAGAGATATATTCTTCAACCAGTAGATGGCAGTGTTTATACGTTTGTAGCTGCATCTATGTTAACACAGCTGCAACAATGCTTACATTTGCAAATCTAACAAACCAGAACTACCAATCTTGGAAATTCAAGATGAAAATACTGCTAATGTAGCGGTGTAGTTGCCACTAGTAACAGACAATCCACCAATTCACCCCACTGCCAAACTTCATACATCACTTGCAGAGACAATGAACAGTATTTTGCTGGTTTTGTTTTTGTTTTATTGGGGGGGGAGGGGTGTACAACTTGGTTGGGGAAAAGGGTACATGGGATGCTCATAGGAAGTTTTAATTGCCATCATATTTTAGAGAATGTACACACTAGCACATATTTAGAGCCAGAAGATATGATGTGCATCTGTAAATGTTATGCTTATCCTCCTGCATCTCCATGCAGACTGTTGCTCCTCCTCTGCTCTACTCCCGCAGACTATTTGCTTCCAAGGATTCCTCATCCAATACCATGTAGAGAATGAGGACACCACTTCTGACCTTGTAGAAATGAGGTTCTCATAAACTTCTCTCCCCCTGCACAAAGCTTCTCCTCAAATTCCCCTCCTGCACAAACTTATTCTGAACTGAAATAATGCCACATCTTCTTCTATTGGGGCAAGAAGGACCCACCCTAAATAAGTCCTTTAGCAGGCTCTGGTTGCTCGCTGCTACTTGACCTGAGGCCTGCAGTACCTCTCCCGAAGGCCTATTAGTTTAAAAGCTTTCTCATGGATGGTGGACTACTGTTCCCAGCCAGCCCAACTTGCAAATCCTGTGCCCTCGGGCCACATCGATTTGACACAGATCCCCACAGTCTCTCCCCTGGTCCAGGACTCCCCATCATTCACTGTGTAAATGATGAAGACTTTGCTAATGACCGTGTATAAGCAAAGTTCCCTCACAGACTTCTTGACACATCCAGCCCTCCACTGTGGTAACACTCATTGACCTTTCACTGGCCTGAGTCCTTGATGAAGAGCTTGAATGGGCCATACGTTCCGACAGCTTCACCTGCCCCTTCTGCTCCAGGAGTTCTTAATCACCGACCGTGTGGTGACAAAGACAATGCCAATGACCATGTAGAGGCAAAGTTCCTCCTCCTGGGCCTCCTCCTGCGATCGGCGCACCCCCCCCCCCCCCCCCCTGATGGGGGTGCCCTCCTGCTGCTGCCTAGTATTGCATTCCTCACATCACTCAGCCGACTTCTCCCCCCCCCCATTGGCATGTTACCTCAGCTTATATAGGAGGCCAGCTCCCTGCCAATTCCAGTTGGGGATTGGTCAGGGCTCCCACACAAGCTGCCTGCCACTCCAGTCCTAAGCCCTGCCGCTCCTCCAGAACATTCTCCTTGGAAGCAGGGGAGGCACCTCAGAACCAGAGCACAGGTGGTCACACCCACTGCTACCGTGACCACTCCCAGCCCCCAGATCAAAACAGACAGGCCTAGCTTGCAGCATAGGCCTTCCTAAATTTGCCTGTGCTGACAGTACCTAGTTAAAAAAAAAAAAATTACTAGCACCTACCTATTGCTAGAGGGTGCTACACTAATAAGAGAAGGAAAATAAATGTGGGGATGGTTCCAAAAGATGCATGATAAAGCTAATCTCAGCAATAAACTGTATTTGATTTGAAAGCTATACCAAACCAAGCTGATGAAAGGCCAGGATATGCAGGATTACATAAGGCACACCTTGGAAATGGTTGCATGCCTGAGAGGTATAGGAGAAGAAATAAAAGATTTTCACGTCGCAGCACTATTACTCAGTGGTTTACCAGAAAGTTTTAAAAGCTTGTCACAACACTTGATGCATGTCCAGATGATGGACTGACATTGGAATATGTTAAGGGAAAGCTTGTGAATGAATATAAGCGTAAAGCAGAAAGCATTAATAGTGATGGAGCTTCTGTCGCAGAGTCTGTTTTAAAGAAGAAAAATAGGAATAAAAACAGTAACATGCAACAAAAAACATGAATGTTTTGTGTGCAAGAAACAAAGTCATTTAAAAGAAGATTGCAGAAACAAACTAAACTACAAAAGTGTGAAGGAAGAAACTGATTTTTCTTCAGATAATGAAAATGTTTTTCAATCCAAAAGTTGCACCTCATCTATGCAGGCATGGTGTGTTGATTGAGGAGCTACGAGTCACATGACAAATGACACAAAAATGTCTTTATTTACCTTGACCAGAGTAAAGCATAGTACACACTATCAGGTTTTTTCATTCAGCCCAGCTGGTTGAATGGAAAGAAAAACCTGACAGCTCAGGTCGGAGCGGCTGTACTAACAATCTGATGTTAGTACAGCAATCTCCCCTGCTGAGCTATTGTGTTCTGACAGGGGGACATGCGCCAGCTATTGGCTGAGGTCGCTGATCGGAAGCCGGTCGGCTGCTGATTTTCCAGCATGCCCGTCTGCCATACACACCGTCTTTTGCACCCGGCATTTGGCCTGTGTGTTATAGGCTTTAAACAGAAAAAATCACCACAGCTAATTGGCAAATAATGGAATAAGAAGGAATAGGCAATGGTTTTCTTTACTGTCTTATTTCCCAGAGTGTCACCAAAAAGTTAACTGTAAAAAATGTCCTCTATGACCCTGAAACTAAACTTTTTGTCAGTGAAGAAGCTCACAAAACAAGGCAATGTAGTGACCTTTCAAGATGACAGTAGTGCCATGAACTGTATCGGCTGAACTGCAATGAGGTGGCTGATACTGACATTCAAACTGCTTTCACACATGGCACAGACGACTTGGGCACAGAAGTCCTGACATAATAAAGAAATTAACTGAGAATGACTATGCAAGTGGAATAAAAATGAGTCCATATGATCAAACAATGGAATGCACCAGCTGTATAAAAGGAAAAATGACAAGAAAAGCCTTTCCAAAGCAGAGTAACAGCAGAGCTAAGAAACCTCTATACTTAATTGATTCTAATCTTTGCAGTCCAATGGAAAAATTTACTCCAGGAAAGAAGAGGAATATTCTCCTTTTTATACATGATTACTTCATGTATACTACACTGTATCTGTTACAAAACAAAAGTGAAGTACCAGAGAAACTTGAACAGTATTGAAACAAGTAAGAAACAAATTTGGCCAAAATGCAGAGTGTATGGCGCACAGATAATGGAACTAAATATACAGGTGATAACGCACAGGAGATTCTCAGAAAGGTTGGCATTATATTTCAAACTACTATACCATACAACCCAGAACAAAACGGCGTTGCAGAAAGAATGAATTATACTCTGAGAGAGTGGAAGAACCATGCTGTTTGATATGCCAACCACGTACTTGGGGAAGGCAATTATGACCACATGCTATCTCAAAAATGGACTACCAGGAAAATCAACTGAGAAAACAGCATATGAACTGTGGAATGGAAGGGCACCGAATTTGAACCATCTAAAACATTTTTGGAAGCAAAGCCTATGTGCAGATCCATAAAAACATACAAAATGGGATGCTTGTACAAAGGAAGCTGTACCTGTGGGGTACAGTGAATCTCAAAAGTGATCCAGAATTCTACACCAAGACACAAACAACGTAGCCATCAGTAGAAGTGTAATTGTCGATGAAACTTCAGTCTGTTCAAAATTTCATGAACCTACAAAAAGTAAAAAAAAAAAATCCTCCAAAAAAAAAAAAATGGGACTTTGGAGGACCATGAACACTCAAGGGAGATTATTTAGTAAAAAGTAAAAAATTTATTACAAATAATGGACATTATATCAAAAAAGAGCTAAAACACACGATAACACTGAAATTAATATGAGATTAGAACATGTAACATTGGAAGAAACCCAGACCAGCTGTCAGACAGATAAAATCCAACGCGTTTTGACATATGGAGTAGCGGTCTTCTTCAGGGATGGAAAGGAGAGGGTTGAAAAGCTTCCATATAGCTACGGGCAATCTATAAGATTGATATAGAAATCATAAATGTACAAATAATGTTATGAAATTCATGCAAATATACAGCAGGTTAAATCAGTAAGGATACATGTGTATTAATATCAAAAACTGACCTCATGTGTTAAACGCTTTTAGCACTGAAGATCAATTGCTCAAGGCAATAAAGGAGAAGGGGAGTGTCCACATGGAAAGAAGCAAAATGTAATGTCAAATGCAGAAACCCCTACACAAACAATTCAGACTGAGGGAAATTCCACATCAGTGTCACATGAAGATAAGCAACAAAGTGATACAAAAATAGAAATTAACACAGACAATCCTAATATTGTAAATGAAGAAACCAGTAGACATGTGCACACGGAAATATTTTGTTTCGGAATTTCGTTTTCGTCCAAAAAATTTAATTTAATTACTCCGGAAATTTGTTTTTATTTATTTTGTTTTTCGTTAAAAAATGAAATGCATTCTTCCGAAAATCCAAATGAATTAAGGTCGAATCTGTCATTGAAGGCTTATGGTGTCTGTCGAATGTTCAAAGAAGATTCGACGGAGCAGCTAAACTGTACAACGCCGTATAGTTTAGCTGCTCCTTTGAATCTTCTTAGAACTTTCGACAGACACCATAAGCCAAAGATTCGACGTTTGTATGTTTTTCGCTGCTTTGTCGAATCTTTGTCGTTCATGTTGAATGTATATAGTTCAAACAGAAAATGGACTGGTGATAGTGATCACTGATCAGACAGGAAACAAGATAGGGTATATAGAATCTCAATCTATAATATAGAATCTAGAATAATAAATACCCCCCCCCCCCCACAACATGGGCAGCCTCTGAGGCCATCACAACACTAGCAACACTAGTATCACTATCAAGTTCACAACACTAACACAATAGCAGCAGATTATTATGAAAAAGTCAAGTTGAACTGTAGCTTGCTTCACTATTGTTCTACTGCTGTGCTTATGCTTAATTGCTAAATAATTCAGGTTCTCTGATAAACGGACCAGCTAAGATTGACTGTCTTCTGAAATGATTCAGTGTTTGTGTCTCTCTCTCTCTGCTAGCAATCGTAAGTGAAAGTAAGTTGGCTGTAAGTGTGTACTTAGTTCTAGCTATTTTACTGCTCCTCCTCTTTGGTTACAATTAGCCAATAACATTCATCATCGTTATTTTTATTTTACTTCCCCCCCCCCACCCAATTCCAGCAGCGATCTTTTCTCTCAATGTCGAATATTTTCTCTCTATAATGTCGAATCTTTTCTCTCCATGTCGAATCTTTTCTCTCCATGTCAAATCTTTTCTCTCTATGTAGAATAATCTTGGACTAATAGAGTTAAGGTTAGGCACATTCGACCACAGGTTCGATAGACACAGATTGTTATTGTCAGCGTCATGTCGAATCTCCTATCTATAACGAACTGTTGTCGCAATGAAAATAAAGCATTTGTTTATGTCCGATCTTTCGTTTTTCGGGTTCTGCACTTTCGTTATCTTTTGTTAAAACGAAAATACCTGAAATTTTGGATGAAAATGCATTTGGACGAAAACGAATGCACATGTCTAGAAACCAGGCCACAAGAGGCTTCAATCAGAAAATCCACCAGAAGCAGTAAAGGCATCCCAACCAAACATCTGTCCTTTGTTGCTCGCGTAGCAATAAAACCAGAGCCAAATTCATGAAATGAGATGCAAAGACTGCCAACTCATGAGAAACAAAAGTGGATCAGAGCTGCTGATGAAAAGATGACATCTGACAAAACTGCTTACAAGAAATAGATTTATAGAACTGAGATTAGAGATGGGACTAATATAAGGAGTAGTTGGTGAGTGGAGAGTGTTGGAATACAGAACTGTATTTTGTGCAACAATTACTGAACATCAGTATTTAGTAGAGATATATTCTTCAACCAGTGAATGGCACTGTTTACAAGTTTGTAGTTGCATCTATGGTTAAACTCTATGTCTTTTCTCTAAAATAAAGTTTCCTTTTTCCTGTTGGCAGTTAAGCAGCAGATAAACACATGTGGACTGTGCACTGTCTTTTATGTAGGGCTATATACAGAATTTCTAATAATTTCTGACTAAAGCTTTAAAGCAAACCTGTTCTGGTTAAAAAGCAAATAAACAATGCTATCCATTAGGTAGCAGGCCCTATAAGATCCTGGAACATTAGCAATAATACTATGAACTTCCCTACTTCCTTTATCTTTTGAGATATAAACAAACCTTCTACCCCACTGCCCATGTGACCATGCTTAGACCTGGCAATATGTTGCTTACATTTTGGTGTGGGAATGCCAAAGACAATTACTGTCTTTCATAAAGGTAGCTTTTACTACACTGTAAAGAGGACTATCATAACATGAACGGCCTATTATCCTCCAGATAGCTTTATCCTAATCCTTTTTTAGCGAATACAGGTACAATAAAAATTTCAGTCAAAGCTTACATTTTAGTTTTATATCCATGCTGTTGGACTGAATCATTCACTGGCTTCTGATTTGTTAGTAATAAGGCCCATACACACGAGCGGACTTTTTGACAACCAACATGCAAATTAGCTGTTTTGGACCAATATCCGACCGTGTGTACGCTCCATCGGACCAACTTTTTCCAGGTTTCATCGGACTTTTGTTGGCTGTGCGAACGGACAAACTTTCTGCCAACAAAAGTCTAATGGACCAAAGTCCGACCGTGTGTACACAAAACCAACGGACTTTTGTACAAACCAATGCAGAACCAATGCAAAAGATCAGACAACAATACAGAAGTTGACCAAAGGTGGCGGTAAAGAGCAGAAAAACCAAGTGATTTGGTGAAAGTTGGCTGAAAAAGTCCTGCCGTGTGTATGCAATACCAACTTGGGGCCAACGCCCTTTGGACAAAAATCCACGGGAAAGTTGGTCCACGGTCCGATCGTGTGTATGAGGCTATACACTGGTGAGTTCTCCACAACCCCCAGCTGGGCCATTATTAAGCCAGACAAGGGAGTGTCTCATCTTCATCTACATTTTTTGTAACATTAAAGGATAGGTGTAGAAAGTAATTATAGGAGAGAAAGTAGTTATTCTTTCTGTCTATACCCCCAACCTAAAGTAACCCCCATCCCACATGTTATTTTACCTGAATAGGAAAGGTACCCTGAGAGCTTTCAAACTAAATCTATCTGTATTAGGGGATGGTCCCTTTAAAGTCTATAGGGAACGGCTGCACAGGCCAAGGGAAAGTAAGATTTCTCATAGAAGCTCTGAAGATTCCTGCAGGCTGAAGGCATCGGATTTAGGTAATATATCTAGAATTGGCAGAAGGTTTACTTTAACCAGGTGGGTAGGCAAAACACAGTTATCCCTTAACCACTTGCCAACCAGCTGCCATCATTATACTGCGGCAGGTCAGCACGTGCCTGCTGCGTTGCGGGGGTGCCGATGCTCATGGCCGGCGGTCGCGGGCACGAGAGGCAGAACAGGGACGCGTGTGTGTAAACACACAAATCCCTGTTCTGTGAAGAGAGGAGAATCAGATCGTGAGTTCCTAATAGCTAGGAACCATGATCTGTCATCTCCTATAGTCAGTCCCCTCCCCCCACAGTTAGAACACACACTAGGGAACACACCTTGATCCCCCCCTAGTGTTAACCCCTTCCCTGCCAGTGACATTTACACAGTAATCACTGCATTTTTATAGCACTGATCGCTGTATAAATTGTCAGTGGTTTCAAAAATGTGTCAAAGGTGTCCGATGTGTCCACCATAATGTCGCAATCCCGATAAAAATCGCAAATCGCTGCCTTTACTAGTAAAAAAAAAATTACAATGAAAATGCCATAACTCAAGTGTTGCTTTAGCAGTGTCTTTGGGGTCATTCTCCTGCTGGAAGGTGAACCTCCGTCCTAGCCTCAAATCACACACAGAGTGGTACAGGTTTTGCTCAAGAATATCCCTGTATTTAGCACCATCCATCTTTCCCTCAACTCTGACCAGTTTACCAGTCAGTCGACTGCTGAAAAACATCCCCACAGCATGATGCTGCCACCACCATGATGGTGTTTTTTGGTGATGTAATGTGTTGAGTTTGAGCCAGACATAGCATTTTCTTTGATGGCCAAAAAGTTAAATTTTATTATCATCAGACCAGAGCACCTTCCTCCATACATTTGGAGAGTCTCCCACATGCCTTTTCGCAAACTCAAAACGTGCCATTTTGTTTTTTGCTGAAAGTAATGGCTTTCTTCTGGCCACTCTGCCATAAAGCCCAACTCTATGGAGCGTACAGCTTATTGTCGTCCTATGTACAGATAATCCAGTTTTTGCTGTGGAACTCTGCAGCTCCTCCAGGTCTTAGGTCTCTGTGCTGCCTTTCTGATTAATGCCCTCCTTACCCAGTCCGTGAGTTTTGGTGTGCGGCCGTCTCTTGGCAGGTTTTCTGTTGTACCATGTTCTTTCCATTTGGTTATGATAGATTTGATGCTGCTCCTAGGGATCATCAAAGATTTGGATTTTTTTTTATAACCTAACTCTGACTTGTACTTCTCAACAAAATTGTCCCTTACTTGTTTGGAGAGTTCCTTGGTCTTCATGGCAGTGTTTGGTTAGTGGTGCCTCTTGCTTAGGTGTTGCAGTCTATGGGGCCTTTCAAAAAGGTGTGTATATGTAATGACAGATCATGTGACACTTAGATTGCACACAGGTGGATATAATTTCACTAATTATGTGACTTCCGAAGGTAATTGGTTGCACCAGAGCTTTTTATGGGCTTCATAACAAAGGGGGTGAATACATACGCACATGCCAATTATCATTTTTTTATTTCTGAAAAATAGTTTTATGTATATATTTTAATAATTTTACTTCACCAACTTAGACTATTGTGTTCTGATCCACATATAATTCAGATAAAAAAAAAAAACACTGAACTAAAGGCTGTAATGTAACAAAATAGGTAAAAAGCCAAGGGGGGGGTCAATACTTTTGCAAGGCACTGTATGTGTAAGGCTTGCCTGATTGCATATAATTTGAGAGAGTTTAGGCTGGGCCTGTTATTGTATGGTTTTGGTGAATCTGGAGAAGAGTTGTACAGAAAAATTGTATAAGAGTTGTATGGTGTGTGGCCAGCTTTGGCCTTGGCCATTTCAAGGGCCCTCACCTTCATTATAGGGGTGGACATGCTGTATTCTCCTCAGTTAGTGCCCATAGGTGTCCTTCCTGCCGTAGACCCCTTGTGTACCTTAACTAGTAGTCTGTGTCCTGCATGCCAATAAGACCAGCGCCCCAGTGCTGTGCTATGCACCTGTCATTCATGTGAGTCCTGTCTGAATAGGGTAGGCAGTTTATGTTGTATGGGTGAAGGATAAAATTGTCTGATTACCGGATGGATAAATGGGTTAAAAAGTGTGCAGCCTTTATAAAGAACCAGCTGTACATGTTGGAAGGTTGGATGCAATCTGGGTATTCAGACTATTCCCATACTTAGGTTAAAGAGAGGCTTAATAAAGACTGGGTGCCTTAAACACTATGGATCTGAAGGCGCTCAGAAACACATTGGGAAGTCTGGTGCTACATGTTGGGAAAGGGGTTAGGAAATCCCACTTGCTCTGTCCAGCACCCAGGTACAATGAGAGGTGTTCCAGGACCCCAGAGAATTGATTTCCTCTTTCTCAGTGGGACAATTTCCCCTTTGCAAAGACAGGCAGGGGAGGGTAGTATCCAAGTTTACTATAAGTCATATGGATTGGTGGATGACTCAGTTCCCTGGTTGTCAAAACCTGACTTGCACTGTTCTCTGATTGCATTGTTCCCTGATTGCAGGGGCTGAACATCGTGTGTATACCACAGTTAATTTGGGTACTATCCTATCAGACTATCGTGTTACACCCCCGAGTCCATCATGTTCTGATGGTTTATGAGTCTGGACAACTTCAGATGATTGATACTGATGGGTGCGGGAGAAAGCAAGGTGTTGTGCTCAGTGCTGTGTTTTGGCCTAGGCCTAAGGCGGCACTTTGCAGGGGGTGGCAAAAAAGTCGCCCCCCACATGAGAAAAAGCCCCCCGACCCGTCTTCCCAATTTCTGTGGCCACCTCCTGCACATATACAGACCCCGGCGGCCAGGCACTTGCTGTAGCAGCGCCGACACTTGCAAATATCATGAGTAATAGTATGGTGTGTATGGGCGTAATTGACTCGGGGGGGTGACTCGCGCCCCATAAGAGGCTGGTGACTGGCTGCATGCAAGGTGACTGGTGGAGCCTAATGCTCTGCCTACCCTCCTCCACGCAGCTTTATTTCACTGTATCTTCTCCCTGGCCCGGGGCGGGGTCTGGCTCTGACATGAGGAGGAGGGGGGAGAGAGAAGCACAAAGGGAACCCCCAGGCCAGGACAGAAGGTACAATTGTTTAAATGATATCACTATTACTTTTGTAATGTAAGTGTGCCAAACAGCATATTTACTTTACATTTATTACATATAAAGTGCTCAGAATGGAATATAATATAGCGATCGTGATATTGCAATAAAGTAATCCATGCCACAAACTCATTAAACAGTCCACATTTAGTGATAGTTCATGTACTGCAAACCTGAAATCGCAAAAAGTAGTACAGAAACTACTTTTTGAAATTGGTGCAGTGCTGCAAATAAGGTGTTGCACTGATTAGGATGTTGTCGCCGATTTAACATGCGATTTGACATGTCAAATCGCACCAGTGTGAACCAAGGCTAAAAGGTCTGAGTTTTCCACCTCTACCCCTTCTGTATATTCTACTTAGACACTGAGCGACCCATTTGTATCTTCCATACAGAGCCCGTGGGGCCCCCCGTCTGCATTGTTTTCTGTTCACATCCGACCACTTAGCTGCACTTGTCATATGCATGAAGCTGAACAGAATTGTATTGCTTCAATAAAGACCGCCCGCCTTTTGGTTCTACAATTGATTATGCAACATTACACAGGCATGGTTTCCTGTTGTCATTGGATCAGGAAGCTGGGCTGAAACAGTGATGTACAGCAGACTTGAGTTTATGTAGACAGGAAGTGGCTGAAAGCATGGTAAAAAAAAATATGATACACAGTGCTTTAGTATTCTACTTTAACCAGTTGTGGACTTTACGTGTACTACACATGGATCAAAGAGTCACAAATGGACCAGGACGACCTTAAAGTGGAGCTCCACCCTAAAGTGGAACTTCCGCTCATCGGATTCCTCCCCTCTTCCGGTGTCACAATTGGCACCTTTCAGGGGGGGGGGGGGGGGGGGGACAGGATACCTGTCTTTGATAGGTATCCTTTCCCACTTACGGAAGTACGCTGTGGCGCGCCGTGACATCACCGCGGGGCTTCTTCCTCCTCCCTCGGCCGCCGGGCTAATAGGAGAGAGGAGCGGGGTTTCGCACATGCGCAGTAGGGTTCCCGGCATGAAGCCGAAAGGCTACACTCCCGTGTTACCTTACCCGCAATGGCGGCGGCAGCACCCGACAGCTGATGGAGACATCAGCTGCGGTGCCGACATCGAGGGACAGCAGGACAGGTAAGTGTCCATTTATTAAAAGCCAGCAGCTGCAGTATGTGTAGCTGCTGGCTTTTAATTTTTTATTTTTTTTTCCGGAACACCCCTTTAATGACAATCCACACAAACAGCAGTAAAATCATGATAAGTATTTTAATCCCTCTCCATGTCAGTTTCATGATGGATTGATTGATGTAAGTATGGAGTGAATGGTGTTTGATTGTGTGTGCTAAGGCGTAAGTACTATAAAAAACAGGATGTGTTGATATGTACAGTGGCACTGCCTTGTATGAATGGTGCAAATGGTGTATGAATGTCCAGTAACAGCGGCTCAAGCCTTGGTGTGGTGTTACTGCTCAGGTGGACTGACCACGTGTTAATTCAACCAATTACAGCAGCTGTGATCCATATAGTATACTTGACATGGATGACTGATCTTTGTAAAAATGGTTGAAATTACACTTTTCATTATTTTATTTGACGATTATTATCTCCTAAAATAATAGATACAACATTTGAAATTGTATAGAAAAACTTTTAATGTACAGAGAGGACGTGGTGGAGCTCTAAGAGGAAAAGGTGGGGCCTAAGGAGAAAGGGGTGTGGTTTACAAATAGGGCAGATCTTAAACAGGAAGGGGTGTGGCCTTGACAGGAAGGGTGGCTGTATTTAAAGAAGGGGGTGCGTGAGTTTAGTCAGGCCTAGGGCAGCACCAAACCTAAATACACCACTGGTTGTGCTATGTCAAATAAAACAGGACAGAATCATGAGTCAGCAATACTAGCACAGGAAGGGGTCATGTCTAATGGATGCCGAGGTATTGTCCAACTTGTCCTAAACAAAGTTAAAAATACTTGAGCTGCTATCGAATGTCTAGTGATGCACTGTATTCAGAATCAGGTTAAATTGTACTTAGTGGGGTACACTACCTCAAGGAGTCTATTGTACTCTTGTCCTTGGATGGATGGATATTGCAGGAACACTGGAATGTATCCCTATTACCTTTGGTGTCAAACCTAACACCCCTTACACCTACAGAAACTTTCTTTGGGATTTGGGGCAGAGTTAAAAGTTTGGTAGTTAGACTTTGGGCAACAGGATTTAGATAGCACCAACAGTTTGTGCAGTGTGTTAATCGAAGGGCCTGCTCAAGGGGTTTATAAAAAGGGGAGTGGGTGATACAAAAGGTAATAGCTGTGGGGAATGATCTGATGGAGCTGGCAGAGGTAAAGCTTTAGGTGGAGGCAGAGTAGGCTTCCCTGAATAAATGAGTTTTCGGGGATCACCTAGTGGTAAAAAGGATATGACCTGGCTGAACATACTGGGTTAGGGAGTTCCAGAGGTTCTGGAGCAGTCCTGATGGTGAGCCTGAGGGGAGGTAACAAGGGAGCTGAAGATCAGGATGTCTTAGCCCCCATACACACGGACGGAAATTCCGACCACAAAATCTGTCGGATTTTTTCAGAGGGATTTTGTCCCACACTGGTGTTGCATACACACGGTCGGACAAAGTTGTCGGAAAATCCGATCATTCTGAACGTGGTGACATTCGTTGCGTACGACAGAACTACGTAGAGGCTAGTAGCCAATAGCTTTGGTCTCGTAATTTGATCTGAGCATGCGTGGCACTTTGTCCGTCGGAATTCTCTACACACAAGCGGAAAAAGTCTGATCGGATTTTGTTGTCGGAAAATTTGAGAGCAGGATCTCAATTTTTTTTTTTATTATTAAATTGTGTTTTAAAAAAAAAAAAATTTGATCACTTTTATTGCTGTCACAAGGAATGTAAACATTAGACCACAGACATACACAGACCCCCAATCCCTCCTTTGCACTTCAAAGTATACAGATCACCGAAAACAGTGGATCTGAATACTGTATATTTTTTAAAATCCAGCGCCATTGGCAGCCGAGTAAACAGGAAGTGACGTTGCTTCCGTGTTTACATCAAGGAGACTGGAACAAAGCCGTTTCCGGCTTCATTCCAGCCTGCCTCCATCATCATAGCACAGCCACGCCACGCCCCCGCTGAGCTTCGTTGACAGAATCCAAGTAGCAAAACAAAGCCGAACAATACTCCGGCGCATTCTCCCCTATTACGCAAGCCAGTATGTTAAACGCTTAAAGCCAGTTGGTGAACGTCCGCAGGCTAAGTCTATAGCAATGCTTCTCTTCTTCCTCTTTTTTGCTCCCATCAGGTTTAACCTTGTCTAGGTTAAACTTCTCCAGCGGTAATAGCGAAAAGATCTCCACGTAGTCCCCCTTCCAAATCTTCTCCCTAACCTCCACTTTCAAATGAGACCCCAAGGGGCCCTCGTAGCAAACATAGACTTCACACCGCGCAGCATCCGCTAGCCGTATGCCGCCTGATGATGCCACCCCCGGGGTGGCAACCATAGCTGTACTCACCTGGGATGACCCGAAGCCCCGGGGAGGACAGTGGCCAACCTGGTCACCGCGGCAGGTGGCTGTGGAGCCGCCTGCACCATGGATGGCAACAAAGGTGGGGACGCAGCGGGTGACCGCCCATCCCCCATCACCATCCAGGCCGTGACTGGTGAAACCACAGGAGCTAGGGGTCCCACCACAGATCCCCTTCCCACAATATCCCTGCAGCCTGAGACCAGAGCCATTAAAAAACTTTGCAGCAACGCATCCCCAGAGCTCGCCACCCCCTGGCCACTGGACCCACCCCCAGCTCCAGGAGAGGCCATCCCGCTAACCAGAGCCCCCCCATCTGTCCCCAGCCGCCATGAGAGGTGCTGGGATAGGCCCGTCCCCGCTTGCACCCCAAGAGAAATACCAACAGGGACCCCAGGCGCAGACGCCACACTCACAGGACCAGACAGCGTAAAATATACAGATAAGGACTTACCAGGCTGCCCAGGGCAAACCCACCAACCAGCCGCACCTCTGAATCCCTGAAGAGGTCCCTGCTGGATAGCTGCTGCCACGGGCCCCTCCGAATCAATGTCTGACAGGCCCGGCAGACCACGCAGCTCCCCATGTCCTGACTCCTTCGCAGAGCCCTCTGCCGGCCTGCAGATGTCGCTCCAGGACCGTCATCGCCAACCGAGGTACCTCCACTTCTCCCAGCGATGGCCATCCTGGGGAAGGGGCCCGCGCCAGTACCCACAGATAGTCCAAGCCGGGCTGTGAGCAGGGGAAGGCCCCGCACGGATTACCTCTAAATCCGGAGGCAGAGCCGATGGAGGCCTGGAGGGGGATGTAGAGCCCATGCCGAGGATTCCTCCCAACAGAGTTTTTTCACCTTTTTTCATGACATGCTAGAGTGATCAGGAATCTTCAAACTATGGCTCTCCAGCTGTTGCGGAACTACGCATCCTATGAGGCATTGAAGTGAGTGCGCATATGAAGTCTAACATTCACAGACATGACTAAGCATGATGGGAACTGTAGTTCCTGAACAACTGGTGGGCCGTAGCTTGAAGACCCCTGTGCTAGACCATTATTATGCCTCCAGAATTGGGAGTGTGGCATCTACCCAACTTCTCTCTGCTGGTGGACACAAGAACCTACATCTATAGATACACACACTGAAGCAGGAAGCAATATACATTGGAATCTGTACACAGGAAGTAGGTGTGTGTTTTGAGGCCAAATCATTTAGACATACACACATGACAAACACCACCCCATGTAAAAAATAAATAAAAAATTATCTTAATTTTCAAATAAGGATCATCTCTTCCTCAGAGAACAGGCAGTGGGGCATGGTGGTGGGAATAAATTTGCAGCAGTACAAGCAACTTCCTGGAGGGGCGTGATGTCATTCCTGTGTGCCTGCCACCACTTCTGGGAACCAAATATGCAATGATAAAATCACCAATGCTTCCCCTCAAATTTACAGCGAGTACAGTTGTATTGCAAAGTGGATTTGTCTTTAATAAACCCCAAAATACCTAATATTTTGCGGTGTACACAACAACATGCTAGAGTGCAATTTGCCTAATGGGGACACTAGTTAGATTAACCTGTGTGTCCCCAAGGAAAGACATTAAGACATTGGTAGGGTTTTACCCTCACTTCCTGTTTGGCTATGTGACAGGAAGTGAAGCCAATTTTTAGAAAAGGGACACAAAGCCCAACCTAAATAAGTCAAGCAGGGGTTCTAACACTCACTTGGTTTCCCTCAAATGCCCACAATTAGAATAGGATTGTCTTGAGCTAGGATTTTAGCTCAGTGCTCTAAATCAGTGGTTCTCAACCCTGTCCTCAGGTACCCCCACCAGGCCATGCTTGCAGGTTTTCCTTCTTCTTGCACAGGTGCTTGGTATTTTGGACAGCTATTTTAGCTCAGGCTGCATTCACACCTGAGCGTAGCGGTTTCAGGCAGAAAATTGCGCTAATTGCAGTGTTTTTTCCCGCGATTTTGCTGCGTTCTTAACGCCGTTTTCCCACGATTTTGTGCAGAGCAAAACGTCACCAATGTAAAAAGAAGAAAAATATCCAAATCTGCCCGATTCGAGAGACAAAAAAGGGTCCGGAAAGTGTTTGAGCTTCAGGTGTTCGGCTTCAGGCGACATGGAGCGAAGACGTGAACCATCTCCATTGAGAATAATGGATTTTTTCCCCTCTAGCGCTTTGTAGCTTCAGGTTTCAAGCTACAAAACGCTCAGGTGTGAATGCAGCCTAAGATAAATTCCCAAAACATGTCCTGTTGGGGGTACTTGAGGACTGAGTCTGAGAACCACTGCGCTAAAATGGAAAATTGAATACTTACCTCTCTGTAATTTTCTTTTCCCGGTGCCTATCCATGGCAGCATACGCACAATCCATGCATATGCTACCATGAAGGCATCGGGAAAGTAGCTTTTAGACAAATCACACCTTATTTTGTTTTGCCGTGCCAATCAGCCTAGTTAAGCTGCAGCTGGGAAATCTGTTCCATGAAAATTGTTTAGGGGGGGGGGGGGGTAAAATGCATTACTTGGATTGAGCGTGCATCTGCAAAACAAATTATTAACAAAATATAAAAATTTGCTACAAATGTTATTGGTCAACAAAAACAGGACTCAGAAAAGAGCAAGGAAAGCAAAAAACACATGTATGTTAATTTGAGACACTAACAGAATATGGTTTTGAGGATCTGACCATTTTGCAGAGGGAATTAACTTTGAGGAAGATTTTGCTAAATAATGCAGCATAGACAATTAAATCAAAGTGAAACTAACAACCTACAAACAACACACATTTACAAAAAAATTTAAATACTTGCTCTAAAACACATTTGTTTTGCAAAGACATAACAAACAAAAAAAAAAGAGAAAATACATGTGTTACAAACTCTATAAGGACACTCAAATGTAACACACACACAATCTGGCCTCTTTTCAGGGCAAGGTAAAGAATGCTATCTGCAAGCTTTATATAACATAGGTTTGTGTGCTAATGAGGCAATTGAAAACACATGCACAGTCCATGAAACACACAAACAGAAAATTGTTTCATACTTACCGTAATTTTCTTTTCCTGGTGCCTCTCCATGGCAGCATACCTGTGACAAGCCCCGCCGTGGCTCCTCCCTCAGGACCAGTGAATATTATAAAAGAAAAGGATTAGTGCACCCCCAGCATTCTACGTAATATAGCATACCGAGGGTGGGATTGTATTCTGCCATGGATAGGCACCAGGAAAATAAAATTACGGTAAGTATGAAACAATTTTCTGTTTTCCTGGTGTCTCCATGGCAGCATACCTGTGACAAATAACTAGCTAAAATGGGTGGGATGATGCATAGTAAAAGATTTATTTGAAAAATAATTTAAAATAGGCAAATGCCGGCCTGATAGCCTGTTTGCCAGTTTCTACAGATGAGAAAGCTGCCGGGTCTACTCTGTAACGTCTCGTAAAATGCATGTTGGGATGACCATGCTGCTACCCTTTAGATCGTTTTGATGGATACGTCTGCTCTGGCCATCCAAGAAGCAGAAAACAACCGGGTGGCATACAGCCTAACTGAAGAGGGGGTTCCAGTCCCCTATCCCTGTAAACCTTCGTAACCAACTTGATTATCCATGAAGCTATTGTACCAGAGCAGGGATCTGCAAACTATGGCTCCCCAGCTGCCACAGAACCACATGTCCCATGAGGTATTGTAAAGCTCTGATATTTACAGACATGACTAGGCATGATGGATACTGCAGTTATGGAATGGCCGCAGGGCCCCAGATGATGCTTATTTGCCCCTCCCTTTTTTTTTTTTTTTGAGTATTACAAATAGGTTAGATAAAAGCCTGAATGGAGTTGTGGCTTGAAGATAGTGTCTTAGTACCGAAGTAATACCGTCTTCGTGAAGAAGGTCAAAATTGGATCTGAAAAAACTGGCAGGGCCAAAGGATCAGAGATAGTAGAGGAAGAGGAGAACTTAGGGATGAATTCATGTACTGTTCACTCTATCCGAGTACAAACAATTATATTATTGTCTTCTGATCCCAGAGCCTGAAGTTCTGATACTCCCCAGCCCAATGCCATCACCACAAAGAAAACGTTTCCAAGTGAGATTCCATAAGGATGCTGAATCAGATGGGGCAAAAGGCTGTTTGGATAAGGGCTCCAGAGTGATATTGAGATTCCAAGTGGGAAAGATTTGTTTTAATGGGTGGGCTTATCGTCTTGACTGTCTTGAATAATTTGATTATTAAAGGGTCTTTGGCCCATCTCTTGTTGTCACAGCAGGGATTGCCACCAGCTGTACCTTTGAGTTGCTTAATCCTAATTCTAAATCAAGGTCTGCTTGCAGGAAGTCAAGGAGTTGGAAGGAAGGGGGTACATCAGGATTGAAGTTTTGCCGTTCGCAAAAGATCTAAACTTATTCCAAACCTTGTCACATGTATTGTTCATTGAAGGCTCCAGAAAAGCCTGGAGTAAAAGCAAGAAATAAAATAAACGAAGGGCGGGCATAACAGTGTTAACTGGGGGCAGCAGGGAAGTGTGTTAAGTTGTTAGAGCAGTTAGGATTGGTCAGGAAGGAGAGGGGCGGAGCAGAGTGAAAGTTAGAGGAAGCAGGATCCCTCCCCAGCTCAGTCGGCAGCGGGAGGAGCGAGCTTCCCACTTTCCCTCCCTCCCTATATATAGGTGAGTATAGTGTGTGTGGATTAATACACTTGTTTTGCATTTACAGAGCAGAGGATGTTGTGACAGTGGCGGGGTGTTTGTCTTTGCTGGTGAAGGAAGAAACCCCGGATATGGAAGAGTTCAGGAACCCTCGCTGCTATTGGGTCCCGTTGGTGGTATTCCAGCTAACATTGGTTTTAGTTGGAATCTGGTTAATGGGGGCACTGCGGTCAGTGGTTTGTCTCTGAGCTAGTATGTCAACTGGAGGCCTTAGTTCAGTTTAAGTTACCACAGTGCAGGAGTGGATTGAGTCACAAGATTGGGGTTCTTTTTCCTGCAAAGACCAACGTGATTATTTAACTGATGGGGATGTTGTTCATAAAAATTGTTATACGGTTTATGTTAATTTATTTGAGTTTTAATAAAAGAAAATATATAGGGGCCCCATCACACCTCCAGTCTTATTGAATTGTATTGTAATTGTACTGTCTGCCCTAAGATTTTAAAGCACTGCGCAAACTGTTGGCGCTATACAAATCCTGTATAATAATAATAATAATAATAATACAGAGGGTAAGACAATTTTTTTAACCACCTCAATGCAGGGCACTTTCACCCCCCTTTCTGCCTAGGCCATTTTCTAGGTTTCAGCACTGTCGCAATTTGAATGACAATTGTGCGGCCATGCAACACTGTACCCAAATAATTTTTTTTTATCTTTTTCTTCACACAAATAGAGCTTTTTTTTTGTGGTATTTAATCACTGCTGGGATTTTTTTTATTTTTTACAAAAGACCGAAAAAAACGTTTATTTTCTGTCAGTAAATTTTGTAAATAAGTAATTTTTCTCCTTCACTGACGTATGCTGATGAGGCTGCACTGATGGGCATTGAGAGGCTTCACTGATGAGCACTGATGAGGCAGCACTGATGGGCACTGATGGGCACTGATGAGGTGGCACTAACATGCCACACTGATAGGCACTGATATGCGGCACTGGTGAGCACTGATAGGTGTCACTGGTGGGCACGGATGGGCAGCACTGTTGGGCACTGATGGGCATCACGAATAGGCAGCACTGATGGGCACTGATGGGCACTGATGGGAGGCACTGATGGGCAGCACTGATGGAAGGCACTGACTGGCATCACTCATGGGCACTGTTTGGCACTTATGGGCACCGATTGGTGGCACTGATGGGCACCGATTGGTGGCACTGATGGGCACTGATGGGCACACTGATGGGCACTGATTGGGGCTTTCCTGTAATCAGGATACTGATGATGAGTGCCTGATTACTGATTTCCTGCCCAGGTCTCCTCTGCGAGGAGATGCCGCTGATCGGCACTCCTTGCCACGCACTCTGTCAGTGTGAGGCGAGGAGAGCTGATTCTCGGCACTTCCGTATTTACATGTGACCGGCTGTGACTGGACACAGTCGATCACATGGTTAGAGAGCCACGGTCGTGACTCTTTACAGAGATCGGGGGTCTGCGCGCCCCCATCATATGACGTCCTCCTAGAACGAGAACCGCACCGCCCTTCCCTTATTTGATGGTGGGCGGGTGGAAAGCAGTTAAAGTGGTATTAAAGCTTTGTTGTTTTTTTTTAAATAACAAACATGTTATACTTACCAGCTCTGTGCAGTGGATTTGAGCAGAGCAGCTATGATCCTCTTCTTCTTTGTGTCCCATGTCGGTGCTCCTGGCTTCCCCTCTAGCATTGCTCCCAGAGAAAGCGCTCTTTACCGCTGCTGTCACAGCCAATGAGGAGGGAGAGTCCCGGGACACCCAGGGCTTTTGTGAACATTGATGTACCGGAGAAGCACAGGTAAGGATTGGGTTCTTTGGGGGGGGGGGGCTGCACACAGAAGTTTTTTTTAACTTAATGCATAGAATGTATGAAGGTAAAAAACCTTTAGCCTTTAGAACCACTTCAACTTGTGGCCCCTCTGGAGCCTTTGCCGCTTCCTCTCTTAAAATAGCCCTGGCACCAACTAGAAACAAAGTGTTACTAGACCTACTGATATCCAGCACTCCCCATGCACACGAGACGCAGATTCAAACTCTGCTGAACGCGCGTTTTAAAAAGCAGAAACCTGCGTTTAAAAATCATGCCGCGTTTAGACGCGTTTAGACGCGTTTGCGTCTATAAGCATTTGTAAAGATAACATCATATAGACCCTCCCCAAGCTCAGAAAGCATGTATTATTAACTATTTCTGCCATTCTGATCAGAGTGAGCAGCAGCAGAGAGATCAGTTGTACACTTGCATTTGCCTCTCTTTCTGTGTTTTTTTTTTTTTTTTAATGGATCCCATATTGAATATATGTCAGGAAATGCTCCTGATGTTGCTCTTGATGAGGCAGAAATGTCGTTGCAAATTTGCATGAGAGGTCCAGAATCAGAGCATGTCGATATTGGACTCATCCGTTAATGGCACAGCGAATGTCCGTTGGATATTTCACAAACATGTATGCAATTCACAAACATGTATGCATTAGTGAGTATATATTCTCTATGAACTATCTAAACTAATTACGACATTTTAAACCAATTTTTCTAGTATTTTTTATGGTTTACAATCATATTTCTGAGTTTTCTGGTCCAAAAAATTGAGTTCCTTTAAAAAGGCTTATAAACGCAAACGCGGCTAAACGCAGGTGCCTGCGTTTAGCCGCGTTTAGCCGCGTTTAGCTGGGTTTTGCGTCTGAAACGTGGAAAAGCAAAGTGTCTGAACGCATTTTTTTGCTTCTGGAAAAACGAGGTTAAACGCAACTGCATAAAAAACGGGAAAAAACGAGACTGTGTGCATGGACACATAGGATAACATTGCATGCGTTCAGGTGCAGTTGAAAAAAGTGTCCAACTGCCTCTGAACGCGCGTTTTTAACAGCGTCTCGTGTGCATGAGGCCTAACAGGAAGCACCCTCTTGGCTAACAGAGGACAGAATTAGAAATAGACTTGAAAAACATAACATTAATAAGTCACCGGGACCAGATGGCTTGCACCCGAGGGTATTTAGGGAACTCAGTCAAGTAATTACCATATCATTGTTCCTAATTTTTACCAACAGTCTGACTGGAATGGTACCAGCTGACTGGAGAAAAGCCAATGAAGCACCAATATTTAAAAAAGGGCCAAGATACATACCTGGGAATTACAGACCAGTTAGCCTAACATCAAGCTCTTGGAGGGGATGATAAGGGATTATATACAAGATTTTAGTAATGACAACGGTATCATTAACAGTAATCAGCATGAAACCAATCTATTTACCTTATATGAGGAGGTGAGCTGCCATCTAGATAAAGGAAGGCCCATAGACGTGGTGTATCTGGATTGTGCAAAAGCATTTGATACAGTTACCCATAAACTTTTACTGTACAAAGTTAGGTCCATTGGCATGGACCATAGGGTGAGTACATGGATTGAAAACTGGCTACAGGGGCAAGTTCAGAGGGTAGTGATAAATGGGGAGTACTCAGATTGGGCAGGGGTGGAAAGTGGGGTCCCCCAGGGTTCTGTCCTGGGACCAATCCTATTTAATTTATTCATAAATGACCTGGAGGATAGGATAAACAGTTCAATCTCTGTATTGGCTGACAATACTAGGCTAAGCAGGGCAATAACGTCTCTGCAGGATGTGGAAACCTTGCAAGAAGATCTGAACAAATGAATGGGCTGGGCAACTACATGGCAAATGAGGTTTAATGTGGAAAAATGTAAAATAATACATTTGGGTGGCAAAAAATATGAATGCAGTCTACTTACTGGGGGGTGAACCTCTGGGGGAATTTAGGATGGAAAGGGACCTGGGGGTCCTAGTAGATGACAGGCTCAGCAATGGCATGCAATGCCAAGCTGCTGGAAAGAAAACCAAACTCCTCAGGAAGGATGTGCTGGAACTGGAGAGAGTCCAGAGAAGGGCAACAAAACTAATAAAGGGACTGGAAGATAGTAGTTATGAGGAAAGGTTACATGCACTGAACTTGTTCTCTCTGGAGAGGAGACGCTTGAGATGGTATACCGTATGTACTCAAGTATAAGCCGAGTTTTTCAGCACATTTTTTTGTGCTGAAAATGCCCCGCTTGGCTTATACTCGAGTCAAGCACTTTTCTGCAGCAGAGAACAACATTTTCCGACCCGACTTTGGGACCCCGTAACTCAGGGCTACTTGGTGCTAGGAACCCCAAATTTGGTGTGCAAACCAAGTGGAACTAGCACTACAGCATATGGGGTTCCTAACACCAAGTGGCCCCGAGATACGGGGCCCCAAAGTCAGTTCATAAAATGTCATTTGCTGCTGCAGAAAAGTGCTTGACATTTTCCGGACCGAATTTGGGGCCCCGTATCTCGGGGCCACTTGCTGCTAGGAACCCCAAATTTGGTGTTCAAACCCAGTGGAACTAGCTCTACAACATAGGGGGTTCCTTGCACCAAGTGGCCCCGAGATACGGGGCCCCAAAGTCGGTTCCTAAAATGTCATTCTCTGCTGCAGAAAAGTGCTTGACATTTTCCGAACCGACTTTGAGGCCCCCTATCTCGGGGCCACTTGGTGCTAGGAACCCAATCTGTTGTAGTGCTAGTTCCATTGGGTTTGCACACCAAATTTGGGGTTCCTAGCACCAAGTGGCCCCGAGATACGGGGCCCCAAAGTCGGTCAACTGTGTCCATCTGCAGCAATGTTATTTCAGGACCCTTTGGGTCCAGAGACCCCATATTTTGGCTGCAGCTAGGGGGCATCTAGGAACCCTTAACTACCAAGTTTGAAGTTCGGAGGACCTAAGTCTGCAAATGGGCACAGTGAGGCATGCAAATGGGCACAGTGAGGCTGCAAATGGGCATTGTTGACCCTCTTTTCCACTTACAGTAGCTGCACATTTCTCACAATAGGCTTATACTCGAGTCAATACGTTTTCCCAGTTTTTTATGGTAAAATTAGGTGCCTCGGCTTATATTCGGGACGGCTTATACTCGAATATATACGGTATGATTTCAATGTACAATTACCGTACTGGTGACCCCACAATAGGGATAAAACTTTTCCA
This sequence comes from Lithobates sylvaticus, assembly GCA_028564925.1. Lineage (NCBI taxonomy): Eukaryota > Metazoa > Chordata > Amphibia > Anura > Ranidae > Lithobates > Lithobates sylvaticus. The sequence continues at coordinate 111,696,738 of CM053029.1, read as the reverse complement.
TGTAAAAGAATTTAATAAGACACGTGGCCATACACTAAAATTAGAAGAAAAGCGGTTTAACCTTAGGCCCCGTTCACACCTATGCGAATTAGATGTGGCTTACACCGCATTCAATTTGCAGGATATTTTAAAATACATTAATTTGAATGCATCTGCTTCACATATGTGCGCATTGCCCAAAAAAGTGTGCATTTTCTGGGCATTGCGGTGCGAATTACAAGCACATTATCTTCTATGGGAATGCATCTGATTTGCAGATGCATTCCATTCTGAACACAAATTCTCTCCTTCTCCTTATTACACCTCCCAACTCTCCCTACTCACTGATCTGCGGCTACAATGGAGAGGAACCGCTGAACAGCTGTTTTTTCTCTTCGCAGAGAAAACTGAGCTGGAATTCGCACGGCACATGTGTAAACCCAGCCTTAAACTGCGTAGATGGTTCTTTACTGTAAAGCCCCATACACACGGTCGGACTTTTTCATGGATTCTGTCCGATCGGACAATGTTGTTGAAAAATCAGACCGTGTGTATGCACCATCGGACAGTGTACGTCGGATTGTCCGACGGACAAAGTCTTATCTCCTGCTGGAAAGATTTGCCGACAACACGGTCCGATCACACCAAATCCGATCGTGTGTACGGTTGTCCGACCGGACAAAGTGCTACGCATGCTCAGATCACATTACAAGACCAAAGCTATTGGCTACTAGCCTCTACGTAGTCCCGTCGTAGGCAACAAACGTCACCACGTTCAGAATGATCGGATTTTCCGACAACTTTGTCTGACCGTGTGTACGCAAAACCAACATCAGACAAAGTGTGACGGACATGGTCCTCGGATAATCCGCGCGTGTGTATGGGGCTTAAGAGTGGTTAGGATGTGGAATTCCCTTCCACAGGCAGTGGTTTCTAGCGGGGAGCATTGATCATTTCAAAAAACTATTAGATAAGCACCTAAACGACCACAACATACAGGGATATACAATGTAATACTGACATAAAATCACACACATAGGTTGGACTTGACGGACTTGTGTCTTTTTTTTCAACCTTGCCTACTATGTAATTATGTAACACTTTTATTTGGGTAGAATAAAACAAACCTGCCCTACTGGCACACACTGCTGCCTCGTATCACAATAATGTCACAATAAATTACATTATTTGATGATACAGGATATGTGTCACTTCGCTGTTTCCTCATGTGTTCAGCTAAATTTTTTAAAGGGGGGTTCGGGGGCAGGACATCATAATGTGAGACTAAAGACAGTAAAGGAAAAAAACAAGGTGCATGTACACCTACATTTAAAAAAAATTACAATGATTATCTGTAGATCAGACTTATCAGTAAAATTCAGTTATATTGATTAACGTTGGTGTTAAAACAGAGCTCCAGCCGAATAGAAACATAGTTGAATTGCCTCAACGTGAACTATTCTATCAGACAAAATATTTGTTATTCTATTTAGCCAGTCCTGTGATTTACATGAATAAACAAAAAGCTCATTGTAAGCACCGCTGCCCGTTGTAAATGGTTTGTTTCAACTCTCTATCTGTTACATCTGCAGAACCGCTTGTTCTGTTGAAAAACAGACTTACTGGCCTGATCACCAGATGAAAATAAAGGAAAGAAAGCCTAAAAAAGAAAACAGGAATTGATGGAACCCTCCAACCAATCCCAGTCACATGTGGCTCAGGTCCCTCTGATATTGATCAATGCAGTGTACAAGTATAAGTGATGGCTCACTAAGATGGAACTATACTTTAATGAAACTACTGTCTAGGTTTCACTAAAACACGTTTCCCCTGATCTTGGGTTCAGGCCCACCACTCAGCTCCTTCAGGTCTAGAAAGGTCTGGCATACAAAAACATGTGAACTGCAAAACAGTCTTCAATCCTTCATAAAAGTTTTATGCAAGATCTAAGCCTGGTGTGTATAAAGCTGGCCATAGATGGATTGAAATTCGGCCGGGTTAGCAGGGACCGGTCAACTTTCGATCCTTGTGTGGTCACTGCCGCTTAACAGAAGGCGATCTATTGCTAGACTTCTGCTGTAGAGACCGATTGGAAAAAAGCCACTCAATCAACTCTGTCAGAATACAATAACGCAGTTGGGAGGTATCCCCCATCCACCTCAATTGTGTGGATGCGAGAATCGGTTCAGTTATTTTCATTCAGTCCACTGGCTGAACGAAAAAGAAAAACTGAACAATGTATGGTCAGCTTAAGAGTGGATATCATTTCTTTTACTTTGTGGAGATTTCCTCTCACTTCCTGTTGTGTCTCAGGAACAGGAAGTAAGGGGAATCTCTCTGTAGCACCCTCTAGTGCTAGACATGTAAATAGGTTTGGTGTAGGTAAATTTGTGCAGGCTTGCTGGCAGCCAAGCCTGTCTGTGTTTTTCCTGAGTTGGGCAGAGATCCAAGGAGAGCTGGATGACTCACAGGCAGCATCACTGAGACCCCCTCCCATTTCTAGAATGTAGTGGAACCTTCTAGAAAAATGGGAGGGGAAGTAAGGTGGAGCTGCCTGGAGTATTCTGAGGGCTCTGACCAATCCTCAACTTGGGTTGGCAGGGGGCAGGCCTCCTCAAATACTCTGGGTGAGAGCCCAGCTGGGAAGGAGAGTTTGGGTGGAAGCTGGAGATAGAGTGAATGTTAGGCTGTCGTGGCCTTTGAGGGTGCTCCCCACTCTGGGGTGGGGATAGGACCTTAACAAAACCCACAGAGGTGTCCTGGCCAAGAGGCACTGGGAGCAAGGAAAGGAAAGTGGAAGAACGCTGCTGGGCAAGTCTCCAAGAGGAACAGGAACAGCCAGAAGGGCTGGTGAGGGACACACAGTCAGAAGGACTGGGAGGCACATCTGAGAGGACTGGAATAGAGCAGTCTGGAATGGGTGCAGAGCCAGTCAGGAGGACTGTGGTAGCACGGGATGTGGAAAGGGGCAGCTGCAGCCAGAAGAGCTGGCAGTGCATGAAGAGGTGGTACTGGAGCAGTAGCCACATATAGCACAGCTTGCACCAAGACTTTAATTTTTGCTACATCATCAGGGCCCGCGGTCCCTGCCTGCAAAGGACATTCAACCAGACCCAGCTGAGACTTTGCTGGGTCTGAAACCTGTGCTAGCTGGTCCTGGGCGTGATAGTCTGCAAGCAAGTGTGGGCTGGAGGTAGGAGAGGAGAGAATGTTTATACTGGAGTGTATATAGTTCAAGTCCCTACAGAGTTTCATTGATCAAATGGGCATCCCATATGCACCCTTCCCCATCCAATTTCAATTCCCCTAATAAAAAAAAAAACACAAACAAAGCTGAAAGGACTGCTTCTTGTCTCTGACTTACTTTAAATTTGTGTGCCTGGCTGGACAGGGTGGGAGACGACCACATTCACCAGAGGCCCTTACGGGGGTAGCGCTACATCCCTAAGGGGACACAGACAGTAAAAAAATAAACTGATGAGTTATCATTTATCTCTACTATCAATAATAAATAGAAAAAAAATGTTTTGGCTATATATATGCAGCACCCTCCTAGTGTAGTGTAGGCTGCTAGGTAAATTTACCTAGCTCCTCTGTAATCAGTGGTGCAGGGGTTGATTGGTTAGAACTGCTCAGTGTCTCACTGGCTGCTGCTCTAATGGCTTTCCCCGGTATTTGACAGGATTCAAGAATCACAATGGGAAGAAGAACAGAGTAGGCAACCTGAATATTTATGGGACTCCAGCCAATGCTGGGAAGTGTGCCCAGTAGGTGGTTGGAGAACCAATAAAGAATCTAAGGCCTGAGCCAGGAGTTTCAGTATGTAAATTATTTTTATTCAATTTAAGAAAGAGTTACAAACATAAAACATCACCATAAAAAAGCCGATATAGCATTCTTCCAATATACTAATATCGCAAGCACAACACGACATAGATACACTGACAACCATTTATAAAAGGTGTATCTCCTGGGACCCTATCACAATAACAATATGTATGAGCCAGAAGTTTCAGAGTTCCCGGGTCCACTCCTGCTGTGCAGAGGCTCTGCCCCTGGGGCAGGAGTGCTAAAAAAGCCTTTCGAAGACATCAAGGTCCCAGTTAGGCTTACCTGGGATGGAGTTGGGTCTCTAGAAGCTCACCGGAGAAGAGGTCCAGAAGGAAGTTGGTGGGAAAGAGTCCAGCTGTCCTATGGTGGTGTGAGTCTACATCTCCCTCACTAGGAAGCCTAGAATTGAAGTTCAATAGCCAGTGCGGCTCTTCTGCTTGATTCCAAGCATGCATGGAACTTTGTGTGTCGGAATTGTGTACACACGATCGGAATTTCCGCTTTCTTTGGATCCAGTGGAAGAGTGCAGAAATGCTATGTACCTGGCTGTGTGTGCTCTAAGGGGGAAATAGGACCAAAAATCACCAGTACCTCTTTAGGGGTTGAGCTACACATACAATTAAGTTTATTTTTTTTGCAGGGATACATGAATGAATTGGGCATGCACATGTATGTTGTAGAGGTAGAATTTTTATGCCCGCTATAATTTCCCCTGGGGACAGCCTAATATCTGCGCAACAGATTGGTTGGCTAGGACAGGTCATTAGACGCACAGTTATTTTGTGATGCAACTGTACCAACAAACAATATATTGCATCTCGTTACCTTTTCACTAGTAAGATAACTCACTCATGATTCATTTGAATTGTGATTGCTAATATAACACTTTACAGATTATCATTTCTGATAGTACTGGTTTATTAATCAAATCTATTATGCCTAAGCAGATGTCACCTATATAATTAGTATGATAACCTACATCCTGTATGGTGACGCCTGTTCTGTGGCAAGCATAGGTTTGATTCCGGTGAGCAAGCAACTAGCTCAAAACAGGACGTTCCCGTAATGTTGCTTCATCAAGTTCCTTCTTCAGCGGAAAACCACAGGATGAGGACATGACAACTTATCTCACATCTAGAGAAATTATATTCTCCTGTATACATGATGTCAGCAAGCAATATACAGATGACCACAGAATATACCATAAATACTTTTGTTATGACATTTGCTCTGCTGTGGGGTGCAGGCTGGTACAAATCTAGTGTTCTTGTAACTTTCTATGTATTAGACCAATATCTGAATCAATATTATCAGCTTTCCTAATGAAGCACCACCCCCCTGGAGTTCCGCTAGGAGATGACTGACCCCAAAGGTTGACCTGACCCTGCAAGCTTCCCGACACCTCTGACACCTTAGGTTTGGACATGTTTCAAAGTTAGTAATGCAATCACATAAACACCAAACTGACATGTTTCAAAGTTAGTAATGCAATCACATAAACACCAAACTGCGATAAAGTAACCAAGTGTATTTACTGTAGAGTTCTGTAAGCAGATAGGGCAGTAATAGCTTTGGCAGATATTATTTTCCAGTATTATACTATCACAATTAACACAGAACTGAAATGCATAAACAATTACATTAAGTTGAAAGAAGTAATCAGTCAAACCTGACAGCAAGGCTGTGACCACAGGTGTGAAAGGAAGGAGACCTTTTATATTAAACTGCTCCCTTCAACCCCTGACGCCACAGGCCCAATAAAATCTGTGACACAAATATAGAACCAACAAAAAAGGTAACCGTAGAACTTCTGGGAAGAGTTCCCCTTAAATGTGTGCAGATATTGTGCACCAAGTCCTTTAAATGGGGGAAGAGTGGAGAAGTCCTTGTGGTGTAGAGGTTCTGTGCCTTCAGTATAATGGCTCCAATGCTGTAAATAGCAAGTGTAAAGTGTCTCCTTGTTAGAACTTTGCTGCAAAGCAGTTGGGTGAAGGCATCTGCATGCAGTGTCTCTAGGGTGTATAGAGGGGGGCTTCTGCCCTCTCACCAATCCAAACAGGACCAGGCTCAAGGGAATAGGAAGGGACAGGTCCTGGAGCAGGCTCCTGAAGAATCTGTGCTCAGATGGAGACTCCCGGCCGCACATCTTGCTGCGCTGTGATGCAGTGGGATCTGAGTTGAGGGTGATGAAGAGGACTCCCAACTCTCACCAAACCGATAGGAATCTGTCAAGAATGGATGCGTCCACACAGACACCTGCTGGATGCTCCCCCCGCTGCCTAGGCCGCAGCTCCGGCTCGTACTCCTCCAACCGTCTGGGGCTCTGCTTGCAGCTGAAGGTTGTGGTCTCAAGAGAGCGACTTCTCCCCAGGCCAGGCTAAATAACACCTCTCCCAGCATTCTGTTCTTCCTCCCTGCCGGCAGGAACTTGTGGTCTGCAACAGTCTGGTTGCAGTCCAAATCCTGGCTCCTCTACCATACTTGCCAACTGTCCTGAATTTCCCGGGACATTCCCAGGATTTAGACCTTTTTCCTGGTTTTAGCGTTTCCCTGAAAAAGTCCTGGGAAATTCGTGTTTTTCTAGAGGTCCGTGGTCGGTGGAGACAATGTCTCCGCCAGCCGCCATTTTACAGAAGACCAGAACGCCGAGAACAAAGAAGAGGCCGGGTGGCTGCCAAAAGAAATTTAGCTGCAGCGCCACCCACCCCCCGCCCCACTGCTGGTCTGTCTGTGACCTGTTGTAGGAAAGGCCGCAGGGCATCGGGTGGGCGGTGCCGCATCTCAGTTTCTATTGGCGGCCACCCAGCAGACTCGCCTATATTTTCCACTGGGGGACACCTGATGTAAGGGGGACACCACTGGGGGATACCTGATGTATAGGGGGACACCGCTGGGGGATACCTGATGTAAGGGGGAGCTCCCCTGGGGGATACCTGATGTAAGGGGGAGTTCCACTGGGGGATACCTGATGTAAGGGGGGCACCGCTGGGGGATACCTGATGTAAGGGGGCTCCACTGGGGGATACCTGATGTAAAGGGGGCTCCACTGGGGGATACCTGATGTAAGGGGACATTGCTGGGGGATACCTGATGTAAGAAGGGGGTCCACAGGGGGATAGCTAATGTAAGGGGGACTCCACTGGGGAATACCTGATGTAAAGGGGGCTCCATTGGGGGACACCTGATGTAAGGGGGACACCGCTCAGGGAATATCTGGTGTAAGGCTGATACCTGATGTTAGGGGGACAGCGCTGGGGGATACCTGATGTAAGGGGGACAGCACTGGGGGATACCTGATGTAAGGGGGACACCGCTAGGGGATATCTGATGTAAAGGGAGCTCTACTGGGGGATACCTGATGTAAAGGGGGCTCCACTGAGGGATACCTGATGTAAAAGGGGCTCCACTGGGGGGATATCTGATGTAAAGGGGGCTTCACTGGGGGACACCTCCTGTAAAGGGGCTCCACTAGGGGGGATACCAGATGTAAAGGGGGCTCCATTGGGGACACCTGATGTAAGGGGGGCTCCACTGGGGGACACCTGATGTAAAGGAGGCTCCACTGGGGGAAACCTGATGTAAGGGGGACTCCGCTGGGGTCACCTAATGTAAGGAGGGACTCTACTGGAAATGCCTGATGTAAGGAGGGACTCTACTGGGAATGTCTGATGTAAGGAGGGACTCTACTGGGAATGTCTGATGTAAGTAGGGACTCCGCTGGGGACACTGGGACCTGCTGACCACATGCTGTTGCCAGAGGATCTGTTCTGCCAGGAAAAGTGTGCTGCACCTGAATCACATGCAAAACTGTGTGCAGGGACTATGCTGAACGCTACTAAATGCAGTGAGGGAGGAGAGACTGTGCTTCTATTCCAGTGCATTCCAGTTGCTCCCAGTGACTATGTGTTCCAGCTACCTGCTAAAGCTGCAGAGAGCTGGCTCAAGAGGAAGGACCCTTTTTACCAGCCACAGAGGAACCCCTCAGGACTAGAGTCAGTCATCAGTGGTGAGAGACTTCCAGCCACCATCTTGTTTACTTTAGTGAGTACTCCCACGTAAGGGCCCCATTGCCGGCAGACTCTCTACAAAGTCCTACTGGTCAGTGGTTAGGCAGGACGACTTTTCATTAGGTTGTAGGTAGGCTGTATTGCCTTTGAAAAATGCCATTTGTATTGCTGTACTGTGTTGGATTGTCATTATTCTGAAATTACAAGCCAGTATCGCTCACTAGCACCTACCTAGTGCACGTTTGTGCGCCAGTTGCTTTCCAGGCAGATGTGGTGGACGAACAGTGATTTTCATTATTTAACCCATTCCTTTCTAGGGCTTTGCCATTAAATAAAGCCCATTTAAACCTTTGAGGTGTGTCAGTGTTCTCGGGTCCAGGAAAGGGGTGTCATCACAGGTGCAGGGCAGAAGGAACCCAATAAAAAAAAAATACCAGTGGCTCCTGCGGGGGTGGTGCTACATTATATACACCCCTTATCAGGATTCCAGCCATTCTGGCAACAGGGCCTGACACAGGAGCCAATCCAAAACGCAGCAGTCACATTCCAGGTCTCTGGGCAGGCCTAGACAAGTTTTAAATAACTATATTGCCATGGTCTTTAGTGATGGTCTTCAAGTGCATAAGGTGGGAGTATCCTACTGACTACGTCAAGTTGTGGGCGGGGTCATCTTCACCCTGCACATAGGCATAACTTTCACACGGAGAGCACTCATCATTGCCCGGGAACAAGCGGGGACTGCGGTCATGTGAAAATTCTAACATTAAAGCAGTTCCCTGACTTAGAGATGAGCCTTAATACTGTGTGCTTCAGAAATGTAGAGTCCCTCTGAAAACAAGGTGTCCTATGTCACTACACACTGTAACTTGTATGTTGCATTAAGAGGGACGTGCTGAGCCTGCACCCACTCCACCAGTCAGTGTGCCTCTGTTACCTTACTTTCAGTAACAGAATGGATCCCACAGTGCACATAACGTGGATCTCATGCGAGCATTTGTCTTCCTTCTTGTACCTCATGACCAGGCCATGGATCTCCATAATGGGGGTTTGGTTCCGGTTGCTACTGGATGCCAACCACTAGGGAGGTAGTCAGAACATCAACCCCCTCGCTACCAGAGGATCTGTCACCTTACCAGGTACCATGCCTAACGACTGGTTGCTTTGTGTCTTGAACAAGTGCTTGGTTACTTTTACCAACTACACTCCTCCTTGTCTTGACAAGTTAACCCTTTTTGTAGTGATTCTGCTTTATACCTCTTGTGCTTTACAGAGCCTGGTTGGTTAGATATGCCAGAAGCAACATGCACCCCTTGAATAACTTCAGATCAGGCTTAGAACAGTTGATGCAACTTAATGGAAGAAACTTCAACATTAAAATCCAATATGAACAGAGTCCAAACCCTAATCCTAACTATAGCTGTGTGGATGCCAAGGCATACCTCTGTGAGTTGTTAGTCCATGCTGCTATTTTCCATGACTTGGATGTCCTCCGGAATGGTGGTGCCTCAAACGAACTGTGAGGTACAGCCGTCCCAAGACCATGAGTCACCCGGGGAGCCCTGGACCTCAGCCTTTCCCCTTTTTATATCACAGGTGGGCTGGCAGGGACCAAAAAGCCCAGGAACTGAACACACATAACTTAACCCTTTACCCCAGCCTGGGCCAACCTCTAACTTACTAAGGCAGACATATTACATGCCAACAAATCACATGATTAGCCCACATACATTTGGACCATGATGTGTACATTTCGTAGCAAGCCATACTTGTTAATAAATTGTATGCACACGCTGTAACCTTTGCGTGTCTAGTTGTGTGCATCATGGAAACATAGTAAATAATGAGAAGATATGAATCGGTTGTCCAGCTATATCCTTCTGTTAATTAGCGTATAGTACTGTAACGCTTTTTTTGTAATAGGCAAATATGGATACCAACATGTCCTTATGTAATTATAAATTGCACATAGAAATATAATTTTTTTTAAAACAAAATATGGTTTAAAAAACATATCGATAAGGTTATGTACACCATACATATTTATCCCCCAAAAAATTTGGACCATAAATTCACTTATTTATGAAGACCAAAATGATCATGGTTTAATCATTTTGCCTTTTCTGGACAAAAGCGATGCTTGAGGTCATTTGAGTGTTCAGTTGCACCATAATGGCCAAATTCCGTGTAAACTCAAATTGCAAGAGCCGGATATAGAGATGAAGTACGTTATATTGCCCAATCACAGGGCATTTGCTTACTTTTTTTCCCTTCGTGCTTCTCCTTTGTGGAATATAAAGATGACATAGTGATGATTGAAGGATAAGAAATATAGGACAGAAATGTTTATGGACTCATGACATTATTGAATCAGGATTTAGAAAAGTCTACAAGTTAATTTATAGAGTGTGGGTTAACTGTTTTCTCAATTTTATCAGTGATCTTTTGTCTATTTTTTTTGCCTGTCGGTTTCTCAGATTAGAATAAAAAAATATATATGTGCAATTTGATTTGGTAATGCGCATCTCTTCCCCTTTAAAGGTATATTGTTCTTTGCCAGGCTCATATTTTTAAATTATTTTCACTCGCTCTACAGATAAGTTTTGTAGTATTTTATTGAAACTCTCTATGAGCTCTGAAATTGCAATATATATATATATATATATATATATTTATGGTTGAAGCCCTATGGCCGATACGTATCCGAACAAGACAAACTTAACATACAGTGGTGTGAAAAAGTGTTTGCCCCCTTCCTCATTTCCTGTTCCTTTGCATGTTTGTCACACTTAAGTGTTTCGGAACATCAAACCAATTTAAACAATAGTCAAGGACAACACAAGTAAACACAAAATGCAATTTGTAAATGAAGGTGTTTATTATTAAAGGTGAAAAAAAATCCAAACCATCATGGCCCTGTGTGAAAAAGTGATTGCCCCCTAAACCTAATAACTGGTTGGGCCACCCTTAGCAGCAAGAACTGCAACCAAGCGTTTGCGATAACGTGCAATGAGGCCTTTACAGCGTCCTGGAGGAATTTTGGCCCACTCATCTTTGCAGAATTGTCCTAATTCAGTTACATTAGAGGGTTTTCGAGCATGAACGGCCTTTTTAAGGTCATACCACAACATCTCAATAGGATTCAGGTCAGGACTTTGGCTAGGCCACTCAAAAGTCTTCATTTTGTTTTTCTTCAGCCATTCGGTGGTGGACTTGCTGGTGTGTTTAGGATCATTGTCCTGCTGCAGAACCCAAGTTCGTTTCAGCTTGAGTACACGAACAGATGGTCGGACATTCTCCTTCAGGATCTCTTGGTAGACAGCAGAATTCATAGTTCCTTTTATCACGGCAAGTCTTCCAGGTCCTGAAGCAGCAAAACAGCCCCAGACCATCACACTACCACCATCATATTTTACTGTTGGTATAATGTTCTTTTTCTGAAATGCAGTGTTCCTTCTACGCCAGATATACTTGGACACACACCTTCCAAAGAGTTCCACTTTTGTCTCATCGGTCCACAGAATGTTGTCCCAAAAGTCTTGGGGATCATCAAGATGTGTTGTGGAGAAATTGAGACGAGCTTTGATGTTCTTTTTGCACAGCAGTGGTTTTCTCCTTGGAACTCTGCCATGCAGGCCATTTTTGCCCAGTCTTTTCCTGATGGTGGAGGCATGAACGCTGACCATAACTGAGGCAAGTGAGGCCTGCAGTTCCTTGGACGTTGTTGTGGGGTCTTTTGTGACCTCTTGGATGAGTCGTCGCTGCGCTCTTGGGGTAATTTTGGGCGGCCGGCCACTCCTGGGAAGGTTCACCACTGTTCCATGTCTTCGCCATTTGTGGATAATGGCTCTCACTGTGGTTCGCTGGATTCCCAAAGCTTTGGAAATGGCTTTATAACCCTTTCCAGACTGATAGATCTCAATTACTTTCTTTCTCAATTGTTCCTGAATTTCTTTGGGTCTCGGCATGATGTGTAGCTTTTAAGGATCTTCTGGTGGACCTTACTGTGTCAAGCAGCTCCTATTTAAGTGATGCCTTGATTGTGAACAGGTGTGGCAATAATCAGGCCTGGGTGTGGCTAGAGAAATTATACTCAGGTGTGGACAACCACAGTTATAGTATGTTTTAACAAGGGGGGCAATCACTTTTTCACACAGGGCCATGATGGTTTGGATTTTTTTTCACCTTTAATAATGAACACCTTCATTTACAAATTGCATTTTGTGTTTACTTGTGTTGTCCTTGACTATTGTTTAAATTGGTTTGATGTTCCGAAACACTTAAGTGTGACAAACATGCAAAGGAACAGGAAATGAGGAAGGGGGCAAACACTTTTTCACACCACTGTAAGATCTACAACATGAAATGGACCTGAAGTGTGCCCTGGTCAATGGGCGGTATACCAAAATAAGGGGGCATACCCAAGATTAGAAATGAATATTCATGAAGAGAAATGATTTGAGAAATGCCCTAAAAAGGGGGATTGGAGGGTGGTTATCGCGCACAGGAAACCGACAAAGACCACAGGCGAGTGGGCTGGTTAAATACACCCCGGGCTCCTCCTATAAATTCAGGCCACCATACTGGCCTTCCTACTTATGGTTGAAGCCCTATGGCCGATACGTATCCAAACAAGACAAACTTACCATAAGATCTACAACATGAAATGGACCTGAAGTGTGCCCTGGTCTAATGGAGAGTGTACCAAAATAAGGGGGCAAAGCACTCAGGTAGGGGAGAAAGTTCTTTATTAATTTTCAGATTTATTCATTGAGCAAGTTGGGTGAATGCCTGTGACATTTCCACCTGATGATTAGGGATATACCAGGCGAAGCAGGCTGACCTCCATCAGCCTAGTCTTTTAATAACGTGAACTGGGACCCCATGCCGAGACGCGGTTGAGGCTGCCCCGATACGGAAAGAGTGACCGGAGTACTCACTGGGGCTGAGATGTAAGTTACGGAGGAGAATCCTCACGTGTCTCATGAACTGGCAGGTACTCAAAGGATTGACCGGAAAGGGTAGAAGGGGACTAGAGTCCGGCTGTTCAGGCAGGAGTGAGAGCAGATGATTAAGCACGGCAACTGGACACCAAGCATTGTTAATCTTATAGAGATGGATGTCTACTCCGGAGCCTGCCTGCTGGGACTTGGATACCGTGAGGTGAAGAACGAAATGGTCTTGATAGCGAACCAAGTGACGTCTGCGTAGGATTTGAATGGCTGAGTTGTTATAGGTGAACTCGCTAGGCCGCAAGAACCCGTAGTAGGCCAGGTAGATGGCTGCTTGTACGACCAGGCTGGGGAGAACACCAAATGGGGAACCGACAAGCATAGTGGACATATCTCCAAAGATGGTACTTGTAATAGGAAGATGTTTGGATTTAACTACCGGCTGCTGCTTCTGGATGCTGCGCAGGACGGCTCAAGTCGCATGGGATGCAAATAGGGATGGTTTTGTGGGATCTCGAAGAGCCAGAAAGTGCTGTATGCCGGCTAAGTATAGCCGGATAGTGTTGTAGGATAGGACCAACTGACTATGGCAATATGAGACAAAGGCCAGTACGTGCCAGGTGTATGTTGGTGTTTTTTCTGAGCAGGTAGCTAGGAATTTGTTAAACACTTCCCAATCTTTACGGTAGGCTTTGAGTGTGTTATGGGACAGAGATTGGTTGATGAGCTGGGTGGCTCCATGTAGATGCTGCTCTAGTCCAGGGTCAGCTGAGACCAAACTGGGATAGGGGCTGACACTGGATCAGCTTCGGGAACCTGGCGGAAGAAGGAGATGAAATTAAGGCGTGACAGTGCGTCTGCTGCAAGGTTGTATTTACCTGGGATGAATGTACAGTGAATATTAAATTGATGCTGCAGAGACAGCTGTACCAGCCTGCCTAAGAAGGACATCCCAGAGAGCGACTTGGACCTGCCTTTATTAATAATATCAGCCGTGGCCTGATTGACGGTTGTGAAGCCCACATTTTGTCCTGTCCAGTTATGACCCCAGAGCTGGGCGGCTGCTACGATTGGGTAGAGCTCGAAGAGGGAAGAAGTCCAGCTGAACCCGGGGATTAGAAGTATCTGTGAAGGCCAGGGTCCAGCAAATCAATGGTGGCCAAAAATTGCCGCAAAGCCTGTGGAGGCTGCGGCATCTGTCACCACCTGCGGTGAGAGGAGCAAAATAGAAGGTATGAACATAGATATGCCATTCCAGATGGAAAAGAACTCCTCCCACATTGCTAGGTCTGCTATCGCCGCAGTGTCCAGGCTGAGGATCTGATTGGGGTCTTGTGCCTGTGAGAGATAGACCAACAGGCGTGAGACGAAGGACCGACCCTGGGGAATGATCCGCATGGCATTAAACATGCCCAATATCGACTGGAGCTGTCTTCTCGTACACCCTCTCCAGGGCCGGTACAAGGCAGGGGCGGAAGGGGCACGTGCCCTGGGCGCTACCATTTGCTAAAGGGGGGTGGGGGGAGCAGCCTGCAGGTAAAGTTCTGCCACGGCCGCCGCCCACCAGTACAGTACAGTCACTTAGTAAGCAGGGCTCGAGTCCTGCTGGAACGGCGTCCCTGCACTTTTTTCACAGCAGGAACGCCGTTCCCTTTGCAGGACTAGAGCCGCCCGAGGCTCTAGCAGATAGCCGGCTGTTGGGCTCGGCTTAGGCTGAGGGAGGCTCTGTCAGCATGGAGGGGCGGGGCAGGGAGTTCCACTGACGCTCGGACCCTGCCCTGCCCCACCCCATGTACTCTGTATGTGCCTCGGAGCACTGAGATCTCCTCTCCTGGACTAAAAAAATTCCCGCCCCTACCGATGTAAGCCCCGCCCCTAGTTCCGTAAGCCCCGCCCCTAGCGCGGAAAGTTCCACCTCCGAACCTCTGAGAGCGGGAGGTGAGCCAGGCTGGCCAGGTAGGTCTTCCTGTCTATAGACTCACTGTTACTAAACCCTCCCTGACAATGCTGTTATCCTCCCTGTATAGCTGTGCATTGCTGAGTTTAAATTTTAAAACTGGCTACTTGGTCATCTCCTGTAGCATGTCGCATTCGCAGTCTGGTCATCTCCTGTAGCATGTCGCATTCGCAGTCTGGTCGTCTCCTGTAGTCGCATTTGCAGTCTGGTCATCTCCTGTAGCACGTCTCATTCGCAGTCTGGTCATCTCCTGTAGTATGTTGCATTCGCAGTCTGGTTATCTCCTGTAGCATGTCGCATTCGCAGTCTGGTCATCTCCTGTAGTCGCATTCGCAGTCTGGTCATCACCTGTAGTATGTCGCATTCGCAGTCTGGTCATCACCTGTAGCATGTTGCATTCGCAGTCTGGTCATCTCCTGTAGCATGTCGCATTCGCAGTCTGGTCATCTCCTGTAGTCGCATTCGCAGTCTGGTCATCACCTGTAGTATGTCGCATTCGCAGTCTGGTCGTCTCCTGTAGTCGCATTTGCAGTCTGGTCATCTCCTGTAGCACGTCTCATTTGCAGTCTGGTCATCTCCTGTAGTATGTTGCATTCGCAGTCTGGTCATCTCCTGTAGCGTGTCACTATCGCAGTCTGGTCATCTCCTGTAGTCGCATTCACAGTCTGGTCATCACCTGTAGTATGTCGCATTCGCAGTCTGGTCATCACCTGTAGCATGTTGCATTCGCAGTCTGGTCATTTCCTGTAGCATGTCGCATTCGCAGTCTGGTCATCTCCTGTAGTCGCATTCGCAGTCTGGTCATCACCTGTAGTATGTCGCATTCTCAGTCTGGTCATCTTCTGTAGTATGTCGCATTCGCAGTCTGGTCATCTCCTGTAGTATGTCGCATTCGCAGTCTGTTCATCTCCTGTAGCATGTCGCATTCGCATTCCTGTAGTATGTCGCATTCGCAGTCTGTTCATCTCCTGTAGCATGTCGCATTCGCAGTCTGGTCATCTCCTGTAGTCGCATTTGCAGTCTGGTCATCTCCTGTAGCATGTCGCATTCGCAGTCTGGTCATCACCTGTAGTATGTCTCATTCGCAGTCTGGTCATCACCTGTAGTATGTCGCATTCGCAGTCTGGTCATCACCTGTAGTATGTCGCATTCGCAGTCTGGTCATCTCCTGTAGTCGCATTTGCAGTCTGGTCATCTCCTGTAGCACGTCTCATTCGCAGTCTGGTCATCTCCTGTAGTATGTTGCATTCGCAGTCTGGTCATCTCCTGTAGCATGTCGCATTCGCAGTCTGGTCATCACCTGTAGTATGTCGCATTCGCAGTCTGGTCATCACCTGTAGTATGTCGCATTCGCAGTCTGGTCATCTCCTGTAGTATGTCGCATTCGCAGTCTGGTCATCTCCTGTAGTCGCATTTGTAGTCTGGTCATCTCCTGTAGTCGCATTCGCAGTCTGGTCATCTCCTGTAGTCGCATTCGCAGTCTGGTCATTTCCTGTAGCATGTCGCATTCGCAGTCTGGTCATCTCCTGTAGTCGCATTCGCAGTCTGGTCATCACCTGTAGTATGTCGCATTCTCAGTCTGGTCATCTTCTGTAGTATGTCGCATTCGCAGTCTGGTCATCTCCTGTAGTATGTTGCATTCGCAGTCTGTTCATCTCCTGTAGCATGTCGCATTCGCAGTCTGGTCATCTCCTGTAGTCGCATTTGCAGTCTGGTCATCTCCTGTAGCATGTCGCATTCGCAGTCTGGTCATCACCTGTAGCATGTTGCATTCGCAGTCTGGTCATCTCCTGTAGCATGTCGCATTCGCAGTCTGGTCATCTCCTGTAGTCGCATTCGCAGTCTGGTCATCACCTGTAGTATGTCGCATTCGCAGTCTGGTCGTCTCCTGTAGTCGCATTTGCAGTCTGGTCATCTCCTGTAGCACGTCTCATTTGCAGTCTGGTCATCTCCTGTAGTATGTTGCATTCGCAGTCTGGTCATCTCCTGTAGCGTGTCACATTCGCAGTCTGGTCATCTCCTGTAGTCGCATTCACAGTCTGGTCATCACCTGTAGTATGTCGCATTCGCAGTCTGGTCATCACCTGTAGCATGTTGCATTCGCAGTCTGGTCATCTCCTGTAGCATGTCGCATTCGCAGTCTGGTCATCTCCTGTAGTCGCATTCGCAGTCTGGTCATCACCTGTAGTATGTCGCATTCTCAGTCTGGTCATCTTCTGTAGTATGTCGCATTCGCAGTCTGGTCATCTCCTGTAGTATGTCGCATTCGCAGTCTGTTCATCTCCTGTAGCATGTCGCATTCGCAGTCTGGTCATCTCCTGTAGTCGCATTTGCAGTCTGGTCATCTCCTGTAGCATGTCGCATTCGCAGTCTGGTCATCACCTGTAGTATGTCTCATTCGCAGTCTGGTCATCACCTGTAGTATGTCGCATTCGCAGTCTGGTCATCACCTGTAGTATGTCGCATTCGCAGTCTGGTCATCTCCTGTAGTCGCATTTGCAGTCTGGTCATCTCCTGTAGCACGTCTCATTCGCAGTCTGGTCATCTCCTGTAGTATGTTGCATTCGCAGTCTGGTCATCTCCTGTAGCATGTCGCATTCGCAGTCTGGTCATCACCTGTAGTATGTCGCATTCGCAGTCTGGTCATCACCTGTAGTATGTCGCATTCGCAGTCTGGTCATCTCCTGTAGTATGTCGCATTCGCAGTCTGGTCATCTCCTGTAGTCGCATTTGTAGTCTGGTCATCTCCTGTAGTCGCATTCGCAGTCTGGTCATCTCCTGTAGTCGCATTCGCAGTCTGGTCATTTCCTGTAGCATGTCGCATTCGCAGTCTGCTCATCTCCTGTAGTCGCATTCGCAGTCTGGTCATCACCTGTAGTATGTTGCATTCTCAGTCTGGTCATCTTCTGTAGTATGTCGCATTCGCAGTCTGGTCATCTCCTGTAGTATGTTGCATTCGCAGTCTGTTCATCTCCTGTAGCATGTCGCATTCGCAGTCTGGTCATCTCCTGTAGTCGCATTTGCAGTCTGGTCATCTCCTGTAGCATGTCGCATTCGCAGTCTGGTCATCACCTGTAGTATGTCTCATTCGCAGTCTGGTCATCACCTGTAGTATGTCGCATTCGCAGTCTGGTCATCACCTGTAGTATGTCGCATTCGCAGTCTGGTCATCTCCTGTAGTCGCATTTGCAGTCTGGTCATCTCCTGTAGCACGTCTCATTCGCAGTCTGGTCATCTCCTGTAGTATGTTGCATTCGCAGTCTGGTCATCTCCTGTAGCATGTCGCATTCGCAGTCTGGTCATCACCTGTAGTATGTCGCATTCGCAGTCTGGTCATCACCTGTAGTATGTCGCATTCGCAGTCTGGTCATCTCCTGTAGTATGTCGCATTCGCAGTCTGGTCATCTCCTGTAGTCGCATTTGTAGTCTGGTCATCTCCTGTAGTCGCATTCGCAGTCTGGTCATCTCCTGTAGTCGCATTCGCAGTCTGGTCATCTCCTGTAGCATGTCGCATTTGCAATCACTATATTTTCTGTGAAATATATATGCATATGAGCGTATCATTTTTTTTTTGGTGGGGGCGTGGATCTTGGGTGGGAGTTCCCACACTTTTTTCCCCAGGACTTGACCCCTGTTAGTAAGTCACCACTGTACCAATTGTGTGTGCCGCCGAGTGCGCTCCGCTCCTGCATCCTCCCTTCTCTGCTTCAGTGTTTACTGAGTCCCCCCCTACGGAGGAGTCTCGTAGTACCTGCCAGCGGCGTGACGTCACTCACGGCCGGAGGCGAGGTGGGAGGACTCAGAGGAGCGCAGGGAGGACTTGGTGCGCTGTGACCTAGAGGAGCAAGGAGCGAGGAGCTGCTGCCGCCTGCCTGCTAAGCTAGAAGAGAAGACAGTCAGTGTGTGTGACAGAGTGTGCTGTAGCTACAGTCCGGCCCATAGGTACTCTTAGTATGCCTCTCCACTTTATGTGCATCTGTGTTGCATCTGTGTTAATGTCATCAATTTAACAAAAGTTTTAATTTCTGTAAATTGTAAAATGTTAATTTCTGAAAATAAAAGTGCAAAGTGTTCAGTGGTTGTGGCGGAATGTACAGTACAGGACTAACAAATCTTAACTGGTTGCTGACCGCCGGCTGTCTATTGACGGCCAGGCGGCGCAGCTCTCATGGCGGGAGGGTGTCGTATGAAGCTCTCGCCTTTTTGTCCCACCAGGGGGCGCGCGCATGCCCGCCGTGTTACTGGGGACTCGATGCGCATGCCCTGCGGCTGCGATGTCCGTCGGGCCCCCGCGATTGCCCGGTAACACAGCAGGACCGTGGATCTGTGTGTGTAAACACACAGATCCACGGTCCTGTCAGAGGAGAGGAGACTGATGGTGTGTTCCTAGTACAGAGAAACACTGATCGGTCTCCTCCCCTTGTCAATCCCCTCCCCCTACCATCCCCTCACTCCCAGGTAACATATTAACCCCTTCAGCGCCCCCTAGTGTTAACCCCTTCCCTGCCAGTCACATTTATACAGTAATCAATGCTTTTTCATAGCATGGATCGCTATATAAATGTGAACGGTCCCAAAAATGTGTCAAAAGTGTCCGATATGTCCGCCGCAATATCGCAGATCACCGCCATTGCTAGTAAAAAAAAAAATTGGAAACGACATTGATTCTTTATTAAAACCGGGGGGGGGGGCGCACTTTGCCATCTTCACCCTGGGCACCAAATGGCCTTGTCCCAGCACTGACCATCTCGTATGGGTGAACTCTTGGACAACTGACCTAATGCGGGTTCATTTGTCAAGGGGAAGGCTGGCCTGCATGGAGCAAGTGTCCAGGTTGACTCCGAGAAAGGTGATGGAGTGTGTTGGCCCGTCGACCTTGTGTTCAGCAATGGGGACGTTGAGATTCCCGAAGACGACTCTCAACTTGTTGAGGTCTACTGGTGGCATACCATGCCGCTCTATTAACAAGAAGTCGTCCAGGTAATGAATAACTTCCTGACACTGAGCTTTGTGTAACAGAATCCAGG